>LS997564.1:25376458-25976458 GCA_000469685.2 Haemonchus contortus
TAGTACATATGTATATTTCATATGACGTAGCATTGAATGGCGGCGGGTCATGGTTTGGCGTACTTTGAACCAACGAAACCTTGTCTCGCCAATGCAGAAAATGCTAAGGGAAATGATTTGGCTGGCAGCTAAATGACTGCGTAGTTCCCCAAGTACTTTGAACATTTAGCCTGCACGATCGTATGCTGAAGTTATACATATTTATGGAACAGCCATCTGAGTACTTTATGGTCAATATGTAACTGAATAAATATTCAGTTTTTTTAAAGGAAAGGAAATTACACTTTCCTAAAATGTACACAACTACTCAATGCCAGCCTAATAAAATTGTGAAAATTGTTCATCAGGGTAATAAAAATTACTGAAACTGACACAGCTCAAAATTTGTCTTTCCGCATAATTAAGCAATGGTGCCACAAGTTCCTCTTCCGGAAGCGTTACGAGTAATGATGAAGTAATTCCTGTTTCTCGACCTTATTCACAAAGATGTTACACAACACATCGACAGAAGGTGAGCGCAACATTTGGTTTTACTTAAAGGTTAGTAGAAACGAACGAATATAATCGAAGTTCATTTAAAAAAAAACTCATGCATGCTTTTAAAAACACTTGAACCAGCAAGCCATTTTTTTCGGTTGCTGTCGTCAAAGGATGGTGGTAAAAAATTACTCAAAAAGCAGTGTACTGAATGTGCATCATAAAGCTCGAATAGCGGGGGAAAAACGAGCTCACTTCGACAAAAAAAAACAAGGAACCTGAAGGAAGGGAGCTATAGTTGCGAAATCTAAATATGATTGAATGTTCTGGAGCAGAAAAGCAAAAACGCTTTTATTAAGAGATTTTTCCTCAAAAAAAAAAAAACCATTCGACAGTGCGATCAGAACGGCTTTTCCTCTGACTTTTTTTTTGCAACAGATGGGATAGAAATCTATTTTGAAAGAATTAAGAGGGCAGTTGCTCCGAAAAGGTATTTCTCCTCTATGCGATGATTTATTATAGTTTAGTGCACCCAGGATGGGTAGATCCTGACGGGACGCAAATCAGCAAAGATGTGGAGCTCAAGCTGCAAGCATGTTTACCGCGCTAGTTACTACTTTCCGTCGAGCAGAACAGCTGCAAAATTACTCTTGGAGAGATATCGCAAGGACGCTGGAATACGGACAAAACGTTCAGCAAAACACAACCAAACGGGGCTCAAACCCGAACCAATGTTTTGCGAACACTTATTACTTACGTATTGCTGCTTGCTTATTAACTGACCCACCATGACCTTACACGCTTTCCGCAACCTTTTGACGGCATGCTATCATTAGCATCAGCAACCAGGAATTCATCATGCGACATAGATTATCAGACAGAAAGCAAACACTAAACATCACTACACTCAACCCATAATTAGATAATAACTATAACCATCTACTTATAAAAGCTCACACCACTAATCCCTTGTAAAGAACGTTGTTAGTTAAAGAAGTCAGCAATCATTGAACAGGAATCCGTATTCAAAACAGTGCTGTGCGGAATTCAAAGAAGAACACATCTCACCTTAACTGACTCTGCAGTAGGCGAATGTTGCCGAGAATCGGTTCCATTCGCTAAAATCTCTTCCTGCTTTGCAGCATCCAAAGTAGGCCACTCCGGATCAATTGTTTTGGACTTGGCTACATCTGTTGCCGCTACTGTAGCTGGATTATTAGAAATAGACAAATCCTTACTCTGAAAAGTGTGACACATGAGAATCGATCGAATAAAAATGAAAGACTGATCACAAGAACCACTTCACCTCCTCTTCCACTGGTTTATTCTCTTCAGCACTAGTTATGCAACCAGATTCTGAACCATGAGCGGAATCGCATGACCCTGTAATTATAGAACTGAATAGAAAGAAATAAACTAAAAATGACTTTTTAGATCATACCTTTATTTCTGAACCATGCATTTACAGCGGGTAAAGGAGCCGGCTCTAGTACAACAGGTTCCTGAGGGGCCGCAAGTTCCTCCACAGCAGGAGCTTTTTCTTCCTTGACAGGTTCTGGCTTAATTCCACGCTTTTCTTGACGATCTCTGTATTTAGGAGGGCGACGCCTATTTCCAAAATTTCTGTCATGCTTCTCATTTCGATCTGTGCGATCCTGGCGTTCACCCTTTTCATGTCTCTTGTCGCTTTTGTGGTCCGTTTTCTGAGTAGAACGAGGCGGCGAAGCTGTCCTGCCTGGTGGATTCTCAGTAACTGATTCTCCGGTTTGGCCAGATACCACTTTAGCAAACGAGAGCATGGGTTGCCTCTCGGCCATACCTCCCCTTCAATCCAGGTTGGTCACCTCCAGCGATCGTCCAAAACCTCAAAAACTTCCTGGTCATTTAAAAGAGAAGGAAGATGTACACTACTACTCAAATGCACGTAAATCATAACAAATCATCGTAATATACGTATATTCTTATAAACCATTTCACTAACAAACAGATTATACAACTGAAAGAATTATTAAAAAGGGCGGGGCATGAAGAGAAAGGTGACATCGGTTTACTGCGTGAAACTCCTGCGACCACAGCTTGGAACCAGCACAGCCGCACATGTCTTATGGGCTGCTACGCAGTACGGCTGGCGTATTGTTTGCATATCGCGTCGTACGCCTTGGAGGATGATTGGCGCAAAGGCTGTTCCGCTCGATGCCTGCCAGCTTTTTTGTTCGAATGTCGATTGAACCACGTTCGCTCGTCGCCGGCTATGACTTTCGGGGGACTGTAGGTGGGGACGAAATCACGGAAGCACCTCTTCAACTGCTCTGAAGTGACAGATAGGTTCAAAAACTTCTTGATCATTTTCTTTATCAAAAAACACCTTAAAAAGCGGAATAACTGCTTCTCCTTGTTAACAAAAGGTCATGCCATAAATCCTGTTGAGGAGTTCCCTAGCAGGGGCATACTTAGAGCAAAAGTCAAGGGACCCAAGGAATTATGCTGTGTTAGAAGTTTGGGTACCCTGAAATTCCATAGATAAGAGCGGTCTAATTTAGCGGTGAAAAATGAATTGGAATGAATTTAAATTGAATGCAGTCACCCCTCTAACTTGGTGGATGGATAAATAAAAGTCCGAGAAGAAGTTTAGAAGAAGCTCCGCCCCTCTAGTCTGAACCCCGCCCACTTAATAAACAATTCATATAGAACGGATCGCTATTTTTCTATATGAATTGTTTATTAAGTGGGCGGGGTTCAGAGTTGAAAGGCGGAGCTTCTTCTAAACTTCTCCGATTTTTATTTATCCATCCATCAAGTTAGAGGGGTGACTGCATACAATCCATGGAATATCTATGGAATTTAGGGTAATAATTTTTAGTATCGGAGGCAAACATATGCTATCATCAATCATGTAGAAGCGAGAACACCTCAAAAGGGGCAACAGGAAAGGGTAAGGAAATGGAAGAAATGACACGAAGAGTAGGTACTTGACAAACTTTGACCGCGAAGTGTTACCTTTACGGCTAAATTAGTTTTGTTTTGTATCACGAGCAGGCTCCTCAGTCTTCCGATCAGTAGCCATGTTCGCTATTAGCATTTTGATATGAATCATATCATCAACTTAGTCATCAATGACAGAGTTCCATTCGCCCTTCACTTGATAATCGTTGTGAGGCCTTTGCCCTGGGGCCGTCTTGAATAGGGCAACTATGGGACACAGGTCTCACAACGATTATCAAGAGCAGTGTTTTGAGAAAAGAGCCTGTGTATTTTGTTTCCTGTTTAATTTTTCCCGACTGTTGCAATAGTATGGCTCTGGAGTAATGTAGTTGGGTATACTCCTTAATATGCTCTCGATTATTTGCTACCTTGAGGCAGTCCGCTGATTAGCTTGCTTTCATTTAGTTTAATTCAAAATTTCTATGCTGCCGAACGGTTTCCAGCCGAATGTTGGATTAACTAACCTAATAAGGAGTGGCATTTTTAAGCAGAACTTATGAACTGTAGAATTTGAGCAAAGTTCTTGTTGTCCAATCACCTATCACCTATCGTCCTATTGATAATCGATTTCCTCAAGCAGGCGCCAGTAAGGTCTCTTCACTCGTCCCTGACGCGAACCGGAATGGTCCAGTGTATCGTCCTCACTTCAGGGACACGAGGCGCAGCATTCGTTTCGTTCAGAGTTTTCGTGAAGAAGTTTGACCATCGCGCGGTGGGTCAGGCAATCCTGGTGTTCGTCTGGAGTTCCGAGGGATCCATTGGCTGCTTTCAGACCTCGACGATTCCAACTGCGTGCGTCCCTGCGCACAGGTGATCTCGTGCGTGCGAGCAGCGAGCGCGATGCGACGGCGGCGCTAGCCACCTGTTGACAGCATCGGCACGTGATTCATCGACGTCTAATGTTATCAACACCTGTCTATCGCCGCGTCGCATAGCCGCTCGCTTGCTCGGACGCACGATTCTACCTGCGTACAGGCACGCACGCAGGAGGCACGCACGCAGGTAGAATAGCGAAGCCTGAAAGCGGCCAGTTAGTAACCGCTCTGGTTTACCGCGCCTTTCTCCAGTACGAGCTGAGTTACGAAAAATATATTGGATGTCTTTGTTCCAGTGTGAACGGCTTATTTTTATCCAGCGATTTCACCTTAGAAGGGAAAAGTGCTCATGGTTATTACCATGATTAGGTCTGCTTTATATCAACAATTCATGGTTGCAGTATGCAATCATGAATTTCAAGCATAAAGTAAACCTAATCATAGTAATCACGGTTTCCTTGCATACATCATGGCGATAATCGCACCAAAACCTCGAACCAACTTAAAATTCTCTAGTTTTCTGGTTTACCTAGAGATGTCTACCCAGTAAAGTTTACGTTGGCTATGGTTAGGAATGGTGTTAGGGTTGCAGGGTTGAACATATCAGTTATTTAGCATGCCTTTATTGAAAACGACTTTGCGAACAAGTGCAGCAGTCCTTCACAGTTGCTGTCACATGTCACGTTTTCATACTGAACGACACCGGTCTTTCCAATTCCTTGAAATTTGATCACACATATTTTTAGGTTCTACACCTTTTACTGATTCGCATGACCAAGCTTACTGTATTCAGCTTCGTGTTTTCTTAACAACGATGCCATAGTATCTGTTGTATTTTCAGACTGCATGAAACGTATTTGGAACAGGAACTGGATATCCTTTGCTCGACGTTATCGGTTCAAATCTAATCATGAGAACAAATGGGCGCGTTGGCGATACGCTTCTGTAGCGCTAGCTGGAGCGGGAGCGTTTGTGGTTCATGAGGGGTTTTCAAGAAACACCAGTTTGGATATACTAGGTAAGTCTAAATTCTTTGATTTTCCCTATTTTTGATTGCACATTGCTTTTGCTTCTTTGTCTCCCTTTCGTTTTTGATGATTATCGAGGCATTCTGGTGTGCATCAGATTAAATGCTCCAGCATAAGGTTGTGGCTACTATCATTGCAAATACTAATCCGTTACGAAAAAGGCTAGACATTTTTAATTACTGCGTCTAAACTGTGCGCGGCACTATCAATGCTGATGTTGAGAAACAAGTTGAAAGAAATGCGAAACAGACAAGTGGAATTGGGCCTCAAAGCGAGAAAAATAAAGAAGCATATAGTTGAGAGAAGGCAAATAAAACGATTGGCGGTACTGAAGAGATTCTAGGAAGCAGGTACGATACGTATAAGACAATGGTGCATTTCAGTAGCTCAGCCATTCCTGGGAAAGTAATAATATGATCAAGAGTTATTTTTTCTTTGAAAGCATATCGGACCAGTCTTGAGCCAAGAAGTTAGTTCATCAGCAGACTCGGTAGAGGAAATAGAGGTAGACGAGTTACTTGAAATCATAATGGTGATGCTAACTAGCTATTATGGATACAAAGCTTATTCCAAGTATGTAGACATATCTAAAGTGTTCCAATGAAGAAAACTTCAAAGTTCTGGGTGTAGCATCTCCACCATTCAAAAACTCGAAAAACTTCAAAAACGCGAAAATCTAGGATAACTTAGGCTCTCAACTATTTTTTCTCTGCTTATGTTTTTCTAACTGTTTGAAGAAATTTCATACCAAAAGTGTGTGGGAATACATAGTACAAAAAACAGAACTATCGAAATCCAGTCGTAGAAGATCGTGGGTAAAATCACTTTTTCTTCATTACTTCTCTGTCACTTGCCTAGCGACGGAAATGGCGTCTCGTAGACCTTTCAGGCATGAATCTGAACTGTACTCGGGAGATCAGGACAATATCCTCCAATCTTGAGTCGATTAGTCTCTCGTACAATATTATGACATGCGGCGCAGTCAAGCTGATTCCAAGATAGTTGTAACAAATCGCGTCCTTTTCCTGCGTAATGCTAGAGCCGATAGTACTGCTTTTCCACACCTCTGAGACTCTTCTCTCAGCACAAACATTGTTTAGAAACCGTATGAATCGCCCAATCATGTGCTCTCTGAGCGCCTTCCATGACTCTGTTGCTCCTATCTGTAGGCCCCTCTTGCGGGAAAACTCTTCGTTTAGTAGCTTGTCAAAGTTCTCTCTCCACTGTGTTTACCTTAACTGGCTTCCTTAGGATAACAACCTCGCTGTCCTTTACGGCCTTCACTACCCCAGCTTCCTAGGAAGCTCAATGGCGGGCTTTCGACAATGATAGATGAACTTGTCTTCTTTTCGAGCCTGTCATACTTGAAGTCTAGATCCATGATCACATGACGTTTAGTTCCATGTTCTTTGCCTTGGTACGAACGAAGAACCTTTATTCAAATGTATTTATTACAAAAAAACTTAACAAACCAGTCCTTTAGAAAACCCCTAGGAGGGGTCCTAAAGTGTTCACGTGATTTTGCTACCCATTATATTATTTACATTCGTACGCTAGATGAGTGACTTGTATCTCCTCTGCTGCTTGCCTGCTCTGTACATATCTTTTTATTCGGTTTTAGGTGTAGAGATTGGTTCAGCCAGTTCAGAGGTCTCACGTTTCTTTGCCTAAACGCGACTAACACAGCACTAGAAGTATGTTTCGTTCGTTGTCTTGCTGCAAGATCCATCCGGCTGGCGTTTCTCTTCCACCAATGATGAGATGGTTTCAACAACCAAGCTCCTGTAGCATTGACCAGTCCCTCGGCCTTCAATTCTGAAAACAGGAGCCAGCTCCATGAACGCGAATGTGCCGGACACCATTACCGATCCTCCATCGTGCTTGGCAGAGGGTTTAGTTTCTCCATGATCGCATTTTTGACTAGGATGACTTACATACTCGATACAATCATACATACCCAAAGCGGTTGAACTTGCTTCTGTCGGAGAAAAGCTTATTTCTGCGGTCGCATAATGTCCTGTGCGGGCGACCATGAATGTAGTCTTCTCTTGATTTCCGATTGTTCCAACTAATCAGCGGTTTTTTGCCTCAATCCTATTATATTGCCGTTTACAACAACTTTGTATTGCAGCAAGGGATGAAAATGCCCGTCATCAAGTTCATACGGATCACAAATTAACTAAACGTGAGCTACGGTTTCTACAATTCGCTTCTATCGAGTACGATGATGTTATCTACATGAGTCCTATGGATTTCATCGACTCCCTAACACTGGATGCCCCACGAGGTTAGTTGCCGTTTCAAGTTTCTGTCGTAGTATTTTCCAAACATCACTTGCTTTTATTTAACCCGAGGCATATATTGTAATGTGTATAAGATAGTGTATGATATGATAAGAATGCCTTGTAACTTTCCAAGTTCTTCTTATTTTTGTTTTTTCATCATCTTTCCGGCCGCGGCTGCAGTCGCCCAACAATGATTTCATAAGTAAGCGTTCAGAGCGTGTGTACCGAAGAGTGATAAAGGAGAAGGAATTGAAGAAGATGCTGAAGAACACTCCAGCTTTTCGCTCAGGAAGCAAGGAATTATTTCGCTCTCTCGACCAAAATGGCATCATTTCTTACTCGGAGTACATATTCCTACTGACGTTGATTACAAGTAAGTTTCATTTTAACGTCGTTCCGCAACCATGCAACAATGAGCATAATTACGCCGATTCGATAGACTCCATCGCATATGCAAAGCCATGAACTGCGAATTTTGCCTACAAGTGGATAAACCACATATCTGGTCACGTTAATTTTTATACCAGACAGTATGTTTGCAGTCATTCATAACTTCCCACCACCCATAGTGTAATCTAACGCACTCTCCTTTTCCTCGAGTTATAGCCCTTCCGTACCAAATTTTACCCGCCCTTCGAAGCTATTTTTGGAATGGAAATCGTTACTATGAAAAAAGAAAAGATGTCAAAATAGCTTTTTTTGTAGATTTTGTTTTTATAAAGTCTTCAACTTTACTTGCGAGAGGAATTCGTTCGTTTGAGGCAAATATGGTCAGAAATATTTACGGTTATCCAGGAATTATGGGCGTTAGTTCAATGCAATTTGTGATGAGCTTCTCACTGGTAAGCTAAGAATGACAATGGAATCTTTACACACGTTATGCTCACATTATGTAGCACGATCGCTTTTGGCCAGATACGAGCTCGAGGTCTCATCTTGGATTCCTTGGATTTGTATGGAATATCCTTCCTCTACTTGTTCACTCGTCTGCTGACGAGAGCTAAACCAGCTGAACCCACTCGATATGAGGTGTGCTTCTTACGGTAAGGACACCTAGTCGGGTGGGTTTAGCTCCCGTCAGCACAACTTTTGAACGAGCTTGGCTTTGTGAGCTGAATCTGTAGGCAACACGGACCGTTCAGAAGGAGGAATTGGGTCAAGGCTTCACTACGTCTATCAGCATGTTATTTAGATACGTATCTTCGTCGATTTTCCTGGTTTCCTTACTGTTAGCCGTTTCTCCCCAAACCTTCTCCGAGACTGGTTTTGATGTTATTCCAACATTTTTTTTGCGAGGAATGGCACTGTCGGTGTTCCTAACCAGCCAATCGTCCTTCCGATGGTTCGTCGATTCTGCTAATCGAGAACTGGCTCCATCATGATAATTTCTTCGTTGGAGAAAATGAGGAATGCATGCCCATGAATCGAGTCTAGCAACGTGCATTTTTGGTCCCACGCTGTTTATCGGCGTCAGAAATTAAGTGGCACTTCTGCTCACGATAGGTTCCCGGCAGCGAAGCTTCTTTCTGGCTTTACGCCTCATGAGCGACATCGATAGGTCCAGTTTCGGTCGGTCACACAAGTGAGCCTTCAAAGCAAAAATGGAATACTCTGCATACACTGCACAGGCTCAACTGAATAACACGTTTCGAAAGTGGGAATGAGAACTTGCAATACTTGAAAAGAAAACTAGATCTAGCTTTTTTTTTCGTTCCATACTATCGTAATCAGTCATGAACGAACCGAGCATTCTGAGTGACCCCACGATAGACATCCTCTATTCAATATGGTCGTCTTCAGATAGCAGACCAGAACGGCGAAACTAATATGTAGATCATGTTTTGTTCCAGCTCACTTCACTATGTTCAAATCTGAGCTAATATTAATTCTCCAAGACAGGTACTTAGGTTGGCTTTTTGCATGGATTGCATTTTCCTCGGTCCTCTTTGCCTTCACAGCTGTATTGCAAGGATGCTCCCTAACTGATTATGAGAGCGACTTTGTAGTAGTATTAGTTTCCGGCTCGGGAGGGAGCGCTCCTCTGACCTTGTTATGAACAAGCTCATCGTTTTGCCTTTGTTTACCGATCAGCCGCCGACTACGCGTCAATTAATGGTTCAAGTCAAATATCGGCTAGCGGAGGGTCAGAATGCAGCTAGTGTCTATAATGGAAAATTCATAATCGTGCCTCTCCAACAATGAAATATAGACTGTACGCGCCGACACTTTTTTCGAGTGCTTTGTCGTTGAATAAGCCAAGTTCGTAACGGGTTAAATAGTGCTTTGGTCGTTACGTACCTGGAATATTTTCAGAATCGAAATCCGCCTTCAAAATAGCTTTCTTGATGTTTGACGGAGATGACAACGGAAAAATTGACAAGGATGAATTTCTTTTGGTAGGTTTTCTTGCCTTCCATGCTTACTACCATCGGTGAAGCGTTATTTTATAGGAGCTGATACACTTTTTTGATATGCTGAAACGGTCACTTTGAAAAAGCATATCGAAGAGGTCGAAAGGCAATGCTGGCATTTCTGATTTTTGAAAGAGATCTTTCTGAAAAAGCTTTCTCATTTAATGTAAGGGCGTAAATGAGGAATTCTCAGATGGGGACGGTGTAGAACTTCTTATTCCTCTCACAAAGTCCTGATCTGTGAGCTATTTTTCAACTGAAGGCAGCACTCCATTGAAATCTTCTGGTCTTGGATCGCTCTGGTGCAGATGCATGCCCACCTTTTGCATTGCAGCGACTTCAACGGTTAAAGTTTTTACTTATTATGTATTTCCGCACCTCAGTCAGTGAAACAAACAGCATGATGATGCAAGCGGAATGCGTTAACTGAGCATGTAGCCAAAAATATCGTGTACATGACAGCAGTGCCCCCCCCCCCCTACCCCTCGTCCTCGTCCCTGAAGTAATGGAAAGTAAACCTCTGTGTGTGATCGCCTAGTTCGACAAACGCTAGACCGCGGGGCTCGGCTTCTCTTCCCAGTTCTTCCTTCGAGGCCGAATAGGTTGTTCGAACCAATAGTCTGGTATGCTTAAAGATCTTTGTGTAGAACGATTCTAGGATTTGCCACTCAATCAAAAACAAGGTCTTGCGAGAAGTGTTTAATGGTTTGGTATTGCAATAAGTGGTGCTCTGTTTGTTGTTGTTCAGTTGTTTGATGGTTCAGTTTTGTTGTGCTGCTTGTGTTTGTATAGATTGCGGCTCGCCTCAGTTCGAATTTAGCTTTTCCGGGCCGCGACTGATTCGAAAGAACCTCCGGTGGAGGCTCAACGAGCTCACTAACCCAAATTCACGTTGTTCCGCTTTTTTGAAGTAATCTCCCTAATTAGTTTCGCCATAGAGTGTATGCATGTAAGGGGAACGAGACGGACCCATATTTCACGTGGCTGCCGCGAGAGATCGCTTTTCAAAGTAAAAATTATGGATAACCGCAACTAAGGTAGCCAGTCACTTCAGATCCGAGGTTTGATGACATCACTACGTTCCACTCGCGGTGCTCAAACGAACAAATCAGATGATGTAGGTTTTGACGATTTGTTCTAGTTGAACTAGAAGATTCCGCCTCGTGTGTTTCGAGAACATTCGAGCTCCCATCAAGTATTTCCTTTTGCAGTCGTGCCAGTTGGATGTGTCCGATTTTCATTTTTCTGTGGCACGCCCTTTCCGACTTAGCTCAGGATCTGATTCGTATGCTTTACTTTTTAGTGTAAGCTTTTGTGCATTTTTCTGATTGGATTTTTCTTTCTTGACTCACCAGATAGATTTTAATACCATTAATCAAATTATCATCGATAATAATAGTATATCGTAGAAACTTTTAAAATATCATCGACAAGCAGTTGTTAAGGTTCTGGGGCCTTTTCATACTGTTGTAGTCATCATATTTCGTAGCAGAAGCAGTTGTATTTTTGCTAAGTAGTTAACCCCTTAGGATGGTATTGTGAAGTAACAAGTGGCGCACTATCTTCCACCTATGGTTATACGGGTTCGAGTACTGGATCGCCAATTGAGCCTTCTACCCCTTCGGGTCAGTTAATGGTATCAGACTTGTCTGGGGAAATAAAATCTTTGAGTTGTACATGGTCTGGCCACCACAAGTCATTGTATAGGCCAATGATGCAGTCATTAGGATTAGGACTAGTTGCAGTCAGTATGTGGGGACATATTTTTCTCGAACGTAAACTTGGAAATACGCTCTGAGACAGTCAGCAAGGTGTCTACAGTTTGCTACAACTTTCCTAACAACCAATATAACGTTTCATTTCAATTTACGTTCACCATTGCGTCAAATTTGAACAATGTGTCGCTACGGCAAGTTTCGTACAGAAGAGAAGAGCATGTTGTGTAAGAGTAGCTATGCACGTGTCTTGCAGTTCTTATTATTGTATTGCTGCTGTTTTGACGTGGTTGTGCTGTTGTGAATCATACTAGCAAACAAATTCTTTTTTTTTGCATACGAAAACGCTGGCACTACATCGGCCCCTAAATAATGCTGGTGGTTATCATACCTTGAGGATACGTGAGCCACCAAAGCATCAGCAAAGTCGAGTGCTAAATCAGTGCTTTTAATCTAACTCTTCATTAGACTTACATTTCTTCTTTTTTCCGGTTTCCCCTTTGCTGCTACAACCTTTCAGTGAAAGCTAGTCCAGTCTATTCTTCCCGAATTGCACTTGCCGAAGCCGGGGGATGAAAGCCTGGTTGGCTCAAATAGAAGATATTTTCGAATTATTCTCCTTTTTCTGCTTTACGGATCTTGTCAACAACATTCCTATGAAGTATACAGTAATTACTGCTTCTGGCTACCACAAACCATGGCTCAATTTATTATATGGAATTCTTAATCTAATATTAATGTTGCATGAACATTTTGCTTAACATCACAAACACTTTCCGCTCTAGGACCTAGTTTTCGAGGGAGTAGCTCAGGTGATATAAAAGTCGTCAGTTACAATAAGTTAAAACGGTTTGAAGGTTTTAATCTCCGATATGCCGTCCTAGGATGCTCCAACACCTTCAATTTTCATTAGAATCGATTGGCTCCTAGATTTGATCACCGAGTTGTTCGCTGACATTTCGCATATGAGTACTACCTCACTCGTTAGTAATTGTTACAAATTGTGAAAAAAATTTGTAGGCAAGCTAGAGAACCCACAGTTCCTCAGTTCAAAAGAAAACCCAGGAGAGGCGATCACGAGAACGTAAATTAGCTATAAAAGAACGGTCTAAGGAGACCTCGCCGAAGTTGGAACTGTAAGATGAAAATGCACTAGATTAAAGCAATCGGGGACAAGTTACAAAAACGGCGTTACCTGCGACGGCAGTGGATCATTATTATGGAGGAGAAGAAGAACAGTGGGAACAGTGCTGGATGCTCTATGGGAGGGAATGCTCGTCCAAGATCCACTATAACGAATCCGCGAATGCTGAGTCCATGTTCATCGCACAAAGTAACCTTAGATGCAAAAATTCTTTATGGTTTTTCCGGCTCTTCGATTACCATTTTGAAGGTAGAGTATCTGACAAGAAGCTTTTAATTCGGTATCCTTAAACTTGATCCGTCTATTTACATTCATTTTCGAATGGTACAGATTCATACTTTGTTTCAATTTAAACTCAGTTCAGCTGGAGTTGAACATAGAACTTTTGAGGATTTTCTCAACACACCTATCATTTACAGATCTCTAAAATGTTTGCTGCGCGCTCTGCTCAACTGTACGGAACTTGTCTCGTTCCCGTTGGTTCATTTCTCTCATATATCAAATGATTTGCGTTTTTTTGAAGGTTCAATCATAAAAATTCGAAACAGTGAAACATTGTTTCGAGCTCTGCTTGATCTCGAGTGAGATTGTGGACGTTTCAGAAAAGCGAAGAAGATGTGAAAAAGCAGGATACGACTTTGTTGCTACACCTCTTTGGTCAAGGAGGAAACGGAAAATTGTCATTTAACGAATTTAGAACGTACTTTTTCTAACTTTGGATTTCCTTTCTAAGCTCGCATTGCATTCGGTTTTCTTAAGTTTCTACGAAAACTTGCAAGAAGAAATTATGGAGATTGAATTTCATGAATTTGCGCGTGGAAAAACGACGATCTCTCCCATGGACTTCGCACGACTTGTTTTAAGGCGAGTGTCGTTGTATATGCCCTTTCATATTCCTTCTTTGTAGTGGGTTTTGTGTGTTCCCCAATGTCTGGCTGTGATGTTGATGCAAGAATTTACGAGAATGTTCGAGTGCTCTTCTTCGATATTTTATCGTTACTTGCAGTTTGCTCTTTCAGATACACCATTGTTAATAAGGACGACTATCACACCTACATTAATCGAGTGAAGGAGCGTTCAAGCCCTGACGATAAGGTGCGCTTTTGGAGTAAAACATATTACTCACCTATTTAGCTGTTTTAGGGTGTCACTCTCGGTCAGTGGGCCAGCTTTTCATTGTTTCTGAACGATCTGGAAGAGTTTAGCACAGCAGTACGTCTGTACGCAAATGCGAATATGCCAGTTTCACCGCCAGAATTTGCACGGGCTGTTTTAACGACCATCGGTATATTTTTTTTTTACATTTTAGGTTCAAACGATTTCTCAATTTGGAAAAAGAATCATAAGGACTCATGCACACTTGCAAATTTCGAGATTTTTTTTAACTTATTTACATAACAAAGGACTCAACCCTGATCTCACACATGGGCGTAAGATTGTATACGTTCCACTTGTACCAAGATTGTGTCGCAGTGCTGGGGTGCATTGCTCCAGAACTTTAAAAGTTTGAATATCTCTTGATGTTAATCGTTTCTTTTTTCGAGATGATTCCATTCGACTTCCATTTAGGATCGAAAGGAGAATGTGTTTGAGACCTATCACTGTCCTGAGTGGCCAGCTGATCTGCAATCAGAGTATTTATCCAGCTAGATGAATCTGTCCCCAATTTACCAATGCGGGGGGATGGAAGGGTCGGGCCTGGGCAAATACCGAGCCGCGATTCGATATTCAAACCATGCTTGTGTGATAATGTGCCACTTGCCACTACACCTAACTCATACTATTTGAGATTCTTGATTATAGGCGAGCCTTTGGACCCATACGTTGTCTCGCTCATATACAGGATCTTTGACGCAAATAATGATCAAACGCTCAGTTATCCAGAGTTTTTGGCTGTTATGAATGATCGATTGCACAGAGGACTCAAGGTAGGTGCTTAATTTCAAGAGTTAGTCTGCAACATTATATCTTTATCTTTTGAGAGAAGACATTAAAGGTCACGTAAGTTACAATATTAGACCTGTATATTTCTCTCTCAGTTCGCCCCATTTGTTCATAAATAGTCGATCTGATGGTTTGTCGGAACCAGCCTGATACAGCATAGCAACTTCTTGTAGAATCGTGAATGCTGATCTCAAGTATGAAAGCAATGTGAAATAGAAAATTTTGATTTGAGCGTTACCATGAGCAGCTCCGGCGCGTGTTACGCGTGGGTGTGATTTGTGTTTGGGTCGCCATGGCACTCTTGATAGATGTTACCGTTATTCACTGTGACTTCAAATATCATCATCTCAGACCTTCTACCCATTTATCTATTCCCATATTTCAGGGTCGACTGGACAAACCATGGGGATGGAGACCGTTCAAGAACTGCGTAGTGAATGAGCTATCCCGCTATTAAATTTGCTCAAAAATTACGGGGTAAGAGAATTTTCAAGAGTAGCCATCTAATATTACGTGAAATCTGTTCTTTTTAGTTCATTTTTGCCGAGTTATTTGTGAGTCTTTCAAGTCTCAAACATTTGCTCCTAGCCAAACATCCTCTAACAGAAAATGTCGATTTGCAGCCGTCTCACGAAAGTATTTTGAAAGCAATTTGGGGTGCGACCTCCTTCATAAACCCTTCCATCTTGGCTTGCAAGATGACCACAGTCAGGGGAAAAGCATGGGCGCATGGAAACAAACAATGGTGGTGCCAAACGACATCGCCGTTGTGTGGTTACAACGACGAGTACATCATGCTTGATCTAACTGTAAAAATATAAGTGAAGCTTGATTTGAACTTGTGTTGAACTCTCACATGGTTTTTTTAAACTTTATTGACCAAAGTTTCGGCGCCATCCTCAGAGCCTGAAAAGATGGAAACAACTTGTGCATATCCGGCCAACTGCCTATGCAATCCTACTAGAGTTCGAGACCTCCCAGGGCACGCACAAAATTTGAAAAGGAGCCATTCACCGTAACTTCGCGAATCCTCCTAATCACCCAGCAGCTGATAGTGGAACTAGAGTCAGCTGGGCTAGGTGTGTTCATCGAAGTCACTTTGGGAAGGCTAATTATAAGTGAAGCGAAGTGTAGTGAGGTCATGCACAAAATGAATATGGGCTGACTTATTTCACCCGACCGGAACGCTGCACTTCTTGCATTGAGTAGCTACTAATAGAATAGCTTTTGTCTTTGTCTCATGACCAGCTGATATGTAACTTGATTTTACAGTGCCACTGGCGTCCGGTGATGGTACCGATTGGTGTTTGTGTGGCGGACGTCGATAGTCAGTTACGTGCTTCCTAGAACGGAGTAGTTCGCTCAATGTGAAAGACGGACGAAGTAGGGGATGGTGCAGAAGAAGATCCCTTCTTCACTGCTAAACGGTGCAAGACTTGCCAAATGTGATAAATGCTTTTTTAAATGATTTTTCATCAAGTATAACACATCAAGATATCTCTTTCTAAACTGTACCTTGTTGGGTCATAGGTTATTGGTTAGGCTGAAGCGCGCTACCATGTGCATGAAAGAATGTTCATGATCAGAGCTAGAAAGTAGTTGCAATAATCGGCCGCCAACTACGGAAGCGCTTTGCCTACCGTGGTTGGTCCCCTCTGTTTCTACTGACACATTCCTCATCTTTGCGATTTTTTTCCCAGCGCCTGGGCTGTTCCGAAGACATGCTTTTTGTTAGCGTAGAAGACCATGGCGCTTTGCTATGCACTTGACGAATAAACGTCTTTTAATCTCGCAGCAAGTCAGTAATCGGTGTCAACCACAGCGGAGCTGGCATTGCGGGGTGAAGTGGGACAGGTTTTTGTGATAAAAAATTTCTTGTCATCTGTATCACCGTCGTGCCCTTAATATTGTCAATTTCCTCGAACGGGCGCCATTAACGCCTCCATTCATCCTTGTCGCGAGCCTGAGTAGTCCAGTGAATCGTACTCGCTCGAGGGACACAGGGCAAAACATTCCTCTCGTTCAGAGCTTTAGGGAAGAACTCTGACCATCGCGCTGGCGGCCATCGCGATGGTCAGAGTCGACGTCCTAGGGGATCCAGTCCTAACCGCCTTGGCCCAACGGTCATCACGGTGCCCCACAAGGTGTCCGGCTCACATAGTCTTCGATTAATTGGCGTAAGTTGGGCATCCATGATGTTCGTTGACGGAGCTCGGAACAACGGATTCCCTTCTGCAGTTGCTTGTATAGGGGATTCCCGAACACCGTTCTTTCCACAGCGCGTTGAATGACGCTGACTGCATGCTCATCCTGCTTTCGTAGAGTCCAAGTCTCTGAGGCGTATTGTATTAATCCGCCGATTTACTAGTTGTAGTGGATGGTTGGAGAGTTGAAGCGAAGGATAGGAATGATTTATTACTATACATTGATGGGTTTGTATACCCATCAACAATCCGCTTTACCATTGCTTTGGTGGTCCAGTGGTGGGATGCTCGCCTGCCACGCGGACGGCCCTGGACCGATTCACGGCCGATGCACCAGTTGTATCAGTCCGCCGATTCACTTTGTAGTGGATGGATGGTGAGTGAAGGATACCAATGATTCATTACTATACAATGATGGGTTTATATACCCACCAACAACAACATTATCATTGTGTCGGTGGTTCATTTCATTCTCCATTCAAGCGTTGGTAGTCTGATTTGTTGCTGGTGCTCGCAAATGAGTGAAGACGAGCCGTATAAGTATAAGTAAGCTGATAGTCTTGCTCATAGAGAGTAGTCTCCACACATTTCACAAAGCAGGAAGGACCGCAGTATCGAAAAGATTTGTGGAGAGTCGGATGTTCTTCGCCTTCTTCACTACTTCCTCGATGTCTCAAATGCCCTCCACGCCGCGCGTTTCCTTCTGCTCAGCTCCGGAGCTAGGTCGTTCATCATGACCTAGATACACGTGGGTAGAGCATTCAGAGATATGTTCATTCCGTCTAGCGTGAAAGAAGCATCACGAACCATTCCGTTTCTTATGATCATCGTCTTCGTTAGGCTCAGTTGTAAGCCGATCTTTCCACAATCACTGTCAAACTCGGCCAGCATTCTGCCTGCTCGATGTTAGGTGTTGTAAGCACAATGACGTCTATCGTCTAGATGAGATGATGCAAGTAGCTGCACCTTCACCCCATGCCTTCCCATTCCATATGAAGCACGATCGAGAGCGGCACTGAAAAGTTAGGGCGAGATGTTAGTTAGCCGAGACCGCCTTCTCGAACCCATCTCTTCACTTTGATGATATCTTCTTTATAGAATGGCGAGATTGTGGTAGTGACATAGTTGTGAGCTCCCGAAGCATCCTTATATACATGTAGGAACACCTGGTTGCTCAGGACTGCGATTACCGCTTCAATCTCGACGCTATCAAAGCCTTCCCTCAGATAGATGAAATGAGACATAATGGAGACTTGTACTCTCGAGATAATTCAATAGTCGTGACATGGTGTGAATATTGACCGATTATGCTGGATCCTCACAAAACCATGCTTGCTTCCATGGCGGTCCTTCATTTAACACACGCCGATGGGAGCTCATATGGACTGCCAACAGCAAGTGCTCCTGCGACGGTGGCAGCTCGTATGAGCTGGCAGGTAAAAATTGCCTGTCATTTCCTTATATCATAATCTTTTTGAATATTCTGGAAATCAATGAAATAGTCAAGGGTTAGCCTACACCCGATTCCCATTGGCGAAGAAAACGTGTGAAGGTAGCGATTTTATTCGAGCGATTCACAATCGCGGTTTCTCTCGTTGAAACATCGCAAACAAACAAATTTTTCGCGACAGAACACTAAATATGAACTCTAGTAACACCTTTCCTAGCTTCTTCTCTTCCTGAGTTAGAACTTATGCTTTGATAGCAGCCATGATAGCTTTTTGCCACGCTTTCCAACGGGTTTATCGGCCATTTCAAGTGTCGTCTTTTGACAGCAGACTTCTTTTTTCCCAATAACTTCACTACGTCTTCCTTGGACTTCGTTGTCACAGAAGTGCAGGTTGGACAATTAGCCTCGTATCTATCCCTTAACATGACGACGAACAAATGTTTGCGGCGTACAATGTCTTTGTTGATCAGTAATGGTCAATGCTGGCATCTTCTCGAGTTCCATATAAAAGCACAGTCCTAGAAAGTGCACCACTTCTTGTGCATCAGTTTCCCTGAACCTCGTCCATTTGGTGAGTCTGTACAGATTGGTTTCCCGCACAATAAATGCGAGCAACTCGTAGTTCAGGAAAATACGGAAGAAATCAAAACTTCGCAGCAGGTATGTAGTTTCATCAATTCCTACAATACATAGCAGATTCCTGTGAGATAAGGATGGCAAAAGCTTCTTCACATCAGTAGGCAGCTGTCCTATCAAAATCTCGTCCTTCTGGTGCGTCGTCATCCGATTCTTCCACATCATCATTGACAAGAAGAACACCGTCGTTATCCACTGCAGACTCTTTCAACTCCTCTCCATTGTGGAACAATGAAGCATTGAAACTCGCATCAAGTTCGTCGTCGTTCATACTTTGCGCGTTTCAGGAAGCCCTCATGGGCTGCCACAGTCGGTGCAGCGAAGAAGGCGCCCGTTCGTGGAGGACGCATTCGCGAAATTCTTGCTTGTCGCGAATGTGTTAATACTGCCGGTTCTGTTGAGGATGACGCGTGTGAATAGTTTGTAGACTACAGACAGCAGGCAGATTGGCGATAATTGCCAATATTGTCTGGATCTCCCTTATTATACAGCAACACAATCTTGCTAGTTCTCCACGAAGTGGGCACTTGGCATTCCGATAGGAACCGCGTGAAGAGCCGAGCCAGGGTTTTGACAATGAACGGAAGGCTCTTTATATCTTCTGGTTTGATACCACCACGTCGAATTTCGGAAGGGAGAGCTGAAAAGAAGACATATCCGCTTTGCCTTACATGGTAGGTAGGTAGGTAGACGTAGCTGTCGAAGAGGTCTGAGTAGAAGTCGTAGATGACCTTCTTCATTGCCATTCGAAATGCAGTAATTGTTCCGTCAGACTGGCGAAAGATTTCCCATGCGTTGAAATAAGCTAAAAATATAAATCCTCCAGAAGCTACAAAGCTATTATTACAAGAACATAACGACTGATTCCGGTATTCAGTTGATTTTGGTGGAAACACGAAAATCACATTTTCGAAGAGATCTTGTATTGCATCAATAAGGCGGCATACACAATCCGGAAATTTGAACAGTCATGAGGTCGGATGGCCATCGATATCCGCTAGCTCCGTGATTTTCCCTCGATCACGTTTTTCAAAGAGTAATTATTCCGAGAAACAAAAACAGTCACACAATGAAGTTAATTTTTAATAACATCTGTATTGTAACAATTAACAAAAAAAGGATACAAAACAGTGGAAGATCATAAACTGGTGAAGTTTATTCACTGTGGTTTTCGTGTTTCATACGCACTACGTACGTTGTCTCTGTCAATTCCTCCAAATTCAACCACCGTGGCCGAGGTGAAAGGTGGCGTGATGTCATCCAGAAGTTGCATGAGATACCTGAGATTGAGCCATTCATTAGGTCAGCTCTTCAGCAACAAACGCTGCGAAGATTACCGTAAATCAGGAGCTGATGTTCTGCCTTCAACATATATGGAATGAATTTTGTCTCTTGTCTGATGGTTGCTTCCAGCTATTATCACTGTGAAATTATCCTGTCCCTGGAACACAGCTTTCCAAGTAGTGTACGAGTGCGACTGTCTCTAAATCCCTTCCTGCTTCTTCACTGTTTGAGGTTGTCTTTTGAGCTGCAGGACCGAGATTGCAACAAAACTTTTATTAGTCTGACTTTTTTACGTTTTTTACAAAAGGCATGTCTTTGTCTTTCCAGGCTCCGAGGAAGATGAAGGCATCGAAACGTCAGCCTAGTAAAAGTTTTGTTGCAATCTCGGCATACAGCTCAAAAGACAACCCCAAACAACTTCCTAATCTATTCATCTTGTACTAATTCTTGTTTCGACAACCTGAGACAATCCTTTCGAGGCGAATCGGAACAGTTGAACTAATGGCAGTCCTGCTTCGAGAAGAGAACGAGCCAATTCTCCGGAAGCATACTTTGTATCGTTACAAGGTGTGTATGATATGATTGCCAAGGATTCTAACTTCATTCTCCTGGAGATTATGAATTTTTCCCAAAAAGTCGTTTGGCTCTGGTGGGCAAGCGAGCTTTCTTACGGGTAAGCTGCTTGTCCATTCTATTCGCCATGAGTGAGAAACTCACTTGTACAACTGCGCGAGCAATGCGATGACCGTCTTTGACTCGTTGTCAAAACTGACAGCAGGATCTACGATGCTCCAGTCCCAGATAAGCGTTTTCAAACGTGGGAATCTCAAAAAAGTTAAACTAAGAGAGTGTGCCCAGATAGAAGGTAGGCTTCGAATGTGGGCATTTCTCACCTTGTCTCGATACAGGCAATAAGATGCTGAGCATCTCCATCGTATGAGTAATCAAGCTCTTGGGCAACCAAAGTTCGTACAGTGATAAAACTCGCGTTGCATTTCTAAATTAAATCATTAAAAATGTGTTGTGGAATGCCGGAGAGACGAACAAATCTTTTTCAACTGTAGCTGCAAGTAATAAAAAAGGGCTTGGCAATCCATTCCGGTTGTAGGCCATAAGTTGGTGTTGGTAGTGGTGATAAACGTTTCTCGGATTGTTCTGCATGTTGGATTTGGATGCTAATTCACATTGAATTTGGGTACAGGTAACTCTTCTTTTCGAGTTGCAAAAATTCTGCTCCCTTTCTGAAATATTCGAAAGTCTTCTACCGCCATGTAGAACACCCGAGAAGGAGACACGAATCTCCTTCATACTTTCAATGGAAGTCGAGGTAAATCGATAGAAGTTGGAAACTAAAGTTGCCGAATGAGTTTCTCACAAAAAAAGTGGGAAAGCCAATATTGCTTGAAGATAGTACCATATCAATTGCTTCTCCTTTCTTTGAAGTCTTCTAGTAATGTCAAAATCAAATCTCATCAAAATTGTTCTCAAAGGCGCCGCTTAGATAATTTCGGAGTCTTCCTTTTGAGTCGAAAAGCGGAAGTATAGGTTGGAAATATTCCATCGGTAGTGAAGAAAGCAAGAAAAGTCGACGATTTCGAGGAAATAAGGCTCCTCGAAGGTGGGGAAAATAGAGGTTGTACGAGATTACCATGACAGAAATAACATGGAAAGGGTATTCGGACGAGATTTCAGTTCATGCAATTGCCCAAAGAGCAGGCTACATCAAGCCAGAACTCTCTAGAACTTCCTTTCACTGCGCTATATGTCATGACAAGTTGTTTGAACCTCCTACATGGGTTCTGTTGTGATCGGTGCAGCCTGTACCGGTGAAACTCGTCCACCCATACACGCGGTACAATCTTTGAACCTTCATATCGCCCTAACTAGGCCATTTTCTGACCTGGTAGCGCCAGCGCCAGAAAGTGGTTTCTGAGATTTTCCCATAGGATAGATACGGTATATGAGCGGGCCTCGAAATCCCGCTCATGTACCGTATCTATCCTATGGGAAAATCTCAGAAACCACTTTTACCATGGACTGTGCCTATAAAAGTATTGGCAGTATGCTCTCAGTTTCGCATTTCGTACCAAATTTCAAAGAACAAGCAAATAAAAAGTGTCCACGTTACCTTGATTGCCTCGACCTTGATGCCGGGAGCACCTGAGAGCTTAACTAGCTCCACATTCAATTTATCCAGAACATCAAGTATATCGTTACTCATGTCCACCGCACGAACGCTCAGCCGTGCTAGTTCAGAAGATAGGAGAGTCCAGCCTTTTTTAGTGAAGCGAGTATCAGAAAATGAGAATGCAGCCAATAGCTCAAGTCTAGATAATAAAATTAGAATTCAGTGCACTACGGGCTTCGCATGATCAAATACCTACTTTTGCAAGATGAAAAGCAAATCGTGAACATCAATGTCAGTCGTGTCCAGGGAGAGTAGTTTCAACCTTGAAAGGAACTCTTTTACCTGTAAGAGAGAAGTTTCATTGGGAACTATGAACAACGTCTTCATACCTGACTTTCAGAGATTCGTTTGAGCATTCCTATCAATTGTGGCAACGGATTTCTAGAATCTGTCAGTTCTAACACAGTAGGGCGTAGGTTCATAACGGATTCCCATCGCACATCCACTAACTCTCCAGACTCATTCGATATACCTGCAAGGCGTTCTGGCTTTGCTCATCTTTTGTTATCATCATGCTCGCTGAAGTGGATTAATCGCAGAAACTTATGCGGAAATGTAGTTACATCTAATTGTAAGGTCTGGCTCCGGTATATGAACTTTATAATTGGCGGAAAACCAATCAAGTTGAAAGGTCTACGTCGAGGAAGTACTATTTCGTAAAAAAACTAGGGAAAAATATCATGAAACTTCTGCATCAGAATGCAAGACCAAAAATTGTCAAAATACTCACAATCAGTCAAATAGAGTAATCGTTCTAAAAAAGCCACTCGCTCGTCATAGATGCCTGATTTTGCCCAGACTAATGAAGCATTAACCAGAAGAAAATGTTCGAAACTTTTTCCGATCCTCAGTACCATCATTTTTGACGCAAACCACTGCAAGGGTGGCAAAACGTGTTCTCTACAAAGAAAGCGGCAAGGGTGGCAGGAAAACGAGAGGGCGACCTACATATTCTCCTTTCTTGAAATCTAGACATTTTCTATTAGTATCCAAAGCTTTCATGCCTAACACATTTTTGATGATGAATCATTTATTGTGACCAATGTCGTCGTCTCAAAGGGCTGAAAGGTTTCGATACTTTTGAGAGTTACCTCGTCCACGTGATACCTACCATAGCTAGTTGCAACTCCGACCAATAAACTTCACATCAGGTAGGAAGCCCAATACATTACCCTCCAGTTCCAAAAATGCCGAGTGATTGCTCAACTTCGGAGATGATAGAGCGAATGAGACTGTCCCATGCATTAATGCCCACAATCAAAGCTCATACCAGGGATGTAAAGCAAAAAAAGTTTATAGATTACAGGCAGAAGGCAAATAGGGTGATAATTGCCAGTGTGGCAGGATCTCCCTTCTTATTCAACAACACAGCCTTGCTAGCTTTCCACGAGTGAGCATTTTGCATTCCGACAAATAAGGCGTGAAGAGCCGGGCCAGGCTTCCGAAAATGACTGGCGGAAGCACTGCTTTGATCCTGGCGGAAGCGGATGCCGTTCCATTCCTCACCGACATGACGGCATATCGAATTTCGAAAGGGAGACCCAAAGGAACGACTCATCCGTCTTGCCTAAGATGGCAGGAAAGCAGGTCGAAGTGGCTGCCCAAGAGAACAGAGTGGAAGTCGTAGATGATCCTCTCCATTGAGGCACTCGAGAGGCAGTGACTGTTCCGTCAGGACACGAAGGAAAGTCATCTTGCTCTTATAATTGACGCAGCTCCAGCGGGCTTTGCAAATGCTCTTTCCAGCCTCGACGGCTTCGGTCAAAACTGCTGCTCTTCCCTTCTCTTAGATCTTCTTATCGCTTCTCTGCACAACCTCGCAAGTTCGTACGTTAGCTGGCTATCGTCCGCAGCTAGCGCGATTCCCCGCTGGAGTATCAGATCTTGTCTTCAAAGAAAAAAAATTTCGTGGCATCTTTGATACTCTGCTTTCCCGGCACTAACGTGAATATGTTCGACGAATCGGTCGTACTCTTCATCGATATTGTCGCTAACGGAATCTTCCTAGGAATTCGCCAGTAAAGCAAAGAGATTCCAGTTGGCAACAGTCTTGAGGCTTCGTTTCCTCAATTTCTCTCCACGTACGGAAAAGCGGAATCTAGCAGGAGACAATGGTCTGATCTCGGAGCAACAGCGACGTCAGTCGGGCAAAATTCCGATTGACGATGATGTGATCTATGTCATTATGGAACTATCCATCAGGTGTTTAGTGGATCACCAAAGGAAGATTGTACTAGGGACGTGCGACTAAGTTTTATCACTACGCTTCAATATGCGGGGGTCCTCAGATACCCACTAGACTTTAAGGGCCCGTGCTCCGGGATAAAAGAGCCAAGCAAGGTTTATTGCGTTAAATGCACTTACAATATCAAGTGTTCATTAATTATCAATTACATATTGTAGTTACATGACGAATGGGTTACATGGCTTTGTAATTGCGTATATCAACAACAATACATAGATGTAAATCTTTTTTTTACATATGCTTTTAATCTTATAAACGCTGTCAACGTGGCTAGCTTCCATGCGGAGCTTGCTTCAGCATTAGGACGCCTGATGTCTTACCAAGTAGCATACCTCACAATAGCGTGTGGTGCTACGGCCAGACACTGAGCACCGATTGAAGGTGCCATCACTTTCAGAGTACCTTGTGGTAGCAAGCTTTCCATGGCAGTGATCCTCTCATCAATTCGTCGGAGTCGGTCATCCATCCGATCCTGTTTTTGTGAGATCGTTAGAATGGAATCCATGATGGCGTAGAAAATATCGCGAACGTTTCCGTTCGACAGTACACCCTTTTCATCTTGCGATACCAAAAGAGGACGCAGAGTGATTTTTGGTTTCACAAGACCTGCTCCCCTCTTCTGGGGCGATGTAAGGGGTGACTTCGAACTACGCTTTAGTCGAAATTTCTTGATAGGACGAATTTGAATGTTAGCCAGCATGATTTTTTAGACCAATGGACTTTACTCTACACGTGTAATCGTTTATTACGACGTGTAAAGTGACCGAGCGATGCACCAATTTGGTGGATTATCAGAGAAACGTCGTACTAGGGACGTGCAACAAAGGTTTATTACGAAGTTTAGAACAAAGGTCGACAATAGTAATACATTCACGGGGTTTATATACACAATATGTGGGCGGTCCTCAGATACCGTATCGCTACTGGGCCTTAGAGGGGGGGGCAGTACTACTCTACTCAAGCTCGGTGATGAAAGAGCGGACCGCGCCAGCGGCAGACTTAGGCTACCTAGTTGATTGCACACTGATGATACCGCCCGGTCATGCCTGTGGTCTCATCACAAGAGATATTCATATCAAGTTATGCCTAAGGTTAATATATTGAACTATATGTTATCACTCATTCTTGTAAAGGCTAGTTCTATTTATTTTCTGTAAACATATATATGGTTGTGAATCCACAACATGGTGGCTCCCATGTTTGTCGAAAATGTCTATCGCGAGTTACCATGGATAGTGTGGGTCGACATGGTGAACTCAGTCAGCTTACACCCTGCTCATTCCGTTCCCTTCCGTGTGTTCCGATGTGCTCTTTAGCCGTTCTTCTAGAGCCAGTCTTGGCGTTGAAATCACCAACGATGACCTTGATGGAAGTATGATCTTTTCTGTAGAGCCTCTCCAGATCCATATGAAATGTTTCCAGCTCTTCTTAGTCGTATCTTGATGTTGGTCGTCAACAACAAAGATTGTTAGAGCTGGGGCTAAGCCACATCTTCTCAATCGCAAATGTCCGATTCGGTTGGGTCGAGCATTCGAATTTTGACCACCCGAATCGGAGGACAATAAAAGCTTCAACGCAAAATTCCAGTAGAAAACGTGCTGTAGGAAACGTTGGCGAAAGCTTTGGACAAGCCGACATCTGATGGTAAAGACGAAAGCATGTGGCAGGGCAACGGTGGGAAAAGGGCGCTCAATGTTATTCAATCTTGTATACATTCTTCCACTTCAACGTCATTATTGGACGATGAAACGTATGAACACTCCAAGTATTGGTTCACCTCAGCTCTCCCAGCATTTCGCAAAATGAGCTGTGTCAAGTATTCAAATCCAAAATTATTACACGCCAACACACATGAAATATGGAGTATGGATGAATTCTATCTGGATCTTTGATATCATGAGGACAAGATCTATACTTGGCTACTCGCCAAATTAGAGTATCCATCAGTCCTCATAATGTTCTTGTAAGACCCAATCCAGAAAACCGGGGCAAGAACAGCCATACTATTGGTCTGTATTACCTCACCGACGGTATAAAAAGATGAATTACTCCACCCCGCCAAATTTCAACAGTTTTTAGCCCAACAGTGACTGTTTTTGCCCATAAATGGCTCAATCTGGGAAGAAAGTCAGACTCTCCATTTTAATTCTCATGCTCATTTAGGGAACGCTTTGAAATGAGTATAAAGAATCAGGTATTGAGCTGGGGAACGGGTTCTCCACATTTCTCTGCTACCCTATAGCAACTGTCTCTGGCACAGGGAAAGGCATCATAAGAATTTGTTCTGAAAATTGTTCCCCAAAAGGAACAAAATCCAGGAAGAACCAAGTGTCCTACCGTAATCCCAATTTTGCTTCACTTCACTGCTGCCGTAAAATAACACGTACTAACCGCATCATAGCCATAGGCAACACATCTCATTTTATTACCGTAACGATGTTCCAATTGCCGCTTCACAGTTACTATAGCGTCTACGGTAAGACTCTGGGATTTCCTTTTTTGTGATTTTAACAACACAATAAAAAATCGAAGGGTCTTGCAAGCCCGGCATGCACCATCAGACCACCATGACATTTTTAAATTGGGGAGAGGGTTGTGCTTTCTAGCATAAACGCCAACCGTTACCCAGTTAAAAAAAGAAATCCCTCTTTAAACATTATGAAAGGTAAATTATTGGAAATGTTCTGTTTGAAAAGCTTGCCTTGCACGTTCTGGCCAAATTTTGATGGATGCTTCACACGTAACACGACATTGCGAATGTTTTCCACATAACTGCCACTTCTTTGCATCCACACAACAATAGGTTCCGATGAGAAAGAATTTGGTTCCAATTCCTGGAAACAAAAGGAAGTTTGGAATGACTTTTACTAATTAGAAACAAAATTGACTCACCTCATCGCGCCTGTCGCTTTCTGTGATCATACTTTTCGTGGGGGACTTGAGTGGGAGCCTCCACTTTTTGCGGCCAACTTAGGAATAAAAATACCAGAACGACGAAAGGAAAGGAAAACCACTTATGTTCACGTCGCGCTCGAACTCTTGCGACGTCGCGCGCGGCGACATTTTCAAGCGGCGCGAAGTGCGAATTGTTTTGCTGTTTGCGGTTCATTTTTATTCAGGGAAATGCTGAGAGAAGTCCCGCGTGTGCCCATTGCTCCGGGTCCATGCTTCATGCCCGGCCGAGTTTCATCATTCTGCTTATATCCCATCTTGTCTCATTGCCATGATTTAGGTTTTCTTACTGGATGTAATGAAGCCATAAGATAGAGTAACATAGCTTGAAAATGCCGTCATCTTGCTGAATAGTTGTTGTAGGGTCATGAGCAAAGTTCTGACCGAAGAGGAGAAAAGGAGGATAGCCGCAAACCGAGCAGAAGCCCTGCGGAGAGCTGAGGAGCGCAAGAAACGGGAGGCTCTTGCCGCTGCCGCTGCTGCAGCTGCTCAGGTAGGAAGTCTACTTGTCATTCTTTGTATTTAATTTTTGATTGTGCTCCTGCCAGTGAAGGCTCTGGCGAATTTCGACTTAAAGCGACTCGGAAGGTCGGGTAGAAGGTATTCTTGAGAGCCAGGAAAAACTGTGCTACATAGAGTGAGCACTGTTGCTTCAAGGTCTCGCAGTTTTCTTATCAACCCGATATACATGTGGGTAGTTTGGTTTAATGAACTCAGGAGAGCGTATCCGCAATGTAATATTTTACGAGCTCGTCTATGGAAAAGGCATTTTAAAGGTTTCTGACCCAAGCTATTATTGATTATTTTATTCTTCTTAGCCTTTGCGAGTATATATGGCCTTTGGGGTTCAAAGAGCGACCCCGTGTTCATAATGTCCCTAACTGCAAATAGGGACTGGCTATTTCTGAACGACGAAATCAAACGTGGCTTCTACCGTGGGATAGTAAATGTACAGCTTATTGTTGTTGTTTTGGAAAGGCATCGTTTATTGTAGCCTGAACAACTCTACGAAAGGATTTAACTAATTATCTACGCGAAATAATCACTGTTCTCAATTTGGAATGATTACAGAAGGTTCCAAGCGCTCCACAGCAATTATCTCGTCCTGTCACTCATGTATGTTTTGTTTGCACTCATTTCCTTTAATTTCTGAACCTTTGAAAGAATAGTTCTGTGTTACGTTTTGTCTTTCCGAGTGAGAGAATATTTTATGGAGCAAGAGCGTTTGCTATCTCTCTGTATTCTCTTACATTTGAAATTCGACTTGGTAGTCAGGATCAAATAAGCTGTTTTAGCACGTGTTGAGCGCCGTGCAGCTTCCAGCTAATCCGGTAAAGGTAAGTTTTTCTCATCTTCGGATTTCACTTCCATCCGATGTTTCTTCCTTTCCAATGTTGACTCTTTTCCACCATTAAGTTCCATTAAGTTAGAACAAAACTCGACCAAGAACAACTAGATTTTTTTCTTCGATCAAAAGGGTGGTTGGTGAAAATGTAGTTGGGTGGTGCCAGGCCCTTTTGTGCTCTGCGTCTCTTCGATTCTTCACCCATCTAATCATCTCACCCATCCTGAAGCTACTCCCCTTCTAAAATTTAGGGAAGGAGCACCGGGGTGGGTGAACCAATTGGATGTTAAATTCTTACCCCATCCCAGCTTTCGGCACGAGATACTCATATCTCCCACCCCAAAGCTTCTCCCCTAACTTTTAGAAGGGTCTAAAACCATCTCTGCGCTCGAGCGCGGTCTCTATGCACTCTGCCGCCTGGTGTCGGAGACGCAGATCACAAAAGGGCGCTGGCATTCTCCACCTACATTTTCACGGAGTGGTTTAAGGAACTAACTTCACACTTTTGATGGTATAAATTGATCAAGAATATCCTCTTTCACCGTTATCGCCACTCGCTTTCAGAATTGTTCATTATAGAACACACCGTCCATTCCTCAGTATACCTCTCATCCAAGCACATCTACAGTGAGTTTCACATCATCTTCAATTGTGTTCGAATGGCCCCTCGTGTCATTTCGCTTATGTTTTTTTTTGTGTTTCTTTTCCTCATGCACTTTATCCTCCATAAGGTTTGTAAATTTGTAACTTTTACGTCACGCAATTGATACTTAATTATGCCCGGTGCTACTCATGTTCTTTGTTAAGCATGCGCCATCCATCGCTGCTCCATCAGTTACGGAATTCAAGCCACCCACACCTGCCAGACTACCCAAGTCCCATGTTCATGTCACCTTCAGTGTGTCAAGGAATGACAGGATCAAAGTGAGTTTCCTAAGTGTGCTTTATCTCTAACTCGTATTACTTTTTCTTATCCGAAGTTTCTTCAATTTGGACCAAATCACAATTCAGATACGTTTCAATCCGTATCACAGTGCTGTTACCGAAGCAATCAAAACAGTGCGATCACGTACTTATGATGCAAACGATCGCACATGGAGCATATCTCTTTCCGACTTGAAGGCTTGCGAAAAAACTCTTAAAAACTTAACGGTAAGAAGTACGTTTGTTAGTTTCTCTGCATTATGATAAAGTAACATCTACGATCAAGACTTTTATCGAATCGGCAGTTAAGTTCGGTGAACAAGAGTATGTTCCACGTTTCATAGAGGAAGACGAAAGGATGCTTTATAAACTAAGTTTTGACTCCATTTTCATTTCCACCATGAAAACCTTACCAAATCCTTGTGCTCAAGTCTTGTCTTGTATTTGAGACGGTAGCGGTCTCATTATACTTGGCGAAAAAACACGATCCTCCATGAATTCGTCGGGAAATAGTCGCGACAATTGTACACTTGTGTGTGTGTGTCCCCGAACTATTCACAGCCTACGCAGCCAGATAAAAGAGTGAGACAAATAAGGTTGCCTTTTATTGGACTGTGTATCAGCATTTTTTGAAGTGTTTTTAGCTGAATTTTTCTGGAGTTGACGCTTTCATAGGGAAGTGTTCTAGGAAATGTCACAAAAAATGGGAGAGTTTTCTCTTCTTAGCAGATTTTCCTGTAGTCACTACATTTCACAGCTTTTAGAAGTAGGCTAATCAGTTGTACAATAGTGCCTTTTGAGGAGGTGGACGTTTCGATAGAATCGGTTCCCGATAACGTGATTAAGCTACTCACAGACGACTCCTCTTTGAAACATCCCGTACCTTCCGACTTATCTTTGATTATGGATCCAGCCCTGATTGAATGCTTGTTTCCTTTCCAGAAAAGAGGCGTCACGTAAGTTGTGTTTGCTTTTTGTGAAATATACTGCTAGATTATATTTTTCATTAAAGTAATGCTTTCAGATTTGGTATTGAAAGAGGTGGACGTCTTCTATTAGCTGACGAAATGGGTTTGGGAAAATCTGTTCAAGCACTCACGTTGGCACGATATTACAAGCGAGTTATATTCCTTTGTATGCTTATGAATTTCTAGGGTTTCTTGGATTTACACGTTTTTTGCTATTTGAGACAAAGCTTGGATGAGCCATGGCTTAAAGCGTTTGTGTCGAGCAACCTTCGCCGGTATTGTTCTTTGCGTAATCTCATTGGTTCGATATTTACATAATTTTGACTATATTTGCTTGCACTTGTTGTGCTTGCTCACAGTTTCTTGATTGGCCAACTGAGAAGGTCTGGACGAAGGTACTACAGGCAGGGGCCTTTATACAGGAATTCTTATCAGAGGAACAGCCTCGGATAATCAAAGCAGAAGTAGTGTTGGGAAAGCCGCAAAGAATTGGTTTCAAATTATGATTTGATGACTTTCAAAGAAAATGTGTGCCATTGTATGCCTTGACCAAGCTGTTGCGGGTGCCAGAGACATAGGGTTTCGTCGAATCCTTTCAAAAAACCTCGCGTTCCCATCTCTTCGCGAAGTTAAAATCGATACGGGTGGGTAATATTAGGGCAAAAAGTATGATATGAACAATAAATTTTGAAGAACTTGCGGCATGGTCCTTCGAAGCAGGTCAAAAGAACAGCCACAATTAAACTTTTTGAGCTCTTGTCGCAAAGTCAACTCTTAATTTAAGAAAATGGTTTGCTTGAAAGTCACTTAAGCGATTTTATTTCGATCTTCGAGACTTCATTGTTAATCGCTTCATTGTTTCCAGATCTGAATGGCCTCTGTTGATCATTTGTCCTTCTTCAGTGAAAACCGCATGGAAAACGGTTAGTACCTTTAGGGTGAAGATTGTTTTTGGCTTTTATCGTTGTCAACTGAATGCAGCCTCCCTTTGCAGCAAATCAATAAGTTCCTACCTGTTATTCAAAAAATCTTTCTTATGGAAAAAGGCTCTGATCCTCTTCCAACGGCACGAACGTCAAATACGGTAATGTTGGAGCCACATCATTATGAGATATGCTTTCTTTTGGTTTTTCTCCCACTCTTGAAAAGAAAATGGTTTACTGACAGAAGAAGGCTTTTCGGTCTTATGATTTGTTGCAGGTTGCAATTTTGAGTTATGACCTAATGGTACTGAAGAAGAAGGAATTGGAAGAAATGAATTACTGCGTTATCATTTTCGTAGGTGTTATACCTTGTACAATTCTTGATTGTGCAGAATTATTCAATACTTTCATCATCATGTCCAATTGGTTGATTTTACCCTTCATCTAGCTGGTTTTCAGGATGAGTCTCATCTATTGAAAGATACGAAGGCTAAACGAACTCAGGTGGCACATGCTTTAGCGGTTTGTTCTAGATATATTCGTTGGAAGTGATGTGTACGCGGAAGTTCTTGCAATTACAGAAGCGCGCGACTCGGGTAATTCTCCTTTCGGGTACTCCGGCACTGTCTCGTCCAGCTGAATTGTTTTCTCAAGTAAGACTCGTGAACGATCGGCTCTTTCCAAATTTTCAACAATTTGCTATTCGTTACTGCGATGGAAAGCAAGGGCGCTTTTGTTTCGAGGTGCTTTTATTCATGTCATTGCTCCTTTTGATTGACAATCACCTATGAGTACTTACCAGGCGAAAGGTTGTACCAATAGTGAGGAGCTGAGTGTGATCCTTTCTAAGCGAGTGATGATTCGTCGCCTCAAGAAAGATGTTCTTACTGATTTGCCTGGTAAGCGTAGAGAGGTACGCGAGTTGTTTTCCTCTTCATCCTTATCCCGCTATCAAACAATAGTTAGGTTTCTAGGTTGTATACTTATCGGGTGACAAGATTGACACTTGTATGGATAGCCTGAAAAAAGCGAAAATGGCTTTCGAGGCTGGTAGCGGTGCTCAGGTGATTAACCCCTGCTGAGCTTTTTGGGGTCCTATGTTGTATTGGGCTTTTTGGAATTAATTATGTTTTTGGAACCTTTTTATTCTAGAGAGGAATGGGAAATGGGAAAGGTGGTGACGATTCCTTACTGGAGTATTACAGCCTCACTGGTATAGTGAAGGTAAGTGAGAATTTTACAACCCTTCTATACTTACCTTACAAAAATGTGATATCTTCAGTATGAAAGGCAGAGACGTTTAGGCATCAGCTGTATGCTCACACATCCTTGATAACTATTTTTATCCGGATGCGCCAAAGAGGAAAGTGCTTATTTTCGCTCATCATCAAATTGTCTTGGACACAATCCAGGTTGAGGTGAGCTCCGGAATTATTTCCATTCCGGCTGTATTGATAAAGAATCCACTTCAAAGTTTAGGTCCAAAAAAGAAACCTGAGATCGATTCGAATAGATGGGCAGACGTCATCAAAAGATCGTGGTCCCTTGTGTCATGACTTTCAGGTAGTTTCATATATCAAGCCATGACTTTCCCTCTGGTAATTCATCTTTCCATCTCACGTAATATTGTTCAGGAAGATCCTGATGTGCAAGTCGCAATCCTGTCCATGACTGCAGCTGGCGTAGGAATAACACTCACAGCGGCATCCGTTGTTATATTTGCCGAGCTTCATTGGAATCCGACAACACTGCAGCAAGTAAGCCGATCGATTGCAAGCTCTTCCATACAAATTCGGATTCGAATACTTCAATCTTGAAACACGCCTTCAACATGCCATCAATGAGCATTATTTTGAAACTCTGTCTCTGTGAATACTCAACTCAATCGGTCTAAAAGATGCCATTGGAAGGCGTAGGAAGTACCCGGCTTTTCGCTCCGGTTTTTGCAAACTATTTAGAAGGGTGTACTAGTTACCGCGGGGTTAAATACGCCGAGAACGGGTAAGGTATAGAAAGAGCGTTAAGTCATGGCTGAAACAACAGATCTCAGGCGCCACCCAATATCGTTCCAGGAGTAATGAAAATTCACAGCTATGAATTCACACGACCATTTCCGATTCCGTACTGCGTCCCTAACCCAGCGCTTCTCAGACTTTTCTCCTTCTCAGGAAGCAAGGTTTATTATCTATTTGTACCTCAGATTGCACTGATTTATGCAATTGATTCAGTTTCTTGTACCCTTCATACGAAGCCCAGTTAATCCATGTAGTGATAAATCGTCGTGTACATTGCCATTGAACCACCGCCTGGGCAACCAACTAGGTACAGCGCAAAGAGGTTCTCTTCCAATTGTGTGGGAAGGATTCGATTACTTTTTTGTATACTTGGGAGAAGCATCGCGATGACGTTGCTTAGGTATAGGCTTGAGCTGAAGATCACCCTAACATTCGTTCTCCTTCTTCGTAGCATCAATCCTGCGCGGTTGCACGGTCCGCTTGCTGCAGATCATCCTAACATGTTGGATACTTTCACAGTAATCTGTCGTATATTGAAGAGAACTTTGTGTGAGCCTTTCAGGCAGAGGATCGTGCTCATCGCGTGGGTCAGAAAGACAGCGTTTTCGTGCAGTATTTAGTTGCAAGGAATACCGCCGATGATGTAATTTGGCCTCTTATTCAACACAAACTTGACGATCTCGGCAAGGTAAGAGCTCCGTTCTAATAAAGTTGATAGGCTTTGTCATCAACTTTTCATTCAGTCCAGACTAACTGTTATAGGACTTTTTGGGAGAGTCTCAGTCTTGTAGCTTACATGTGCATAAGATACTCAGTGGCATATCTATCAACTAATTTTCTGGATACTTTTTCTGGCTGGCCTGATTCTTTCGGAAGGCTCTTTAGCGATCTACTCTGAACCCATGATACATGCTAGATCTGATTCGTAGTTTGCTTCTTTCATCAGTGCTGACACCTGCGGTATTCGTCAAAAACTTCTCATTATTGTTCATCAATGCGACGTAGTTGAACGGGTTCCCAGGTTAACAGGAATTGTCAATCAAAAAGCTTCTGAAGTGGGAAGCCAGTCTTGAATCATGGATCTAGCAATCTCACACACGATAACATCTTCTGGATGCTAATCAAGTGGTCGCCTGGTGTTAACAAGCGAATATTATTCGTTCACCTTTCCTTCAAAAGCTGCAGCGCTCACCTCAACAAATCAAGTGTTTCGGATGCGACGACACAAGAGAGTTCCGTAATGTCGTTTGTGCATTTGTTCTGTTGTTTTCTGTTACTATGATCGAAGGAACGAGTGGATGACAAAAAGGGTATTTGATCCTCAAAATAGAGTACGATGCTGCTGACTGATCACGAGAGAGTGAAAAGCTTGATCGGCACGAGCAGACTCAATTAGGGATTTAACCTCCCACCCATACCTAAAATAGCGACGCCACTTCGCGGTACCAACTACCTGCACCCTCCCAAAAGGAAATTTAAAAATAGTCAAAGTGTTTGAGAAGCAGTACCTCTTCAAGTAATATTGTGCGTTGAAGGCGTTAAAAGCTGGCGTTAAAGGCTTCAAGCGTTAAAAGTAGTACAGTTTTGATTTCAGGTGAATTTATCGGGTGAAACGTTCATTTCTGCAAAGAGGACCCATATGAAGTACGAAACGAATGTTCCGCAACCAAAAGGAATCACTGATTTCTTCCCGGCAGAAGATGAAGCTCAAAATAGTTCGAAAAAAGCAAAGTGGGACGAATGAAGTATCGAAGGCCTTCATCTGCGATGATTTTTTTAGTAGTGAGTAGGTACGTTTACGCCTAATAACACGGGATGTTTTATACTCACTGGTTATATTTTACTCATTTGTAATCATTCATTTTCTCACTGTTAGCAAGACATTGCTTAATTTACTCTGTACATCTCATTCTGCATGTTTAAAAATTGAGAGTATTTTATTTGTTTCGAGTAAAATGTAAATATACATATTTCTAATGCTCACTGGTGGTCACGTACAAGTTGTAAGATTGTTCTAGATATATCCTCATACTCTTCTAGTCCGTCTTCTCCAGCACGTAGTCCATTTCTGAGCATAACCGTGATGACCTAAATTCTAATCATGAGTTGATCTTCATCCCGATTGAAGAAATTGGTAACAATTTGACGAATTTTTTGGTCCCCTCCACATTCACTATAATATTTCGCATAGCTACCGTCGTTTCTGTTGTACCGAATTTACCCTATCCAGTTTTCTTCAAGTTGATTATTGGTACTTCTTGGTACCTGTATCAAGCGAAATATTAGGCTCCTTATATCTTGTCTACTTAACTTTATAATGGCGCCAAACTGTATCCCCATATTCGGCACGTATGCCTATAAGAGTTCAAATCCGCTCACTGTACAGCTGAAGCGCATCGAAACATTTGCCAAGAATTTGGCCTTGATACCCTTTCTTGGCCCCTCTGTGCACGCCTCCTTTGAACGCTTTAAAGCAGGAAAACAAGAAGCTGAAGATGAGTCTTGATTGGTCGAGCGACTGCGATGTCATGAAATATCCGCTTAGATTATGGCAATACAAGCGAGTAACGTCCTTTATGGTATTTCTGTGAATGTTCCACAACATTTCAGGAAAAACGTGAACAGTTGTGGAAGAAACTTCCCGAACACACTAATATTCAGATACTTCGTTAAACCTGAGGTTCATATTATGACAGTCAGATTTGTGCCTACTCATTGCGCTGGGAAAATGTCAGATTGGTTCGAAACTGAAAGGTGACCAAGGATCCGTCGATGAAGAAATGGTGAAGTAGCTCCTTAGACGTTTTGGTCTAGATCGGGGGCTTGTGCGTATTTCTTCACCGACTTTCTAGCAGGTCAGGGTTCGGAAGGGATAACTGGAGGATCGACATGTTCACACGTTCCCCAGGTGGTCCGTAGGCAGGTGAGTTAGGCTGTCGAAAAAGACGATAAGGACCGGTGTTTTTCTCTAACTCGGATTTTTCCTTTTCATTTCTCTGCATGGTTTCACAAACTTGGACGTTACTTGATGGCAGCTGGTTCTAAGCTGACGTATCACGAAGAGCGATAGGGATAACTGGAGGGTGTGAACTGTCTACTTTACTGGTACTGTCCTGAAGATGATCTACGAGGCGGCTGTATTGCCCATCAGTACCGTTGGTTAAGGACTTTGTCTCATAAACTTGCAAGGAAAACTAAGTGGTCTTGGGGCTTCGGTTCTGTGACTGACCTGACCCTATGTATTTTACTAGGACCACTTGTGTAAAGGAGACACGTTCCAGCACTGAATATCTGAGTCACTCATCTTGGCTTGAACTATCTTGGGTTGTAGCAGAGCTGGCTGACTTTAATCAAGTGAAGAACACGTACTCAATCGCGTAGTGGAGCTCTTACTTGCAGCCAGGTAAGCTCGATGTTAAAAGTCATAGAGGAGGTTCTTGAAATTGAAAGGGACAAAGTCGAGAGCAAATAGCAACACCAGAACCCATCCATGAGCTTTGGTATATTCATACTTAGTTCTGTAGCAGTTGCCTAAGATTTGCACTTTTGTCCTCGGCAGTGACTTTAAGGGAGTTAAAATCTCCTCTGTGGGAGCTTATAATTTTTACTTGCTACACTTTAAGTCCGTCATCGTATGAAGAGCTAGTAGGGAAAAGGCCTAATGGGTCGGCATTTTTCCAACCGTAGTCGCTCGATTCATACCTGCTGAGCTTTATAAAGAGGTGGAAATTCTGGTAAACTTCATGGGACTTCACTACCCTTCATTAAACCTACTCAGCCGGAAAACACGGAAAAATCGTCAGTTTTTTAAAGTTCTCTCACCTCGTCTTTTACGTCCATCTCCACGACTTGAAGACCATTTCCGATAATTCTGATTACCCAGTCCTGAAATATCAGACGATCGAGTGTTGTTGTCGTTCCATACAGCTACCCATTGAAAACGCATGAACAGGAAGAACTTTTACAACCTACACACCTCTTTCCTGACGGGATGGTGAGCGTAAATGAAGCCGTGACCAAAAGATTTCTCTTCAGCCAAAACGATATCTTCCTCAGTTGCTGTAGGTTCGCTGAGAATCTTCCATATACTGTCAGAGATCAAATTCTTCTAGAAAGCAAAAGTGGTTTTTCGATTTTGGAGCTTTGAGTCTGTAGTATCAGCCGGTAACTTACCTTGAACACTTGGTGAATTGCTTGAGCGAAACCGAGCGCCGTTCCGATACCCATGCAGCTCACTATAGGCAAAGCTCTAACTGCTGGGTCATTGTACGGAATCGAGTCCTCACATGAAACACGAGCTTTTCTTTAGTGATAAATCTTCAACCTGCCTGTCTATGGAAATCAAAAGCAAGCGTTATCGGTCATGATCAAACTTTATTATCAGGACCTGAAGACCCAGTTCACGAAAAATTTTTTTCTGAGTTTTCTCCCTAGTATGATCCTGTGATCCCCGAGGATAGCGTAAGGGACGCTGTCGAGTCGAAAACAGTCAAGACAGGGCGTAAAAGGGGCCCAAACCGGCTTAGCCGGCGCACGCACTCAAGGCGGACGAGTTTTTAATGGAACAGTTCACGATAAAAATAATTACTAAAATTTCCTCCTAGAATTACCCAGTGGCCCCTAAGGGTAACACAAAGGACGCTATTGGGTCGAGAAACTCCTTAGATAAGGCAGAATAAGAGCCTCGACGTCTACGCCCAAGGCGAACGAGTTGTTAAGCGTTGTTAAAGTTGTAGAGGTTGCAGCATTTGCACAGTGATCCACATCTTGCACGAGGCAGCTTACTGGAGCCAGCTGCATGCAATGGCGCCCACATTTGAACAGCTCGTCCAAATACTTCCTTGCAGCTTCTTTCAACACATTATCGTCCAACTCCTGGTTTTACTTCATTTTTGAAGCCTTATGAATTTCTAAGCACACCAGTTTTTGCGTTTTCTTCACCTCTGGACAATCACTCCAATTACTCGTCTAAAATTAGATAACCCAAAATTATCGTGTTAGGAGTACGCAACAGAGGAAACGCTTAGACTCGTGGTGAATTCACTTGCAGAACTCCTAACAGTAGGCCGGGATCGTCGATCGGTTTCGTCGCTATCTTCTGAGATTCAGAGGTTATGACCCCCTCCCCTACCACTTTGGACATGCTCCAAAATCAAGCTATTCCAGATCAATCAAGCCAAGCCTAGTGAGCAATGTCCTGTGGGATATCCAACTTTATGAAATCACAGCTCCCAACTGACTTACAACGAAAGCGGAAGTTTACGTTTTCAGAGTGGGTGAAGGGCACTCGGACCCACCAATGACCATGTGTACTTTAGTTAATAAAGAAACTATAAACAAGAGTGTAAGTGTCAAGGCTTCGAAGTTGTGGTGGATGTTTCTCTGTTGCTGTCAATTAGCTACTGATACTGAAAGCATTTCGAGAATAAAGTATTACCATCCGCATGATTCCTAGAAAATGTGGGTAGCTGGCAGACATCATATCCAGACCACCGCGTGTGAAGTGGCAAACGAAGGCGTTGAGAAACCGGAAAAGAATATATTTTACTGAAAGCTATAGCTAACCAGGAACAGTTGATATTCTCTTTGAAGGAAGGGTTAGTGGAGTGCGTCAATACTTCTCCTCTCTGACATTGTTCTCATCGGGAACCGTTCATGATTGCCAACTTATTATCGCTAAAATTGAATGCAGATGCTTTTCTTGGTGATTCCTCAAATCCAAGCGATTAGGCATTTCATCATGCCCATTACCAATTTCATCTTGAAAACCCCACCCGTCTTCATATAGCTCGTGCACGATGCCCATGTCGTTGAGCTGTGAGCATTTGCTTCACTACCGTATGATTGTCTAGCAGGTAGACTCCGGATAAACACAATGTGTTATAGTCGGAATCTCAAGCGGGACTTAGACAAAATCGTTTGAGCGGTCCCTGAATTCTCGTCTCAACTCAAACACAGGATGAACGGGGTGAGAAAAAGGGGCCAGAGATACTCTATCGCAACATTATCTGCCAGTCAATGCTTTTCGTCGAAATATCGTTTCTCATTTTCTAGTCAGATGGTTCCCTGAATTCAGAATTTCTGCTACCAGTGAAGTTACAGATTTGTTTGGGAGCCTGTCTTCGGAAGCTGAACTCTCAAAGCACAATACAAGCTACTTAGCGAACTCGAGACCAATACTGAAATCCGATCACAATCTTTGTGTGCGTCGACCTTCAGCGTGCCATGGAAGAGATTGTTCCCAGTTAGCAGATGAAGCGTTAGCCTTTTGATTACATGAAATCTCTTCCGCTCAGGAGATAATTCATTATTTTGAAGACTGCGGAGGTTTTCTGTACCCCTGGTCGCGAACGAGCACTTACTGCATTTGTATTCCATCTAGGCTTTGGAGCGAACACCTTTGAAGTTGTACCAGCCCATTCCGCTTTGTTATGTTAAGCTATGTTAGTATCCCAACATACAAAAATGAAGTAAAGAGGGCACATTCTCAAGTCGTTCCTGATACAATAAGAGTGCTGCTCCCCGCAATTCAGTGCCTGAGGTTCGGATACCACCCTTTGTTCCATTTCATTCGTTCATGATGGAACTGTAGCAGCGATTACATTTCCTAGCAACTAGCGAAGAGGAATACTTACTTTAAGGGCTTTTTGATATGAGCAATGAATGATTGCAGGATTGATGGATTTGAAACGTGAGCGATTCGGTTCTGATTCAAATTTCCACTTCCAATGTAGAAATCAATGCCTGAATGTGAATCTTCACGAGATTCTGGCCATTTAATTCTCACCATTTCTAGGGCTTTACCTCTTTCCCATATCTCTTCCTCATAAATTTGTGGAACACTGTAGCCTTTTGGATGCAAACGTCGAATCAGCTGATCAACGAGGAATCCATATGTCAATGCATGGTATCCGCGATGTTCTCCTGGGGTCCAGTGAGGAGTTGCCTGAAATTTTTATCTTTTCCTTCAAATTGGTATCATTAGATGGTTTCTGAATGGGGCACGCATTCGCTGGATTCCAAGAAATTCCAAAAAAACTAAAGTTCTGTGCAAGAAATAAGTGATCGCTCCTTTCTGAACGGACTATCTTCTTCCTAGGAGATGTGGTACAATTAGAGACATCTGAATATCACGGTCATCGAATTTCAATGCTTTGCTATCTTTGGGCTTCACCTAGTCCTGTTGTCATCCATATGTCCATGTTTTTTCTAGACCCTTGATTTTTTATTCTTATGGGTGAGCTTTCAGCATTTGATGCCTTCGTCGGACCTTAACTTAAGAGTATTTGGTCTGAACAATGAGTCAGTTATCAGCTACAACGTAAAACATATCAAAACGAACCAGAATTCATAGGGAAATTTGGTGGACAAGTGGACCTATCTGCGGGGAACTGGAACAGGAAAAGGGGCACCACACCTATCCTGCGGGTTGTTGAGGAGATCCAAGTATAAATCATAGATGACTTCACTCGTTGCTCTCCCAGGTGCAGTTTGTGTTCCATCAGAACGACGAAAGGAAATCATTTTGGACTTGCAATTGGCGAGGTTCCGGTGGATTCCGCGAATGCTTTTCCCGGCGTCGACGGCTTTGTCCATTACTACTGCTTTCCTGTTAGATCTTCCTTTATCACTTTTGTGCATAGCTTCACAAGTTCGAACGCTAATTGATGATTGGCTGTAGCTCCGCGATTCCACGCTGGAGTGTTAGCTCGAAAATATCCACGGAGAGCCTTCAGGGAGACTTACAGACTTTCTGCTAACCTGTCATCACCGTGAATATGTTTACAGAGCCGGCTGTCTTCATGGAAGTCTCGGTGACGAAATCCTACCGTAACTTCGTATGGAAAACAAGCGATCTCAACTAACCAACAATCTAGAGCGTTATACCACCATCGACCTTATCTTAATCTTGACATGACCTTTGACTGCTATTATATGTATGCTTACTTCAGAGCCTTTCCAAGATTTCAAGCTTCATAGGATTAGGGTTTGGCTGTTCGCCTTCGTCAGAGCCTGAAAGTCGAAAAAGCCATTGAGATTGGCTCTCTTATTAGGCAATATTAACCCAGTCTCTAGACCAGGAGACCCCCCTTCCCAACCCTGCATACAAGAGGTTTACCGACTTATCCCTCGGAGCCCGTAGGTCTACCCATCGGACCCCGTATACAAGGTGCTAATTAATGGGACGCGGCTCGCATCGCCTCCAAACTGCTTCCCAATCTTCACATGCAATTTTTTGGCTAGGCCGATCAGCAGGATGCAAGAGCAGACCCTCCAACCACCTACACATGGATACACCTGTGAGAAGACAGGGCATAGATCGGCTCAGCACAGCAGAGACAGGGAATCCTTCCCTTCAACCCTCCTACGTCTCTGAGCGTGTGCTTGCGACTTCTGGTCAACGACTTACTCCTTTATCCCCCACCTGGGGTTGCGCCACTTAGCCTCGTCACCAAATGGCTAGAGGTTCTTCGATGATGAGTCCCTCAATGAAAAAGATCCGTGGATCGGTAGCGTTTGTTGAATTACTAAGTAAATAAAATTAAAAAATTGATGTTTGATAGGAAGATGATAAACCTCAGGGATTTCCAAAATTGTGCTGAAACCATGAATCACAACTCACTTCCTCTACCAGCGCTGAGAGAGCATCTGGATTCTTTGCTTCTTCCAATCCGAACTCTCGGCCAAAAGTGATTAGCCCAGCCTTAACTGGTTAGATTTACTAAAATGGAGTAGCGTACTTGATTTCAGAGAACAAAATGAATTCCTTTCAAATAAGATATGTAAACTCTTGATTTCCGATAGGAACAATCGTCAATAAGTGTCAACGAATCGGTAGCACTTACACGATGATCTAAAATGTCTCTGATAGTCGTGTTGCCTTTGCCATTTTTGGCGAATCCGGGCCAAAACGTGGATACCTTAAACTCTATATATACATACATACATACGTATATTCACCAAAATGTCTCTTCAGAGATTAATTTTCGTCAAGGCCAAAATCCGAGCTGATTTTGAGTTGATATTGTTCGCGTTGGAAGCCCAAAGGCTTCAAAACTTGCATTGGTCTTGACCGACCGAGCCTGCGAGATTGATATTCACAGCTTTATAAATGATTAACATTCCGGCTACATCCTCTTTTTCAGAGCCTTCCAAGCCGAAAGGATATTTGTGATCCACACAGTCTATTACAGAGGACTATATTCATTCCTAGATGAATCGACAGTCAGTCGGTCATGGTCGGGCTTTTTCTTGTCTTTTGCCTGCTGTAATCACTCTTTCAACCAGTATTCGTCAAAAGTAATTTTCTATCTCCTCGAGCACTTAGCACGTTGACATTGGAGAACCTATGATTCTGGATGCCATGTTTTACTGAAGTCTGTCAGAAGCGCGTATGAAGTGATCGAGAATGCTGTCAACAAAAAAGGATTAAGGATGAAGCCTCAACCAATTTTTTCCAAGAGATGTGCCCACGCACTAGACTTCCATTCAGAATCGTTATGGCATATCATATCGAATGCGTATATGGCCTATACAATGACTTCGGTAATCAGCTGGGGTACAATTCAGTGATTTAATCCTCCCAGACAAGTCTGGTACCACTTAACCGATCCGGATGGGAGTAAGGTTCGGTTGGCCTAGACCGAATACGGATCTGGGATTCGAATTCGTGACCATGCAAGCGAGATAACGAGCCTCATGCCACTACACTACCTCTACGCCTACTGATGTCAATAATTCTCAAGAATTTGGGACGGTTCGGCGTAAAACGGACGAGCGAAGGGAGATTTCTGGAGTATTGAACAACTCGATTGAAGGAAAATCGTAAGACGCTAGCCATACCATATTTGGACCCTATCTCACTCGAAACCTGTTAAATCCTCCTAGTAGGCGCTGATTGATAACTTATAATAGCAAAATAAAAAATCTTTTGAAATGAAAATCTCTGAAACAATTTGAAATTTTTTTTGAAGTCTTGCTTTCTCGTCGTAGTGCAGCAATCCTCTGCCAGCCAAAATTGCTGATGTGAGGCCAGCCCAGATTTTGGTGGTCGAGTAGGCTATCGCGAGCGTGTCATAACTCCAGTGCTGATTCGTTGTTCTGTAACATGCTCTTCCGTGGAGCAGTAAGTGCAGAAAGAGACATAAGGAATTCAGTAGATGAATGGGTTACACAGTGCTTTCCCAGCAAGGCCTACATATGCCATGGGCAAGCACAGCGCACCCCCTCCCCTCCCTAAATCTAAGGGAGTAAAGTATCATAGATACACACCTGTTGGCATATCCTCCGAACAAATGTACAAGAGCTTCTCCTCGATGAAGGACTGCCAAAGAGGCGCCTTCGTTATCCTGCTGTATCATCGCGCTCAAAAGCACTGTTTAGTACAGCTTTTTCAACCAATAAAATCACTTACCTGAACTTTTCGCGAACCTTCTCGAAGCCTGGATGAACTTCCCCGTGAAGTTTTATGGTACGTTTTGGCGAAAAAATGCGCCATAGCAGCACCAGAACAGCTAATGCGAGAAGCAGTTCCCAGATCATGCTTGAAATGAATTCGATCTTCGTGGAAAATCAGCAAAAAACCGAGCTCGGAGAGGTACAAGGTCCAATTGTGTCTAATTGTTAATACAGCTATTTTCAGTAGGAGCGATCGATATTCGATTTTTTCGGATCAAAGGCAATGGCTAGGGCGAAGCTGGTTGCAGATTGACTTGCAAGAAGAGTCACTTAGTTTGTAGGAAGGTTTTGTGGAAAGATTATCTTGGCGCCTACTGACGCATGCAGAAAACCTGAGAGTGAATTATATCTCTGAGGTAATTCTGAAGATGCTAAAAGAATTGAACAGAACGTGATCAGTGAAAAAAATACTCGGAGCCTTTCTTCCGTACCCATCAAAATTGAGAGGGAATCATATAGAAACCATCTGATCTCCTTTGTTTGACACACGTATAATAGTTGAAATAATTACAGTAAAATTCTAGCCAGTTGTACTCCTAACATGCTTGCTTGTGATTCATACGGTAGAAAATACTGACAGTAATCTCACAAGGTTGGCGATTTGTGGGCAAAACTCCAATCTCGGACGGGACTCTAACCCGTACTTGATCTTTCGGGAGACCGTGCTTTTATCCTATACACTATCGAGACCCGCTTGCCCTCGCCTTGATATTGGCCGACCGGCTCAACACGTTGTACGTGTGAGTGCTGATAAGCTATGACATATAAGCCATTAAGGCGGGATCTCAGTAGTGTAAGGGATAAGAGCACGATCCCCGGAGAGGACAAGTGCGGGTTCGAGTCCCGTCCGAGACTGAAGTTTTGTCCATAAATCGCCAACCTTGTGAGACTCTCGGATCGCGTACAGCGGCGATATAACAGCAGTTAACAAAACATCAAGTCAAATCTGACAGTAATTATATTGCAGTTCAGTGAATACTGTGGAAACCCCCGTATTTTCACACATACAAAAAAGCTGGGTTCGCTTTTTTCGGTTTCGTCTGAAATGGCACGATTTGGCTTTCAGCCTTTCACAGGCAATCTCTGGTGACACGAGGAGGTAGGTGTACGAAGTACCTAAGTCGGCTCAAGGGACACAGGTACTTCACCCCGAGTGAGTTTGGTGCATCTCAGCTGGATTTGGAACTTCCATCGCTCTGACATGGTATCTAGTCCGATCTTATCAATGTTAACTATCTGACTTATTCAACACTCACTGAGGATTACTCTGTGATTCAGAATGATTTTGTTGCTCTGCTGAGTGCTTTCGGGACAACAGTTTTCCACGGGCAACAATGGTTTTGCTTTTCTTGAGCTTACATATGGGAAATTTTTTCTCTAGCTTTTTACCAAGCGTGTATACTGGCTTTATAGGCTGACCTGTCGGCGAGATAGCATTCTCATTGTCAAAGCCTCTAGGAATCACTCCCTGACCAAAACTGTACAGCCCCACTAAAGTTCGAGATTTCCAGGGCACGCACAAGATTCAAAGGAGGGTCATTTACCTTGGCTTCGATAATTCGTTCAAACCTTTCAGCATACAATAGTAGCAACCAACCAAAAACGCTGAGATCGGTCTTCAGTCAATATTGCTATGGAAAGGCTAAACTTATATAGGGCCATAGCTTCCACGTGTTAGGCATTTTGGACCGCTGCATGCACGGTCTCCTTAGGAACGCCTTCATCACGGTCAAATATGGGATGGGCCCGATATGGCTTTTCAATATTCACGTTTATGAATCTTGTCATTTCGCCGATATACTCATCCCCACATTCACTCAGACCATCCCACCCATGACAAAATCACCGTTTCTGCCAGGTAGAGGAAGTGCACAGTTCTAGGTGGTATATGAGCGATCGTAGAGTTTTTTTTTTCACGAAGCGGGTGCTGCTTACGATTGTTCGGCCTTCCGTCTACTGCCTGGTAGGTCTGCACCACGGTTAGGCAGTGTTTGAAGAGCGAACATGGAAAGTTCAGTTATCATGGGTGTATGTCGTTTGGGGCGAGTTCTCCCATCGTTCCGCCCATTCAACGCAGTTTGCGAACTGGACAACTCGTTCACGCTCCATAAAAAAGCCAAATAGACGATGAAGACAGGCACAATACGAACAGGTCCAAATTTCGGCGTCTAATAGTAACAGCGTGATCGATCGGGCTTCCATTAGCTGGAGAGGCAGTGGGTCGCCCGATCACTTGGACGAGTTGTCCTGCTCGCAAACCGCGTTAAATGGGTGGCTCGATGGGAGGGATCGCGCCAAACGACTGATGGGAGTTACCACTGTGAATGGAACCCACTATAATCAGGCGACGCAGTCGTGCAAGGACACTCCAAAAACGGTCGAAACATTTTGGGGGTTGCCGGGTCGCCAGTCCCAGAATTTACCGGTGACAAGAATGCCTCAAAATCGTGCGGGGCTAGGGCTTCATATGAAATTGAAATCTCCACAGTAATTTTGTATGGCGACCAGCACCAGTTGGACATAATCGGTTGCTGCTATCGGTTGCGGGAAGCTTGGGAAAAATCCACACGAAACGATGCATGGGGGGGGGGACGGTCAAGTCGTGCGTCCGAGGGTGCGCGCGGCAAATTGCGCGGAGAAATTCGTGGTGATTTAAACGACTCTGGCGCTTGTCATTGGGGCCCAAATTTGTAGTAAAGTAGATCAGCGGGTTCGGCTCACCCTCCTAAAATACTCTACTTTAAGTTTGTGCCCCCAATAATAAGCGGTAGAGTCGTTCGAACCGCCACGAACTTCGCCGCGCAATTTGCCGCGCGCATCCTCGGACGCACGACTTGACACACACCCATGCATGGGCCTTCTATGGATTTCTTTCATTTAGGGCTGTTAAGACGTTCGATGGGAAAGTGTGATGATCCTTTCAGGCTCTGGAAAAGGCGACTTCTCTGAAAGGTCAGAATGATGAAGTTTATGAACAAACTTCAAAGTTCAAGAAGATTTCGAGAGAACAATCGTCTAATGCAGCTGTTATGATTCGTTTCTTAGAAGGCGGACATAAAAATCAAGTTCCCTTTGTTTATGTGGTGAGGCGTATAAACAAATAAATAAACAAACGCAACAGGAAAGATCCTCGAGCATTAGGTTTGTTTACCATTGAGATCATGTTCTCCACGATATTTGAGCTTCCCAAGACCACGAATAGGAAACGAATTTTCGTCCTCTGCCTGCTGCCCACACTACTACTCCAAGAACCCGAACGTTTAAAGAATGTTCCGATGAGTTGAAAGCTCCTACTGCTTATTCATCTTTCCCAAATTCTATAGAGCAAATAATTCCTCTCAGCACAATGTCGACCATTCTACCTGCTCCTAGACTCAAGCCTCCTGGTTTATTGGGAAGAGAGCATAACTAATTGGGTGTGGTGCAGCAGGATCGAAATTGTCGCGTCGCGGCGAAAGAGACAACGCACGCGAAGGAGTGTAGCAGAATGCAGCAGCAGGTAAGAAATACAGGAACAAAAGAACTAACAGTAGCATCATGCCAAAAGTAATAATCGCATATTGGTTGAGCTGTATGAAGAACGCTAGAACTGTTATAACGAAAAATGGTCCGCGACAGCCGCGTGCGGCGGATCGATTACACAAAACCGATTCTACTGTCCGTCTCCCTATCTAATTTGATCATGAACAATGGCTATTTGAAATTCATCAACCACATATGAAAACATATTTAGATGTTCACCTAATAATGTCTCATTAGGGATAGAAGAAATAGATTTTCCCCATAGCCTGGCCAAAATTGAAAACTTAAAGGTAGTGAAAGGGGCTCCAAGTGATGATAGCCTGTTTAACAAAACGTCAGAAAAACGATTGCATCATCTGGGTCTAAAAACGAGCATATCATTGAATTAAACGGAGTTTGATCATCATTCGTTCGAATCGCTTGCACTCGGAAGATATCTGGGGCTAGATGAAGCTCAAACCCTTCAATCGCTTTTAAGAGTTCCGGCCTGTAGTTGCCAAAGGGTTAGGAGAAGGAAATCGCTGTGGAACGTCGGGAAAGGAGAACGGGCAAAGAAACCGTCAGAGTGAGACAACAAGCAAAGCTGTCTGATTGATAACGAGTGCTTTGTTTTCGCCCCTCAAAAAATGTATTTTGTACATTTTTGAGACCACCAGCTTCTGCCAGTGGTGATGTCAGATATGAGCAACAATCTGGGTGGTCCTAAACGCAGTCAAAAGTATTCCTGGGTGGTGTCAATGGGTGATGTAGGATCCAAGACGCAAATTCGGTAGACGTGGCAAAGAACAACGACGCATACAGAGTGTTAGGACATTTTTTCAATCAAAAACACCCGATAATGTATCGGAACGTGAATTTGTTTGCTTGGTTTGGTTCATTGCCAAGCGTAAATGGGACTGCAATTTACCCCCAGAAATGCCCAGAAGTGTCAGCTATTTCGACCAACGAACACTCCCATTAACTTCGAATAACCCTTGCACGGACGGGATTGGAAGAGCTCCCACTCCAACAATGCTGGATAAAATGATTTCTCAAGCTTCGATTCTTTCTTCCCACTCACTAAAACGACCCCAGTGAAACTTTTAAAGCATTTCGGTGCTTTTCGGTTCCATTTGGAAGTCGCCCAACATATTTTGATTCATGCATGCAAGACTGACACAGCTAGCATGAATTGATTCAGGGAATGGCTCCATCTACTTCGCCACGCCCACTCGATAATACACCGGTACGAAAAGTGAAAAATTCATTGAAAACGTAAACAGAAAACAGATCGAAACCCAAGACGGTAGGCTTCACGGTTACACGGAGAAAACTGTTTGGCATACGTCTGCACCAAAGCGCTAAAAGTGGTGTATGTATGTATGTAAATGTAAATGTATGTATATGTATTCCTTCGCCTTCCATCTTACGCTTACTCACTCGCGAGGTTTGGTGTTCACTTTCAGGATTCCAAGTTCAATTATCAGAAGGGTCATCACTGCCCTAACCACGACATATTACTTACCTTGGTTTCTAAGAGGTCCTTGTTAATCGCGTCCCTTCACCTCTTTTCGGGAAATCCACGTGGTCGCCTCTCCTTAGCTTACCATCAGCTGGAGAAGAGCTGTTCGCCTAACCCTCCTGACGTCTTTGATCCTAACCCTTCCTGTCGCGTCCCACCACAGGCTCTTCGCGTTACCTTCACTTCCGCCGAGTGAGCTTGTATTTCATGGTTTTTGTCCTTACTTCCGTAGAACAGGGCGGAGGTGGTGTAGTGGCAAGCGGTCACTATATCACACGCACGGTCGGGGGTTCGAATTCCGGATTGATGCCCGTTCAGGCCAACCAAGCCTTCCATCCCTCCAAGGTCGGTGAATTGGTACCAGACTCGTCTGGGAGGATAAAAGCACTGACTTGTACATGGGCTGGCCACCGCAAGTCATTGTATAGGCCACATACGCACTCAGTACGCCACTACGATTCTGAGTGGAAGTCGAGTGCAGGGGCGCATCCCTCAGATGGGATTGATTGACGTCAAAAACTTTATCCTTTTTGTCCTTACTTCCGTACAACATTGTGAGTCTTACCACAGCTCTGTAAAGCTTTCTTTCAAGCTTCATAGAGTATGGTGATCAGAGAGAATGCCTTCGGTCCCCGCATCTAACTGAATGTTGGAGAAATAATATTTTAACATCTGGGAACTTTCGGCAATGTTCTTATTGAAAAAAATACAGCGCATTCTCCATTGATTTGAATCGATCCAGGAATCAATTAGTACGCCAGAAATTTATCTGATTTCTCACGACTGCGGAACATCGTCAGTTGGCACCCTCCTTCCACGATGCTGCAGTGTCGATGCTGCACAATGCTGCACAATTATGTCTAGCTCTTTTACATCTACCGAGAACGCACAATTAGTCTACTGGAGAAGAGACGATTTCCCGGGAAACGCTGTGGGGCCCATTTTTAGAAACACCAATTATTCAAGGAAGTGACTTGTTCCGCAACTCAAAAATGTGACTCAAAGTACTGAAGTCTTTGGCGTTGGTGAATTCAGTTTTCGGGATGCGCCCTGAATTCAACTTCCATTCAGAACTGTTGCTTTTGCTTGTTCCCGTTGTTCAATTTCACACGAGTCAGTCGTGTAATAAATCAAATCAAATCAAATCAAAATTGTAGTAATTTTCAAATACATATGTGGTCTGTACAATAGCTACACTACACTATAGCTACACTTGTCCAAACGATGTACGAGTCAGCACTTCTATCCTACCAGACGAGTTTTATAGCAATTAATCGGGAGAGAGGCTTTGTTAGTCAGACAGCTCCAGACAATCTGGGATTCAATCCCACAATCATTCGTGGGTGACAGTGCACCTTTTGTGAATAAACTGAATCTCCCATGACTGATACAGTGTGACTAATAATTAGGTTTTAGGTTGGCGTACACAGGAACGAATGGCCATCGCTGGTAGTAGAAATCCTGGGCCAAAATGAGCTGAAACAGTTCCCGTAGAGGAAATAACAAAGGTATAGCACAGGATTGCTGGCATGCAGATGCAGGAACAGCTTGTCAATCAGGAGAAAATGAAAGAAAAGGCAACTGCTGAAAATAGGAAAAGACTGTTCTAGGAAATACGGTCTTCAGATACGATTTTGATAACAGGAATAATTCAAAATACTGCTATCTCTGAGCTTCATTTAAACTTGTTGTCGTTTTGTGTACTTTTCGAAGCTCTTTGCTCTTCACTTTTATTGGTGAGCTTTCGGCATATAATGCCACACAGCAGTTTTTCCAGGCACCGTACACTCAGGCATGAGAAAGAAAGCGCTCCATCCTTTGATCTGAGGGTTTTGCATCAATATTTGGTACGGCCGGGTGTGCGAATAAATTTTCGATCGCACCTAATCAAGCTCGCCTCGCACCTAGGCGCGAAGTGACCTTAATTAGGTGCGAAGGCTAAGCAGTAATTATGCTGCCCGCACTCGCTACTAATCGAGCTAAAACTTGACACTTGAGGAGAATAATGACAGTTTACAAAATAGAGTTTCCATTAAAAAAAATAGTTTTTTTGAAAGAAAAAGTTCCAATATCTATTCCAGCGCTTTTGAGAGCTTTATTTTCATGTATAATGAATGGGTTCAACAAATTTTATTTCAAGTTCCTGGGAAATGGGTAAAACAGTTCAGATCACTTCTTCTTTCTGTATTTTCGCCTATTTGCGATATCAAACAACCTTTACAGAAGCGATGGAGTTCTCTAGAGCTGTTTAATATGAGACCACTGCTTACTTTATAGGAATTACCATGCATTCTAGGAACTCACTGTACTGTTACAGGGTGTCCTCTCGCTCCAGACAATTTAGGAGTGTGCGGTCCATGTGACCCATTTCCTCCACTGTCCGCGTTTCACTTTTGCTCCGGAAGCCCCTCTGATGTACAAGCACTTCACAGGCCTCCTTTACCCCAGGATCATTCCGCGAACAGTAAATGCCTAGAGTTCCTTGACTAGATGAAGAGGAGTTCAGATTCCCAACAAACAAAACTATCAGAATTTCTTACTCATGGACTTAGGTTTTATTATACTTATTCTTATTACTAAGGGATTGAACGTTTTTTCCCCTACCACAGAAACTTTAGTCACAAAATATTTTGAATTCATCTATTAAGCGTGGAATAAAACTCTCAAAACCGTGGGAAGTGATACTGTCACTTTTTCTTTCAAAAAAAAACTCTCTTTTTGATGGAAACTCTATTTTTTTAAACTGTCATTATCCTCCTCAAATACAAGTTTTAATTCGATTAGTAGAGAGTGAGAGCAGCATAATTACCGCTTAGTCTTCGCACCTAATTAAGGTCACTTCGCGCCAAGGTGCGAGGCGAGCTTGATTAGGTGCGACCGAAAATTTATTCCCGTACCCGGTACGGCCACTGGAGAGGAAAATCATGGAGGCACGGGAAATATACCGCCTCAAGCCGGAAATCAATGCGAAAGAGGAGATGCGTGACCTACTGAGACTGATTGAGTGATAACACTTAGTCGCCTCAGGACAAGAGCGGTGTCCATTTTCCCTTTGTGTTCCCCGCCAACAGGTCCATTTCCCCCTTTCCCCCAACATTTCCGGTTGACTTGGTATGATTCGAATCGTTTTGTATTGTAACTGATAGTGTCTGATTGTATGCAGCAATGTATTGTAAATAATTAAGGTCTGACGAAGGCATTATATGCCGAAAGCTCACCAGTAAAAGTGAAGAGCAAAGAGCTTCGAAAAGTACACAAAACGACAACAGGAATAATGTAAGGTAGTTGAAAACGTTTATGGAAGTCCAGAAGGTAACAGCTATTCGTAAAAAGACAAGTGCTTCCAATTGCCACAATAGCTATAATATTACAGCTACGTATTCCCTGAGTAAAAAGGTGAGAACAAAGGTATCAATGTGAGCCCATCCAGCCATCAAGAAGGGTCCCACATCTAGCTCCATTTCAGGAACAATAACGCTCGGCCTGACTTGAGGGTTTCGGCGATGTTCAAATCGTTAGTTTTCCAAGTCCTAAATGTGCCTACTCCAAACTTGTAACAGTATTCACGCGCCTACTGAGAGCTCTACTTAACTTCAACTTCCCCAAACGCGTATACAGGATCAACTCTAGAAATAGAAGGGTACGTTGATCTACGCGGGATCTAGCTGGGCTTCTGATCGCGATTAATGCAGGGGTACCACCTGGCTCTACCCCATGCGCTTTGGTTCTCACTTAAGACCTGTGCTTTCCTGATAGAAGGTACCACCTCCGATCACTGACACTTATGCACTACTATCTGGCACCCCCCATGCCTGCCACTACTTTTCAGGAGACTATTCGAGTGAAACGGCTGCGTTTTGGCTGAAAACCCTGCGTTTTCCAGATAGAAGATACCAATTTCCATCATCAACATCGTCAGGAGAGTCGTGATGCCAAGGGAGATACCGTGGGGTACCTACATACGGGGATAGGGGTGAGAACAGATGATTTGTTGGCGTTTGTTCAGCACTCTCAGAATGAAAGAACATCAAGCAAACTAGAAGACGTAGAGAATTGGTTGATTTGTATGAGAGGAGCCAGCATTTCAGAATAGAGGAGGCTGTCAACCTCCTTGTAATATATCATGGCAATTTATGCGAGCTGAGAACAGATATGACAGCGCTGTCATCTGAGCTGAATGAGAATGGCTTGGGCTTTTGGAAAAAGCGCAATATCCCATTCATACTGCAATATCGGTAGTGTTTCATTCGTATTGCTCAAAATTTCCCAATAAAAACTCTTACTCAATTCTTCATAGGGGCGTAATCTCCTACAAAGGGCGATAGTAGCCAGAATAAACTGGCAATTCCATAGGTTTAAGTGCAAACTGTCAGGCAAGCATTACTAATTTCTGGGAAACGATTACCCAAATGATGATGTGAAAATCACTGTTCCTTAAGAAGGACCCTAACGTCCATTCAGGGAAATGGGAATCTATTGAAATTATCCAATATGAGAACTGACTAGGAGGTAGTGAAGGAAGAAGTCTAGAGCAGCAAGCACATATGTGTAGACTATTTCAGGGCTCTGCCACTCAAGCTTGTACTTTTAAGAAGACTTCCCATCAAGAGTTGGGAACAACAAAAAACACCTTTCGCAATCTTTTTCATAGAATCAAATGCCAGTAAAGAAAGCAGAGCGACATAGTTTCACGATAATTCTCACGAGAAGTCAATAGAAGCTTCCTTGCCCATGTTATTGAAACCCTACCTCTCCCTACCCATTAGGGCAAATTTTCGTTCAGCATTACAGGCTAACCTGGGATAAGCAGGCTCCCTCTATCAGCAATAAAACTTTTTCAAAAGGTCATTGCATTCATCCATTATCACAGTTTATGTTGGCGATTATAAACGGATTAGTAGAGAATCCGCTGAAAAGGCGAAGACAGGGCATTCGTGGTGATTGGATAATGAAGGAAATTAGCTGCTCAGATCCGCTTTCTAACATCCAGGATACCACAACCAAAAAACGGATTCCACTGAAAATGATTTGAAAAGGTTTAATCAGAGCCTAATTTTATTAGTATTCACTATGTTGTCTATTCAATTATTTGAAACTCATACTGGATCCGTTGTATCATGCGGCTCTTGAAAAAAATCTATGAAAGGGCACATGGCTCTAGGTGCCTTCGTTCTGTACAATCTCGAGGATACCGATTTGCGCTTGCGGCTACCTTTTGGCAAGAACTGGTGCGCAGAACTCAAAAATGGGGGTCAGACACGATTGCAAGTGGGCGAGCGATGATCCACGTTCGTGAGATGGCGACGTGAGACACTCCCCAGACTGGCTATTGTCTTCATTATAGATCACGTGAAACCCAATTTCCCCTAAAAAACATGACGGACGGATGAACGTTCCACAGTGAAGAGTAGCTGAAAATGCATCGTCGCGAAGAAGAAGGAAGAACTTTGACAGAATTATTGCGGCAGTAGTGACGATTCCATTTCTGTTAACCCATTGGCGACCGCGCCTTTTTAGCGTGTCTGGCGTGTGGGACCGAGCGTGCTTTTCGCCGGCTGCTGCTGTGGCCCGCTGGCGGGCCACACGGTCCCAGGAGCAAGTCAATTTTCTCGCAAGCATTTCCAGCCGACAAAAAAGTTTTTTTAAATGTGGCATGTAAAGGTTACAAGTCATACACACTATTTAGAGCTACGATATGGCGTCTAATGTTGTTTCTGATTGTTCGAGGGGGGGGGGGGGGTGGAGAGTTTTTACCAAATAATTTTCAAATGCGACTCTGTCTAGACACGAGGATACAGACATGATGAGAATATTTCATCGGATACCCAGCAAAGTCCCTTTACATCCTTTTTGCACCTTTTTACAACCTTTTCTACAGCCTTTGGTTTTCCTCCTTTACCAATGCCCTCAGAAGTAACTTTGTTTTCTCTTACTACTAAAGTCAAAAGTAAATGTTTTACGGACCACTGCGCATCAAGATTCTATAGTAGGTCATAAACCTGCTCGATACTTGAAAGGTTCAAAAAAATCGAAAATGAGTGTTATACATACAAAATAATACTGTGGCCCGTATACGGGCCACGCGGTCGTCAATGGGTTAAGTGATTCTTATCCCACCGGACCAAATTAAACAAGCGTAATCCGTTGAGCGAATTCTCCCTTACCTAAAAGATCCAATGTAAAAATGCGAACGAGATAAAAAATAGCAGTTTTTCTGCGAAAGCTAGGAAAGTGGTGTCACGGCCGACAATCTAGGACTCTTCATAACGAGCACTTCTCACAGCAAGATATGAATAATCTGTTCTACGATAATAGTGGCTGCAATTAGAAATTAGAAGAAAGAAGTTTGAAAGAATGTTGTCTTAGATGCACATTTCTTCGCTTATCCCGGCATTGTCGTGTCCCAAAAGTTTAGATCAATGATCCTGAAATTTTCGACTTGCATTTTACTTCGTTTGATGCCACAACTTTCTCGAACTAGTTTCAAGTTCATTTTTCGATCATACTGATCAGCTTGTCATGATGTGAAGTTGTATATAATATTAAGTGTTGTAATATTATATATAAAAACAAAACTTCAAAAGAAACTTTAAAAAATGATCGGGCGCGCCAATCATGTAAATTTATCAATACAACTGCATTTTTTTGAGTGGTTACGATGTAACTCCTTTTAGAGGTTTCCGAAAAAGGACTTTGAATTCAACACTGGAAAATGTTTAGATATATTGTGGGTCACGCACAAAAAGTGAATAAAGTTTCTTTAAAAAATATGCTCAAAAACTATGGTAGGGATCTGTTCACGTGAGGCAAAGTTTGCTCTCGGAAAATCGTAATCGGGAATTATCTTTATTCCAGAAAAAATCAGAATCCTCGAGAGCCGCAAAGATGACATCCTCGAGGACAGTACGTCTTCCTTTGTTCATACGTGATACCCTTGCGGTAGCAGAATCCGTTCGCGATATGAATCGGACATCTGGAAAGGCCGTATTGATTTACTCACACTGAATTCTACTGCGAAAACCTTCACTTACTCTGGACGGTCCTCGCACTTGTTCTCTTGCACAGGAGGAGGAGGAGCAAAGGTGGTGGGAGGTTGAATGATTCTGCGAGCTTCTGACCCTAATGTAGTTGATCGAGGCTCATCTTTCGAAACTGAATCAGATCGTCCTGACTTCAGTTGAATCGGACATAGTTCACCAAAACATTACCTTGCCGGTATCGCAAAACCACTCTTGACTCAGAGACCCTATTCCATGTTATGATTGGGACACGATTAGTGAAAGAGCGAAGCTTAGTTCCTGCTGCGCTAGCAGAACAGAACCTGAGCAAGGAAATAGAAGACGGATGCTGGGATAATAGTAATTCACTCTATTCATTCAAAAAAAGACACCTGTAACCGGTGAGCTGATGGTTTTCGTTTGTCTTGATTTCTACACCAGCGTTTGGACAACCTTCTATAGCGTGGTACTTAGAAAAGCTCACAATCTCTATTTCAATTTCGGTGTTTTCAGGCGACTGAAACCAAGGTTTCCATTGTATCTGAATTCCCTTTACCACTGGTTAGCTAAAGCTGCGAAAGATACTTGAATCCAATAATAGCATTTTGTATAGTTTTCCTTAGGGCGATAAACCGTAGGATCTCCTAGACGATCTGTGAAGTTTTTCCATTCCGTCGATGCGATATATGTGTCTCCGCACTCTCTTGGGTTTCCTTTGGGCTAAAAATGACACTCAATGTCGTAATCTCATTCGAAAGTATTCTCGCACCCTTTCATTGCATCGATCTCCAGCATATCCATCAGGACAGACGCATTTCGAGCAGTTGAGTGGATGAAGATAACCACCATTTTGACATTTCTCATTCCTCCTTTGCTTATTTTTCATCTGCTTACGCTCGCACAACTCTGAAAACAATTGCAATTAACAGATTTCAAAAATTGCTGTTTTGAGAGCAAACACACACAAGCAGAACTCAAGAATGCGCTCTCTCGTTGTGAGGGAATTGTCTCTATGTTGTGGCTCAAGTGAGCTCCCTATTCGCCGCACTTTCAAACTAACACCGCTAACTGACTGTCGCATCCGTAAAGCTTGTTCAGCATCAAGACGTCGATGAAGGAAACGAATGGCGACCCAAGAGTTTCGCGATAGTACTTGTCATACGGCATCAGTGTCGGCTCTTGGCGGTTGATCGCAGCACTATACGTGAACATTAATGAAGAGAAGCTTGATACTCAAAAAAAGAGTGAAATCAGTAGCTAGCTATGCTTCTAAAAATAATAAGTTTGCGATTGGAGGCATTCAGAAAACTGTAGTCATTGGAATGATATTGCAAAAAAAAACAAGAGAATCGTGAGTATTGAGATTGCTAGTGAGAATAATTTCGTCCTATGAGATGGGCTGACATAAAATTGATGTCAAAAGATATTTAGACTCACTCTGATGTGCATTATGCTACCATAGTCGTAGCCCAGGTTGAAGTTATCATTGTCCTCTTCTCTCTGCCACGCGAATTGGCTCCGCCACTTCTCCTGAAAGCAAAGGTTATAACCGGCGATTTTTCCGTTTTGCCCGCATCTCCTTGAAAGTACCTCAATATTGGCAAGGTTTACAAAAACGTATTTATCGCGATCGTGTCTGGACATGGTGTGATAAAATCCGAGGGTATGGCCGATTTCGTGGGCGGCGATGGAGCTGGTCTCACATCCGTCTGCTAGAGATATGTGTTGCAAGCTCCCTAATTTTCCGAGATTCGACCAACATCCATTCTTTGCTTGCACTACCAGCAGATCATGAGCTGGAAATTTGTACATTGTTAAGGCAACACTAAAAGGCATTAGAATCAGACGAAAATAAGCCTCTAAACATGATAACTAGAAGTAGTATTCAGAGAAATTTGAAAGGAAGATTATTTAAAACTCGTAGAAGTCGATTTGAACTGCAGCGGCCGCCCATTATAAATACATGATGTTTTGAGTTGCCCAACATGACTATAAAAGGAACGACTACTGTTCAGCTAAAAGCTTTCTCTCACAGTATGTTCCACTCTTGAAGGTTTTTGAATGCATACTTTGCAGAAAGCAATTCACACTTGTGTTCGAAGTTACTCATCCACGTGTGTGCTCGCCTGCAGCGCTAGGATCCTCTCTAAACACAATACATGTGTCTCTTGTCCACATCTCAGCTCCTCTCAGAAAAGCCCTTCTAGCATCTTCGCCTGTAATTTATTCCTGTTAAACGAATATCTAATTCACTTTGTCAGTAGTAGATTACTTGTGTCTTACTTAAAGTCGTGGTGACGAAGTAGTGGACTGTATGATTGCTCCAGAGCCTCACGCCTTCCTTGTCTCTAATCGCCTGACGTTTAGTGCGATTAATACCTTCCAGTTCCTCTTTGAGTTCATCGATTATTATCTTCCCTTGTAACCTTAAGCACATATTTTTGCTCTAATGGTAGCTCGTTTGTACGACAGGAACATACTCATCGAGGTAGATGTCACCCTGGAAAAGTTTCTCGTCTATCTTGCTTTTTTTGTTGATCTCGTCAATGTAGTCTCCCTTTGGATTTAAGTGATCGAGCTCCATTTCCGGCAGTTGCTGATGAAATTGACAAATAAATCTTTTTCAATGAGAAAGTGTTATTTCAAAGTCGTCTATTCTACTCTGAAACCTATACGGAGGAATACTTCTATAATATATAAAATGGTATGCCAAAAGCACTGCATGCTTACTAACAAATCGAAGTAAAAAATGTCTAGCACTGAAATGAAATTCGCCTTTTATTCAGTTCGCGCATTATACCTTCGAAACTTCCTCCGATCCTCAAACCTTACCTGTCGCTCAAGAAAACAAATCATTTCGCAAACTGTGGAGCCTCTGGTTTGACCAATACGTTAGTCATTGTTGATATAATGGAAATTTATACCTCGAACTCCTCGAGCGTTTTTATTGCCTCAGGTGTGAGTTGGGGAATTTGAAGAATTTCATTTCCCATGTCTCTGATTCTTTCAATGACGTCCACTTCTGTTTTGTTAATGAACTATAATAACAAGAACAATCAGATGCTAAAAGCCAACAAGTAGACATAAATGAAATCTAGAACGAAACCTCTTCTTCGTCAACCGTATCGCTGGTGTGACCACTAGTGACACCGAAAACAAGTATCAATGATATTAACCTCATCCTGAAATTTTTTCCAATAGTGTTTTAAATAATTTTAACTACTGTACTGCAAAAAGTCAAGTATTTCAGAATACGACCAATTTGGCCGATTACTTTTTTATGAACTCAATTGAGTATTTTCACCGCTTTGTATTCTACCAAGGCTGAGAGGTTCCGGAATTAAAATGACTCTGTAATGGCTTCCTCTCCTCTTCAAAACGAGGCACAATGCTAAGAGAACATGCTGCACTTTGGGCGATAATGAGTGATCGCGGCCTTTATTAAGAGCTGTGTCTGTGATGAAAACAAACGCTGCAGAAGGAAGGGTAGTTCAGCGATCAATTCTCTGTTTGAAACGCCATCAAATCGAGACATAGGCTCTGGGAACTCCTCTCTAGCGTTCACTCCCCCACCTTACACATTGACTTCGGGTCATTTCTCAACTGAACCTTACCGTACAAGGATGACAGAGGGCACACTGGATTAGGTCATAATTTATTTCGGCGGTTATTTAGTATTTTGCAGAACTGCGAACATCGGGTTGGGCATGTACTCATGACAGCAACATTCCACCCAGACCCATGGAACTTCCTACGTAGCTGTATTCGGTGATACTGATATTAGTGACGGATTCTAAGGTATTTCAATCAGGCGTTAATTTGGGAAGTGTTGAACAGGTAAATCTATGATGAGGAAATGATGCGAAAGGATAACCACCAAGGCTATAGAAATGCGAGTGTGACGAACCAAAACGACTGCATCACTTTTATACACACATGCGATTTTCCATGGACACTATAAAGTATTTGATTTAGAAGGGCTGGAGAAACATCAGGCCCTCCACAACAATATTGATGTCAACGCAGATTTCATGTATGATCTATGCTACAAGTTTAGGGCACAGCTCGCGATAGTGTCGGATAATTCAGCTCCGGACGAAAAATGGAAGCGATAGCCCAAAATAAGGACGAAACGGAGAAGAAAATGCGAATTTTGACGTATGCAAAGCAGTGCATTGCGGTGCTTTGCATATCAAGGCATCAATAAATTATTAAGATTATCTGTAGTACGAGAGTGTGGCGACAAAAGTTGGGGTGTTCGGACGAGCTGTCCAAAGTGTGTGTGAATTGCGCACAGCTGGCCTCAGTGAGCTACCGGACAGCGGACCTTGTCTTGTTTATGAAGAAAGGTTCGTCTTAGATTAGAGGCAAATGTCAGGAACATTTTTTCGAGAATTGAACCAGGAACTGTGCATTCCTGATTACAATGATTGAAATATTTTTGTGCCGTACGAGGTTGTTAGGTGGAACAGTTTATTTAGTCAACGGCCTAACGTTTCGACGCAGTCGTCTTCTTCAGAGGTTAGGGTTCCACCGCTTGAGCGGAGAAAATCCGCTGTCGCCACAGGCGACTGACAGTAGTTAGTAGTCAGTCGTTCGCTACTGACAGCCGCCTGTGGCGACAGCGGATTTTCTCCGCTAAAGCAGTGGAACCCTGGCCTCTGAAGAAGACGATTGCGTCGAAACGTTAGGCCGTTGACTAAATAAACTGTTCCACCTAACAACCCCGTAAGGCACAAAAGTATTTCAATCATAAACAACTGTGCCGAGGTTGAAGCGAGAGAGAAGTTGCAAACTATTTAACGACGTACCTGATGACAATGTTCATAAGTTGTCGACAAATAAAAATTAGAAAAGCTATTACTTTCATGCATCTTTATAAAAAAACATCGGATATATCGCCTGATATCACAAAGATCAAGTGCGCTTCTGAATTCTGTCCAGAAACTAATAACTATTTTACCTGGCACCTAATTCCCGTTCCGTTGTTGTTAATTCTACTTGAACTATACAGAATACAACTTTTTTCCAGAGCAAGCGCTTGAGTCCTAATTCCACACGAGCGAACAGAGTAAGCCAAAGTAACTGCTTAATAGTTGGGGCCTGTAAAATCGCTATCAAGTCAATATATCCGATGTTTTTTATAAAGATGCATGAAAGTAATAGCTTTTATAATTTTTATCCTTTGACAACTTATGAACATTGTCATCCGGAATGCACAGTTCCGGGATCAGTTCTCGAAAAAATGTTCCAGACATTCCTCTCTAATCTAAGACGAACCTTTCTTCATAAACAAGACGAGGTCCGCTGTCCGGTAGCTCACTGTGGCCAGCTGTGCGCAATTCACACACACTTTGGACAGCTCGTCCGATTACCCCAACTTTTGTCGCCACTACAGACACTCGCCACTCGTACCAGATAATCTTAATAATTTATTGGTGCCTTGATATGCAAAGCACCGCAATGCACTGCTTTGCATACGTCAAAATTCGCATTTTCTTCTCCGTTTCGTCCTTATTTTGGGCTATCGCTTCCATTTTTCGTCCGGAGCTGAATTATCCGACACTATCGCGAGCTGTGCCCTAAACTTGTAGCATAGATCATACATGAAATCTGCGTTGACATCAATATTGTTGTGGAGGGCCTGATGTTTCTCCAGCCCTTCTAAATCAAATACTTTATAGTGTCCATGGAAAATCGCATGTGTGTATAAAAGTGATGCAGTCGTTTTGGTTCGTCACACTCGCATTTCTATAGCCTTGGTGGTTATCCTTTCGCATCATTTCCTCATCATAGATTTACCTGTTCAACACTTCCCAAATTAACGCCTGATTGAAATACCTTAGAATCCGTCACTAATATCAGTATCACCGAATACAGCTACGTAGGAAGTTCCATGGGTCTGGGTGGAATGTTGCTGTCATGAGTACATGCCCAACCCGATGTTCGCAGTTCTGCAAAATACTAAATAACCGCCGAAATAAATTATGACCTAATCCAGTGTGCCCTCTGTCATCCTTGTACGGTAAGGTTCAGTTGAGAAATGACCCGAAGTCAATGTGTAAGGTGGGGGAGTGAACGCTAGAGAGGAGTTCCCAGAGCCTATGTCTCGATTTGATGGCGTTTCAAACAGAGAATTGATCGCTGAACTACCCTTCCTTCTGCAGCGTTTGTTTTCATCACAGACACAGCTCTTAATAAAGGCCGCGATCACTCATTATCGCCCAAAGTGCAGCATGTTCTCTTAGCATTGTGCCTCGTTTTGAAGAGGAGAGGAAGCCATTACAGAGTCATTTTAATTCCGGAACCTCTCAGCCTTGGTAGAATACAAAGCGGTGAAAATACTCAATTGAGTTCATAAAAAAGTAATCGGCCAAATTGGTCGTATTCTGAAATACTTGACTTTTTGCAGTACAGTAGTTAAAATTATTTAAAACACTATTGGAAAAAATTTCAGGATGAGGTTAATATCATTGATACTTGTTTTCGGTGTCACTAGTGGTCACACCAGCGATACGGTTGACGAAGAAGAGGTTTCGTTCTAGATTTCATTTATGTCTACTTGTTGGCTTTTAGCATCTGATTGTTCTTGTTATTATAGTTCATTAACAAAACAGAAGTGGACGTCATTGAAAGAATCAGAGACATGGGAAATGAAATTCTTCAAATTCCCCAACTCACACCTGAGGCAATAAAAACGCTCGAGGAGTTCGAGGTATAAATTTCCATTATATCAACAATGACTAACGTATTGGTCAAACCAGAGGCTCCACAGTTTGCGAAATGATTTGTTTTCTTGAGCGACAGGTAAGGTTTGAGGATCGGAGGAAGTTTCGAAGGTATAATGCGCGAACTGAATAAAAGGCGAATTTCATTTCAGTGCTAGACATTTTTTACTTCGATTTGTTAGTAAGCATGCAGTGCTTTTGGCATACCATTTTATATATTATAGAAGTATTCCTCCGTATAGGTTTCAGAGTAGAATAGACGACTTTGAAATAACACTTTCTCATTGAAAAAGATTTATTTGTCAATTTCATCAGCAACTGCCGGAAATGGAGCTCGATCACTTAAATCCAAAGGGAGACTACATTGACGAGATCAACAAAAAAAGCAAGATAGACGAGAAACTTTTCCAGGGTGACATCTACCTCGATGAGTATGTTCCTGTCGTACAAACGAGCTACCATTAGAGCAAAAATATGTGCTTAAGGTTACAAGGGAAGATAATAATCGATGAACTCAAAGAGGAACTGGAAGGTATTAATCGCACTAAACGTCAGGCGATTAGAGACAAGGAAGGCGTGAGGCTCTGGAGCAATCATACAGTCCACTACTTCGTCACCACGACTTTAAGTAAGACACAAGTAATCTACTACTGACAAAGTGAATTAGATATTCGTTTAACAGGAATAAATTACAGGCGAAGATGCTAGAAGGGCTTTTCTGAGAGGAGCTGAGATGTGGACAAGAGACACATGTATTGTGTTTAGAGAGGATCCTAGCGCTGCAGGCGAGCACACACGTGGATGAGTAACTTCGAACACAAGTGTGAATTGCTTTCTGCAAAGTATGCATTCAAAAACCTTCAAGAGTGGAACATACTGTGAGAGAAAGCTTTTAGCTGAACAGTAGTCGTTCCTTTTATAGTCATGTTGGGCAACTCAAAACATCATGTATTTATAATGGGCGGCCGCTGCAGTTCAAATCGACTTCTACGAGTTTTAAATAATCTTCCTTTCAAATTTCTCTGAATACTACTTCTAGTTATCATGTTTAGAGGCTTATTTTCGTCTGATTCTAATGCCTTTTAGTGTTGCCTTAACAATGTACAAATTTCCAGCTCATGATCTGCTGGTAGTGCAAGCAAAGAATGGATGTTGGTCGAATCTCGGAAAATTAGGGAGCTTGCAACACATATCTCTAGCAGACGGATGTGAGACCAGCTCCATCGCCGCCCACGAAATCGGCCATACCCTCGGATTTTATCACACCATGTCCAGACACGATCGCGATAAATACGTTTTTGTAAACCTTGCCAATATTGAGGTACTTTCAAGGAGATGCGGGCAAAACGGAAAAATCGCCGGTTATAACCTTTGCTTTCAGGAGAAGTGGCGGAGCCAATTCGCGTGGCAGAGAGAAGAGGACAATGATAACTTCAACCTGGGCTACGACTATGGTAGCATAATGCACATCAGAGTGAGTCTAAATATCTTTTGACATCAATTTTATGTCAGCCCATCTCATAGGACGAAATTATTCTCACTAGCAATCTCAATACTCACGATTCTCTTGTTTTTTTTTGCAATATCATTCCAATGACTACAGTTTTCTGAATGCCTCCAATCGCAAACTTATTATTTTTAGAAGCATAGCTAGCTACTGATTTCACTCTTTTTTTGAGTATCAAGCTTCTCTTCATTAATGTTCACGTATAGTGCTGCGATCAACCGCCAAGAGCCGACACTGATGCCGTATGACAAGTACTATCGCGAAACTCTTGGGTCGCCATTCGTTTCCTTCATCGACGTCTTGATGCTGAACAAGCTTTACGGATGCGACAGTCAGTTAGCGGTGTTAGTTTGAAAGTGCGGCGAATAGGGAGCTCACTTGAGCCACAACATAGAGACAATTCCCTCACAACGAGAGAGCGCATTCTTGAGTTCTGCTTGTGTGTGTTTGCTCTCAAAACAGCAATTTTTGAAATCTGTTAATTGCAATTGTTTTCAGAGTTGTGCGAGCGTAAGCAGATGAAAAATAAGCAAAGGAGGAACGAGAAATGTCAAAATGGTGGTTATCTTCATCCACTCAACTGCTCGAAATGCGTCTGTCCTGATGGATATGCTGGAGATCGATGCAATGAAAGGGTGCGAGAATACTTTCGAATGAGATTACGACATTGAGTGTCATTTTTAGCCCAAAGGAAACCCAAGAGAGTGCGGAGACACATATATCGCATCGACGGAATGGAAAAACTTCACAGATCGTCTAGGAGATCCTACGGTTTATCGCCCTAAGGAAAACTATACAAAATGCTATTATTGGATTCAAGTATCTTTCGCAGCTTTAGCTAACCAGTGGTAAAGGGAATTCAGATACAATGGAAACCTTGGTTTCAGTCGCCTGAAAACACCGAAATTGAAATAGAGATTGTGAGCTTTTCTAAGTACCACGCTATAGAAGGTTGTCCAAACGCTGGTGTAGAAATCAAGACAAACGAAAACCATCAGCTCACCGGTTACAGGTGTCTTTTTTTGAATGAATAGAGTGAATTACTATTATCCCAGCATCCGTCTTCTATTTCCTTGCTCAGGTTCTGTTCTGCTAGCGCAGCAGGAACTAAGCTTCGCTCTTTCACTAATCGTGTCCCAATCATAACATGGAATAGGGTCTCTGAGTCAAGAGTGGTTTTGCGATACCGGCAAGGTAATGTTTTGGTGAACTATGTCCGATTCAACTGAAGTCAGGACGATCTGATTCAGTTTCGAAAGATGAGCCTCGATCAACTACATTAGGGTCAGAAGCTCGCAGAATCATTCAACCTCCCACCACCTTTGCTCCTCCTCCTTCTGTGCAAGAGAACAAGTGCGAGGACCGTCCAGAGTAAGTGAAGGTTTTCGCAGTAGAATTCAGTGTGAGTAAATCAATACGGCCTTTCCAGATGTCCGATTCATATCGCGAACGGATTCTGCTACCGCAAGGGTATCACGTATGAACAAAGGAAGATGTACTGTCCTCGAGGATGTCATCTTTGCGGCTCTCGAGGATTCTGATTTTTTCTGGAATAAAGATAATTCCCGATTACGATTTTCCGAGAGCAAACTCTGCCTCACGTGAACAGATCCCTACCATAATTTTTGGCAAAATCAATAGGACGTCAATGTTCTTATGCGTCATTAAAGAGATTCTCATAGAATGCCTGCTAGTTCCTGGAAACTTCTTTTACTGCAACAACAACGGTATACTCTAATCAACTACAAATATTGGTTGAGGATATACTTCTGGAATACATCAAACGGCAAAAAGACATTTTCCTCATAAAAATAGTCGTTTCCATGTAATAAAGAGGAAATGATGGAATCTAGAAACTCGGCTTGTGAGCCCCACCTGAGGTACGGTACATGCAGAGGCAATGCCCCGTAAAACAATCTCCTGTTCTGAATCAAAAAGAAACAGCTACCCAACAAGCGATGTGCTAAGCAGAGACAATGCAAGACGGGGATAGCCGATCTCTTGAACGCGCAATCCACAGATTCCTGGATAAGTGGAATTGAAAAACTACCATTGAATTGCATGAGGCTAAGATCCATTTAGAGGCACAGTTCACGATAATTTTGAAGTCTCTCTTCTCTTTCAAAAAGGGGAAGTGTAGGTTGGGAATAATTATCGGTAATGGAGAAAGCGAGAAAAATATTCAATTACGAGAGAGAGTAGGCTCCTCAAAACTAGTTAAACTGAAGGTTGGACGACGGAAGTAACGTGGGAGGGGTATTCGGACGAGATTTCAGTTGTTGCAACTGCGCAATGAGCTGATTACATTGAGCCAAAAATGACCAGAATTGCCTTTCAGCGTCGCTATGGATAATGAAAAGTTGCTTGGGTTTCCTACATGGGTTTCCTTGTGAATGGTGCAGCCACAGCCTCTACAGTGCCAGTCAAACTCGTGCGAGGATGCCCACGATACAATATTTGAGCCTTTATAACGCCCTAACTAAGCAGATTTCCGACCTGATAGCGCCAATTATGGTGTACGAAGTAGCCTCGAATTCATGATACCTCAGGAGCCATTTTTATCATGAACGTGTCTTTAAGTCCACTGAAGGCCACATCGCTGATAAAAGTCATATTTTGGTGACAAAATGGTACCAAAAATATGATATTAACATGGCTCCCTAGCTAACCGAATGTCTCTGCCGCTCCATCCAATCTTCTGATAATAAAGATATATGATCGATGTTGCTCTTACTCATCGGACGCTGATGAACAAATGTGTGCGGTCTGTAAAGAAGGGTTCTCAGGCGTTTCGAAAGCATTATGAGTCGCCCAAAAGGATTGTTGCTATCATTGAGCCGACATGATTAACTTCACAGCAATAATCCCCTTTTATAAAATTTGCGTGTGTTTTTTGGAAGAAGATTATTTTTGAAGTTTTGTATGGTTTGAACGTACTGTTTACGCGGTTGAAATGCTTGAGTCATCCATTGACTTTCATGCTAAAAGAAAGGCAACGGGAAATTATAAATTATATTACCTGGATATGCCGCCGAAACCGGAACGGAGAACGGAGTTTGAGGGCAATATAGCTTGTTCGAATTTCCAAAAACTGCTTCTGAACATCCTTCACTACTCCACTACACGAAACTTCTGCCGGAATTTTCTTTCGTTTTATTCTTGGGAGTGGAGCTCACTGGAAATTTATCTTTGGAGGTAGCCAACCGGGTGAAGATGATTGTAGCACGACACCAGAAAACTTCGAGTTGAAGAGCTTCTGAGTCCGGGCCAGAATCACTTGAATTATCAACTTTACAATAAGCGGCATTTAAGGATGGTGTGATCATCTGAACAGGAAGACAAAACTACATTTCGGGTATAATGAAAACTACATTCATGCTCAATGAAATCAACTACCCCTAGCGGTGAGGTCTTAAGATGTAGGGGAGGCGGGGAAGGGTTTATAACGAAAGCTCACGAGAAATCCGCTCCACAACTTGTATTTGTTGTCAGATGCATTGTGAGTGGTGCCATTAGAAGTGCTCAATGTTGTCATAATCAGGGTGCAGAAGTAGACATAGAATTCGGCTGCGGCACTATGTGTGGTGAAGAAAAACCCATTGAGCAGAAGCACGAAATTCTAGACTATACGGCTTACACGTGGTCCTACTAATGTGTAGCGCTTGGGCTTGAGTGAGTACCGATTTCGATTCACTAGAAGTTAGAAGCAAGCCCATCATTTTTGCAGATAGTCCAGAACTGATAATCAGCTCCTTTTACTACACTGGTGTAGGCAAAGAAATTGTGGAACTCGAGACAGTCGGTCTACGTCTGTCACGAGGGCCGGTTCTGTTAGTCAGGGAGGTTCTGAGAAGGCGGGTCTGTCGGAATGTGAGCCGTAGGTATTACGAACCTCGAATTAACTTCCCTATTGCAGATAGGAGCAAATTACTGGGAGGAGAAATTAGTGGCATTGTGGACGGAGTGTTTTTAAGAGCTTGCAGGTAACAACTTCTTTTCAGGCACTTTCCGCCTTCCAGTTATTCCAACGATTTCCTCCCTTTGGCCTACATGAAAATTACATTTTGACTATAAGGCTACTAGAAGCTTCGGGTTACTGTAGAGAAATTCCTCCCAATGAAACAAAGGGGATCAAGTGGAACGACAGAGCTTCAGCTTTTTACATATACATATCACTACAGTAGAAGTTCTATTTGAAGTATTTTGACCAGCCTAACATAACTGCTTTCATGGGACACTCTTCGGCTTACTGTGGACCTCTTCTTAAGGGACGAGACCCAGCAGGAGAAAAAGCTAGAATGCCCATTCAAGGTTTAATCGGGACACGGGCAGTAGGATCAGTTTTGTGTCATCGATTCACCGCGCACGGCAGTCGCGGGCCATTTGCCTCGTTATTACAATTCTAGCGTTCTTTATACATATATACGATTATTATTCCTAGCATAATTCTGGTGGTAGTTATTTTGTTTCTGTACTTCTTACCTGCTGCTGCATTCTGCTACATTCCTTCGCGCGCGGCGCCGCTCGCCGTGACGCGACCATTTCGATCCTACTGCACCACACCCAATTTAATCTACTTCCGGAGAGCATAACTGTCAGCTCAATTGAATAATGAAAGTTCAAAGATCAGGGACCTCGGGAAGGAACTGATGGACATGAAATATTAGTCATTCACATTTTATCCTTCAATAGTCTCCTCTCGAAATTGTTCACATTTCCCACCTCCTCGCGTCAAATAATCCCTCCCGTTATTGACTTTTACTCTAATTTATGTTTCTTTACACCTATCTAGTTATTATGAACCCTCCACAGCTATATAAAAACTTGAGCTCACCTGAAGTGGAAGCTATAGAAGCCACCTCATAGACTTATACATTAATCTCCATTTTCATAGACTCGATGTCCCTTGTAATTTACTTTATGGAAATGATATTAGCATTACTAATGAGATGGTTCTTCTAAAGATCTCTGCGATCCGAGGAGCTTATCTCCTGCATAATTTGCCTGTTTTCAGTGCAACGTGAAGCCATACCTCAAAATATTGGTCTAGGGGATGAGTGCATCACACCGCGTAGATGGTACCTGTGACGTACGAAAAAGTAATATAAGGATGACTCAGCAGTATGTGAATGGTCGAGGTGTTCAATCCTTCCTGCATTAATTGTTCGGTACCAGACTCGCCTAGGAGGATGATGCTACTGATTCGTATAGTAGCTAGACACCGCTAGCCATTGTATTGGCCCCATCGTGAAAACGCCACTGTGATTCTAACAATAAGTAGAGTCTAATAGGAGGGCGCGTCCCAAGCATGGAATTGATTGAGGTCAGGAGGCCTCATCTCGCTGGACCTTATTCTTGTGGTCACGCGCATAGTACGGGAGGAAGCAGGTAATCATCTTTTACGAAAATCGAGAGTTATTAAAAGTAAAAACTGTTTGATCATCTTCAAAAATGGCAGCTCTCTGCTTTCCGAGGATTCTAGCAATGAACGTGCCATGTGCGACGCTCAGAATGGGAAACAAGCGGTCGACTCTTCTCTGTGATGGCCGGCTGGACTAACCCTGTTCAAAAACAGCCTGACCAGTTTCTTTCACAGTAATTCCACTCATGAAGGATTCGCAAAAATCATAACTGATATGTTTACTTCAAAAGTTCACGATAACTTTGAGGTACCCCCCTTCAAGCGAAAAGGGGAAGTATAAGTTGAAGTTCATCAGTAGTGAAGAGAGTGAGAATTTTCGCTGAATCTGAGCAAAACAAGGTACCTTAAAGGTAGGGAAAATAGAAGTTGGACGAGATTACCATGAAGGTAAATAACATGGAAGGGGTATTTGGACGAGATTTCACTTTTTGCAATTGCGCACAGAGCTGAAGACATCGAGCGAAATTGTCCAGCATGGCTTTTCTCTGTCGGTATGGATCATGGGAAATTGTTTGAACTTTCTACATGGGTTCCCTTGTGAATGGTGAGCCTCTACAACACCGTTCAAACTCGTCCGCGCATACACCCGGCTCAATCTCTTGAACTTTACAACGCCCTAACTAGTCCGTTTTCCGATCTGATGGCGCCACACATGGTATATAAGGAAGCTACAGACTTATCGTAGCTGGATGTCTCATAAGCCATTTTTTTTTGAACTGTGCCTTTGGGCCTTTATAATTTTTCCCTACACGAACCGTCCCCCTTTGACACTTTGCCACATTTCTTTCAGAGGACCTTTAGTCGCGACTTACGTTACCTCTCTTGCAAACATCGCATTCGGCATATGTGTCACATATGTCAACCTCCTTGTTGCTTTTGTGCCTGTTGTCGCTTATTTCCGCTTCGCTACATTTCCGCCACGATGAATGTCCAACAGAGAATTGCTTTTGCAAGAGAGAATAAGTAAATTATGGTTGCAGGTGCTACTAGTGTAGAAGGGCAGCTGCGATAGGAATTTTTTTCTCTTCCTACTTAAAGGCACAGTTCACTATAATTTTGGGTAATCTAGATTATGACGAAAAATGGAGGATATGATGGAAAATAGCGCGATGAAGGCGACGAAAAAGTGTGAATCGATGTTTCCAAAGTGGGAAAGGCTTCGAAAAACCGTTAAAAAGGGGGCAGGACGAGAATGAGACCAGAAGAATGAAGAAGAGTGAGGCTTTTGGACGAGCTATACAATGTGTGTCATTGCTACGTGTGGGTCCTGGTGCAAATAACTGATTACGGTAAACAAAATTTTATACACTCATGAGCATAAGTTAACAAAAAACCCTAGTAACATCCCACCCTTTTCAGCCCCTTGGGATAGAAAATTGGAGGAGGGATCACAGCAGCAAAAAGAATAGCAAAGGAAAAAGGAAAGAGAGGAAAACATCGCCTCATCACTCGGCGATCAGCTGATTGTGTGTGGGTCCTAGAACGAATACTTGCGATCTGTATCGCCTCAACACTCGTCTGACGTGACATCGATCGAGGGCGGGAAGGCCGCACAAGCCGGGAACAGGGCTTCCACTATGCCCTAACCTTCGAGTTTTTTGGCGCGAGAGGGTCCTTTCTGTTACCCTTGGGGGTCACTAAGTATTCCTAAGGGAAGGACTCAGTAACCATTTTCACCGTGAACCGTGCCTTTGAAGGCACACTTTACGGTAAAAATGGTTTCTGAGATCATAGTATGAACTTGAGGCCCTACCTCACGCCATACTTGCCGTTATAAGGTCGGAAACGTCCTGTATAGGGCACAATAAGAGGTCAGAGATTGTATCGTATGAATGCCGCACCCATAGTAGACGAGTTTCATCGGCATTATAGAGGCTGCACCATTCACAAGGGAACCCATGTAGGATGTTCAAGCAACTTGTCATGACCCATAGCGACAGTGAAAGGCAATTCTGGACAGTTTTGGCTTGATGTAGTCAGCTCTTAGCGCAATCGCAATGACTGAAATCTCGTCCAAATACTCCTCACATGTCATTTCAGTCACGGTATCTCGTACAAACTCTGTGTTCACTAATTTGAGCGGCCTTATTTTCGCTACCCTCGCCTCCTCCACCACCTATGTACTGTTCCTTATACCTCCGCGTTTGGACTTGGAGAGGTACCTCAAGATTATCGTGAAATGTGCCTTTAATTATTGCTTGCAAATGACTTCAAAGTGCGAACAAAGCTAAATTGCCCATACTTTCTTCAACAGGCGAGGGAAATCATGCATATCAAATTGAAGCGGATGACGCTCCTTGAGATGAGCCTCCAAAGTATGCAGATCGAGCTTCAGAAGCCTTGATGCCTTCTTACCTCATAAAAAGCCTCGAAAGATACGGAACGTGATGGTCTCTAAAATTCCCCTCTAGGATGAACCCGTCGGAAGGGCTGGCCGGCCAACGCGGCCAATGTTGGTGTTATGTTATAACGGCTGTTGTTAAGACGGTACCCTCCACAGTGAAGTGTTAGGACGCAAACGAATAGTGCGCTTATGTGAGAGACACCCAGACGGTAACAGACAGATAATCCCGTACAACCGCTTTTCCTGACAACTTTTCAAAGCCTTATATTTTTGAAAATCCGCCGATTTTTGCGCTTCTTTCGCATTTTTGGTCCACTCAAGCTAGATTTCTGGGTTTTATTGCGACCCGCGTCTTTTACTGCTGAATCGACCGTTCAACATTTACGTTGTTTCAATGTATGCAGGGCTGCAGGGCGGAAATAGACTGACTGGGAACGCGAAACTTGATGGATGTCTGCGACTTACCATCTAATTCCCAGGTTGATTTCCAAAATGGAGGCAGAGCTTTGATTTTATCAATGGCTGTGAACTGGGAAAAGGCATTCAATGGGGCTACAGTTTGGAACAGAACTTGAAGGCACAGCTCATCATAATCTTGAGGTACCCTTTCGAAGCTGAAAGTGGAAATGTTGATGCAGTGCACCGGTAGCGAAGAAAGCGAGAAAACCGCCTAGTCCGCAAGAAACAAGGTTTTCTTAAAGGCACCGTTCGCGATGATTCAATGGGCGGACACGTCATCGACACACTCGCCCATTGAATCATCGCGAACGGTGCCTTTAAAGTAGTGGATTTAGAGGTTATACGAGATCACCATGACGGCAATGGCATGAGGTAGGTGCGTGGACGAGATTTCACTTGCTCCAACTGCAAAAAGAGCTAATTATATCAAGCCGGAATTGTCCGAAACTGTCTTTCACCGTCGTTAGGGGTTATGACCAGTTGTTTAAATCTTACTATAAGGGAGTACCTTGAAATAGCGCAACCCCTACATTGCCTTTGGAACACGTCCTTTGTGGGTGTGGCTTCCATATAGTCTCAGGCCCCCTTGTTGTGCCCTATACAGGACATTTTTTAACTTCATAACGGCAGGTATTGTCTAACTCCCTTGAATTTATATTCTGAGGAAATCTCAGAAACTATTTTTATCGAGAACTGTGCCTTTGAATGCATTTCCTCTCAGAGCAATAAATTTTCCTGGACATCCTCGGGCTATTAATCTTCTATTAATAGGGACTACTCGTTGCTAGGAAATCTGTGTTACTGGTTTGACGTCCTTGTATGCAATTTGTTCAATTTCCAGTGTTTTCTTCAGAAAATCCCCAACAGCTGTTCGCCTGCTCACGTCAGTGTTGCTGTCTCCAACAAGTATTTCAGTTCGAAAGCCAGACTTCCATGTGCTGTTTGATAAACGCTTGAGAAAGAACTCTAAAGCTTCATATACCCGTATTCGTAATTGAAAACAGAACAGAACAGTACAAACGGTGATAAGCAACTAGTAGCGACCGGTGGCAGACAGACTAGAGATTGGTTGGCTCGTGGGCAGCTAGCAGTCGAACATCAACCATTTCAGAATCACCGTCACCACTGCTTGGCAATCCTTCCGTCGGTGGATTCGGGATCGTAGCAGAGCCGTTCATCTGCAGTACTTCACGCTATGATGGCGTCGGAGGCGATGGACTCGAGTTTCTCACCGTCTGCGCCATTTTCACAGCACTTGCCGTTGTCGGTCTCGATTTCGCTGTACTCTTCATAGATCGTGTTCTTCCATATCGCTGTTGCAGTTGACCATTCAGAGCTCCTGAAAAGGTGTTGGAATTGGCTGATAGATCAGTTCCTTCAAAAGGGGATTGCCCAGCAAAAACTGCTCCAGTCGAAGTCATAGGTGGATGACTTTGAGCAAAAAACTCACCGTAGAGTATCCAGTTGATGGCGGAATTCGTGAACGGCAACGCATGAATGAAGTACATAATATAGACGAATAACGGTGGGACGGTCCCCTCGGAATCACCTATAAAAGCTCTTGATATTATTTATGTCAAGTAAGGCCCAGGTAGGGGTAATCGTTAGGCTCTCCGGAATTTGGGGCCAAAACACTTTGCAGAAGCCCAGATTCCTCTAACGGGATGTCCTGGAAGTTCCCATGGAATCGCTTACAAGGCCGTAACTAGTTTATGCAGAAGCCACATTAGGCTTCCTCTCCCACATAATGGTCGGATTGCCTTCCCTTATCCGACACATTCCTCGTTACGAGTTTGAATTGGGCCATTTCACTATGAAGCCCATCGAAATTTCACTAAGTAGCATGGTATTACAGCCCCTTTTCAGCGAAACTCTACATGCCCCGCTCCAACGCTTCAACACCCAGAAGTAAGAAGGCCAAAGACGAGTCTCAATCTGGTCAACCGACTGCGGTATGGTGGAACCTTCGGATATACATACATATAAAGCGCATATAAGTGGATGGTGTCCTTTCATGGCGTTTATAAGGAAACTCTCAGAACATTCCAGGAGGAAATCAGTTTTTTTCGTTGAAGTTTCTACTAATACTTTTCGTAAACTCCTCACAAATTATGCGGTGTTTATGCACCAACGACCAAGCCTAACTCGAACCCTGAGATTTCGACTGATCACTATGTTCTTCATCATATGAGGGTCTTCATAGGGCACAAAAGTCCGAAGATCTGATCCCTGACTGGACAGATCACCGTAAACGATAAGGAAGCCTCATACAATTCCTGACATTTCCACAGTCTAGTCCACTTAAACTGAATGCTGGCGTTTATGAGGTGGCCTTAAGTCCATTGCCCATCATTCTTATTCCGGAATTTTGGTTGCCCCCTCAATTGATTGCTCGGTGACAGATGCATTAACCTCGTTTGCCTCTCCCAATAAAAAGTATACGGCAGGTAGATTTAGCAATTCTGTCTGCTTCTAATTTTGGGTTTTATTCGAAAACGGGTGAAGCGATCAAGGACGGTTTTGAATGTTTAGGACTAGTTGCGGCTTCCCCTGAATAGGCAAGTGTTTGAGAAATTCGAAGACAGGGGTGCTTCCTGGTCCACAAGCGAACGACGAAGGTGGTGGCCGCCTGCTGGAGCGATAAATGATAGTGATTCCAGCAACCACACTGGATTACCAGCTTATAATGAACACCCACAAGAAAACCTTGATGGGACTTTGCTTTACGGTTGCAAATATGGAAAGATAGTGGCAGTACATTCGATCCTGGATCCCCTCTAGCTTACAGAACATTCTAATAACGTTGTTTCCAGAAATGCTCTCTCGCTTTTGACACCACCCACAGAAGACATAGCGCCTGGGCAGGAAGTACGATACAGGGAATCAAAGTGGTCACTTGTGAAGTCGAAGTCCGGTTCGACTATCCAGGTGTTCATATTATACTTGTGGGCGGTAGAAAATTTTTTTCGGGCAGTGGGAAGAAAGATCCTAGGGAAATTCCTTGTAAACTGCTTGGGGTCCGCTTTCTAACCCATTTCAGGGTACCAATCCCATAATCAAGCACCGCAAGAAAGCTCAAAGCTTGGGATACCTACAAACAACTTCAGCTGTGGTCACCAAGGTCACTCACATCATCCTTGTTATTCACCATGGGTGATCCTCTCCCCTTGGAAATTTCGTTTTTTCGTATTTCGAAATGAGTGTTTTTTTAAATAATCACTAGTACACTTTGGACACTTCAGAGATTCAAGAAAAATGAGATTCTGTTGAAACGCCCTCCAAGAATAAGATCCCATGACCTAATCAGGGACGTGGTCCCCCAGAAAACAGCGAGGCGTCGCTGTAATTTTAGCTTTCATGAGGGAAATTCAAGAGCTCGGTTTTTTCTCCGAAAATAGCCCCTATGCCCCACAGGAAGTCATCATTGAAATAATGATCCGCTTGTAAATAGGCATTAATGAAAGGGTTTTTCTAGCGCACCCTTTACATCCATCCATTTAAATGAGTCAAATACAGCTCGGTTCAGCAGAGAGGAAATGAAATTAAAAGCCGTTCATCTTTCTGAAGCTCTGAGGAGCTGGAATTAAAAGTCGTTCATCTCCCTCAAGCTCTATCTGACCAATTTTCTATGGGTACCGCTTAGACCCCTTTAGCCCTTGTTTTTATTCCCACGACAAATTTCTCATTGATTCGGGCCTTTTCCCAGGATCGCTTAACGACCTTACACCGAAGTCATTTGAAATTAGTACACTGAGCCACGAAAGGGCATTGGTCATTCATTATTTCCTCCATTCATTCTATGGCAACAGCCCTCTGGGCTCATGGACAATCCTCCACAGTATGCTCTTCTTGACTTTTTCCATTTATTGCCCTCATTACTAAGATAGCCTGTCTGATGACGCAAATGATCTATGGACTTTACTAAATTCTAATTGCACACAGCATCGAATTAAATGAGGTTTTCCAGAAAAACTTACCCGTGTTTTCTAGATATACAGCGAATACGGTAGCCATCCAAAACGGCGTCCAACAAAGAAAATAAAAGCAGGCTACGGCCAATGTGTACAACGAGATTCTCATCAATGGGATGTGTGAGGACTGAAATAAAAACGTGACCTCGACATCTACTCACTTAAACATCGACTGCAGTTTTGATTTGATGTTTTCCTAACTGCTGTTATTCCGCAGCAGTAGGAGACCCGGGCGTCTTCCAAAGTCGGTCAGAGGTATGGACAGAACGTTGGCCTGGGAAAGTCCGAATCCGAACTCCCAACCTTGTGTGACTATCGGTTACAGTATCCTTTCCCATGTACAGTAACGAATAAATACGTAATTTGCAAAAATTGTCCGATATTTCCTATGACATTTGGCTCCCAATTGAATCGTAATTCTTTTTTTTCACGAACGCAAACTTCGGCTAGAATTGGATTGTTATTCGGAGAATCCATATGCTTCTTATAATAGATTCCTAATAAACGTCTGGCGCTTGTTGTTTTTCTAAGCAACAATTAAAGGAAGTAAAATTATTGCCATGGATGTTTTCTGACTATATAAATATTACATGCTTTTTAAATGAGATCTCAAACTGTACCACGAAATGTAAAGTAGGAAGTTTCAAATTGGAGTTGAGAATTAAGTAGGTCTATACAAGTTTGGGAGATGGAGCGTTTAAAGGGTTAGTTGCCCACAGCTAGCAATTATATACACTAACAATTTGTTCAGAAATAGTAGGTTGCCTGCTGACGGATCAACTTCTAAAATTCAGCGGAAATGGGACATAACCACCTCCCAGTTCAATCAGTTTCCACAACACTCGTTGGACAGATCATCATGGTTTCATCCTTCCACTGTGGTAATCAATCTCGATATGAGATGCGCCAAGCGTTTGACTCCCATTGCAAACCATGGTGGCGTTTCTTAATGCATACATGGACTATACAATGATTTGCATTGGACGGACGATGCCCATGTCAGAGCTTTTATCTTCCCAGTCTGGTACCCCTTACCCGATTCGAGGGTTTGAAAGCTTAGTTGACCAGTTCGAGTATCATAATTCCGTTTAGGACCACTTATCACTAAACCACTTCCGCCCCAGACTAGTCTTCGAGAGATAAAGAGTAAAGCCTTAGAACACTGTCAGTCCCGTCTGAAGAATGCGCCACACGTTCGACTCCCAGGCATAACCATTGTGGTGTATTGAATGAGTGTGTGGCTTATGCAATGAATTGCGGTCTTCAACCGATGTACAAGTCAGTGCTTTTAGTTTCTTAGACGTTTCTGGCACTAACCAGCCGACCCCGGAGGGACGGTAGGCTTGGTTGGCCTAGGGGGATAGTGGTCCGGGAGGTGAACCCGGGAACACGATTGTGCGCCACTTACCACTACACCACCACGACTTATAACTAATACCTTTATCCCAGATTATGTGCTCCATATTCCTGCAAAATTCATCAATATTCCCTCAGACAATTTAAGTTCATAGCGGCCTTCTCCCACTGAACCTAATCAGGGGTTCTCGAGAAAAAACTCATAAAACCTATCCCTGAGGCGACGATTTGCAATGAACGAGCAATGAATGTTTTTCTTTCAGGCTGTTAACTATTTGTGATGATGGCCAAACTGGAGGAGCAATCCTCACAAAAGGGCAGCCCCTGCACATTCTGATCAAAGTAATTCCCTGCTCAAGGGTTCATGAATGGCTTCGGACTCTTGGTTGCTATATGATGATGACGATTATTCATGGAGATAGGCGCAACTATTCTGCATTAATGACCCATGACGTCGCAAAGGTGCTTGGCTTCCATAGGCATCTTGACGGACTATCCGACAGACACCCAGACACATACTCCCATATACGCCCACGGGCTACCTGAGCGAAGGAATGCCCAGAGCCGACCGCCTATGTCAAGAACGAAAGTCTCCCACTCACCTTGAACGTTCGAGCGTGCTCACGAAGTTTCCTCAGGAGTTTTGAATAGAAGTAGGCGATAAGCACCAAAGGGGTACAGTAGCAGAGTACAAATTGATAGATGGTAAATGCTGTGAACATTTGTGAATCAATATCTACCGTACACTTCTCAATCTTCATTCGTGTAATCTTACGGTAACCTGAAACCACACACAACGGCTCCATACTCATTTACATCTTATTTACTAATTCATTCGACACTTCCTCACCCGTTTCCCGAGCGAACATAATAATCTCTCTCGATGTAAACGACCATAATAGTGGGCACAGAGTGATCAGAGCGTATGCAGCCAAGCCTAAAACCAATACTAAAATAAATAACTTTAAACTGGATACGGTATTAACTGGTATTGCCGTCTATGACCATAAATATCAGTAAGGTCTAAAGTTTATAATTTGAAAACGATAACTGAATCAAGGAGAACATTGTGTAATAGAAGGGTGAACAGTTCTAGGGAAAAGTCCCAGGGGAGGGGGGAGCTTCGAGCGTCCAAGAGCGACTTTGAGCCATTACAAGTCAATGGCTAATGTTTGCTTGGTATCAAAACAGATGAGGGCGCTAAGATCAATCCGGACAGGTCTGGATGCTGTAGCGAGGAAGGAAAAAGACAACTTTCCTTGATCAGGAGTGAAAAGCACGTGAGAGGGAATGGGAAAGCCTCTTATGGGCGACAAGGAAGCTTAAAAGTTCTAAAAATAAGGAAAAACGTAACGATGGGTTTAAAATAGTGAAAAACCAGTCGCAAGGATTATGACTAGATGAGGCAGTGCCTAGGACGTAGACGTGGACATTGATAGGTACGGGTGTAGTGCATTAGGAACGAAATGGTCGCGTCGCGGTGAGTGGGGCGTCGCGCGCGAAGGAATGTAGCAAAATGCAGCGTAGGTAAGAAATACAAGAACAAAAGTACTAATAGCAGAATTATGCATAAAATAATGATCGCTTATCTATTAAGCTGTATGAAGAACGCTAGAGCTGTAATAACGGCGAACGAATGGTCCGCGACAGCCGCGGGCGGCAAATCGATTACCCAAAATCGTTCCTAACGTCCGTCTCCCCGATAGGTACGATTGATAGCCCATTTGGGTAACTTGCTCGTGTGGGAACTTTGAAAGCCATTTCAATTCAATGTCGTCACTCAATTTTGAGGACCTTTTCATAGCTAAGTTACTTATGCCATTTCATTAGGAGTAATACTGGGTTCCCATTCCCTATCTAATTATGCGTCATTCAGAAGTTCTCGACACTTTCAGCATTGCCTATACTTTATTCGAATGGGAAGACCTCACCGGCAGTGATCATTAAAAGTCCGACGAAGTTAATGAAAATGCCGACTGAGTTAAACTGGCCGTAGAAATCTGCCAAAGGATGCAATCTTCTTGAAATTCCGCCTTTCTTTAAGATTAGCTCTCGTGCTCTCAAGCAATGGGCCATAAGAGCAAACCATACAAAAATTAAAAATCAAAGAAGCCTTCTGAAGTTATGCTGAATCGTAGAAGGCCCCTTTGATTTTTTTGATCTGAAGACTGGAAAAAAATAGGCTCCCTTGCTTTCAGAAGTGCTGGATCTTTGTACTTTGTGCTGTGTTCTAGCTTTGACAACTTTATTAGAATATCTTCACACTTATTAGAATAATTTTAAAATTATGCAGCAGCCAACACGGGTAAAATTTAATTTTACTGAGGTCTCCCAAGCTCGAATTTCTAGGCATTAACTTGTCAGAAAAACTGGCTACCCTAGCCTTTGGCTGCTTTCATAGTCCGCCGGCCGGCCGGCGTGCCACGAGACAGTGCTAGGGGGGAGGAGGGCGGCACACGGTCAGTCGAGGGTTTGAAAACAAGGAAGAACAAGATAAAAAACCAAACAAGCAGGGGCTTGTACAAATGGTTTTTGATCTTGTCTCTCCTTATTTACAGCCCTTCGAGGGGCTGACCGACCGTCTGCCGCCCTCCTCCCCCCTAGCACTGCCTCGTGGCACGCCAGCCGGCCGGCAGACTATGAAAGCAGCCATTGACTGGAGATTTGCGCCTAAAGGCCATGCAAAAAATCCTCAGCAGAAAGAAGTAGACAATCACGGATTCTCTATAGCTCTTTGGGAGGCTAAAAGGTTTCCTGGAAGGGAAAAGGAATGTGACTTTGACGAATATTCGTAAGGTGGTTGAATCAGGCGTAAACTTACTTAAGGAAGTTCCCTGAGCGGGAATTTTCCGAATGCTAGGCGGTCCCTATTTAGGCATTTCCCTATTTCTTGGGAATCCTGTTGGAACCTTCCGGTTGCAAGGTGTAAAAACTTTCTCAAAAGGAATGTTTAGCAATCAAATAAATGGCAGGGTGCAAAGTTCCAATTTCCCAGCAACGCATTCCTCCAGAAACTTGATCCCGCACTTCAACTTTTTCTAAGTGGTGCCCGTGCAATTACCAGCGCCGTCACAATTTTCCCAACTTCGTTTGCATACTGCTAATTAACGTATTTCTAAGAAGGAAAGGCGATTAACCAGAAGTTTGAGCTAGCGGATAATGAGCGTTGTCAGGACTTTCAGCATGTTCTTGAGATGTACCCAGAAAAAGTGGGGAAGGGGTTTTTTTGCGTTTTTTGTGGAGTCCTTGTGGAGGAAAGGGATCAACGAAAAAGTCATAACTCAGAGATTTGTCGTCTAGGACTTGGAAAGAGCTCTGAGAGATTCACGCAGATATCTTCTACTTGAGGCATGGTTAACGATTCCCAGGAACTCAAGCCACAGTTCCCGATGAAAATGGTTTTTGAGCTTCCCCCTCGAGCTAAATCTGTGGCCAGCAAATATTGCATCTGGAACGTTGTCTGGCCAGAGAGGATCCCTTCGGGGTTGTTATAAGGGCTCCAAAATCGGCTTGGCCGACATACACACCCAGAATTTGCCGCGCTATGACGGCCTCTTCAAAGCTGCACCAATCAGAACGAAGCGTTAGAAAGCCGACGAATAGTACGCTCATGAGAGAGACACCCAGACGGTAACAGACAAATAAACTCGTACAACCCCTTCTCCTATAAAATCTATAAAATTTTTGGAGCCTTATACGCCTTATATCTAAATATGATCAATACACTTTGGTACTGGTGTCTTTCAGAGTTGTTTATCAACTAGCACTACTACGACGGCCCTCCCTCGGACACGTCTATTCTTACGCATGGGAATGAATGGTTTGAATTTTCAATGCTGCCCCTCAACTGAACTCGATGTTTTGTTTACCTGAGCATCATGTGCATGCCTGCGATTCATGGGATTCTGGGATAAAACAGAAATCGGCGATGTACTCATAAGAAGATACCCCTCCCAAGAATTGTTTAGCAGAACGGCGGCACGGTGCAGGCTCTTTTCATAGCAGCATCTTTATGCTCAGAAATAGGGCATGACGAATAGTACGCTTATGTGAGAGACACACAGTCGGTAACAGACAAATAATCTCGTACAACCCCTTCTCTTATAAAAGAAACAAACTAGGGGTTTTGTAAGCGACACTCAGTAGAAGGAAACCTTGATTAAAGCTGTGCTTACGGTCCACTGCAGCTACTTCAGGCAACCTGGATCAGCGCGATTGAAGTTGTTTTGGTGAAGAAAAAGTGCTAGGTGAGACCCAAGACCCAAAGTGGGCTCAGAGGTAGGAACCCTGCGTATTTATGGATCAAAAAAATCCAGGGTATCCAGGGCATCAGCTCCTTCGAACATGAATGAGATGGACCCAGAATTTTGCAAAAAGCCGTGGTTCGGCACCGACGATGGTTTGAAAACGTGCTCAGAAGATCCTAGGATCACCTCGTAGAGAGGGCATTGGAGTCCGCAGTTCAAGGTAAGGGACCACTAGCAACCAGAAGAAAAGTTGAAGGAACCTCGCTAAGTGGTCTCTTCTAGAAGTCGAACCAAGACAGGCCAAGGGACCAACCCAACCCATATCTTGAACAACAGTAAGTGGCGATGACCACTAGGTACACTGGACCTTGCGGTTGCGCTGTATTAGGCCTTGAAGAAAAAGCTGACTACAAGTACAGAAGTCTCCCCTTCTACTGCTCTTTTCGAATGGAAATCACCTCCTGGGACATTCAACAGCAGCACCCCCAAATCACCCAGGCGATACTTCAATATTAGGAGATAGAAATCAAAATTTCAGCCTCTTCTTGTCTGCACTGCCTCTTTCCCAGCTTTGATGATGAGTTCTCAGCAGTTCCGAGCACTAATTACAGACTTCTAGAGTGCCAGTTCTGACAAATGTTCTTTATGGCCTCGAGGCTGGTCCGAATGATCATTTAAATGTGCTCAGAAAGAAGTCCAAGAAAGACGAAAACAACCATCATCAGTCAAAGCACCCAATCATTTTCACCACGGAATTCCCTTAAGGAGTTATCCACATGTGCACGTACAGTGAGGATAATCTTAGGGCAGCACTGGATTTCAGCAGATTGCGATTTCCAGTATGCCGACGGCCTTCCAAAAAGTTTAAACAAGGAATAGACTTCTTCTTCACCAGAACTCTTCAGTTTAGGGATTCTAGGGTCATAGCGAGCGAGGGTTTCCCCAGCGAATCTTAAAAGTATGCGTATACTAGAGGACCAGGTGAACTAACGAGGCCTAAAGGAAATAATCAACAAGAAATGGAAGTAGATATGATCCAAATGTAGAGTGATATTCTCTTATAAGTAGAGTATTCCCTCCTTTGATGATCCAAAAAGTTTATTCGCACAATATCTGACCTACTCTTTGAACATCAGTGGACCGGCACCTATGGAGCCAGCACGAGACTATGTCACTGAAATCCGAAATCCATAGGATATCAAAAATAAACGAAAAAGAAAGGTCAACCGTCTCAAAAATTGGTGAAGCTTTGTTATTTTTTCGTTCCCCTAACATGAGGAGTTATAGGTGTTCTCCATCAGTCGGTAGCTACTCTCAGACAATACGTCGTCTTGGAAAACGTCCGAGCTGTACATCGATTTCGTCCCAGGCAAAAAGGAAAGTAAATGGCAGTTCAATTTATTCTACCCCCCGAAACCGTAGCCCATTCCTCCCGAGTCAGAATAAAGGCAACACATCCAATCGTAGTGGACACGCCACGATATCCGCACGATTCAGAACCCTCGGCGTTCAAGATGACACAGAAGTAGGCTGCTGGCCCGATTCAACATCGTTTCGGTGTGAGAGGGTGATGATGTGTTTCCTACTACACCCTACGAGTGAACTATCAGTCGATGTTCATAATAACACATGAAGAAATCTGGATCTATAGAGGATTGCAAGGAAGTTTCACAGTCAACAGGACTCTTTGATACACTAACACATGTGGTAAATTGGGAGGGACAGTAGTCAACTAAGCAAAACCTGTTACAAATATTAGGTTGGTGCAAAAGGAATGCAGGTTTTCTGTTCCACTAGTTTTAACACAAATTTTTTTAAAGAAAACTAAGCCTTTTTCATTGGGTATTATACATTGTTGGAAAGCTTATTCCTTGCGCTTTTTAAATATGTATGTGAAATTTCATTCAAGTCGCTTAATTTTAAAAAAATGTGGTTTTTATTTTCAGATGTCTAATCGCAATTTTCGTCAAATTTACTTCTATGAGTTCAAACTGGGTCGGACAGCCGCTCAAACCGCTCGAAATATCAACGAAGTATGGGGCCAGGGAAGTGTCAACGAATGCACAGTGCAACGTTGGTTTCAAAAGTTCCGTGCCGGCAACACCAGCCTCGAAGACGAACCACATGGCAGCCGTCCACCAACACTTGGATGATGTCGTGGAGCTTCTTTTTGGTCCAACCACTGGGCAGATCGTCTCCTGTTGTCATAAAGTATCCATTTCTCATCGCAAGTCACAATCCGTTCAAGAAATGGATCGCTGACATTGCACAAAAGATGAGCCGACGATATCTCAAAATGACGATTTTTCTCACTTTCGGTCAATTCATGCGGAACCCATTTGTCAAGCTTCTTAGTCTTCCCAGTTTGCTTCAAATGGCAAACAATTGTAGTGTGATGGACATTGAGGTGACAGGAGACGATCTGCCCAGTGGTTGGACCAAAAAGAAGCTCCACGACATCATCCTAGTGTTGGTGGACGGCTGCCATGTGGTTCGTCTTCGAGGCTGGTGTTGCCGGCACGGAACTTTTGGAACCAACGTTGTACTGTGCATTCGTTGACACTTCCCTGGCCCCATACTTCGTTGATATTTCGAGCGGTTTGAGCGGCTGTCCGACCCAGTTTGAACTCATAGAAGTAAATTTGACGAAAATTGCGATTAGACATCTGAAAATAAAAACCACATTTTTTTAAAATTAAGCGACTTGAATGAAATTTTAACATACATATTTAAAAAGCGCAAAAAATAAGCTTTCCAACAATATATAATACCCCATGAAAAGGCTTAGTTTTCTTTAAAAAAATTTGTGTTGAAACTAGTGGAACAGAAATCTTGCATTCCTTTTGCACCAACCTAATACAACGCGCTGATGAGAGTCCACGAGCAAGCCCGCAGGGTGGCTATACGACGTTATTAAGGCCCGATCGAATTAGGACCCAAGCCCTGGCTACTGAGGATTGGGTCCTAATTGGAAACATTGGGATTTGGCTGAGTTTACGTTATGGCAATCCATGGAGCATGGAAACTGCACCTTCAGAAGGCACGGTTCCCCTGGTTCCTCTTCAAATGTAGCTTATACTTGCTCAAGTAGCCCATGAAGCTATGCGATACGCGGATGCATTCCAGAAAACGGCGGATATTGGTACAGAACATGTGAGATTTCCCAAGCTTCAAATGATTTGGAGAGTTCTGAAGCCGACAGTTTCGTTTTAATCAAATTTAGATTGTAGTGGGAAGCTGTGGCACAGCAGAGCCCCAATTCCTTTCTTCCTATTCCGGAATGGATCGCTATTTGGAAGCGTCGTGGACGAGTCGGAATTGTTGGCATAAATCTTCGTCTCAGGACCCTTCATTTCCAGTTGGAAGCCTACATTTGAAGGATTCCTATGCACTAACTGCTTTCGGTTGCAAAACATTTCGAAATAGCAATTAGTAAGCCTATCCTATTAACAAATCTTAGGGTTCAGGGATCGTTCATTGAGCCCGCAGGACGATGACGTGCTTGTTTGGCAGGTGTAATTGTAGGTCATCGTTAATGGAAATCGCTGATTTGTTTTATCCTTGGTTACCTCGCTGATTGAAAGCTTGGACAGATTCAAGGAATTGCGAGAAAAATGTGGAAAAGCAATAAAAGTTGGATCGATCACGATAAGCTAGTTTAGGCCATACCAAGCGATCCAATATCTTACCTGAACCTTGCATCAGGATTTCCACAAAGATTTCAAATCCAGAAGTAATCGAAGTAAAACGAAGGTGTATGGGAAATCACCCACGACTAATCGAAATTAAAAGTCAGAAAAATAAAGTTGTTCATGATAGTCGGGGCTTGGGGATGAATTTTGACGAGTGTAAGTCGAAGGACTTACAATGGCCCCTGTCATTGCCTGTATCTTACGATAATATGATGTTCGCTTGCTACAAGTGTGGGTGGCTGCAGGGCAAAACAATCGAGGAAGGCTGCAAGAGAAGGGTTCAGAACGTCTGCACTGTCTTATCGAAGGCTAGCACCGAAAATAAGCCGTTCTCAATCCTCACACTTGGATGTAGCAAAAACACTTGTGATTTCCGACACAAATTCATTTCCAGGACAAAGCGTCAAAGCTTACTCACAAGAGCCATTAAAGACTGGATCTACCAGAAAGGGCTGAACTAGTTGTACACCCCGATAAACACGGCGAGAAAGTTATGAATTGCATTTAGTGGAGCTTTTGATAGGCTCATCATTGGTAGCTAATTTTTTCCCCTACAATTCCCTCTCAAACCAAATTCAAAGTCACCACACTGGTACGCTGTGAGCAAAGTAAACCACATCTGAAGCGGAAGACCAGAATCCTGAAACTGTCTCAAGTTTTTCAGAGTACGCCTGCTTTACAGCAACGTAAGGTCATCGAAAGGGGTGCAACGCCTATTCCGAAGCTAGCTTGGAAGGACATTCTGAACCTTCTGTTCAGCCCTATCGAGTGCTATGTTACTTCGTCTTAGCCATCTCCCTGTCAAGGGATGCATTTCTTCCGGAGCTCACAATAGCTTATGCTTATTGAACTCAAAACCTTAATTCCGAAACTTCGGAAGCAAAAAATCAACTCTCAAACGTATCCTTGGCGACAGTTGATTGATGGGGCATACACTGACGAGAATTAATGTCATCCACTAAAATAAACTTGGTCTGAAATTAGGGAATCCAAGCGAGATACCCTTGTTTCTGGCGGTCAAGAACAGTTACTAATGAGAGTCTGAGTGAGTTTTTTCCTTTAGGGAGGCATCTTCCCCCATGGAGAAGTCCAGTTATCGCTATTTCTGACAGGTCAGCTTCATCGCTCTTGTTTCGCAGCTCTTGAAATATTCTTTTTGTAATTCAAAAAGGTAACCTAATGAATCACAAATGAACATTCGACTTACAGGCTCCGAGTCAGCCGTTAATAAAAGTTTTTACCAGTTTTTACTAAATAAATCGGCAACAACTGTTACTTGGACCATGGTGAGATTGAAGGAAGGTCGGTCATGGAATTCCTAGGCTTCAGAACATAGCCCACCTCACGACTGCTGCTGACAAAACTGCTCAAGAATACCTCTTGGATAGGTAAAAACACAAACCGATTAGAATGGTGATGGCAAGCTTCCTGGATCGAAGGAATTTCTTCTGTGGATGGCAAACTCCTGCATAGCGATCAAAGGACATGGCGGTCAGAATCAATGCCGAAAGGATTTTGCCAAAATTCTCAAAGACAGCATGAAGCTTGCATGGCACTGTGCCGAACATCCAGAAGCCCAGAATCTAAACAGTCCTGAATGGATCAATCACAAAATTGAACCTAAAGGCTCTCACCTGATCGATGACCGTGAACGGAAGACTGAGGCACACGCCAAAGTCAACGCAGGACAGCACGATCACATAGATGAGGGTGTTGTCGAGTGTGGCACGACTTGAACGAACGACATGGTAGATAGTCGTCAGCACGGCTACGTTCCCACATGTGCCTGTAATGGAAAGGGTGAATGAGGTACTTCCCACGGGAATCTCGAGGGAAACCCACCTAGGAGGAACAGCAGCAAATACGACACCGCCATGATGAGCACATGCAGGTCTTCATTGTTCGGTGGAGGCAGAACGTCCTGCACGGAGGTGTATTTTGACTGAAATTACATAATTTACAGGTTGTCGTGACTACTCATTCGATTCGATTCCTTCTGTTTGGCCCCCCCCGCCTGGGGAGTAACGTGGGGGGAGTCCGTCCAGACCCACTAGGCTGCCACCCGGTCTATGTAGGCTCATTAAAAATGGAAAGAATTAAAGCGTAAGAAGGTTTCGATGAATGCCACCGCTGCGCTCTCAATTTAAATTGCTTTTTGCATTTTTCCCCCTCTGAAAAGGGCAGCTATTGGTTAAACTCTGAGAAATTTCGATGCCCCCCCCCCCCATTTGAAGACAATTATCGGCCCAACCTTCACTGATAAGTAGGCTGGTTGCAGTTGTTTCTTGTGGGTATGCCAGTGGACGTCATTACTCCCTAGAGATCTACTCGCTTTGATTTTATCTGCTCTGTCTCTCCCTACTCAATCGTAGATTAGGTGGGGATTATGCACGACGACACACTCATTTCTTCTCACCCTCGTCTCCTCAATTAATATCATGCCAGCGTGAGTAGCGAAAAGATCTCACTCGTCATCTACAATGGCCAATTTGTGGTCAACATACCCATTGTACTGGCCATTGCGGCAGTACTTTCGCCGGGAGCCCTTGACGCGACGAACGTTATGCTCCATTAACGACCTCTATGGCGGAAAAATAGCATGTTGCCTTCAATTAACACACTTCTCACCCATGCGAAATTAAAATTGCCCCTCTCTGCCCGGAAGCTATGCTGGGAAGCTTTCATGTCTGAAGCGGCTAGAGCCAGCCTATGCCCCTTCAAGCTAAAATGAGAACTTCACTGAGAAAAGAACGTACCATGTCGATCATCGATGGCATGAGGAACTCGTCCTCTTCCATGGAACTCAAGTTCATCGACCCCTCCATCGAATCGTCTGGGCCTCTGCCGTGAGCCAGTTCTTCTTAGTTGGAAGGTCCTCTCTGCTGAATGAGAAAGGTTGCAGTCATGACAGAGGCGATTCGAGAAAAAACGACGTGAGTGAGTCTACAGACGAGAGGAATAAGTCTGGAGACGAGGGAGATGCCAAGGTAGAAAAGTAAAGACAATCGGAATGAAAGCAGACTGGGGGGGGGGGAGGGTTGGGAGGGGGAGAGAGCGGGGGGTTAAGGTGGGAAGGGGAGGAAGAGAAGTTGGATTTTTATTCATTCTGGTGCTGCCTGTATCTAAGCCATCCGTCAAGCTGAAGAAAGGGAACCGAGTTCTGAAAAACAGGGCGTCAGCTCCAAAAAAACCTCCAGACCTCTAGGAGGCAAAAGAAGAGTCGTGAAAGCCCCAGAGTGTTGCTGACGAGTTCGGGAACCCATAAGGAGCTACCAGAGGTGATTGGGAGAACCTACGTGAGCCTGCGAGCAAGATGACCTTGGAAAGTGCAGCTAATATTGTTGGAGCAACTCTGAGTTCGAGGTTTTGCACCCTTTAGACTCCCCTTCTTAATAATTTCAGCGAAATTAAAGTCCGCTAATGGGATTTTTCAGAAAGTGTAAAGAAACTCGATAAATACCCCCATATATCAGATATGAACAACGGAAAGAGTGAAACGCGATTTGAGGAGGGAGTGTGGTGATTGAAAATGGGAGATTAAATGGTAAATTGGTTGATGAAGAGACAGACGAGAGCACGCGGGAGCTTATGACCGCCGACTACGGTGCTGTTAAATCTGAAGGGTAATAGGCTGTGGCACGGGAGACAGGAGGCGGTTTTAATTATCAGAAAATCGTATAACTCCTTTAGAACCCCATCACTTAAATGCAAAATAGATCAAAATAAAGACGATGGATGGAAGCGATTCTGGGGAATGACAGGGACACTCGCTGGAAGTGCCACCCTGTCTTCTCCCTCCTCTCAGAAACTCAATTTCGGGTTTTTCCGAAGTTTTCTCGGAGAAATACGTCCATACTGTGGCTAATAAGGAGCTGCATAGACCATCGGACTGCGATAATCAAGTGAACAAAAGATGGTGGTGGAAGTTGGAAGGCTATGAAGTGGAGCCAGTGGGAGATGATGAGGGAGGAGGTACGAGGGAGGGTGGGAGAATCGACGAGTCTCATCGTCATTGCTCACCGCAAGATGAACTCGCGCTCAATTATGTTTCTTATTACGCTCAATGAAAAACAGGAAACGCATGAATTGAGCCTCCTCCCGACTGCTCCCAACAGTCCACACCAAGCTTGGTTACAACGAAATCCGGGAGTAGGGTGAAACCTCTAAGATTGATGCCAAAGAAGTCGCTTTGTGGAGCAAAGGTTGTGTGAAGCCAGTTCGAAAACGGGAAGAGGCCCTAACCTTTCAAGATGAGAAATCTACACAGATCTTTCAACCGATGGGTGTGAAACGGCATTTCTTGGACGAATATTCCCAAAAGCCTTCAAAAGTCTGCCAAGAAGTTGACGATGACTTTTAATTGCAATATTTGCAAGATATTTGTTATTCATGATGAATTTTCCCAAGTAAAGACATCAGTTTCGCTCTGGTCGGAAGCACTGGAAGCGAAAAACCTTCTCTTTCCAAGAAATCAACTCTCCTTGGCCGACGGGCCGCCGAATGTTATGCAGCAACGGAATTTGTTCAGTTTCTTCGTCTTCTTCACCCTAGCGTCGATCCTGGGCAATTGCGAAGCCGGCTACCATCGTTCCCACTTCCTTCTATCCGTCGGCATCTTCTGTCGATAGCTCCGTTTCGTTTAGGTCCTTCCCAATCACGTCCTGTCCCTCTCTTTTGCGACCCACCCGACTGGATACCACTGGGCCTCCCATAACGGAAAATTCCGTGGTTTTCACAGTACGGTGCGTACCATCGCAGACGCTGTTCTGGATGGTACGGACTCGACTGCTGCAGACAAAAGGGAAACTGTAGCATTGAAAATAGAGCTGCAAGTTTTTCGTGGAAAACGGCCTACTCGGCTACGACTACTTACAAAGGAGAGCCCTTTACTCCATTCTGGATGAAGGCAAAGAAGAATAGTGGCTCGATCATGATTAGCATGAGCATTTAGATGTGAGTTTGTTACATTGCCCACTACACACTTCCGAAAAATCACCAATGATATCGGTTTTTGAGGAATTTTCGGAGACATTTTTTCTAAAAAATCATGCCAAGAATGGATAACCAGTGATACGAGCCCCCCCCCCCCCCCCAGAAGTTTTGGTTTTGCTAAACACTTATCTTCTATGTGATTATCAAATCAAAAAGACGCCCTCTCAAAAGTTGGTACAGAAAACATATGCAAATTTTTATTTCTGTAACAACCATAGCTATCTTCAGCAATGAATTTTCCTGGGGTGGAGAACAAGCATTAAAAAACAGTTCTTTACGCTCCCCAGATGATAGAAATACAAATTTTCATGAAGACCAGAATGGAGACTCCTCTGTGGTTAGGGTACTACTATAGTGGCCTATCGTTTTCTCAATTTCCTCAAGAGATCGGATTCCATACTTGTCCAGCAACCCTCGGACCACTTCACCTTACCATTTCCGAAGTAGAACGTTTGGCATCAAGCAGACACCCTCGGAAATACGCTAGGCATCTAATATGTTCAAAATACCAATTTCTGCTGATGGTTCTTAGCCGTCCATGGCATTTGAGAGGCCCAATAGCATGCTTCTGGTCATTGTCGTCCTTGATCTTGATATGGGCTCACTTACAAAACACTGACTTTATAGAAGCCATGTTAGAAAAATAACTTCCCTACAACTGAAGTCTTTTGCATCAGAGCGTAATCAACCGGAAAGAAAAACCTGACGGGAATGGCGAGTTGTGGGCAATAATCGGGCCTCAAACGACACCTGTACTTGGCCTTGCCATGCACTGTGTTCTTCATTGCTTACACGACCTCTCACTATCCCAATCCTACGGCACGAATTGGAGCCCCGTCCGAGGCCGAGTTTTGCCCACACTCGTTATTTTTGTGAAACTTTCGCATCGCGTACTGCCGCGAAACTGCAGTAATTAATAAGAATATCCAGTCAAGGAAAGGAAAAAGCTCCTCTGACGGCCTACTGCAGTTTTGATAAGAAGGTTGGAATGCTACCTTCAGTGGTCCTTCACTCATGATTCCCTTCCATCTTAGCTAACCAATCAGGACCCTTTTCCAGACTATCAACCACCTATTTTCTCCTTCCTCCTTTCTCTGTCCCACTCCTGTGCGAGACAAAATTACGAGTGGGACTGATACGTCGAGAAAAAATACTAAAAGGTGGACGCCTTCTCAGAAACTCCATGTCTGAGAGAAGGTTCTTTTCTCAAAACAGCTGGTTATTAGGGAACTCCAAGAAACCCAATATTATTCTTAATTTCATAATTTTTTTGGTGTACTTTAGTCCATAAAAACTTCTCCTACATGTAATTAAGATGAGGGTTTTGCCTATAGAATGAGTTGGCGTAGACAGATTACTCATTCTCAAATACTGCACCTGTTTCTAGACGTCATTAGGTTCCCGTAACCAGATATCGGCAATCAGAGTGGGAAACTCTCAGCGGAATCCCCAACCTCCATTAGGGGCATCGTAAATCATTTGTGGAAGAGGAATCAGAACAAATTCAAAACGATATGGAGTTTGAGAAGTTTAAAGGCCTTCTACAATGGCGTTGAAAACAGAAATGGTGTCAATTTCACGGGAAAAACAGATTAAGAGGAATGGCAGGTGATTTCTGAAAAGTCTCCCATGCACCTGCTCGGGCGTTCACCAGGCAACCTAAGTCATTTTTACTTGCCAATTTAAAAGTAAATGAAAAAACGTTTCTCATTAGAACGAAGTACTCAAAATGAAGTGAAGGCTTCCATGATCAGATAGCAGAAGGCCTAGCACTTCTTTGAATTCACAAGGGGAATGATAGGGTGCAGAAGGTGAAGCTCTCTAACTCGTTGCAGAGCTGTGAATGTGAAGGTCGAGAATCAAGCGAGTAGGCAAGGAGGAACGCCCACAAAGCCAGACGAGACGATGTGGCGTCCTGAGGATGAGTTGAGAGCGGTTCTGACTAAGTGGCATGACAATCAGAAATTGTCGTTGCCAGTGGTGGAACTAAGAAGGGCAGGAATCGAAGCAATGGCTGGAGTGCTCGGACAAGACACCGTGGTTGTTGCCCTTGCAAAAGGATTGCCCATGAGGGCTGCAACGCCCACTTTCCGACGGCCAACGAAGGGTAACGCCTTTGCTTTGACCTAAAATGGCTCCCATGAAATTCTAATAATACGGAAGCGAATTGGAATCCCGATCGATCTTTGCCGTCAGTATAGGATCGAAAGCAGCTAGGTGAAAGGGATGGGCAAAAGATTGAACTTGAGGGCCAGGTCCATCCTTTAGCACCAAGTTCTGAAAGAGGGATTCGCAGTTGTTTTTTGAGGTAGATAGAGGAGACAATGATTTGAAGTTGTGAATAATGCTGTGGTTCATCCCTCCCATCCTCCATTCTCTCCTCAGTCTACCTCCTCTGATCGACCCCTATTCTGGGAGCTGAGTAGATATGGGTAGATTAGCGATCGGTTCGGTATTCTGTACGTTGTAGAAGAATGCAAGGTATACCGACGACACAGCCTTCTTCGGGAAAGGTGAGGAATGGGAACCAGAAAGCAGCTAGCCTTAGAAAACGGCTTTTTACCTAAACGGACCGTGACGGAGGTCCACTAGACTACATTGGCTTATCACAGGAGAAACTACAATGGAGGCTTTACTGGTCTCGTACGAACTTCGCTTGCGTAATAAATAAATCATTGGTCCACTGAATTTTTTGGGCGTAAGCTCTCATTTGATTATTCTGGCGAGGCACTTCAATGCGAACAGATGGGAAAATTTCACAAGATCTCTCATCAGTGCTACATAAGTATTCGGCTGTTCTGTGGAGGTCTATGAACGACTTTACCAGACGACAGATTGGCTACTACAATAAACCATGAATAACTACATTTCGAAACAATAATAATTGAGAATTATAACTACGTCAGGTTGTACTAGAAAAACGTAAAAATATCTTTGTTCGTTTCGCTTCTTACAATTAGTCATACGAACCAAAGTCTGTCATCACCCGAAGCTTGTCAGTGACTAAGTGAGTACAAATCTAGTGTGCTTCTCAGACCCCGGCATCACAGGTCTCTATAGAGTTTGTGACAAACAAAGACCTTGAATTGATTGAGAGTTCTGTGCAAATAACAGTGTGACCAAAAAACTGTGGTGGAAGCAGCGAATTCGTCAATACTGTTCATTATCAGTATTTATTGTAGAGGTGGTGAAGTGGCAAGTGGCGCACTATCACACGCTCATGGCCACGGATCGATATTCGCCCAAGCCAACCAAACCTTTCATCCTTCGTGGGTCCGTTAGTTGGTACCAGGCTCGTCTGGGAGGATAAAAGCCTCGAGTTGTGACCTTAGCAAGTCATTGTATAGGCCACGTACGGATCAAAAACCACTAGAGTCTGAATGAAGGTCAAATGCAGGGGTATTCACCTCGGACGGACTCGATAACCTTATGAGGGTTGTAACACTTTATCCATCACGCTCGAAGCATTATTATGAAGTTCACATCGAACAAATGAAAGAGAAAGCGATTTCAAAGCGGAAAAGGAAAACGAGTGCTAATCTATCCAAATCCAATTACTCGAGTATGAACAAAAAAGGAAAAGTAAAAAGAGTCTTTGACCACAGTTCAAACGCAGACTTACTGGAAATCAAACCAGCCGGAAAATTAGCAAAAGTTTCGTCGGTAGGTGTCTCTGACCTAGCTATTTCCCTAGAGCAAATCGATAGGGGCACCTTCGATATAAAGGTATTTATAGCGATTCAAGATGGCTGACCCAGTATGTCATGAGTGGGTTGCGAAAGTGATGGAGTCCAAATGTATAAAACCTATTGTCTTCAATCAATCTTGTTCGAATGCGCCTTACATTGACTTCCACTCAGAAACGTAGTGCCGGTTGATTGCGTACTTGGAAGTCAATGCTTCCATCTTATCAGGCAAGTGTGGTAGTGGCTAAACGATCGTAGTGATAGAAGGCTTGGTTGGCCTGGAGGAGTGTTCATTCGGGATCCAATCCCCCGACTTTGGGTGTGTCATAGTGCGCTGCTTGTCCCAGATCATCTCCCCAGAAAGGATACATTATAGCGGTCCAACATGGTTCACCCAGTATGCAGAAACTGAAGAGGAATAGACTTCTGTAGCCAACTAAAGTGCAAAGAGGTGTGGATGGTTAATAAAGAAGCTCTGGGCAACAACCTACAGCAGAACTAACCCAACTCATGATGCACTTCTCCACATTTGGGATGATGGGGGAGTTTATTGACGTGTCTGTTTCAATGCATCCATAGGCATGCTATAAAAAGCGATGTAATAAAATAGTGATTAATTAAATCATAAAATGTCGGAAATAGGTCGAAAATAGGAGGAATCTGTCAGACAGGAGGGCAATAGGTCTAGGCAGGACATGGCAAAAAGGAAACGGTATCATGCAACTCACAGAGAAAGTTAAGGTATTCCTTACTTTTGAATCACGCACAGGTGACGTCATCCCGAATGTTCCCTGAACGCTTCTGTGGAGGGGAGGGAGGGGGAGGTGAGGTGAGACTGGTAAGGGAGGAAGAGGATAAACAAGAGGATGAAGAAGCAATGGTGCAACAAGAGCAAAATGTTGATTGAGTCACCGATGAACCAGCAGGAAAAGGCTCCCTGACGTTGTAGGGTTTCCCTGAGATTGTGGTACTATCACCGGATTATCCGTCGTCGGCTTTATTGCCCTTCATAATCATCAGCGGCATGACGAATGAATGGTCCAACACCTGGAAAAGGGCGCTAGATTAGTAACTAATAGGCTTATGACACTGGTTTTCTTCTGCGAAGGTTGCCTATGAAGATTTTTGCCCATTCAGATCCAGAAGGTCCCAAGATGATCACAGAGAAGGTTGTCAAAGCCATTTTCAATCCTTCCATACCGATCTGGTCACTTTGGCAGACCTTCTTTTCCATTTAGAACGGAGGTATGCTCGTATATGAAGTAAAGTACTGGTTTAGATGGGAAGTTAGTTCCCCAAAAAAGCACTGTTTGCAGAAATTCGAACGAGGGCCAAAATAAAGAGTTCCAGAGAGTCACATAGCTAATTACTCGATCGGATATCGAATCTTATAAAGGAGCTCTTCCATGCCCATGCCCACGAAGAAGTCCTCCCCTCCAGTCCTCCACTGGCTGGCACCGGGTTCATTTTGATGTAATTGATGTAAACAACGATTGGAGATGGCAGCTGGTCCTTTCCAAGGTCTAAGTGAAGTACGTATCCCGCAAGGCTCCCAGACCTTCCTTCGAATGAGCCCAAAACAGAGCTGGGCAATCCCGTTCTCTACCTACGTAGCCGTTGAACTTATATTCGGTCCTCAATTGAGGAAGGGAAAAACCATCGTTGCCGAGCAATTTTGCATTTTTAGCTGTACCCTTCCTTTTTCAGCTCGTTTTCCCATGCTCAATGTTTCTTTCAACATGGGAGTCCCTTAAAGCCTCCAGAGCTTATGGGAACTTGGACGACCTGTCGCCGCCTTCGGCTGCACGGTGCAATTTATTATGAATCCGTAATAGGAATACGAAACTCTCCTGGAAAATAATGGCAATCAAGGAAGCCACAGCTCCAATAAGCCTTTTTGTTTTACAAAAATCACTGGCAATACAGCTTTATATCTTTCCATAGATGGAAGGATAGGCTAAATTTTGTTCCCCTTTACCCAGGAATGACTCCCGGAACGGTGACAAGAAAATAAAACCCTCCTCAAACAGTTCACAACCGATCTTCAGTCAATCATAGAAAAGGGCTCATGTGGGAGAAACCCACACTATTGAGAATAACCCAGACTAAGGAGCAGCGGCGATGCATGGCAGTTCATAAATAATCCAGAAGACATCTGATACGGAGCTCAACGAAGTGATTCCCGGTTCAGTTTCCCGGGACCATCGGATATTGCTGAGATAAACGAATTGCAACTTATCCTGTCTCAGACTCTTCGGGAACAATGAGCTTTGTGAGCTACTGCGACGACAACGAACGTGGGAACAAAAGAATCAACTTGTGGCTGGGCCTTGCCGTAGCCAAAGTCCAAAGGACCAAAGAACTCACAAGAGTGCCGGTGGGAACACACAGAAAGGCACCCATACTCAGTAGATTTCGAGAACTCCCCCCTCTGGATGTTATCGACAACAGCCTGAACCCTATATCTGAGTATGGGGCCGACCGACGAGATTAGACTGGCCATAAGGCGCGTTTGAAAGACAACCTATGGACTTTCCAGCTCATGACTTGAATCCCGTTGGAGATGACAAGGGAGCATAGGGAAGGCCTAAATGAGGTAAGAGCGGTCAACAATGAAGACGTGCACAGGACCGGGATAGACGGCTCAAAGTCGACTCAATGGCTAAAATTGCTAGGAAAGTCAGGTACAGGTAATACAATTGGTACCTGTACAGGGGTGTGACTGGGAAACAGGTCATTAACTGTCGTGTCAGAGGAAAATAAGCGGAATCAGGTCTCCTAAGAATCAAGGTCTTCTAAGAATCAGAATCGTACGGCTCAGTAGTGAATTAGTGCCGCCTCAGTAGGCTTTCTGACTATCTCCTTTCAACTGTTGAGCTTTATTGCGTCATTGGCAATGATTTGATAAAAGCGAATTACATGTAAATAAACAATGGGAGTATAGCGTAATGGACTCGCGATCCAATGGAGTTCCTCTGTTAAATTATGTATTAGCCAGGAATAAGCAACAACATCTCTCGGGCTATTCAACTACCCGAGATTCCCACGTCTCACTCTCATATTAGACCACCTAGTCTGATCGATTCGTTCTTGGGAGTTGTTCTCGGGAGTAACTCATTTCAATGCGAATAATACCCATGTAGGAAACACCTGCTGAAGATCGATGTCAGAGCCGTAGAGGTAGTGAATATAAACGAATTCAAAGAGCCTTTCACACATTGCTGGGAGTGATCGCCATCTGCGGGTTGCGCCAAGCACTCTACTCACATTCGGAATTGTAGATGCAATCCAATGAGGAAACGATCTAAGAGTTATTCCTTTCGGCCATATGGCTGGCAAATATGTAGAGGATTTGCCTTGTTTCAGAAAAAAATTGTTCCACTCATTTTGGCTGTAGGAGCCACCCTACCACCACCCTGTTCTCACCTTAGGAACCCAATAGAGAAGTAGAGCCATTCCAGAGGCGGCAAAATGACCACAATAGGGAGAAGTCAGATCAAAAAACAGCAGTGCAGGTTACGATAAACTAACGTCTGGGCTCACTCATGGAACCTTCAAAATTTTCTCCATATAAGGAGAGTTCATGCACAAAAAGCCTCTACTAGATTCTATCGATGAGTTGCTGGTTATGTAAGTTCGGAGCTATAGATAAAGCAAAAATCAGGAAGGGAGTTACCCGCCTTACAGATGGAAGCGAGGAAGAGAGACTCCCAGAAACTTCTGGGGCAATCCCGGAGGAATGTACAACAAAACAGAAATTCTGTCGAAATCGAATGTCACTCTGAGAGATTGACGATTGAGTTTTCAGACGGAAGCTGCACTATTCGAAAGGGCAGATTCTGTCTGAGAACTTCGCAGCTTTGACAGCCTAAGGGTTTCCAAATATGTCCAGTCCGACCAATCAGGTAGGCAAATCAACTGCAAAATCTTCACTCATCCCTTTCATCCGATTAATTCAATTGAGCGCAGAAACATGAAAATAAGTTCAGAAAAATAAAAAATAAAGATAATCATTTGATTTGACTTGATATTTTGTTAAGTGTAGTTTTATTACCGCAGTGCGTGATGCAAAAGTCTCACAAGGTTGGCGATTTATGGTGCCCGGAAAGCACTAGGGTTCGAGTCCCGTCCGAGACTAAAAATTTATCCATAAATCGCCAATGTTGTGATATGAATATTTGAATTACTTTGAATTCAGAACGTCAAAGTTGAAGACCTTTGTTACGTTGAGTAGGAATGAACCCACGAGGGTGTGGTGCGATTCACGCGTCAATATAATGAGGTCATCGGACAAAACGCGCCAAAACATCATGCCTACCATCATAATGGGAGAAATAAGAACTCATAAGCAGAATATGTAAAGAAATGACCAAATATGCACGTTTACAGGAGGATTGCGTTTACTAGAATCAAAAAATTTGAAGTTATTCTTATTTTGAACGTTTGACAAGTAAATTGTTGACTTATGAAGTGAATTCTTAATCTTGAAGGGGCTTCATTGCCATAGTAAAGAGATTTGCAGTATCTCATGGTGAAGCCATGGACTACTGCAAATCTTATTTAGTCCCAACCCAACAGAAGGGTACTGAAGCGATGCTGTGTGCGCGAAGAGCTGTAATGGGGTCACTCGTGAATCGCCCCCTCCCCTCCCCCGTCACCTGACCTATATCATCTTGGTTCTTTCCTGCTCCCAAGTGAGTCTCTGGCACTAATTGTCCGACCCGAAACATGGAAAAACTTGGTTGGCCCAGATCTGGGGTTCAAACCAACTGGGTTTTCATCCCTGACCATACACTTGGTAGCGTGTCACTTGACACTATCTCACCTCCGCCCGAAGTTCAATGGTCCTCAGCAAAAAAGAAACTGTCAGCAGCAAGACAGTGTCCATTAAAGAGCAAGATTGGGAAGAGATTGTTCCCAAACACGAAAGGATGATTAATACTTAGCCTCCCAGTGAAAGGCTGAAAAGCAGAAAAAAAAACTGTTTTCCAGTTCAACGGGCGATGTTTCTCTACCAGTTATCTTTGGAGCCCGCATTAGCGAAAATTCGTTGGGGGACCTTAACAAAACTCATTGAGTGCTGGTGGTCAAATGTGGTATTGCTCATCCTTGCTGTATTGACCTAACATGGGAGAAGTAGGAGGCTCAAAGTCGCGGAAGAGTCGTGTCCCGAAATTTATTGATTCAATTTGTTGCCATTGTGATTTGTCCCGACGAGATGTAACTGTGACCACCAACCAACTCACGGAGTACTTCACTGTTTCGATGCTTTTGTTTTCCGACCCCACCCGAATTGAAATGCGAAGGTGGTGGGTATGGGAGCTACGTACATACATGGGAAAATGGAAGAGAATATAAATCTTCGCCATTATCCAAAAGTTCTTCGCTAATAAAGAGTGCGCCACTCATTTGCTGTGAGTCAATCCCGTCTGAGGGACGCGCCCCGCATCCGACCTCAGTTCAGTATCGTTCTGGCGTATTGAATGCGTATGTGGCCTATACAATGAATTGCGGTGGCTAGCCAATTTACATGTCAGTGCGTTTGCCCTTCCAGACGGATCTGGTAGCAATTAACTGACACCGGAGGGATGCAGGGCTTGGTTGGCGTGGGTGGACATTAATCCGGGTCGTGAACCTGTGACTATGCGTGTGTGATATTGCGCCACTTGCCACTGCACCACTTCCTCCCCATATCTCAAAGATGCTTTTTGTACTCGTCGACGGCGGCCCGCAGAGTTCATCGGGGAACATCAGCCAAGGCTTTCTTTCACGATTCCTGGGGAACAGCAACTGTGGCCTTTTTTCGAAGCGCAGGCTTCCTTTTCAGTATGTACCATACCCACCAGCTCAATGGATTGCTGTCCTGGGGTTTCGTAGGCTAATCGCAAGCAGTGATAAAATCCAGAACGTTTTTTCAGCACCAATCTTGATATTCTTCCGTTTGTGAGCAGCAGCTCCAGCGTTCCCGAGTCATATCCTCTAAGTGGTTTTTTCAATCTTTGACGCTCAGCAATATCTTCTCGAAAATTGTTTCTCATCAAGATGTTCCGATTGATTTTCATGTTTTCTCGACAAAAATATGTGATATTATTGCGGCATAGATTAAAGCTCAAAACATCGTGGAAAAGCGAAAATGGTCACGAAAAAGGTTTCGACCCTTCTGAATGCTTTCAACAGTGGAAATACGTTTACTTTGGGATCTGGACATCTCTCCCACGCCAAGCACATTTTCTTCGAGGAAATTGTGTCGAAGTGGGTACCGCATGTGAATCGGGCCCGACATTCGTTCTTCCTCTCCAAACTCCTCTTGTCAGAAAGCTTGTGAGGCTTCTGATAGTTGTCTGGATACAGTTGTGTTTACTCGAAAAAGCTCTCCTTGTGAAATTGGCAGATACATTTAATTAGCCATGTCTCTTATGCTTCACAGGTTTCACAACGTAATCTTCCCTGACAATTGTACTCAGGAAAAAGGTCCTCAACGAGACGAGCCGACCAGTTCAAAGCTTGTCGTTGACCTGTCCCCACACTGCGGCTCAGTGGACTGCCGTGCGAAGAATGCAGAATCCACAGAGATCTCACAGAAGAATTCATCAGATGAAAGACGGAACGGCTTTTAAATGATTGCAAAGCGTCACGATTTTCCGGAAACTGACGATTTGAGAAAAGCTAAGCAGATATGTGAGCTAAGGTATATCATAAACACGATAGAAAGTGCATTTGTGGAATTTTCCTAATATGAAGAAATCGCGTTCCCCCATAAAGTCTACTTCTGTACGCACTCAATAACAAAGCGACAACATGCCTAACTGGGAGTAAGAAGGTTGTTACCCACCCCAACCAGATTACACTCGTTTTGTGTGTCCCAAGTCAAGCTGTCCGAAAGCATTCGAAGCTTTGAAGAAAAAAGACGTGAAGAAAGTAAACATAATCAAATAAAAACCAGAATTTGCAGAGCATAGCAACGAAAATCCAGGTAAGCATACATTAAACGCTTACATAAACAATCGTTGCTAGGCATAAGAATAGAACCAAATAGAAAAGTTAACTTAGCAAAAAACAGCTGGAAACGAGAAGTATTAACTGCTGCAACTTGCAAGACAAATGACGGAAAGTCTTACTTTATAAAAGTCTACTTGAGTGAAGAATTAGTCAGAACACTTTCCCGCAGCAATTTCAACCTCAGCCCTTGTCAGGCAAGACTTTCATCCGGGGACATTTAATAAACCTGATAAATTGGATGCATTTTGTCAGTAAAAGAGACGCCAATAAAGGTTCCTAAAAGGGGCTAGATGCTGAAATTATGGTCATTGTCCCAATTGTTTCCGATTCAAAATTCCCTTGGTTGAATGTACCAAGCACTCCACTTGCATCCTGCAAGAAAATGGCATTTGGATCCGTTCGTGGTTCATTCGTTGTTCAAGATAGAGCAGATGTTCGACGCAGAGATTTCACTGCTTTGGGTATCCTATACCCCGTTCGGATGGAATTGAAGAATGGACGGAGGATTCACTAGCTCGGAGAAGTTCAATGCAGGCTTGCCAAATAATCGCCTCGAAAATGTTTCATGGAAAAAATTCAGTCGATTAGCTGCTTTCAGACTTCAACGATGCAACGACGTGCGTCCTTCAGTCCGTCGTGTGCGTGCGAGCGACGGCGGCGCTAGTCACTTGCTGACAACACTCGCACGTGATTCATCCGCGTCCATCGTTGTCAAAAAGTGACCACGGTCGTCGGCTGCGTCGTTGAAGTCTGAAAGCAGTCATTGAAAGCCATAATCTGACAAGCATTCCACCAGGCTTTATCATTCGTAAATATCAGGTTGTCACTTGGATTAGTCTTTTTTTACCTGAAAATTTTCATATGTCGTCTAAAATCCACCGGCTTCAAATCTCGACTCATGACATTTTAAAGGTATTTACCTACACTAATAAATTATGTATTTCGCTTCGGAAACAGCTATTGTTCAATCTAAATTTTATGTCTGCGGGATGGCAAATCGAATCAATGAAAATTAGCGAAACCAGCAATCAATTCAATTGCTACTTTCGCACGAAAAAATCAGGCAGTGATGTACCGTTTCCTTAGAAATGACTATTTCCAGATGATTCACATTAGCGTTATCCCACAGGCCTCGTCATTATTGTCGGAACTGTTTTTTCCGTTGGAGCTTGTAGAGATGATAAATGACTTTACCATGTCAGACTTTTTTTCTAACTTCTACATCTTGACAGCCTTCAAATGTGCCAGAAGCTGCCTTCTACACATCCGAACATATGTTTCGTTTTATTTGTGAGTAATCCAGGCCTAATTTCAAACCCCACACTGGTTTTCAAAACTTAGGGACGAGATGGATAATGTAACATAAAACATTAAGGACTGCATGAAATGAAAATGTGGGAGCATTTTGCGAGACCTATAGTGGTTACGCAGAGGAAGCTGGACTTCGCTTCGTGGAGAGATAATTCAAATGAGGCGCGAAATATGGATGCCCGCGTCAATCAGCGAGTACCTACAATGTACTGAGGTGGTTTCCTTCTATACATCATGTCTCGCAGACATCATCTGAACGACTTCAAACGAGGAAGGATCATCGGGAAACTCGAAGAAGGTCGAACCATGCTACGTAGCGCAGAAGGCAAAAACAGACCCTTGTCAGTCAGTTTCAGTCCGGCCGTTTAGGGTGATGCCGGGAGCACAGCGAACGAACCGACGAGGAGTGAAGCCGCAGGTTCTTTTCAGATGAGAGCAAATTCAGTCTGAGCAGTGATTCTGGGCGTATTCTCATATGGTGAGTGGTGGAAACACGCAGCTCTCTCAGAAACATTGTCGCAGGTGATCAATTCGACGGTGGTGTTGCATAACATGTTGCATAACCGTACTGGCCTCCAGGCCTTTGAAAGTGTAACCATTACCAGTTAGGTTTCTATGACGAAATACTCCTTTCACGTTTGCGTCTTTTCTTAAGGACAGTTAGTAGCCTGACTCATAATATCATCTATATAATAATAACATAATTTATACTTTTGTCTGTCATAATATCTTCATATATGTTAATATATTCACATCGTCGAGCCCAATCCATCTCAAATCCATTCAAACCATATTTCTTATCCACGTGACTTCCACTGTACTCCCGCGCTTTGGCGGGAAACCGCCATATATAAGCAGACCGTACTCATTCGCAGAGACCAATTCGGATCTTCGGCGACCGGACGCGAGAGGACAGCTTCGAGAGTTCGTGCCACTGTCCAACTCCGCTGGGCACCGAAGGGTTAACTCGTCGATCCCCAGTTTAGGAGAAAAAGGTCAACGCCACACTTTCCTGGGCTGCACGGGCTCTGAATTTAGGTTTATGAATGACAATGCGCGAGCGCATCGAACTGCAAAGGTGGAGGAGCTCTTGGTAGGAGAGTAATCCGGCGAATGGAGTATTCCTGCCCATTCCCCTGACCTAAATCCATAGGGCATGTGTGGGATGTACACGATAGACGCATTGAAGCATGTCCAAGTGCACCAGTGACCATCCAGCAATTGTCAATTGCGCTGATAGAGGAGTGGAATGCCCTACCACAGAACCTCTTGGAATCTATGGAGCGGCGTTACAGAGCTTTTATTGCTGTGATGGTGATCACACCCACTGTTAGGAACCGCGCCACTTTTTTTTGAAGTAGCAGGTGTGGAGGTTTATGTGTAATGGACACCTTTGAATAAAAATGCCTTATTTGTCCGTATTATTTCAAATTTCTGTCAACTGCTTCATGTGCAATACCGTTACGGTCTTGACTTGATATGGTATGGATTTCATCGAACTACATATGCTACTGGCTGAGGTGCAGTAATCGAAAGTTACTTCCGCAAGTAAATTTTGCACACCACTGTAGTAGTGGATATTAACCCGACAAAAAGACAGCGCCTAACAATCACTTTGAATTGAATAACCTACAAAATCGATCAGCAGCGTGCTCTACTTATTCGGATCGTGTTCTCACTGTCTAGATTTTGATGTTACCGCAATAGGAAATTAATTATTCGACGTTAAGACTCAGTGGAAAACCTTCAAACCTTGAAGGAAAAACCAACAAGAGCTAGCGCTCATTAGACAATCCGATAGTGGGGTGCCTAAAGGAGTTAGCGACCGATCGAACAATCCATCAGACTGATTTCTTGCTATAGAAAATAAGGATGTATTCAGTTGCTAGTCACGCCAGTGTTTGCCCTTCCACTTCTCAAGCTTCAATTCTCACCAAAACCGTAAGAATCCTTAACTACTATGATCATTTTGCAGTCCTGATAGAGGTCATTCGAATGATGTCCATATCATAAAATTATCTGATCCTTTATGAAAAATTCCATTCAGGAGGGGTCAAATATGTCATTAACTAAGACAACATCCCAAAAACTTCAAAAAGCTCAAAGGACTGAATTGGAATAAAAAATGTGAGGAAAAACTGTCTAGAGTCGCTACTATGAGCGTGATCAAGAAGCAAATCCCGGAAAGTACGGTGCCCGGGATACACAGACCTTCCAGCTTGTGTGAACGATAATACGACGGTTTAGAAGGAATGAGAATCGACATGGACTTTTCGAAATATCGCAGCCTATGTTATGGTCAAGGTTTTAACACAACATGGCAAAAGCATAGTTGCTAACTCAGTAGAAGGACGGAGACGAGGTAAAAAATGGATCTGTACAGTGATGTCAGACAACCTCCACTCGTTCGCCCCTCATCACTATTTTCAGTGAGCTATCTATGAAGCTCGCAATCAAAACAAGTACTGTCTCAATGTCTCACACAATATTTTCCTTGGGGTCGAGTTCCAGTTGATAGAGTGAAAATAGTTTGTTTCTCCGGATGCGATCAGGTGATATGAAAGAGGTGATGTGCATAGCCTCAAAAGGCGATCTATCCACACAAAGTTCGATCCCTCACGGAAAGTTCTCACGATGACCAAGCGTACTATCTACTTGACTGGGAAGTCATTGGCACCAGACACATCCAGGAGGACAAAAAAGCAGACTTGCACATCGCAATTCCTTGTGTAGGTCACTTTCACATTCAAACAACCCTGCTATTCTGCAAGCGAGTGAATCTCGCAAACGGGGCCGATCCACGTTGAAGACTTTAACCCTTATGGCACTTTGGGATCAAGCTGGTCCTGAAAGAACAATATCTCAGAAAAAGGATTGTTTGGAAGCTCACAAGCATTCAATTTCACTAAATTCTCCACGTAAAAAGAATGATCTCAGTCAGAGATAACTCAGTGGATGTAAGGGCAGCACGCAAAGCAAAACAGAAATGAAATCGCTTACAAAATCGTGCTTGTTCAAATTCGGCATTATATAGCGGTACTTATTTTAATGGGTACTCTTTACTGCCACCATTACAATAGCAGTTATCACATTAACCTCTGTTTTGTTGTTGTCGTTTCCCCGATTGGCAGATAATTCTTGTGTTTTCCCATTGAATCCAATCCCTTGAAAACGTTCAGTTTTCGATGTTTTGAGCAGAGACATATGCTCGGGTTCCAATTCAAAGCTTATTTTCAATTGAAAATCGGTCGCATTCGGCGCGATTCATGGCTCATGAATGTGCAAGTTTGCGATGACGTTTGTATCGTTAATTTTGGTAGAAAAAAGGGAACAGCAAAATGAAAAAGACGGCATTGTAAACGTTAAGTGCTAAGCGTTTGGAAGTCATTGAAGCTACCAAGGCTGTCCTCGAAGTTGCTCACTTTTTGGAAGTGAACACAAAAAGCAGGCCTCTTGAGGTTCATCAAGTCGCTGCTGTAGAGAGGTGGAGAAGTGTTTTGATACTTCTGCACTTCTATTCGATAGAGAAGTCTAGTGACGCAAAGCAGACACCAGCATGACTTAGCAGCTGCCTTATGTGCACGCTAGGTAGAGAAAAAAGCCTGATATGGGTTGATACCTCGAATGGAAAAGGATGGAGCTACGGTCATACGGTACATACAATGATTAAGTTCATAGTTCAAGATAATTCCAAGGTTCTATTTTTTACGCTGAAAAGTAGAATTGTCGGTAGAGAATAGTCCATCGGTGGTGAAGAGGGAAATTTTTCGATTTTATAAAAAATAAAGCTACCTAGAAGTAGTGAAAATAAGTAACTGGTCGAGATAACCATGACGAAAATGGCATGGGAGCGGGCACTTGGACGAGATTTCTGTTGTTGCGACTACTGAGAGCTGAACATTAGGAGCAACGGTACTTTTCCCCGAATTCCCACGGCTAGCGGTTGTGATTCCACGGCGGCCACGGTATTCTTCCACCGTTTGAGTTCGAAGCTTCCCTTCATAACGCGTGATCGGATGCGGTTTCGGGAAAAAGTTACCACATCCCACATTAGCCGTATTGTCCAAATCTTCCTTCCACTGTCGCCATGGGTCACGACTAAGTAAATGTTCGAATTTTTCAATGGGTGTCCCTTGTGAATGGCGTTTGGTGGAAATGGGGGACGGGAAGAACGTGCGTCCGAATATGCACGCGGCAACTTGCGCGGTGAAGTTTGTGATGGTTTGTGTGACGCCAATTTTCGGGGTACAATATCGATGTAGAGTAGTTTAGTAGAGTTAGATGATCCTTTTAATCTGCACAACTTCAAATTTGGGCCTCAATGATAGGCGCCAAAGTCGCTCAATTCGTTACGAACTTCGCCGCGCAATTTGCCACGCGCATCCTCGGACGCACGTTCGTCCACATATCCGGAGGAAATAAACTAGTTCTCGAAAAGTAGGAAGTTCTGGTAAGCTAGGCTGCACAAGGCGTTGTGCAATGCCTGCACATATTCCGCTTGGAACATAATTCGATTTCCTCAAAATTATAAAAACGGAGGAGAGGCTTCTAGAGATTGATGGAGGACTTTCTTACTCCAAATTGCACGCTTCTGTAGGAAATGGAGTAGGCTTCCAGTAATAGCCCGCATTTCCTTTACTTGCTCCGAGACTCCTCATCAAAAACAAATCTAAAAGTAACTAGGGAATTTCCAGCAACTGCGAAGATCACACAACTTTCAACGCTTGAGCGTTCAAGAGTTACAGGGTCTCCCAAAATTATTTGCACCGATTTATAGCAATATATTTGAAACTAGAGGGCGAATAGAAGTCAAAGTTTGCTTTCGACTTGATCGCATGTGGCACGCAGGTATCCTTCTCCATTTCTTCCCAGCCGTCCTCCAGCTTTTGCATTCTAGGGCTCCAAACTGGGACTGCAAACTCGACAGGTCCTCTTCTAATCAGGGACCATTCGTGGGATTCAAGTGGGATTTCGTGGGATTCAAGTTCTGGAAAATAGGATGACCATTCCTCTTCACCAATGAAGTCGGGCAGCTGTCGTCGGCACCACTCGCGGGCAAGCTTGGCTCTGTAGGCTAGAGTAGCGTCCTGCTGGATGGACTGCGAGATGTTTCAGAAAACCTAGCCTGATCAGTGCTTCAGTACTTCCATCAGTACGCTGTTCGAGTACTGGTCTTGGTCAATTTTCACGCCTGCACCAAAGAAACCACGAGCGGCTCATCCTTGCCAGTGATTTCCTCGAAAAAAATCATTCTACTGTTCTGACAGCAACCTTTGTGTGAGATATTACACGCTGGATGTTTCTTTCCAGAACGCGAACGTTTTGGTTGTTGAGGGATGGTTTTATCGTAAAAAAATTTTGTCCAGAGAAAACGACGAAGGGTTGCGTGTCATCACTCAAGTGGGTCTGCGACTTTCTGCATTTTTTGGCCCTGCAGAGTCTGTTGAGATCGGGATTGGAGCAAACGATAGGAATGGTAGTGAGGCTTCTGCATGACATTCTTCCATCGCGATAACTCCTGTAAGCCGTGCCCGTTGACTTCCTTTTGATGGCTCACCCAGGATCCCGACCGATTGGCAGACGGACCATTTTAATGGTCCTATCTTCAGAAACATTCTACCTTTCTATCTTTCCTGGTTTGTCTCTGATCCAATCTTCTTTTCTATATCGTTTAATAGCCTCCTATACAGTTATTAGAAAAATCCCAAAGAATTTCATAACGCCCTTCCACTTCTCGCGCGTCAATGATTGCAAGTGCCATTGAATGAGCCTCCTCCATCTGAAAGATATTGGGAGTTCCACATCAGTAACCATGCATATTGCAAGGAAACCTTCTTATGCAACTAATTAATAGCAGGTAATGTGAATTTGATAAATTATTTCTACCTTAAAAATTACTGAACTTTGGCGCAAATAATTTTGGGACACCCTGTACATCACGTCTGTCCACCATAAACTATGGTCGAACCATACAATATTTCACCCGCTCCAGTGAAATGGCTGAACGGTGGTCACAAAGAGCATTCCGTAATTTCCCGCTATATTTACTTCCACTCTTACTCTTACCTTGTTCCCATTGAGCTCAACGATACATACCTAACTTTAGAAACCTTCTTTTGAATCGGCAGGAAAAAAAAAACAAAGAGAAATGGCGATTTCCCCGCAGAGACTCAAGATTCCCTGCGGTAGGTCCTGTATCTCCATTGACTTGAAGTAGAGATTGAGTAACCTTACTCAAGGTGATACGAGAATATAAGATTCATCTTTGTACTTTCCCACAGAATGTAGCACCCACTAGATAATTGCCGCCACGATAGCAGCGTCATACGGCTTCCATGTCATCTTATTCAGCATTCTCAGCTCCGCAGTCATCCGGACCTGACATCCCGATTGGGGGGAGATGCGTTCCATGGACGTTAGAATTCTTTCAACCTGCTACTGTAGTCTACATAGTCTATGCAAATACAAGCAATAATGAAGCCTTGGATGCAGTTTCAGAAATGCATGACGAAAACCTAAAAAGTGTGATGACTTTCACATTGAGCATAATGTGAATAATTCTGATGACTTTGGGATGAGTTTCATCAGGAAATGCATGAACAGCCACATCTTGGTATGGTTTGAGAAGCGTTTTACACAAACCAGAAGATTTGCGAAGGGACAGCATCTGACCCGTCCGAGACTGGAGTTTTGCCCACAAATCGCCAACCTTGTGAGACTTTCGCTTCGCGCACTGCGGCGTAAAAACAGCAGTTAACAGGACAGCATTTCCATTGTGATAATGATAGCAGACTGCAGTTATACCTATAGCGCATACGAGGGGCTACCCCATCATTCTTGTCACAAAGGGACGTTCTAGAGTGAAGCGTTTAGCGTTGAGCGATGTCGAGAACGCCAGTTGTCGATCGATACCGCACGAGTCGGAGGAAAGAACTTCCTGATCAAGTTTTTATCAGTTGTGTTCTCAACTTTTTCCAACTCTTTGCGTATATGAATCTGATATTTCGGAGGGAAGCGATGATGTCATTGACTGCTATGATGAAAATTCACGAAATTATGTCATTATGAAAGAGCCCTGAACGGCTCTGTATGGAAAATAATATGCCCCAACGCAGAGAACGTCAGGAGCGCGTTTTCAACGCTTTGCGCTCAACGCTCATCGCTCTTCTCTGAAAACGTCTCCAACCATCCGTCACATACAATACTGCTCCTAATTTTTGTTCAACTGACGGTTTGCGACGGATTAATCCGTCGCAAAGCGTCGCATCGCCATAACTTTTGTAAAAATGCTCTGATCAAGTTGAAAGTATGATTAGCTGAAAGCTCTACTCATGAAGAATCCAAATATATAATAATCTTCTGATTTTCTCAAAATTTTCGCCTTCCTTTCCGGGAAAAACGAAAATTGAGTCTCTCAGCACCTGGGGTGTTACTTGCGGATATGAGAGCATCGTAAACCTCCACTTCAATTGAAAACTTTGTTTCCAGTTTTCAAAGGGCCTGAATCGTGCTATAACTGAGGAGAGCATAGAATCCTGATCATTTTGATACCCTTCATGACATAATTTAAACTTTTTCAGCTGAAAGCAGCGGTGCAAAGCAAATTATCAGGTTTTTAGACCTTTATTGTTCCTTTCAGCCACGTATTTCGTATGACGACCGTATGATTACTTGTGGTTAACCCTGTCATGTTATAAATTTTTAATTTCTTCAATTTTGCAGCATCATTTTCATGGAGGTCAATGAGTAAGTGTCAGCACCTGAGGTGCTTCTTGTAGATATAGCATAACCTTGAACTTTCCACTCCGATAGAAATCTTCATTCTGAGCTTTTAAAGACATTTGGAATATGGAAACATGAAATCATGGTTATTTTGATATTCCATGATACAGTTCAAAAAGTTTCACCTGAAAACAGTGATTTCAATGATAAACTTTCCAGAATTTGCTATTTCAAAAGTGCACTTTCTCGGGAATGAATCATTCTGCAATTACTAGGACTTCCGTTATGTGATCTGATATTCTGATAATAGAAGGATGAATGGCCTCCCAATCGGACGTTGAGCTAATTGACCCCTCACCATCGATCTCTATTGGCCCATCGCCTTCGCTACTGCCAAGTCCAGCCAAGAGTACGCTTGTCGACACATATTGATATGTAGCTGGCAGAATGAAACGACCACGCCACGATAAATACTGTTTCTCTGTGTATATCAAGTTCAGCTGTACTACCTTAAATCGCGTACAAATTTTCGCTTGTCCAAATTCCCATTTTACGGAAACTGTGGGTCACTGACACTAAACACCGGCCAAAATAGCATAAAGAAGCAGCACTGTTGTTCCAACATTTGCAAATGCTGTGCGCGACTGAGGATCAGAACCCATATGGAATCCAGGTCGGGTTCAAACATGAGACGCACGCACTCCCGCTGCGCCATTGGCCGCCTTAACTTGCAAACATTTCGATCAACCATTTAATAGAGGTTTAGGCCGGCTGCGGTAACAGTAGGCGAAGGCTGATCGATTCCTGACCTGTCAGGTCACGTCGCGTCATAATTCACCCACAATTTATCACACATTTGTCACAATTCAAATGTATATATATAATGTGTATTATATATATATATATATATATGTTCGACTGATTAATGGTTAATAGTGGAGCTAGTAACTTGACCCCTTGTTATCGATCTCCTTAGGACTTACTGTCTGCATGACCATGTGTTCTTGAGCCACATGAGTGCAATCAACTCAGACGTCTTGTACTGCAGTTATATTCGACATTCTCAAGGCAAACTATGCTGTGACTAAGCTAAAATTTATAACGTAAAGAAACGCCAGGTAAAAGCCCGAATGGAATAAACTTTATTAGGCAGATACACGTTCCCTGATTGAATACATTCCGTAGCAAAGCTAAAAGAAATGGAAGCGCTGTAACCGGTTGATAGGAATAAAAGAATCATTCCATTTCGAAACTGCCCCTGAAATTTGCAAGGTCGTCTATAAAATTAAAAGTAATTGGTCCATTTTGTAATAAAATATAGTTTTTGTGTTTTGAGCGCAATGTGAGTTTTTAATAAGACTAGTGAGTGAATTATGTCGCGACGTGACCTGACAGGTCAGGAATCGATCAGCCTTCGCCTACTGTTACCGCAGCCGGCCTAAACCTCTATTAAATGGTTGATCGAAATGTTTGCAAGTTAAGGCGGCCAATGGCGCAGCGGGAGTGCGTGCGTCTCATGTTTGAACCCGACCTGGATTCCATATGGGTTCTGATCCTCAGTCGCGCACAGCATTTGCAAATGTTGGAACAACAGTGCTGGCAAGCAATGAGTGCTTCTTTGTGCTATTTTGGCCGGTGTTTAGTGTCAGTGACCCACAGTTTCCGTAAAATGGGAATTTGGACAAGCGAAAATTTGTACGCGATTTAAGGTAGTACAGCTGAACTTGATATACACAGAGAAACAGTATTTATCGTGGCGTGGTCGTTTCATTCTGCCAGCTGCATATCAATATGTGTCGACAAGCGTACTCTTGGCTGGACTTGGCAGTAGCGAAGGCGATGGGCCAATAGAGATCGATGGTGAGGGGTCAATTAGCTCAACGTCCGATTGGGAGGCCATTCATCCTTCTATTATCAGAATATCAGATCACATAACGGAAGTCCTAGTAATTGCAGAATGATTCATTCCCGAGAAAGTGCACTTTTGAAATAGCAAATTCTGGAAAGTTTATCATTGAAATCACTGTTTTCAGGTGAAACTTTTTGAACTGTATCATGGAATATCAAAATAACCATGATTTCATGTTTCCATATTCCAAATGTCTTTAAAAGCTCAGAATGAAGATTTCTATCGGAGTGGAAAGTTCAAGGTTATGCTATATCTACAAGAAGCACCTCAGGTGCTGACACTTACTCATTGACCTCCATGAAAATGATGCTGCAAAATTGAAGAAATTAAAAATTCATAACATGACAGGGTTCCCCACAAGTAATCATACGGTCGTCATACGAAATACGTGGCTGAAAGGAACAATAAAGGTCTAAAAACCTGATAATTTGCTTTGCACCGCTGCTTTCAGCTGAAAAAGTTTAAATTATTTCATGAAGGGTATCAAAATGATCACGGTTCTATGCTCTCCTCAGTTATAGCACGATTCAGTCCCTTTGAAAACTGGAAACAAAGTTTTCAATTGAAGTGGAGGGTTTACGATGCTCTCATATCCGCAAGTAACACCCCAGGTGCTGAGAGACTCAATTTTCGTTTTTCCCGGAAAGGAAGGCGAAAATTTTGAGAAAATCAGAAGATTATTATATATTTGGATTCTTCATGAGTAGAGCTTTCAGCTAATCATACTTTCAACTTGATCAGAGCATTTTTACAAAAGTTATGGCGATGCGACGCTTTGCGACGGATTAATCCGTCGCAAACCATCGGTTGAACAAAAATTAGGAGCAGTATTGTATGTATGGAGCCTCAACTTGGAAAATAAACTTTGGCCAACGACACGGAATGTTGTGTGAGGCAAATGCTGCAGTTACAGTCTGTTACCGTGAGTATATATAGATGTTCCCAGTCTTTGGGAACGTTGTAGAACAACTCTGTAGATATGAAGAGGAGAAACGATGACGAAGAAAGGAAAAGGCGCAGATGATTTGAATCGCTAACAACCGATTTCAGTTTTCACGCAGTGCGACAAAGCACAAACATGGGAGTTCCAGGCTTTTCACTACACAGAGCTAATAACTCTCAATTTCAGCTGCCTTCTCATGATACCATTTCAGTTTTAAGTAACGCTTTAAATGACTCTCCACTTACACCTCTTATGAACCTCAGCAAGACTGGTAAAAGGTAAAAGTGCACGCGTAAGAGGGAGAAGTGCTGTAATGACAAGTGGCGCACTATCATAAACACATGGTCACGGGTTCGAATTTCAGATTGATATCCGCCTGAACCAACCAAACCTTTCGTCTTTCCGAGATTGATCATTTGGCACCAAACTCGTCTGGGAGGATAGAAACACCGAAACCGGCTGGTCACCGCAATTCATTGTGTAGGCCATAAACGCATTCAATACGCTGAATGCGGGGTGCATCTTTTAAACGAATTGATTGACGGCAAAAGAGTTCAGACTTTTTTTAGGGCAATAGCCGTGTTTTCGGCTAACAATCAAAAGTCAAAATTAAATTTATGTGATATTAATGTATATTTCATGACAATATTAAAAGTCGTTTCACGAGCTTTAAGGTTTGAAGGCACAGTTCGAGATATTTCGGAGTCTGATTCTAGACGGTCAGTGGGAGTCATAAGTGATAACCCAGAGTAGTGAGAAATAGCGAAGAAAACGCGAAGGATGGCGTATGTAGAGAAATAAAAGGTCCAAAAATAGTAGAATTAGGGGTTGGACGGGAACGTGACAACAGAAGTATGGGTCTCACAATCAGTGTAAATGACGCTACCTCTACAGCCTCCACATTGCGGTGAGAACTCGTCTGTCTTTGGGCGTGTACGCTTGCTGAAGCAGTTCTGTGGTCTATTATCCTATCGACAGGCATAACCCTTGACTATCCTTGGTCACAGGTTCATCCCTGGTAGAAGCCTGGGAAACTATTTTTATTCTAAACCGTGCCTTTAGTATAAGACGCTGGCTAAGTAATTGGTGTGGCAAGGGAGGATGCCACGCACTCGTGTATCCTCGGACTTCTAGAAGAAGGAATACATTCTTTGCAGTATTCGGTATACCCGGAAGGAAAGGTCAGTTCAGGATGTAAGTTGGACGCCAAAGAAACCCTTGAGATTTTCCGTATACGGCACCGGAATTAGTGAGTGATTGACAGGAATAACATCCTTAACATTAATGATGACGTTTCTCATCGAATTAATTAGGTTAGCACTGATCTCTGAGAAAATGCCCACATCCTATTAGTAGTGGGCTGACATCCGGACAGTCCTGGGTTGAACGAATGCTTGAAATGACGTGAGTAACCCGTTTTTAGAATTTCATCTCTGATCGCTGTGGGCTGTACCTGGTTAGAGTTGGGTGAGCAGCGATCGTGAGAAGTGACATTTAAAGGTATAACAAAAAAGATTTAGAATTCAAGGAGAGACCTCTTTGTTGAAACATCAGGCGAGATAATTACCCCACCATTAAAGTTCTGTTTGGCATAGAAGCAATGAATGGCTTACAACAAAAAATACCCTGTTTTCAAGTAAGCACATGGACATTACCAAGGTAACCTTGAATTTCCACTCCCGAAGACGCTATTTTGAGATGATGGAAAGAAGATATTTTGATGGAGCGATTTCAGAGCTAAGTATATGGCGAGGGTGAAATGTCGCAGTCTAGACCGGGCATAATGAGCGAATAGACTTCGCAATATGAAATAAGGTGCTCTTTTGAAGAAGAGGGAGATTGAGTCGATTGAAGTTCGTTTCTGTCGTACCTTCTAAAGCTCTCCCACCTTGATGACTGAAGTGATTGTATCCTCTGAGAATTGTCTGAAGAGCATGCTGTGGAGCACCCAAAAACAGGAAGCTTTACTGTCGGGGCATGAAGCTCGAGCTTCGGACGAGCTCATAAATTTCAGCTGCTAAACAGCCTCTAGACGTGCCATGCGCTTTTGTTGTAGGGGCCCAAAACTTCATACCGGAAAGCCTCCACCAACGTGCATTCTTTACACCGATTAACTGACGTCGTTCCCTTGCCACGTATTGGCAGCACCAGCCACCGATGGAACATGCGCCCTTATGACTGACGCGGCTCTTAACGCAATGTGTCGTGCACTGTCAACAGGTAGCCAGCCGTCGGTAGGTTAGTCGGTGGGAACAATGCCCGTCGATGGAGTCTGAAAGCACTCAATGCCTGCTCCAATACTCAAGTAAGAAGATCCGTACCACCTTTCTACTGATACTGCTGGGTATCTTCGCAGTTTCCATTGCCATCCTTGTTCTGGTCCCCCGATATATGGTGCAAAGTCAAGCGTAACTGACGCCAATCTATTTTGGCACACAGTTAATCAAGCTCTAAGGCACTTGCCCTCTCGAACCGATTTGGTTGTTCCCATTCGCTCTTCCCATGCTAGAATGATTAACAATGACGTCCCGGAAGGATTCTGGGAATAGGGAATAGATTTCAGAGAAAAAGTTAACAAGGATATGAGACAATGGAGTGGTCTCTGTTCATCTGGCTGCCAGCTAACAGCTCGATCGGTGATCCCACATTTAATTAATATATTTAATTAGCATGACGTCGTCCCGGTCGGATCCCTTCAGTGTTATCAAATTTCCACGTATTTTCTCCCGTCTGTGGAGAATTCTTGCAAAAGCAATTTTCAGTTTATCGAGACGTTCAATCGCTTTGCAATTCGTTATCTACGTTTTTTTCTTCCGGGTTTCATGCCCCTACGATCGATCAGAGCGCATTCATTAAGGGTTTGTAGGTAATTGTGTGGAATTGCTACAATTTTTTTTCTCGAGAATGACACAAATTGCACTACATGCTACAGCAGGAGTTCTCCATCACAGGGTAAATTGACTACGACGTCGGTGAGAATATCTCCCACTCGAAGATCCCCTCATCTCAGGTTTTCATGAAAAACTCAGGATGTAGTGGGAAGGTGGGGTGTGGGGCTTGGAGAGAGGCCCCTACACTCCTTTGGGTCTCCGTCCGATAAGATACTTTGCTAGAACTACCTTTGCAAGCTTGATTTATTTATTTTACTTATTTATTATACTAATAAGAGCGCGCCATTGACATTGAATGATCTAGTGCTGCACGTATAACTACGGCGGCTAGCACCAGGTTGAAACAGATTAAAAATCAAGCTGAACAATAGGCAAAAACCAAAGAAAATGTAGAAACAAGTCCAGCAGTATAGTATAGTCTAGTAGTAGCTTAGTCGGGTAGTCCTGAGAGCTGTCCTATTCACAATGAAGTCCACAACATTTGAGAAGGGCTGGCAATCACGAAAGTCCCAGATCGATGGTCACCCTTCCAATTCCAAGGCGTTTTCAGGCTAAGGATTCTGAGTACGTTCAGAGATAGGTAGCAGATTTCACCAGCTATCAAGTTTGAGGGCCGCAGTGATGTAGTGGTAAGTGGAGCACTTCACACACACGTGGTCACAGGCTCGAATTTTGGATAAGTATCCGTCTAAGCCAACCAAGAATTCCATCCTCTTGGGGTTGGTACCAGACTTGTCTGGGAGGATAAAAGCACTAACTTGTACATCGGCTGGCCAACGCAAGCCATTGTATGGGCCACATAGGCATTCAATCCGCCACTACGATTCTGAATGGAAGTCGAGTGCGTGGGCGTTTCCCTCTAACGGGACTGCTCAACGCCTTAGGATATTATCCTCTATCAAGTTTCGAAGGGAGAAAAGATGAGTGCTGCCGAAAAAGTAAATCAGGGAGGTGCCACATCTATACCAGAAGGCAATATAGCTCCCAGGCTACTTGGATTATCTTTCGATCCTTTTTTTTGTGATCTGTTCATGGAAACTAATACATACAACAATATTGTGCAAGATGTTTACAGCACGAGAAAAATTATTTGCTGTCTACCCTACAGTATAGGCCAGTAACTGAAGAACGACTGAACACCAGTCATAGCATTATTTTTGTAACATCAATATTTTTTTTGTTTGAGTGAGAGGGTATATGAATAAAGTTAGTGCTGTTCCAGTAAGACGAGGCCAGGTCTACGCAGTGGTTGAGCACAAGCTTTTTGGCGTTGTCTATCCCAAAAAAAAATGCCCCAGGCGTTGTCACGACCTTGTAGTCTTTCTCTGTCTTATCTGATGAGCAGAACTGCTAAACGGGTGACGGCATCAATCAGTACTCACGTATTACTTTATCCCTTCAGTCGAGGGTTTTGAGGTGACCGATGGGTGTATCAGTGGAACAATTCCTCTTCAACTGATGAATCAGGTGGTCCAATCTTCCCTAAAAAATTATAGCATTGGACCGCCACAGTCAGCATTTTTGAAAAATGAGGCTCTCAAGTGGGTGTGGGCAAAACCATAAATTATCTATGCTAACTCATTAGACAAGAAGAACAAACAGTCCGCATTCCATAGCCACAATTACTAGCCTCCGAGCCAAAGAGATACGATTGCAAAAGACGTTGAAAAAAAAAAAACTCGGAAATGTTCAGAGGATATAAGGGATTTCCCATTGTTTCCCTGATGGAAGCAATATCAGTAGTAACAAGTTGAACCATATTTGTAAGTGTTTTCATTCTATGCTATCGGTGGTTATCATGGGCTATCATTGCCTATCATAGGTTACCACTGGTTTCGGAAAACATTTTAGATTTTAGAGTCAATTAAATGATCGGATAGAGCCTGAAACATCTCCATTGGTCCGAACTTCTAGTTTTACTTACAGTATGATTGGAAAGTTCTATGTTTCCTCTTATACAAAGAGGCACAAAAATGGAAAAAACTCTACATACTCGAGCAGGACAATGAGCCGAAGCTTCAGTTTTGAAAAATCGGGTTGTTGTATTCAACATATTTCGGAAAAGTTGTTGATGTTAGATGGCTTTGGCACTTTTAGTTAATAGAAAAAGTCGTGTGAACGGTGCCCTCATTAGTGAGGTCCTAAAAATACGACACATAGAGCAACGTACGAAGTTGCCCCTTCCCATATTCGTGAACTTTTGAGCTCTATACTGCAAGAGGGAAGGTTATCAGAGTTCTTTGTTAGGTTCATCTGAAAATTTTTACATCGAAGAAAAGCAAATATTGCGTATATAAATGTCTAATGTGGAATTTTCAATAAACTCAGGACCTACAGTCAGGCTCTCCCACATGAGCGTATTACTCGTTGGCGTCCTAATGCTTCATTGTGAATGGTGCAGCCTTGATAAAGCTGTCCTAACTCATCCATTTTTGGGTGTGCACGTCATCCAAGTCACTTTAAGAGCCCTCATAGCATCCTATCAAGGTTGTTCTTTTTACCCCGTAATGTCCCTCGTTATCCATGGGAGCCACACGTCCATCTTAAGGAAGAATCCAGAGCCAGTTCTCTGTTGAATTGTGCTTTCAAAGAAATTAGAAGCAGTCCCGGCTTTACATCGATCGACTTTCTTCTCATCTGGTGCCTTAGGGTAAGGCAAGAAGGGAAAAAGAAGAAATATTAAGATTGAATCAGGAAATTCTAATGTGCACTCTCTCCTCACTATCTGGGAATAACTTAGGACGATTAATTGGTATGGCGGGACTCGTTCGGATGAAGTGCACTGGCTCAATCCACGTCAACAAGCCCTTTCATTAACTTGGTACATATTCAAACAGTTCTTTTTGACGAACTTGACTGGGACTCCCATAAGAAGACACATCTCAAGGGGACATATCCCCGATCCCATCCGTTCCAAGCTTCCTTCGTCACAGCCTCGTCAACATTCAAAGATGCCTGTGCTGTAATGGCAAAAGTACGGCTAAAACTGCTGTCTCTTACAGCAGTCGTTAGTTCATTCAGATGCTGTCTCCTCCTCTGGGCAGTGCAGCAAAAGTGACCTTATCTGGGCCACCTAATTAACAGATAGAAGCCTTAGTAATTAAGTAATTCAGTGTTCATCCTCCTTTTTGTGCCAAGGGATGAATTCAAGTGGAAATCGTTCCCAATGAACTTCAAGTTCAAAGCAAATGGGGAAAGTGAAAATTGATGCGAAGTGGAATGACGTTTAATTTGTTAAGTGCTTCGAGATCACTCATATGTATACGGAGAAATGTTCAAGTGACAACTCTCAATCCCTGATGCTTTGAAAGCTTTCGGGAGATACACCTCTTCAAACTCAGTTCTGAGAAATCACTCACACAAGTGGTGAAAGTGGTGGCCAAGAAGAGAGCACAGTTCACGATGATTTCGGGGTAACGGGTTTTCAACGATTCATGAAAATAACAGTCTAGAACAGTGCGAAGATAACAAAGAAAACGTAAAAAACGGCGCATTTGAAGAGGGCTTCAAAAATCACTAAAATTAGAGGTTGGACAAGGATGTGACCACAAAGGTGGCACTGTAAGGACATTTAGTGTCACTGCGTTTAGGTGGCTGTAGTAAGCCGAAAGTGTTCGAAAATGTTTTCAATCAGTTGATGACCCTGGCACAGACGGTTTTATTCTGCGCTGTTCTCTTATAGTCACAAGGGAGTGAGAGAAGTGTCTAAAATATAATATCATACGCTACGCCGATCAGCTGATTGATTTTTCAACAAAGTTGCTCCAATACGAACATTGGTGTCCGGCAATTAGATTCCATAGTCTGCCTAATGGGAGATGTGGCATTCACACGATTCAATCTCTGGCCGCTCGTTGTTTTTTTCAGCCATATAGTCGCATTTGTGGAATAAGAGGGTTTAAGAAGGAATTCATACTATGGGGAAATGTCAGAAACCATTTTTATCGTGAACTGTGCCTTTCACCTGAATTTTTTTCCTAACTCTGGACACTCAGCGCAGCAGAAGTACAGCAAGCATCGACAATCGAAGACCTATTTGAGGTGGACGGCTCCTTCTTGGATAGCGGAATGAGTGCTTTTCTTGATTAAAAACATTCTGAGTGTTAGCTGATGGGATGACGACTATAATGTGACCATCATTCGACTATAGTATGTGTCAAGTAACACCTGCTTCGACTTGGATTGCCATTACCACGCCACCATTCAGAAGTTAGGGCTACGGTACAGATATTCTGCCGATAAATACAGGGGATTAATTTGGGCCCCAAGAAGGGGAGCGGAGAACAACTGAAAATATTGCATCTACTATAAGGTTCTGGGCATCAACGGGTAACGGAACTTCTCCCCTATCGCGGCATTCTCCCTTGCGGCATGCGGCAAATGCCACTGCAATTACCGTACTCCCGCCAATCGATAGGACGCCGAATTTTTCGTTGATTGCCTTGCTTTTTTATTAGATTTAATCGTTTTTTCTTCTGTTTCTTTTTCGTTTTCGTGTTTATTAGACCTAATTAATTAGAATGACCCCTCCTATATAAACGACGATCAATACCGCATTGGAATTGAAAAGAGCGGCCAGGCAATTCAAATAATTAAAGGACTCCCTACCTCACAAATAGCGTGCTCCAATCTTCCATCGCAATCCCGCGATAGGCGGCGGGTGCGGCGTCTGCGACGCCGTGTTAGGGGAGAAGTTCCCGGACCCGGGCATCAACATAGTCTGATGGGGAGACAAGCGAAGCCTGAGCCCTTGTTGCGTTCCGGAAAGCGACAATCATATACCCAACTCCTTGAAGACTCTAGTTCTTTTCGGTGCATTATGCAGGAGCAACTATATAACGAACTACTCAGTAAAACTAAACCAAAATTGTCGAATCTTTAGAGACGCTCTTCTAAACCCCTCTGTACCGTCTACCCGAAGTAATAACTGGAGTTGTACAAGTTGATCAAATAGTTTAGCGACTCTAACGATGATAGTGACGGTTCGTTCAAGAAAGAAACCGATTTGCTCTTGAACTTAGGAGAATAGGTGTGTGGTTAGCTTAAGGAATAACACCTACTCCTCTATTGTCTTCTCACAGTCTGGAGAGTGTGGAGGGAGGAACTATTGTTACAAAAGTAAAACAAAAAAAAGTTTGGAGGTCAAGACAATCTGGGATGGGAGAGTAGAGTATGGGAGAAGCGAATGTAACAAACGAAAATGAAAGAAACTGCATGGAGGGCAATTACGGACTACTCCTCGGAGAAACAAAGTTGTTATGAAAAGTGTCTGCAGTACTCCGCAATAAAATTGATGTTAATGAGTCACCGAATCACCACAGGAGTGAATGGGTAGAGAAAAATCAAGATGACGACATGCTCGCTCAAGCAGCCTTTAGGACGTGAATACGTGCGGTACGTGGGCGGGCACAGGAGTTCAAGAAGCATTCCTCCGCCATTGAAGCTGCCACCCAAGTAATTATGTGCATAACTTCGAAGCTTTTAACGAGCTGGTCTTTCGAACCATGAATGAGCGATTTTGTGCTGCTTCACCTGGCCAATTGTCTTGTCGCAGGAGGGAGGATCCATTGAAAGACGTCTAGAATTAGTTCTGAAGAGAAAAAGGAGATGAGTGGTCTGGAACCTACGAGAAAGATTTACCAGCTTGTACGAGAGCATTCCGAGGTATCCCGTCAAATTTGCAACCAAGAAACGGAGAGTTTAAATTCTCTCTCAATACTCGGTGGTGGTGAGAAAGCAGAATCATTGTAGGGGTGAGCGGAAAGGAATAATTGTTAGAGCTCTTCAAAAAAAAAGGGAAAGCTCCAATGAAAACAAGGGAGAAGCGGGCAATAAGTGAGGTCCACACGATTTGCATGACCTCCTTGCGTACTCGTGGGCGGGCCACCGGTTGTCATGGGTGCATTTTTTGATTGAGTTACCCCAGGACAGGAAATCAGACCATCAAGGAATCGACGTTCTCAGAAGGGCGTCCTTAAAGCTCAAGAAATAGAGATTCACAGTCTTGGAAGTAATCACCAGACTACAACTATTTGTTATCAAGGGCAGAGGTTCCTAGGAAAGTTCTACTTGCAGAATGGTAGTACATGATGGTAGTATGGTACAAATAGTATGGTAGTGCCACATGTCTAACAGCCCCGACCTGCTACATTGCTGGAATATGCAAGAAAGGCAACCAATCACTGAATAGTCACCTGACTGGACCAGAAGTCTTGATTTTGCAGCTTATCACCATTGGGAAGCCGATTGTCTCACTTGTTACTACAATCTGATGCTTGAAAGCCCAGTGCGAAAGGTCCTTGTCTCGTGATTTCATGGATCGTATTTCACTCGAAGGCATCGTTCACGGTAAAAACGTTTCCTGAGATTTCCCCATAATATGAATCTGAGGCCCTCTTTCCCCCCTTATGCCATATCTGCCATTATTAGCTCGGAAATATCCTGGAGAGAGCCCAAAAGGGGCCGAGATAGCATAGCGTGAATGCATGCACAACCCCCTTCAGTTGACCATGAAATCTAATTGACGGGCACCAGTGTTCGCATTGGAGCAACTTTGGTGAAAAGTCAATCAGCTGATCGTCGTAGCGTAAGTTATTACATTTTAAACTATTCTATCACACCACTGCTGTGTGACTCGTGACTAATATTGCTCTGAATACTTGTTCTTTTATAGTAACAGTAGAAGAGAGTAGCGCAAAACAAAACCACATATGCCTGGATCATTTACTGGTTGGAAAACAATTTTGAAGATTTTTGACTTACTGTGCTCAGTTGTACGCAATGACACCAAAAAACCCTACCATGCAACTTTTGTGGTCACATTTGGGGTCACACCCAGAACTGGATGGACGCGGCAAATGTCGTGGCCTTTAGGACGATTTTGACACCTATCATTGTGGCACAAACTTGAAGTAGAGTACAGTAGCATGGTCAGGTGATCGCACTAATGGACTCTACTTCAAATTTAGGCGCTAAAGTTGTTTAATTCGCCACGAACTAAAAATTTTTGAAAAACATTGAATTCGCCGCGCGATTTGCCGCGTCCTTCCAGTTCCGAGTGAATGTACCCACACAGGGTCACATTCAAGTCCAAGCCTTTATTTTAGTAAATACTTTTTTGGAGCCTTTATCTCTCTTAATATCTCTTTTTTTTAGCTTTCTTCTTTCCTTTGCACTATTATTGACTACTGCCTTCATTCACCGTTGAAAACTGGATACCCTGAAATTAAACTGGAAACTGTGCGCTCAAATTAACCAAGAGATCCAAGTTCATAGAGTCCACAGATTGTTACAAAACTATACCATGAGATAAGGTTGTTTGCGATTCATCAGGTTTCAGATTACAATTTAATGAGATAATTGATCACTCTCAATTATCCTCTTACTCCCAATGACGGTTATTTATGTTCTTTCATCGAAAATCATAACCACCTCGTACGTTCCACATAGATTATGAGAGAACTTTATTGAATTGGAAGTTTTTTGTTTGTTTCAAATCTGCTTGCACGTGAATAAATAACGATCGAAATTACGCATGAGTAGTAATGTGAGGATTGAATTATTATATGCTTACCTTACCCTGGCTAATTAGATACACAGCTATGCTGAGGCTCCCTCACAATATAATCTAACTTCTACTTCAACCTAACACATGCGAGCGGAAAAATGTGAATTCTCAAGTCCCTCATTCAAACAAAAAATGAGCACAACAATTTCAGAGCGCAGGCCGCGACAACTTCATGTACCTTTATTGGATGATAAGGCAAGTCGTTGTTGCAGAGCATTGCATCACCAGTGAACACCAACTTTCACAGATGTGTCCGGATTTCCTAGTGCTAGTAACCCCTTTTGTGTCCGATCCCTCATTCAGGAAAAACAGAGATTCTCTTTTTTCCTTTTCTCGAATAAAAAACTCGACGAAACACCCATGGTGCGGAACGGCGGGAACAGTTTGTAGGCTTAACGCTCATTGATCATTTCTGATTTCTTCTGCTTTCGCTCATTTGTTATCGGGCTCCGTTACCCATTGGTATAAACGCTGTTAACCCCTTGAACTTTGGATCCAGTAACGCGAGTTTTAATCTTGCCGGAACCTGACATCTTGATTTTGGCAATAGCTGGCCATAAGGGAACCGATTATTTCTCACTAGTTGCTACAATCTAATGCTTGAGAGTGCGATGCGGAACGTTGTTGTATTGTGATTTGATGGATGTTTGCGAAACTAGGAGAGCACGCGCAGTGTCAGCGAAGAGGTCAAGCGGTGAAGAAATTCTGCTTTGAGAAGGAGCTGTTAATGCTTCCAGAACAGGTGGAACAGTTCCATCGTAAAAGCAAAATTACCCCGTTTGTTATTTCTTGCGATATCCAGTCCCTACGAGTTGCGGTCCTGAAGATCAAGTTGCAAAAGCTGGGGAGCCGTACGCTCAAAGTTGTACAAGTATACGAACCCACTACATCAGCTTAGTTCTACGGACATGAGCGCTTCTACGAAGAAATAGAGAGGGCTTTGAAGCTCAAATCGGCGTACAATCTTGCTCAAGGCGCTTTCAGCGCAGTAGTCGGCTCCCTTTTAGGAAGGTACGGCGCAGAAGTAAGGAATGAGGAATTGTCTAATCTAGCTCGCGGAACAGCACAAGTTCTAGATAATGAACACCTTCTTCGAGAAAAAAGCCAAGAGTCTTTGGATATGGAGGAGCCCGAACACGAAAACTTTAAGACAGGTTGACTATGTGCTTACCGATACACCAAGATTGTTTGCCGACGTCCCCGTTATCAGGAAAAGTGTGATTGCAACTGGCTCCGATCACCGACTTCTGCGCTCGGTGATCCTCTGTGATGCAAGCAAGAAGGCTAAGGCTTGCACTCGCAAAAAACACTCATATGACGTAGTCAACGCCAACAAGTCTGCAACGATGATTGCACACCGTCAGACCTACAGATAAATACTGGTAATAGCATCGATGCTGACTACGAAGGTCTAGTGGAGAAAGAAACGCTGGCCGTGTAGGCATCGAGCACAGCAACAGAACCAGCAAGACAACGGAATATGTCGCCAGAAGCAGTGCAAATAATGAAAGAGAGAGCGCGCATGAAAGCCGAACGACGAGTGCAAAGCGCGTATTACAGGGAGCTCTGCGAAGCGATTTAGAAAAAGATTAGATACGACTATGAAGACTACAGACAAAAGAAACTCCGCAAAGCAGCTGAGAGGAGGGTTAGTCTGAAAGCCGAAGAAAGGGATATTTGCCTCAGGCATCACATACCATACCACAGAAATAGAGCTCTTCAACGATCCATGTCAAATAAAAATATGCAAGGGACAGGAGATACGATTTCTCCGAAGTTGTTTGCACTAACTTTGGAAGCCCTGTTCAATTATGTTGACTAGACCGGAGGTATGGAGATCGATAGAAAACACCTGCTTCGTCTGCTCCTTGCTGACGATTGCGTCATTTTTGCTTATGATGCCCTCTAAGAGAAACTTGTGCAACAACAGATGAAATCGAGTGAAATCGGATTCGAAATGAATTTGTCAAAAACGAAGTGGATGCACAACCAGTTCGGTCCTACAGCGACTGTTAAAATAAATGGCGAAACCATCGAGGAAGTAAAAAAGTTTTAAGTATTCCTGACACCAGCTCAGCTTCAGAGTGGGCAACATCGGAGAGTACAGCACGGGAAAGCAGCTTGGTCTAGCTTCAAGAAAAGCTCAACGTTACTACTGGACGGAAACCTCCCGATAAAACTGAGAGCGTCTTTGTTTCATTCGACGGTGTTACCCATGTTGTTGTACTGCGCGGAATGCTGGTCGTCTACGAGGGCAGACGAAGCGAATGATGCAAGGTCAATGGAACGCAGAATTTGCAAATTGTCGCTTCGCGAAAACTTCACAAACACAGAGCTGCGAAGACGGAGTGGTGTTGATGTTATCCAAGGGATATATAAATGTAAACGGGAATGGGCCGGTCTTCTGGCACGTTCAAAAAATAACCGATGGACTTTCGGGCTAACGAATTGGATCCCATTAGATCACAAGCGAGCGCCGGGAAGGCCTAAATTGAGGTAGGCCGATCCCATATTGAATATGCTTGGCCATCAGTGAAGACAGCTTGCGCAGGACCGCAACGGATAGCTCAAAGTCGAGTTGCGTGGTTGGCAAGTTCGTGTGGACAAGTCGGATACAGGTGATGGAGGTAAAATGATTACTCTCAACTACCCTTTTACTCTCATTGACAGTTGTTTATGTTCTTTCGTCGAGAATCATAACCGCCTCATACGTTCCACAAAGATTATAAGACAACATAATTGGATTGGGAGTTTTTTTGTTTGTTTTAAAGCTGTCTACATGTGAATGAATAACGATCGAATTCACGCATGAGTAGTAATGAGGGGATTGAATTATTATATGCTTACCTTACCCTGGCTAATTACATACAGAGCTATGCTGAGGCTCACTCACGATGTAATATGATTTCCACTTCGTCCTAATACATACGAGCAGAAAAATGTGAATCCTTGAGTCCCTCGTTTGCATGGTACATACACGAGCACAACAATTACAGGGCACCTGCCGCGATAACTTCAAGTACCTCCACTGGATAACAGGGCAAAAGTTTTGATGCAGAAGAATGCATAACCTACAATGAACACTAAATTCCCCAGAAGTAGTCTAGGTTTTGTAGTGCTAGTAAACTCTTTTGAAATTCCACATCGCCAGTGGCTCTACCTATTTGAAACCCCGCCCTTGGCTTTGACACCGCCTATCATCCGTTCTGGGGCAGAGGGGTGTATTGGCAAGTGGCGCACTATCACATGCGCATGGTCATGAGTTCGAATCCCGTATCGATATCCGCCCAGGCCAACCAAGACTTCCATCTCTCCCGTCTCGGCTAATGGGCGCCAGACTCGTCTGGGAGAATAAAAGCACTGACTTTTGGACATTGGCTGACCATCGCAACTCATTGTATGGGCCTCATATGGATTAATAACGCCACTACGATTCTGAACGAAAGTCGAATGCAAGGAAGTTACTCCCGATGGGATTGATCAACGCTGAAGACTTTATCCTCAACCTTCCGACATCCACTCTGAAGAGGTCGTTTCTATCATAGCATTATCCGTTCGAGACAGAAACTTGTGAAAATATCTTTCTCCTCTATTCAACTTAACAGAACGAATATCCAGGTTTTCAAGCTGTTCCGATAAATCGGTAGACAACTGAGTGAAAAAAAAGCTCCTACACCTTGATGATGACTGCCTTAAATGCAGGTTGGTCTTCTTATGCACCCTTTGTGTCTGAATTTCATATTACTATCTCTGAATTTGGCATAACGCTATGCTGTGTCACCCAGTTTAAGAACCTCAGTTTCCAGCTTAGGAACATTCTAGTCGTGAACCATACCATTAACTCCTGAATTTCTTTCAACGTCGAGGCCATACACTTACGCCATTTTTCTAGTGTTTCAAAGGTAAACTCGAGATGTCAAGAGAACTTTTTAGAGTTTCGCAAGCTCCCAGTGGAAGGAAAACAGCGTACATACTTCTACAATATACCCTCGTGTGGGACGCCTATAGGATTCCCTTAGATGATGATGATTGCGCTCTGTTCAACTACGGTTCCGTAGTGTAGCGGTTAACACCCTGGACTTTGAATCCAGTAACGCGAGTTCGAATCTAGTAGGAACCTAACGTTTTGCAGAGAAAACTTCTGGTGGATTTTCTGCTAAATTTGCGATAAGTATCATCAGATGCCTCTAGGATGACAATTGGATTACGTGATGCCAGTTCTGGCAAATGAATCGAATGAATTGGTTAAATCGAAACCGAGATAAACAATTTTTGAATGATTATCGAACAATTCCTTGAAGAAGAATCAAGAGGACGGGATCTGAATATTGAAAAAGGAAGAAGAAAGCAGAGTATAAACAAGTATGAATGAGCGATTAACACATGACTTGTTCGTGTTCATAGAAGTCGTCATTATAATCTCAACCATCAACATCCCTTACATCCCATGAAAGTTGCTGCAGTTATTGAATTACATCATTCCGAAAGGTACGTCTGGGCAGGTGGTTTTTTGCAACGAGCAATCATCTAACTTTTGTTTCATAAAGGATTTAAAGAAGAGGAATCAATGAAGAGCTCTGGGTGTTTACAAGGGCGATGCCGACGGTGGCGACCAATCCTCACACTGGGCGTTTTAGAGCGGAAAAAATCTGATTCAGTGGAGCTGAATTACTGAAGTAACTTTGATACACAAACACCGGCTTCACAGAAGGGGTTCTGCTGAGCAGGGACATTCTAACAGGGGAGTTAAAAACGAAATCATGCCGTCTGCTTACGCCGGAGACATGAATTTGCTTGAGAGCCAAGGCGTGTAAGTTCATGGCTTGTTGACCCCCCAGAGTTGTTACGAGAAGATGTCCAATGCAAAGAAAATCCTCACCTGCTTAGAAACAATAGAATGAGCCTTATGCTCCATCCAACGGCATGGACGGAGCTGTGAAGCGCATAATGGGAACGTCTTGATTATGATGGCAAGGGTGGAGCTTGCTTGAGCGACTTCCCCGAATAGACTTTCATTCAAATTCGCAAGGGGTTTTGAATGCGTATGTGGTTTATTATATACAATGACTTATGAGAACCAGCCATTGTACAAGTGGGTGCTTTAATCACCCGAACGAGTGCATCACTAATTAACTTGCCACTACAGCAGCTCCGCTGACAGCATAAGGTCAATGAATTAGTTTCCAGTCTCCCCTTGCCTACATTATGCTTAAACTAGTTTCTAGCAGTGGCCTTTGAAAACGATGTTCAGAGATGATAACTAGCTGAGGACACAGACAAAACCTCCGATCCACATATTAAAAGCTAACTCCCCATAATATCGAGATCGCGTTGTTCCGTGCTGTAAACAACTGGTATAAATAAACAATTAATTTATAAACAAACATTTGATGGGAGTGGTACCTCTGCAGCTCTGTTACTACATAGAACACAATTCATCTTTTTTGTGGAACATCCTTCATTGAAAACTTAACTTGGTAATATTGTTCCTGGTCACAAACAAAAGAACTACACTATTCAGAAAGGAAACAAAGTTCATTCGAATTTAAGGGCCTCCGTAATTTTTGATGTGTCATTTTCGATGAATGGCCTCGTGTCGTCAAGGGAGAACTTTTTGTTCACAACTTAACAATGCAAGTTGTAATTCCTCAAGCCGATTCCCTCGAGCTCATATATAACTCCTCAAATGCGATCATAAATTGCTTCAATTACTTCACCAATTGTCTCGGCAGGAGTTGGAAAGGTGAACTAGAGATGGAAGAATCATCTTCCTACATCCTTAGAGACCATCTTTTTTTTATCAAGTAACCGAAACTCGGTTGCAGGGGTTCGCTGCAGTTAGGATGGTGACTGGAACCTCCAAAAGTCTTTGGCGTTGATGATCCAGGCGTTTGTGGGAAACACACGCACATTCACCTCCCTATCGGAGTTCTAGTGTCGCCTAAATATTATGTAAATGAACAGATTTAATGCCAAAGTATTTCCGCTGGTGTCTGATTATGACATTACTGAATCAAGGGCCTAACGCCTAATGGAGAGAGGATGAGGTGCATTCCCGCATTCACTTGCTCTGAGATTCGCGTTGGGGGGGGGGGGGGGGGGAGGGTTGAACGCGTATGTTGCCTAACCCACCCATAAATTTAGCAAGCCAGTTGATGTTCAACTCAAGGCCGGAGAATGCATCGATGGGAATTTTCGTATGCTAATGTTATTCTTTCAGAAGGGTAGCTACTTGAAATTCCAAATTCTGAGCAGTGAAGAAACTCTCAGCTACCCTGTGATTTGCGAAATCGAATTCATCAAAAGGATTCCAAAAAGAGGCTCACTTAGGACTTCATTCGCATCTACATTTGAGAATTCACCCCTGCGAATAATTCACACAGCCTACCGGCTCGTACTAAAAATTAGCTATGCGCTGGAGCAACAAAGGTTCCTTGTAGAGGTTGTAATATTTCTTGCTTTCTGACAGCTCTAAAGCTTCTCTTGTCATGATTCTCAGATTCATCGGGCGTTGCGTTTCTAATAAATGTTCGGTAGGATTGGCGGAAAACATACAAATAGTGCGGCTCGGAGGATTCCGTATTTCAGTCAAAAGCGTCTAAGGGAGACGGCGTCTGTAACGTTATTTCTATAGAATGGGTCAGGATCACAGAAACTTCAGATCCTGAAAAGCTAAATGGAAATCTCCTTATATGGAGTAACAGAAGTAGGATGTTTGGATCACCAGAGGATTGTACCGAAGAGAAAAGAAGAAGAACTTCTGTCGGAGAAAAAGACTAGTAATTTGGTAGATCTGAAGGAAGAATTACTGACACGTTTTCGAAGAACTGAGTTTCAGACAACGTGTCGCTTAGCAATTTAGAATCGGTAAACAACAGTAATCACAAGAAAAGATAGATGGTTCATTGTTAAAAACAGTGTTTAGCAGTCAAAGGAGGAAGTGGGTGAGCATAATAAAGGGTTCTGGAATCCCAGTAGATGAGGTATCGCAGCTGAACCACACCATGATGTTACTTCTACAATTATAAATTTAGGCCCAAAAAAATTGTGCACCAAGACAATTACCGTGAGAGGTGGAAAACCAACCACTCATTTAGGAAAGTTTCAGTACTATTAAAATAAAAGATTTCTCGGACATTTGAAAAGGGTTGTTAAGATGGAACCTCTTGAAATTAAAGCATCTACAACAGCTGCGTGATTTTGAGAAACACAGAAAATACAGGTCTAGATCATAAACAAAGAGTGCTCTGTACTTACTGCCATATTACACGTTTGGGTGAAAAAGTAAGCAAAAAAATACATATACTCACCAAGAAAAGCATTTTTGTTGGGTGAAAGGCGTAGAAAGCAACCGGTTTGGTTTGTGTCAACTTCGATTTCAAAGTAGGCTGAGCGTTTCCTTTTTGAAAAAAGTCAGGGATTTATTCACCACTACACGAGTTTGGGCGAGCCTTCATGCACTACGCACGCCGTTTTGTCTAGTATAATGACCTTTCAGTGAACGGCATGTGTAGCATTGCATGGCTCATCCTGACCAACCTACTTATTTACTTACTTCATGGCACAGTCATTCGCGCAAAAAATGCCTTGTGAGATTTCTCCCAGAATCCGTGCCCGTGCTGCGCTTAAAGATCGTGGCAGAAAGCCCACACAACAATTCCGCCTCGCTTTTAGAAGCTCTGACATCTACAGCAGCTCAAACCTTACTTTTGAGCGGCAACGCGCCGACCTCAAAGCTAGGAAGGGAAATTTTGTTAAACGACCTACAGGCAGTAAGGGAAGAGCCAGCGATCCAGATTTCACTGCATTTCGGAACCTCGGGTAGAAGTCCATCATCCTTTCTCAACTCGGAAAGGTGGCTCCTACGAAGAACTAGTGGTTTCAGTAAAATCTGCTCTGAAGACGGACGCTACAAATAGCTGCTACAATTCTGAATAATTTCAGAGATAGAAATCTATTTTTAATGCACGCCCAACTACTCCAGTGTTGAAGGCACTTCACGATGATTTTGAGGAAATTAAAGATACTATGTGTGGTCGTCACGCTCAGTAATGAATATCAGATAGTATTCCGAATACGGTGTACGTGGAAAATATTGTCCAGAATACACAGTTGTTCACTAATACTTTAATTCAACAACGCGTTACTTAAAGCTCAAACGAGAAGGTAGAGTTATGCGTGATAATCAATGGGAACAATGTCAAAAAAGACAGTCTCCACCGAGACAGTGCTAGCCCCTTGTGCTCCCCCCTCCCCCTAAAAGGTCGCCGTTCAATGTTAAAACGACGCTTTCTACGCTTAAAGGCGCGGTTCACGATAAAAATGGTTTCGGGGATTTGCACATGATATGAATTCGGGGTCCCTCTGATACCATCTGTGTCGAAATGAGGTCGAAAAACGGTCTAGATAGGACACAGTAAGGGGTCGGAGAGTGAGCCACGGTCACCCTCCGCCCCTCGCTAGGCTAATTACGAAATCTAATTGTCGTTCCCAACATTCGCACTGGAGCGAAGTTGGTGAAAAATCGATAAGCTGATTGGCAAATTGCCAAACAATTGAAAATACTAGCACGAGATTCATGAAAGAACACAATACAACGAAATAAAAACATATAGAAAAAAATTTCACTGTAAAAACATTAATATAATCAAATTTACTTACCTTCTCGTCCCGGCGAATTGCTTTCAAAGCATAGTTCAGCTTAATAGCAGCAGAAGAATAAATATTTTCAACGAATAAGCCGAAATCAGCTGTTTTGGTGTATGTTGTGCAATTGCAGACACTGCGTCCGTCTGTCTGATTCGCTCGACAATTTCCTTAAAGCCGTTTTCTGGCTCGACTCGTCCAACCCCCTTTTCTCTTCTTTTCTGAAGCTTTCTATTTCTTTCTATTCATCGTTTTTCGCGTTTTCTCCTTTTCCATTGTGCTAATTTGGGCCGTATCTAACATTTTTCGTCAAGAACCAGATACACCAAAATTATCTTGAACTGTGCCTTTAAGGATATCCCGGCTCGATTGATTATCGTTTTATTGGTCATGTGGTGGTCTCTGCGCGGGTGTCCATAGATCACAGTGTGCTTTATTGAGTAACCCTGTTCTTCGACAGCATTCAGCATTAGTTTGGCTTGCAACTCAAGTTGCAGTACTCCCGGCGCGGCCTCGTGATGCCTAAACATGTAGTAGAAACGCAACAGATCGAAAATTTAAACATAGCATAACAGACAACAGAATGCATTATTACACCACTATCCTCGTATCTTATGCTTCAGGGTTTTTTTCATTTCTTTTCTGCTGCCCTCCTTTTGGTAGTAGCTTATTGACGACGGATGCGGTCGTCTTCTTCTAGAAATCCACTACGTGGCGCAGAAGTAAACTAGAAATCTTCTTGTTTGCATTTCAATCATTGGGATCATGGTCAAGGGAACGTTAATCTCTGATTGCATGAAGGTCAATCAGCTGTTGCCTGCTTGCAAGGAGGTTGGTATAAGTCTCAGGCACGTAAAATTGTGTTGTGCTGTAGTGAAGCTTCTGATGAATTGCCTAGTCGCAATCCAATCCCGTTGACTGTCCAACGCGATGGACGTCACTCCACATTTTGTGGATTTCGCTTCTTTCATTCCGAAGGTTCCCAAAGTTGCATGTTTCGTTGTTTTCTAATTTAAAGAATTCCGTCAAATTCGGACTGGCGAGGGCTACTCCACGCTCGATTCAAAAAGAATTTCAACCGATTGCATCATATCTATATTTCATATTCCATATATGCGCACCATTCCGGTAGAAACGACAACGTTTTCCATTTGGTTTCTTGGTGAAATTAGATAAGGTGCAGTGAATAAGGTATATCCTTCATTCGAATGGAAATTGAGAAGAAATTCGTGACGATGAAGAGGACATATATCGTAGAAGAAAACAGTAATATCCGAGAAAACCTTAAACTTTTACACAATGGATTTGGCTGAATTCGAATATTTACACAGTATTTACAAGTTCGCACCGGTCTAATGACTATTTACTTCACTGCTTTTACTGTTCTCGGATACTGCAGTCTAAAAGTGGAGCATGCAAAATGTTGGCATAATCACAGACACTTCATCAACGGGTTCAACTGGTCCTTCGACGAAGAACATTGAAATTCACAGAACATATTACCACTGAGAATATCCATAATCCATTCGTAATCTGCGTTGGGGTACATAGCGACAAAACTTCGAGAACAATGAAATATCGGTAATCGAAGAAATCGGCATTGAAATACCAATTTAGATCCGATGCGCTCAAATTATTCTTCGTTGCTGACCATTTCGCCTATTTTTTGCTGCTGCACTACAATGTACTTTGGACTCGGACAATTCTGTTGCTGGTGACGAATTTGTTGGTACTATGGGTGCGGGAAGTTTTGCTCGTACTAGCATCATTTTTGTGAAGTTCTTTTGCGTCCACAATCAAGGCACATGCCCTGTTTTTGGAGGAAATTTCGTCTTTCCGTGAGGGTGCTGTAACGCGAACAGCTTGCTGTCTTGCGGTCTAGTGACCTACAAAATGTGCAGTGGTCATTGAACGAAGTGATGTTTTCTTTTCAAAAACATCACTGAATGTCCCAATTCAAAATATTGCTGATGCGCTATTCTGCCGCTATCTGTGCTTCCAAAGCGTCAACGATATTTTATCTTTTTTCATGCTTTTCTGACATGTCTTGAGAAATTAGAACTTCAAAGACCTTCCGATGGATTCTGGATGCGAATTCGAACAACGCTCTCTGAATGTTTGTTTCTCTGAGTTCACTCCCATTGGTGGAGCTGCAAGACCAAAGGAATGATGCATTCCAGTGACCTTGTATTTTCTAGGTGACTCTGTAACACTCTCATTGATTCCGCGTTGCCGCCTCATATTTTTTGTTCATGAGGTCGATTGCTAACATGCAGTTTATCTTTGAGACTGAGTAATGCTATGTTAACTTCCGACTTCTTCTGAAGGAAACAATCATTTAATTATCAAAATTTGGTGGGTTTTGACTATAGACATTGTCTTGATAGAGCATCCAAACATTGTGGGACTCCCACATTTTTCCATCAAAACTCGGTATGGGTGTGGTGGGAAACTTCCACCATCGATTTCGTGTGACCCTATTTCTTGTCCCTGTGCTCTCATTGAAGACCACCAGTACACTTGCGTTGTATGCGTTTCTCTTCAAGTTTGATCGCTAGCTGATTACCCCGATCAATAGCGTCATGTTGGCGTTCCATATACCCCGAAGTTTGGTATTCATATTCTTTTGTGAGCGTATCAAATAAGGAATCTACTGCACCCGTGAATGTTGCAAAATAGTCGATTAGTAATCATGTCGTTGCTTAGAGTTCAAGTCGGATTTTAATACACTTTATTCGGTATATTTACAAGACACGATAGACTAACACAATAACAAAATGAAATCCACGGAAGAAAAAGAAGGTAGGTCTCAAAGAATGTAATAGCTATATTTATAGCGACGCATCGCCAGGTTATCACGCCGTGACCGGCTTCCCATCATAGGTTATAGATGCCAGACCGGCTATCCCTACACATGAGAGGTGCGCCGTTCAAGACATTGGCGGATAAAACGAACCTCGCGACAAGGTCCTAGTTTACCCAGAGTGCGGCTAAGCGGTTTTGGATACCCACGAGGAAACATTATAGTTTAATTATTAGGCCGCCAGAATTCACGTATTCACTTGCCGTGCTGCTGCTATAGCTCCCCGCTATGGCCCGAACGACACTGCTAAGGCATACACGGCAGCTACCACAGTGTTTTTCTCTTGCCAACAGACCTCCATCAGTTGAGCGTTGTTTTCAACGAATTTTATCCACCCTGCGCTTTCTGTCAGCATCCAGTCTGAGGCGTACTGCCGATGCCCGTCATGTAAATGTGCACCCACTGCCGGCATGGCGTGGCTTCGGGAAAATTGTCTATTATTTACGGTCTCTCGGCCACTCTCTCAGGTGGCCTACCTAGTTTCCCTGTATGGCCACAGCCTTATGAACTCCCATCACAGTGTTGAGTTCAACTACACGTGTCTGCAACACGGGCAAGGCTCCAGGCTCCTTAAATGGTTCTAGCTTGCATGCATCAGGCGGCTGCTTCAGTTTTCCGCTCAGTGGCTGTAGACCATACTGTGGGCGTGTCCTCTCCCTCACACGTGCTTTGATTATACATATCTCCAGCACAGACTAATGTATTGCCAACTTGTTTCCTCTGCTACATAGGCGTTATTACCAGGTTCTGTCTCCTTGGTTGTGGTTTCCCTGCGCTCCTCCATTGATTCCTGTGGTGGCTGCATTACTTCCGTCGTTCCTTCTGGGCACGTAGTCTCACCTGCCGTACGTACAGTATGGGGATTTCCTGCCGTTGCCGGCGCGGGTCCTCTCTCTATACTTCTGACCTATTCCTGCGAAAGCTTTATCGAATTCTCGAGGTCTTCTATTATTTTGCCTAGTTCATTTTTCTCTTTCCGCAATTTGCACATTTCCTATCTACGGTTTCTGCGACTTGGTCTAGTTCACGATCTAAACTCTCTAATACCTACCAAAGCATGCGGCTGTGAGCAGTTATGCTGGGCAAAAGGTCGTGCAGCTCCGCCTGCGACATCTGAATTCATTCGAAAAATGCAGCAGGTTCACTTGATTATAGACTTTCTTTCACCTCAATAGTCGCGCACTGTATCAAACCGCGCACTGCCCTAATGTGGCTCTCGCTCTATATTAGCCAAATGTCTAATTTGGTCTTTATGGGTTTCATTTAGTTGCAGGAGAATATTTCGAAAACATTCGTTTATATCCTCTAACTGACAACTCATCCCTTTATCATCTCAATCGCTCAGAGGTTGGGGAACGGATTCACTGTGATCCATAGGGGTGTCGATTCCGACAGTTTCTTCCGAGGTAGTCATTTTCAGAGATTATCTGGAAATGTGACTATTAATCACTGGCTTGACCCCCAATTCTGACTTTAGTACACTTCATTCGGTCTATTCAGAAGACAAGATAGACTAACGCAAGAACAAAATGAAATCTACAGAAGAAAAAGAAGATGGGTCTCAAGAGAATATAAGAGCCATGTTTATAGCTGTCCTTATGGGCGTTCCCTATCCCCCAGCTACGCTCCTTGCTACGGCCTCGCATATCCCACGGGGAGGACGCATCCCAGCTTACCACACCGTGACCGGCTTCCCACCATAGGTTATAGATGCCGGACCGGCTATCCCTACATTCATAGATAACTGAAGGGTTAGAAATCGTCGTTAGTTGAACCTGGGTGAAAATTTTTAGCGTATTATCGCCCTCGCATTTGGTGCTTATTTCATTCAGGAGGTTGCATAATCGCGCCAAATACCCTTTTGCGAGCTAAATCTCAAGGGTGTGGAACTCAGGGTCATTGTCTTCTTTTCTCCTTTGTTCAATTACGTCTGGAACAAGGATTTGTAAAAAAAACTCGAATAATAAATTGGGGAAGAAGTGTCTTACGCGTTTATTGGACCAACCTCTTTCTTCGCGTTTAACCGATGCAGCAAATATAATGATACTATATAAAGATAGATATAGTCGCCACGCTGGTGATTGATACCAGGTATTCTTTACAGACGCACGCGATATGCGTGAGGCGTATCGTCTCAAAAGTACAGTTGCTCAGTAATACTTTAATTCATGACCGCGTGAGCAAAAACTCAAACTTGATTATGCGTAGAACTGTGCATGAGAAAACAACGAGAACACGTCAAAAGGGAAACCAGTAACAAAAAATGAGCACCGACCAGGAGGTTGCTGTCCCTTTGTACCCCACGAAGGTCACAGTTCAAAGTTCGAAACATGTCCACCATTTTTAAGGATATCCACCCGTCGACTGGTGAACGTTCTCTGTGGTCGATGACGTGGTCTGCGCCTTCTTTCGAAGACCACAAATTGTATTGCAAACAAATTGCAATCCACTTTAAAAAGGGTGCATGGAACATAAAATCGGCTCAAGGATATTCCTGTGACGAGTCATGATCGTTTCATGTGGTCGATGTTGTAGTCTCTGAGATGTTGTAGTCTCTCTGAAGCACATGGATCATACTTCGCTCCAATGAGCAACTCCATTATTCAACCGCATTCCTTAGCTTGTGCCGTGTCAATCATATGGAATCGCTCAATGAACAATAGCCATGTTTTTCACTAAGTGATTGACAGTATTTGCTATTTTATTATTATTTATTAACCATATTCCAATGCATAAATTCTTTTACTCACCAAATTAGAGCTGGTGCAGTAGATGAGAGTGAAGGCAATAAACTTCTCTAGGTGGGAACTATTTAATAAATAGGCTTCCACCAAAAACTGCAACAAAAAACCCACCGAGCAACGCTTTGTCTCATGTATGGAAGGGATGTGACACTATGCCTCGTACAACAACACGCACCGCGACGAATTATAGTTAATACTCCCAATTTTCTATGGAGTAAATGAATAATAAGTAAGATTTTAGCACAGAAACATTAGAAAAACCCTAATTTCGTAATCATGGGGTATGAAGAATTGCAATCATCGACGTCTATTTCCGCATTCAGAAAGCTCAGGTTGAAAATATGCTCCAAGGGAGCACTTATATGATAAGAAAATTTCCAATAGATGGGATCGGTATAAAAACAGGTGTGAGAGAATTTGATTGTAGCCAGTTCAGGAGTAATTTGAAAAATTCATCCTTATGGAACCATTCCTTGTCATTCATAGTTGGGAACATTGTTCTAATGACATTGCATATCTTGCCACATCAGTGCAGTGAAAGTAATTTTGAAAAGTGGATGCCATTAACCCAGCTTTGTTTCGACCTTCTAAGACAGGTGTTCCATTAACGGAAAGAAGAGTGAAAATCTTTCCTTGACGTCATCCCAGGAGCTTAGGCTGAATGAACTTTTTTCAACCGACTCTTCATCCCTTTTTAGATTCGTCCGTAGGGCCACTCTTAAGAGACGCATTAGATTACGGTAGACCTTACCCAAACCTGTTTTCTGGGAAGATATACATGTAAGTATGCCTTTGTTAGTGCTTCGCAATTATAATTGCAACCTTCAACTGCCGACCAAAGCTGTCTGACAGCTGTTGTCTCTCACGAATTCGTGTAAAGGCATAATCTATAGGAGGGTGTCGCGGATTTCAGTGGTACACATAAAAGGAACACCGTAACTCAACCTATGGGTGCCTAGTGACGAACCGCCTTCAAGACAGAGGGCAGCAGAGAAATGATGAATCCGAGTAATGTTTTGCTGTGTTGTTGATGGGATTCGCAGGAAATGCCTTACTTTGAACAACTTCGTGAGGGCTTCGTGACCGACGAGATTCACAGTTACAGAGTTTGGTCGACTTTATTTGAAGGAAGCGTCCGCAGCGAGACAACGTTGGCCTTCTTCAAGACAACGCTCGACTGCCTGTTGCGAAACCGCCTCGTCAGAAAATTGCCGATCTTGGATGGGAAGTGCTGCTCCATCGTTCTCATCGCCAGATCATGCTCCTTACGAGTACCATCTGTTCCTTACTCTGAAACATCACCTTCACGATAGAAAATTTGACGATTGCTCGGAATCCAGAACTGAGAACTAGCTCTTTCGAATCGCGACACCGCAGTTTTGGGCTTCTGACATCGGGAAACAGCTGAATCGCTGGACATTTGTTGTGAACCACAATGGAGACTCTATTACTGATTAAAATGTTTTTTCAATGAAAACAAGAGCTTTTAAAATCTAGATGAAAAATTGATCAAAGCTTTTCATCCAACCTAATGCAATGAAATCTTGCTTCAGAGTTGATGATCCTTCTCTCCACGGATGCATAGAACTTCTGAACCTTTTTACCCATCTTTCGTTAAAATAGTCAAATGCAAATTGTTCATTGGGTCTTTAGTGATAAGAGCCTTACTCCATGCCTGTTCTCGCCTGAAGGACTAGTTCACAAGGTAGCCAGCTGTACGCAATGACAGCCAGCTGATCTGCCTTCTATTATAGTGGAGTGTGCCTTCAAGGCGATCAGCAGCTTTCGAAAAACTACAAAGCACTGGACAACAACATACATATTATTCGTCATTTGAAAGGCAAATATTAAGGGAGAATGAGCTTGAACATTCAAAAAAGGGCGCGAAGTGAGAGAACAAATAAAAAAACACCGGAGAAGCTCGTTGGTGTCAGAGTAATCCGGGAATTGGCAGCGTATGTTGTGTAGCTGTTAGGATTGACTCATAACTGTACTGGAAACAAAAATAGTTACACATTGAAATTCGAAAAGAAACGGAAAACTCGTTTGACACAGCACAAAAACAGTTCGCCAAGGCATTAAATATGAACGTGCGTGATCCCAAGACCCGATAGTACCAAAAACTTGAAAGAAATAACGCAACCAAACTAAAATCATCAACAAATACATAATTTTGATTACTTAATAGTGTCGTAGATATTCTTGGACAAGTCTGGACTGAGATTCGGGGCGTTCCTGGGCTCTGGTCCAAAACCAAGGTCGCCGATGAATCTGAAAGAAATTTTGAGTATCAAGAACTGCAGAGAGCAAAAAATTTTGCTCATCGAGAGCAAAGAATTTTGCTCATCTAACCGTTCTGCGTCCGACATTCTCAAGCCACAAGGACGACGGAATTCATTTCCTCGCTCGTGAATCCATTTGTTCGTAACCTTAACAACATACCACTTCTACGAACTGGTTACCACGGAATGGAGAAAATCGGTACCCATTTCACTCCCAGCAGAACCGGGCAGGCTGCATGACGAGTTCTCGTGTCACTCTCTCCAGTTTTTTGCAAATTGTACCAGAATAGGGCATCATGCTAGAAGCATTAAACACTCCTTACAAACGTGCATATCGTGCAGAAAACTGTGCCAAGGTTTCAAGTAGGTTCGAGTAAAAGAAGAGCAGGTCAGTGTGGGGAATTAAAATAACCCAAGGGATAACAAAAAGATCAAAAGAGTCCAACAAAAAGGCAAAAAGGCAGCAAGACCTTCGAAACTAATTCTGGGCAGAAAAATAGGTTAAGCGGGGGGGGGGGGAGCGGAAGACAGTCATCTTGCCACCAACCTTTGTTGGGAAAACGGCTGATTTCACATCGGTGAAGACAGTACCTCCACCATAAACTGGCTCCGAATGCTAAAAAAATAAATATTTCTTCATTGAAAACATGCTCATCGCTTATATCGGTTTTTCTTTTAGGAAAGCGGACGCACAAGCATAAACAATAACTTCACTAATTGTAAACTCAAAATATCGTATTTTAACGATCATCCCCTTCATTCTCACTCACTCACAAAATGCTCATTTTACATGTAAATGCCTTGAACGCAATGTAAGGTGCACAAGCTCCATAGAAAGTTCACAAAAATGAACAAGCCGTCTGATCATGGACAACTTTCATTCTGAACCCTCGATTTTACAGCGGAATTTGGCCTCTCAGACCAGCTCAAAAGAACAATTCACGATGAAAATGGTCTCTGAGCTTTCCCGTAGGATGAATTCGAGCCCTCTCCACTCTTATCCATCGCTATCAGGTCGAAATACGTCTTGAATAGAGCACAATAAGGGGCTAGAGGTTGTATCGTGTGAATGCCACACCCTCTGTTAGACCGACTATGAAATCTAACTGCCAGCACCAGTACTCGCATTGGAGCAACTTTAATGAAAAATCGATCAGCTGATGGTCACAGCGTAAGTTATTATACTTTAGATATTATATTTTAGACAATTCTCTCACTCCTTTGCTGCTCCTTGTGACTAATATTGTTCTAAATATGTCCATGTTCTCATGTTCAACTGTGCGGTCACCGTGTGTGGCAGTTTTTTCCACGGCTCCTTACGACACCACTTTTTTTTCATTTTCCCTGCAAGTTTTGCTTCCTCTGATAATAAGCGTTTCTGTTCTCTGTCTACATGACAACTATACCTGCCAATCCTGCGATTTTATTCTTCAATAGCTTGGTATTACTATTTATTTTTGGTTCATTGACACCATTGCACTTGATTGACTGCTTATCGACGTTAGATCACGCCCGCCATGTCCCAGCACTCAGGTAAATCAAAAATTCAGGCTGACAACTCAACTCACTCTCAGTCTGCCTCGGTCGATAGATTAGATTTAGGTACGCAGATTGGCGCTAATGAAAGTATCGACTTCAGTGGTTTTAGCGTGTGCCAGCTTCTTAAAGCGCTGCTAGATCGTAATACTGATCCAGTTATGGAGAAGATGATAGTGGCGCTGACCGAAAAAATTCCATGCGAGTCACGCGAATATGTGGAGGCTGAGAAGCGATCAAGTAGCCTAGTGGTCAGTGGTTCGGAGAAGGCACCGTCACATCTAAAACCATCTGAACGTCAGAAACAGCTTGAAGGCAAGGTAGCTGTTTTGTTTGACGCTTTACAAGTAGAGTGTCGTCCGGTGAAAGTTTATAGAATGGGCAAGCCGGACCCAGCGCGCCCTAGACTCGTTAAGATCCTGCTACCATCGACAGCTTACTGGTGCACTGCTCCGACAAATGCGAAAAACTTACGTGCTTCGGGTTCCCATAACGTGTTCGTGAGGAAAAGCCTCACAGCTGAGGATCGCAAATGGGAGTTCGATCTGCGTCAGCTAGCAAATGAACGCAATAAAGGGAAACTATACAGGGAGTGGGTTGTCAGGGGCGAGCTAAAGCACATCTCTGACCTACCACCGTCACAAATCCAGGGAAACGTCTAAGTGAGCATAGCGTAATGAACTTTTAGGACTGTTTTCCTTTCAACACGCGTGATATTGTCAACAAAATCTTCGATTTACATGCATTCTTAAACATCAATAAGCCCGATATCGTAGTTCTCACAGAAACGTGGTTGTGTTCAGTTGGATTCAGAATTAGTGTTGAATTTGCCGTACAATGTATATCGATGCAATCGGAAAAAGGCAAAGGTGGCGGGGTGTGCTGCCTGATTAAGTCGTCGTTAATTTCAAAGCAACATGACATCATCATCGGCAGTACAGTTCGAAAGCCGATATTCTCTGTGTTGAGCTTATGAGCAACAAAGGTTACCTTCTGTGATGCTGGTTGCCGTATACCGACCTCTCAACATCCACTGAAGATTCCCTGATGATAGAGGCGCTTTCAGACCTATGCTCTATCCAGCCCAATACAGTTCTTCTAGGAGACTAAAATCTTGGCATAAATTGGATTACCATGGTACACTTGATCTCTTCTGCAGCTCACTTTCTTGACTTCTTTGAGAGCTGTGGCTTTACTCAACTCGTCACCCAGCCCACACATGAACACTAAGTTTTGGATCTTGTTTTATCCACAGATTTATGGTTTCCAAGGTTTCTGTTCGTGCCCCCTTTGCAAACTCTGACAACAACGTTGTTGCCCTTCGTATTGGCCATAATATATCTTCAGAAACAGCTCATCCTGATCCCGACTTCTTCCGTACAGATTTTAAGAAAATGAATAACTTGAAAACATCGATTGATAACTGTTTTGACAAATACACTTCCTCAACTGAAGTCTACGATAGATTCTGCTCCCAGTTGCACTTGGCAATGTCCAAATTTATTCCTTCAAAACTTCCTGGTCGTACATGGTTCGAATACCCTCCTCATTTTAGGAATTTATTGGCCCAAAAAGACGGACTATTCCGAACCAGAGCTTCCCCTCTGTTTGATCTTTGCTATAGAAAGGTTTCGCCAATCTGAATCATCATCCTAAAAAATTCATGGAAAACAGTGAAAGGCGATACCTGGCCAAGGCAAAACTTAGAGGCAGAAGGCTATTTTATTACATTAATGTGAGGAATAAGGCTCGGCTCCCAACTATCACGGATGGATCCAATAGGGTTTTTGTTACTGACAAGCAAAAGGCCGATGCCCTAGAGGCATACTTTGCTAGTGTATTCTCTAATGAGAGCTCCAAAGAAGAAATGCGCTCTGGTAACCCGACTCGCGGCTTATTTGCACCCATCCAATGACATTTTCAAGGTCTTGAAAACTCTTGAAGCGTCTACTTTTGAATGGTCCGACGGGATCCCACAAACCATTTACGAGTCATGCCTTCCCTTTGTCAGCCGCTGGCCCACATCTTCAACGTAACGATGCTTCTCGGCGAGGTCCCCGACCAGTGGAAAGAAGCCTTCGTCTCTGCTATACCCAAAGTACCCACGAGCCAACTAGCGTCTGATTATCGCCCTATAAGCATTATCCCACGTCTGCCAAGGTGTTGGAACGTCTGGTCATAAATAAGCTTCTATCGTGCTTCAGAGATTCAAGTTATTTCAGAGGGAGAAGCATGGTTTCTTGAAGGCGCTTCAACTACATCAAATCTTCTTGACAGTGTTTTCGATTGGTCTGTAGCACTAAATAAAGGGGAAGCAGTGGATGTTGTGCTCGTTGATCTATCTGAAGCTTTGGTTGGGTCTTCCACTCAAAGTTGTTGAATAAGTTGGAGAAACTTGGTATAAGCGGCCCCTCCTTAAGTGGTTCGATTCTTACCTCAGTCACAGATATATGAGAGAGAGGGTTGAACACAGCTTCGCTTGTGAATTGTTGCAGTGGTGTTCCTCAGGGATCTGTTCTTTCACCGCTTTTGTTTCTCATCTATACAATGGATCTTCCCTCCTTCATTAAGACGTGCCCACAAATTAAGGTTCAAATGTATGCAGATGACGTCAAAATTTACGCAGCAGACAACAAAGAGAACAAAGAAGTTGTCCAGTTAGCTCTGAAAAAGTCAATTATGAAACTGACTGTATGGGCCTCAAATTGGGACTTCCCCGTCAACCTCAGTAAGTGCTCAGTATTCCATTTGGGTAAAGGAGCCCCAGAAAATTATGAAATCAATGGTGTCCTGCTGAAGCAATGTCGCGCCATAAAAGATCTCGTGTGCACATTAGTGTTAATCTCAAGTTCTCAAATCATATAGAATACGTAACTAAGAAAGCTTTGGCAACTATGTACCTGATTTTTCGTAACTTTCACAGCAAAGATATCAAATCTTTACTCTGCCGCTACAAAACCTGTGTACTCCCCCATATGGAATACTGTTCCCCAATTTGGAGCACTTCTCTCAAAAAAGACATTTTGAAACTTGAGAAAGTGCAGAAAACTTTCACTAGATTACTATTTCTGAGACCTTTCGACCTAGCAGCGAGAAAGCGGGTATGTTTAGCCTACATCACGTGCGAATTTTGAGGAAGAACCACCATCTGCTGTTTACCAACTTTTTCAGTCGAACGGCAAAGTGGCTAAGCTACCTCCCGGGTGAGTTGATGAATGCACCTAATGTTAATGTTTTCAAGAGGAATTTGTACAAGCTCGATCTTTTCAGCTTACTGAGGTTACAAAGTTGGTTCGAATAATTCTTGCCAGAAATGGTGGCACATAACTGAGTCAGTTTTGCAGGTTTTGCTAGTATTTAGCATTGGTGTTACTTCCTCTCCGATTCGTGTTTCACTTACACTCATGCTCACTCTGTGCGGACTCAAAGAGAATTACTATTAGGTTGATGCATAATTATTGCGGATTTTTTCGCGGCCTTTTTTCTCTCGATAGAATTTGAATATTGAGTTCGGATTTTTTCTAGAAATGATCTACTTGATTTCCTCTACAAGAATATACTCAATAAACCATACGCATATTCGCGAAATTAGGCTTTACTACTTCGAGAAAGATTGGAAGGTGGCACAGTCATACCGCGATCCCAGTAACTTTTCGCCGATCATCGACGATCGAACAATCAACCAAAGCCGACCAAGAAATGAGATCTGCTCCTGAATTTGCCATATTCACCAGCAAAAACTTCTATGGATTATCTCGTCAACAGTTCCTCGAAAAAAATGACTAGAGAATAGAAGTTACGTCGATTTGGATGACTTGATGGCCGATGTCGAGGCGTGGATCGCCCGTAAGGATCAAAACTTCTTCGCTTTTGGGATCCGATTGACTAATCAATGGGAAGCAGTGCTTGACGTAGACGGTGAATAAGTTCCGGAGTAATTATTCGAATATGTCTTTGCTCAGTATTTCTACAGTTTCTTTGAGTAAAATTTGCTGGAAAAAAATCCGCAATAATTGTGCAGCTAATATAGAATATTGTAATATATAGAGGCAGGTAAAGTGCAGGGGATTTTAGAAAATATCAAAATAATCATGTTTTGACCTCGAGGAAGTCATGGGTACTTCCACTAGATCACCTAATGAACGATCACTGGAAAGTTACTGAGATCGCGGAATGACTGTGCCACCTTCCAATCTTTCTCGAAGTAGTAGAGAGTAATTTCGCGAATATGAGTATGGTTTATTGAGTATATTCTTGTAGAGGAAATCAAGTAGATCATTTTTGCGAAAAACCCATACTTCATATCCAAATTCTATCGAGAGAAAAAAAGCCGCGAAAAAATCCGCAATAATTATGCATCAACCTAATATTACGCTACCTTTACAGTTTTCTCTGTCATATCAGATGCTATAACAACGAAGTTTTTCTCTTACTGTTTGTTGCCTTCCTAAGAGATGTTTCCCCAGCTCTGAGGCGGCTGCACTCTGGACCTCTCTTAGGCGAGCTTGTTCAGTGGTAACTGCTAACATCGTTTGGATTTCTTTTTCTGGCTCTCTGATTGCATTACCCTATTAAGTCTCCCATTGCCTCCTCCCTCCACGTAAGTGCAGGTCAACAAGTATCTTTATTTTTTTCCTAGTACTTGGGTCTAGGTCTCACGCCCTGGGTTCGTGTTTAGATCAAAGAGGTACCTACCTTGGCCCGCCCGGGAAGAACTGCGGTTGGTTGCGTTGCCTAGACTGACCTGCACACTTACTGGTAGTGACCTTCGCATTACATGATAAGCAAAGCGGATGGGCACCTATGCTTCTACTCAACCTATCACTTCATTCGATGGCTAGCTGATATTTGCTGCTCTTTTTTTCAGTCTGTTTTATCAGTCCCCACAGCGCTGTCCGCCTATAGACTGAGAAATATTTCGAATTAGGCCTACAGAATTAGGCCCATTGGTTTTGTCTTACCTATTTATTTTTTCTTCTAATTAGTTTTCGATCATTATATCAGTACTAACCCACTCTGTGTTGGCTTAGCGCACCATTAAGTGCAAAGATAAAGATAAAGGTGAAGAAATTTTTGTTCTTCGATAGCAACAGTAAAAGAGAGTAGCGCAGAATAAAACCACCTAAACCAGAATCATCAGCTAATTGGAAAACGGTTTTGAACATTTTTGCCTCGCTGGGGTTACCTGTACGCAATGACATCAGACAATCCTGCCATGCAACTTTTGTGGGCACCTTCTCGTCCAACCCCCAATTTCAGTACATTTTGAACCTTATATCTCTTTAAATACCTCGCTTTTCACGTTTTCTTTCGTTTTCACTTTTGCACAATTCTGGACTGTTACTTTTGTTAATCGTTGATAATCGGATACCTTAATATTATCGTGTAATGTGCCTTCGATGGAGTTGCTTGGTCAGCCTTAGGAACTTTTGGCTTCTTACTGTACAGTTTTCAGATGAGATAAAATCCTCACATAGATAAGCACAGTAGCGACTCTGTTGCCTGTTCCCAGAGATTTGAAAGATTCCGTTTCCTCTTTCCTAGCGTGATCGAAATGTGGATCGTAATGACCACCAATACCGTAGTTTTGTGTCTGCAATATGAACGCTAAAGGAGCCCAAAAAGGATCTGTTGAAGGATATGGCTCAAAATTATCTGTAAAAGAGCAGAAAAACGTACTTGTAGTTCTTCAGCGGTCTCCATTTCCAGGTTTGTCATCATATCAATACGTTTATTGAGTCGATCTAGCACTTCGTGCTCCCATCCTTTCAACCAGGCACTGGAATTCATTTAATTATGCAAGGGCACTTCACTTAAGCGGAAGTATAGAAACCTTTTGCTGATTCTGTAAGTAGCGTGGACGAGTTTACCCGAGGTTGAATCGTGCACAGTAGCACGTGCCAGCTAAATAGATAACATAAGTTGTACAAGTCAAGTCAAAATGTGTGAAGTCAACTCACTCTGGGCAATGCTAATTCTTCAACTATCCTAATTTCTTCATCACTCATTATTTCCTTGAAAAGAACAGCCAACGGATTGAATCGCTTGATTTCTACCTGGAAAGACAAGAGCCTTGTTCCATTCGTTTGCAAGGACGCATGGCGTTTTGGCGTATTTTGATTTGGAATTTTTAAAATTCACTACTTACCACTACCCACTTGTAAGCTCTATACGCTGGTGGTTCCATGTCCAAAAAATTTTTTTAATGCGCAGGCACCTGCTCCCTATCTCATGGAGAAGCTTAAATGTAAAAGCACAGTTCACGAAAAAATGGTCTCTGATATTTCCCCATAGGATGAGTTCGAGGCCTCTCCTGATACCATAGGTGCCGGTGTCAGGTCAAGAAACATCCTGGATAGGGCACAATAAGGGGGCAGACATTGTACCGTGTGGATGGCACACCCACAGACGAGTCTCAGTGCTGATGTAGAGGCTACACTAGCTCAAAGGACTCCCATGTTGAAAGTTAAAACAACTTGTCGTGACCCATGGTGACAGTGGAAGATAATTTTAGGCAAATTTGACTTGATTTAGCCAGCTCGTTTGCGCAATTGAAAAGACTGAAATCTCGTCTGCATACCCTTTCCATGCCTATCTGTCATGGTAATTTCGTACAACCTCTAGTGGTATTACTCTTAAAAAGCTTATTCTCCTGAAAAATGCAGATTTTTTTGCTTTCTGCGCCACCGACGCAGTACATTACATCAATACTTCCTCTTTTCAAATTAAAATGGATACCTCAAAATTATCATGAGCTGTGCCTTTAGGAAATCTCAGGAAAATTCTGACAATAGGAAGCTGTGTTTTAGGTAGACAGACGCAGACGAATAAAACTTTTTTGTGCTGCCAATTTCCGCCGAGGGCTGAAGATCATACAAACATAACGTAAGGGTGGGGTGACACGAGAAAGCAAGAGGTCTGGATCGTGCTAGGACGAACACAAGTGTCGATCTATAGGAAAATCCTTACTATGACGAATTTGTTGATCTACGATTCAGTTTTCCGTAACCTATGCGTGCTCTCTCTGATGGTTATTACTGCAATACTTTCTAGCATAATTGGGGATGAATAATTGTGGGTTCAGAAGTTCAACGTAAACCCACTTTAATCGGTGCATATACCAAGTAGGGCCTGTCACGTTTGTAGTAGCAGTAGAGTTTTGAAATGTCTTTTTCGCTCTGAAATTATTTGCTAAACAAAAGTTTGGATCAACTGAGAGCACAAAAAGCAAGATACATACCACAGGTACTTCGTTCCTACACAGAGCCTCGTAGATCGTTCGCTCTTCATTGCCCAATACACTTTGTGGCCGTTCGTTCACCACTCGACCTAGTGATCTGAAGCCGATTTCTGATCACTGCGACATATTAAACACAAAAAGAAGCTTCCCTCCTACCTTCTCATATCATAACTCTTTACACCTTCTTTAGCCAAGTAATCTTCATAGAATTTGATATTCCCCTTGGCACGAGGATGGTTAGGCTCTGAAAATTTTGTATTCTCAACAGAATCAACGGCTAAAGCAATAACTCGTGAATAAGATAAGCCAGTGTTTACTGCATTCCGGGAACTTCATTCCACGCTGAAGACTAAGTCACTCTGAGCGTCAGCATTGCTAAAAAAGAGAACGCGCCAAGGGCTGAGAGGACGCAGCTTAATGCTTCCGTTTGGTAATATGTAAATACATCGAGTTGATGCGATATTTCCGTGTCTGATACTTCCGTATTTCGTTTGCATGGATGTTGGTATCTCTCCATCACGTGGGCGTGATGTATAATACATGATACTCTTTCATCACACTAGCTATCACTCACCCACCCTACGGGAGACAGGCAGTAGGAACGGTTTTGTGTAACCGATCCGCCGCACGCGGCTGTCGCGTACCATTTGTCTCGTTATAACAGTTCAAGCGTTCTTCATACAGATCAATCGCTTTCGATTATTACTTATGGCATGATTTTACTGTCACTTCTTTTGTTCCTTAATTTCTTACTTGTTGGTGTATTCTGCTACATTCCTCCGCGCGCGGCGTCTCTCTCGCCGCGACGCGACAATTTCGTTCCTACTGCACCACAGCCCCCATCCTGCACATGCTGGTCACAATGCCGCCCAAATTTAACAAGACCGTCTCAGAAGGTGAGGTCAGAAAGGCACTCGACAACTTCTTCAAATACACCCTTCTAAGAAAAGGCTGCCTTAGCGTTGGCGTCGAGCAGTGGATGGTGATGGTGCGTACCTCTAATCTTCAGGCTGGTTCGCTATTAAGATATTCACAAAAAAAAACGGGGAAAGAGCTTATGCATAAGCTAGTATTTATGGGTTAATATGCTCGCATTTATGTATTGAGTGAGCACTTGATAGCACTAAACAGGCCTTTGTTATGACGTCTCAGCTCATTTATATCTTCATTCCTTGCCCAGGGGACGATACCTACGTTGGTCGAGGAGTGCGAGGCAAATTGCGCGGTGATGTTCGTAACGTTTTGTACGATTCTGGCGCAAATTTCCGGAACACAAAACCCAAAGTAGAGGTTTAGTAGGGTCAGATGATCCTTTTAATCTACTCTTTTTCAAATTTGGGCCCTAATGATAGGCCCTAAAGTTGTTCAAATCGTCACGAACTTCGCCACGCAGTTAGCCGCGCGCATCCTAGAATGCACGTTAGTTCACATGCCACTTGCCCAGACACTGGAGATGTGAAATGGCAGATAGGAAGGCGGGTAAGCGTTGTTAAAGAACGCGCTCTCAAACGTCCAACTCCTATCCCTCCTTATTTCATAATGGAACCGCATTCACATCACGAATACCGACGCTATTACAGTCACAAACTCGGATCAAGTCTAAGAATGGCAAGGGTTTCGAATCCTGTAACGATACCCGCCTAGGCCAACCAAGCCTTCCATCCCTTCGGAGTCGGTTAATCGGTACGAGACTCGCCTCGAAAGATAAAACACTGACTTGTACATCAGCTGGCCACCGCAATTCATTGTATAGGCCACGATGCATTCAATACGCCATGATACTGAATGAGAGCCGAGTGCGGGGGCGCATCCCTCAGACGGGATCGATTGACGCCCCAAGAATTAATCTTTCACTTTTTATCCTTTATGCTCCATTGTGAAAATATGAGATGGAAACTGACCGAGTCTGTCGAGCTCTTCGGAAAGTTGCAGTGCATGCTTTGGATTTCCTTGTTTGAACAGCGAGTAAGCGAGATATTCGAGAATCTAGATTGAAATCGTTCCTTAGCGGAAAGAGATCACCAAGTAGAGCTAGCTACCTAAAACCAAGTACCTGTCCAAGGTTTGCAGTCGGTACCGGCTCTTGAGCGAGTCGCCTTTTTGCCTCTTCCATCCACATCAGTGTATGGTAGAAATCACCATCATTATAGGCTGCTTTGCCAATTTCGAAGCAATCTCCGGCTGGAACACCAATCTCTTGTGTTGTTTAGACTGAGTAGACCTCAATAAATCTAAGGTTCAAAGGTAGCGTACACAATAATCAAAGAAAAATTGTTGTCACACTTGGCGGTTGCCTCATTAAGAGGTTTCGCCTTTTCGATAAAGTCTTCATGTTACGGAAGAGGATACACTAGGTAGAGCACAGCTGGGAGATTCGCACCTTCAAGCACTCATCGACGACTTAAAAAAATCAAACCGTTCGCTGTGTTTGTGATGTGCTTATGTGTGCGTGTTTAGTGTGTATATGTGTATGTGTATGTGTGTATGTATGTATGTTTGACCGAAAACCAATACCTCCTGTGCTCCTGGGCCAGAGCGTCAGAATTGGAAGGGGTGCAAGACTGCTTGTTCATTTATTTCTTCTAGCTGCTTGTTTTCTGCCTGTCTTTGTGCCTGTTTGTTTGCTTGTTTAACTGTTGTCCACCTGTGAGTCCGACAGATCCTCGGTATGTCCCTGTGTTTGTCTGTCTATCTGTTTGGTTGTCTGTCTGTTTGTCTGTCTGACTGCCATGTTCCACTCTCAATGAACCTCGGCATAGTTCCAATACAGCTTTATTCTATTAAACAGAACACGAGGTTGAGTAATACAACTAAGTCGGCTGTCTTTCGGCGATTCTCGCCTTCTTCGGAGCCTAAAAAGGTGGAAACCAAATCATGAATTATTCGACCAAATGTCTCACCCCCACGGGACCTTCGAAACCAGATAAGTCATCACGTAGTCAGCCGGAACCGTAGACTCTGATCAGCCTGGTTCACGCTACTATCGTCGTACTGGTGGGCTGGCTCTACTGATCTACAGGTGTGCCCAAAAAAAAGAGACACTTTTACTGCTCGGCTTGTACCACCAATGTAAACAAACTTTATTAAACCCTGACTGAATATTACCACCCGCAAAATCAAGAACATATTGTACTCGATCACGTAATTCTTCAGTGGCCTTCCGCACGGACAAAATCGAAGGTTTTTGCCACGCAGATTTGATGTCGTCTTAGGTTAGATCGGCTCGTCTCCACGGGTCGTAGACCATTGCGGAGTTGTCGGGGCTACAGGAAGTCAGCGGTCTTCCCGATCTTGAGCGACGATGCCCAGAAATCTGTCCGTGAGCGACTCGATTGAGAAAGTTGCGTATCTGCTTGTTGCCGACCGATATCCCATAAGTCGTCTTGAGCGCGTCCGTAATAGCAGACGGCTCCATATTTTGATGCCGATATAGGAACCACACGGGTTCCTGCCTCCTTTCATCAAGCAACATTCTTAGTACAATTTACTCAATCACATTCTTCTGTCGGTGCGACGTATTCCGCCCTGGATTAGGCCCATGCATGGTGTCTCTTTTTTTTGGGCACCCCTGTAGAAGGTACGGTTTTGATCTCACTATTAATTACGTTATGACTTATCTGGTTTCGAAGGTCTCGTGGGGGGGGGGTGAGACATTTGGTCGAATGAATCATGATTTGGTTTCCACCTTTTTAGGCTCCGAAGAAGACGAAAATCGCCGAAACGTCAGCCGACTTAGGGAAGGATACTTGGTCGCAGTGGCCATACAAGATGAGATGTATACCCCCGTAGGTGGTTTCGAACGCTGATCTCAAATCTGTAATCCAAATCTGCGAAACGATTCTGGGAACAAAGTTACGGGACCGGTCCCTCCCTGTGTTATACCACTGCGCTGAACGGATCACCGAGCCGAGCAAACCCATTACCTGTGCAACGGTGGCCTGGGGGATAGTGTGGTGGACTGATAGACATGACATCAAGGTTCGAATCCTTTATGCATGGGCTCGAATTGCTTTTTCATAAAATACGTCCTAAACGCTTGCAAAACGTTTTTGTGGTCAATGTTGGGCGTCTACAGGGCTCCCTCACAACTTAGGATCACTGGAGAGGTATTACAAGGCGCGTTTTTTTTTTGCCGAATAAGGGTGGAGCTCCATTCGAGCGAAAGAGGAATTCTAAATATTCGCTTAAAATGAGCCTTAAAGGCTTCAAGGAGGAAGATTTCAAATGATTCGTCGGATCAAACGCTTTTTAACACGTCAACACCAGCGAATCTTCTGAACGAATGTGGGATCATCATATTTGGTGGAGGAATTTCTTTCTTGTAGCATGAAGTAGACACCAACACTATTCAAGAGGCGCTAATGAAGTGGTTTCGTACCGTACTTATCGATACTATGAAAACAAGCCCGTTATCCTTTGCGAAGAAGTCAAATTCATGAAAAACGATTACAATGATCCTCTCCGGTCGCCTGTTGAGGACAGCGACGATGGACTCGTAGCTTCGAAAATGAAACTTCCTACGATTGTGGGGATATAGAGGGAGTGAAATGAAGGCTTATAGAGGGAAAGTTCAGAAAAATTCACAGGTGGATACAGGGTTTCGAGGACAGTCGTGGTACCATGCCCCAACGCTCCACCAGGCTTACCTCATGAAAGAGCCTCTTGAAAGGGCATTCACCCCATGAATAGAATCAACGGATAATCATATGTGCACACAAAGAGATAAATTACTGCTCTACAGTATTTTTTCAACAATGCCAGTTAACTTGAACCACCGCTTCGACAGCGCGGGCACTATTCCTAGAATCTGTGGACCATATCTCTCCCAAGGAGGGCTCTGGTCGGATGAGTCATTCGACCGCCGCCTACCGTAAGTACGGGGAGCTGCGCACGTAAAATTTCAAAACACCATCCTGACTGTTCAGGGTAGAGAAACGAATGTATATAATCGGTCAGCAGCGGTAAGAAAAATTTTTATTGGATTACTATTCCCCGGAGTCCTGAATTGTGAGGGAGCCCTGTAGACGCCCAACATTGACCACAAAAACGTTTTGCAAGCGTTTAGGACGTATTTTATGAAAAAGCAATTCGAGCCCATGCATAAAGGATTCGAACCTTGATGTCATGTCTATCAGTCCACCACACTATCCCCCAGGCCACCGTTGCACAGGTAACGGGTTTGCTCGGCTCGGTGATCCGTTCAGCGCAGTGGTATAACACAGGGAGGCCCCGGTCCCGTAACTTTGTTCCCAGAATCGTTTCGCAGATTTGGATTACAGATTTGAGATCAGCGTTCGAAACCACCTACGGGGGTATACATCTCATCTTCTATGGCCACTGCGACCAAGTATCCTTCCCTTAGTTGTATTACTCAACCTCGTGTTCTGTTTAATAAAATAAAGCTGTATTGTCTGTCTGTCTGACTGACTGACTGACTGACTGACTGACTGACTGACTGACTGTCTGTCTGACTGTCTGTCTGTCTGTCTGTCTGTCTGTCTGTCTGTCTGTCTGTCTGTCTGTCTGTGTCTGTCTGTCTGTCTGTCTGTCTGTTTGTTTATCACGAAATTCATTTGCTTAGTCTCTGGCAAGGCGGAAGTGCTTGAGATGGGAAGTGTCAGAAGCACAGTATCCCAATGCAGTTGAAGAACAACTTAGACCACGGAAAATAATCTGATAAAGAGATCAAAAGGCTTACAAATGAAACAAAGGGGATCTTTTCGCTGCGCGAAGCATTCTAGAAAGAAGCAATTACTCATTTATGAGCTACTAAGTCGATTCTACGATTGCCTGAAGGTCAGAAAGTAATAGCATAAATGTGCCGAATCCTACGTGTGTCTAGCAACAATTAGTAACTATGCTCATTTTAGAGCCTGCCAAAGAAGGTCGGGGCATTGCAAAGCAAGAAAAGTCAAATGCTCATGACTGTTGGTGTGAGCCAAAGATGGGGGAGGTAAGGTCAAACATTTGCGACAGAATTTAAGGATCCGAGTAAAGGACAGAGAGTAATAAGAGAAAAGGTACTAGGCAATAGGGGAAGGGCTCATATAGCGGAGATCTACGTGAGTTGACCACTGAAGCCTCCCTCAGTTGTTAGCGGCGTTCATTACGGGTACACTTAATTAAAAGAAAACGTATTACGACTCACCGTTGAATGAAAAGTTGCCTTGCACCTTGAAAATACGACCGTCTGCGAGGTCTTTTGTGTCCAGACGGTAGGTGTCTTGAAGTCTCAGTAAACCCATTGCAGCTCCAGTCAAATCCTCCTACAAATGATTTTGATTTATTTTCGGAAATTTACGGTTTGTATAGCAATCAATAATATCACTCCTTGATAAAGACGTGGCCGGCACCTCACGTCGGATCAGTCAAAGGCTAAACTTGACCGCCTCAGATGGACAAGACGCTGCTCACTTCACGCTTATAGGGTGACCAGAAATAGGAAAACCCTTGTCAGCGAAAGCTCGCACCATGTAAGGCCTGCTCAGTTCTATTCCCTATACAAGTGCTTGTGTATTGCATATGTGTATCTTCTGTTCCTTTATATTCTTAAAGTTCCTCACTCCTCAACCGCTACCTCTTGTCCATAGCTACGCCTCAAGTCACCCACATACCTTACCTTCGTGTTGTAGAAGTACCTTAGCATCTGTCGTGACGCCCACGACTTCTTCCACGCAAGGGCTATCACTGCACCGCCCACGCAGTAACTGACGCGCAGTACCGTTCCACCTTTCCAACTGCACGCCGCTTTGCACCAATTGCCGCGTGGCATTCGGCGTCGTGGCGTGGAGTGTGCATCCAGTGCCTTCATTATTCAGTCGTATCACTCGGTCGTTGTATCTTCTAGCTCAATGCCATCTTCGCAGTCTCCGTCGTCGTCGGGCCCCGTCAGTTAGTGGAATATCAACACTCCGGCACTAATTTCAACGAGCTGTCAAAGAGGGAAGGGGCAAAGGAAGGAGTCCCGAGGTGCAGAACGGATTGCAAGGACGGCGGTTGAGCTCGGGGCCACGGAGGCGCACGGTCCCGGCGTGGCATACGTCCGCGGACACCGTCGCAGTCTTCTTCCCCGAGGGCAGCAAGTGACGCAGGTGCCCGTATGTCTTCTAATCTTTTCTTCTCTCTGTTATGTGAAGATAAACCTAATTTCATTTGTATTTGCTTCATTAGCGAAGATCATGCTTTCCGCACTACTGAATGACCTTAACAGTACATCATAGAAGGATAATTTTGCACTTACACACCTTTCTAAATACGGGACAAATTACAATATGTTGAGAGCACTTATTCGAGGATGTGGTTCAAATCGTTTGTACTTGGCTACCGGTACAATTCATACGACTCTTATTCCTAATTCCCGGTTTTTGCTTTTGTAGGGATTGCGCGTACGAGAACAGCTGTTGATAGAAATTACAAGCACGGAATTGCATTTTCCTGATCGGCTCAGCAAGCTCCGAACAACAGCCTTCCGTCAATCTGGAAAAACTCAAATTCTGTGTTATGGCACACTCTTCAATTTCAAGGAATGTTTCGTCTTAGCAGGAGAAAATAGCGATGGATCTGCTGAACGATCGCGGACTACAGCTACAGAAGTGAATAGAGTTTTTGGCTATCTCAATCACAGATAAGCGTTTTCTTGTGGCGGCTTCGAGCATCAGACCGCGACAAATTCGTTGAGGAGACCACTATTTGAGACTACTATTTCGATAGACATTTCTCACTGTTGTAATGTTCATGATTTGATTCCTCAGAAAATTGCTTATCAATTATATCTTGATCTGACTAGAACTTTATTTTTCCTATTCTGGGCCCTATGTTCTCCTTCCAAAACTGACTGTGTGCGAACTTCGGCAGCGAGGTCACTTTACGTATAGGTGCGAGATGGTGTCACTTCACGTTCAAGTGCAAGGTGACCTTAATCAGCAGCAAACACTCAGGGGTTATTTCACTATCCTTTTGTCGTCACTAATCAATCAGTAAAAGGTAAACAAGCAAGGAGGGTAACAAAAAGAAGAAAGTGCTTCCAAGAGTACAGTGAGAGATTAGGGATTACGCGGTGAGGATCCCAACGTCATCGATAAAAGAAGCAGGCGGTGACCAGGAAAATTCCTGATGAAAGCTGTGAATACAGGCTGCTCGGATACCGACGGCTAGGTCGAAGGTATCGTGATGGACAGTAGGCGAAGGAATGCTGCTAGCTTCGATGGCATCTGGCTCAGGACGTCTTCCTTCTACCCGACCAATTCGACAACGGAGCATACCGTTATTTACCTTTCCTCTACACTCAACATATGTATATTTGTGACTGCATCTGTACAATATTCGCAATAAACAAGTGAGCGAAGTGAGTAATCTTGTACTTAAAAGTTCCATTATGTTGGAAAAAGGAAACAAGCTCATATTTGGCATAGCATTAAGCTTTTCAAGTTGAGGATTCGGCTACAGAACTGGGAATTGGATAATCGTGGACCACTTTCTTGTGATGCTTCACTTCCTTATTTGTTACAGAAAGACCCCGGGTGAGGAAGATCAACTGCGTGGCGCCTAACTTTCAAATTTCTGTGGTACTTTCCCATCTTACCCATATTTTCAGAAGCCCCCAATAATAGTGATGAATGACAAAGTTGTAAAGCTGTGAAAGTTTTTCTGGGCAGAAAACCAGTCTCCCAATCCATTTCGACACTTATTGCCTTCCAAGCATACCAATTTTGAGCTGTAATTGAAGTTTCGCAAAAAACGATTATAGCACGATCCCACCAGCAAGGATAAAGAAGTTCTCGTTTTAATATTCTCTGATTTACCCACACTTCTTCTGACTTAGAATGGTTACGCCTAGCTCCCTCTCCATCCAGTTAGGATAAGGAAACGAGCATTTTCAGCAGTGTCGTGTATCGACGAGGTTGGCGAATTATGGACAAAGCTTCGGCCTCGGGCGGTACTCGAGCCCGTACTTGTACTATTTGAGCACCATGCTCTTAGCCCCTACACCACCGAGACCCCAGATAGCAGAAGCACGAATCTGAGTTCCGTCCGAAGCCGAAGTTTTGTCCACAAGTCGCCAACAACCTTGTGAGAAACACCTCTGTGTCGCGTACCGTGGCGAAATAATAGAATTAACTAAACATCAAACAAAATGATGTCATAAGTATTTGCGAAGTAAGAAACACGGAGATCATGAGACCACGTCGTTGCAATTGGCCAGAGCGTACCTCAGTTGGATAGCGGAACGTCTGGTCCTGATTGGCAACGCGCTCAAGGAATGTATCGGCTTTGTTCATCGTCATTGCTTTCTCTATACCCTTCCAATCGAATATCTGCAATGAATGGGACTTTTAGGGATTTGAATCACTTTGGTAAACACGGCCTTCCGGATATCAGTCAAGCCTCACCTTCTTTTTGATAAATAGGAAGGCATTGATTGGATTGAGGAGGTCTTTGACGTCTGTCTTCGTGGCTTCCTCATTCTGCTTTTCGTATTTCCTGATCAGACTGAATGCGGGTGAATTTCAAACAGTCCCGCACGGTTACAATAAGCAAAAACGGCTTACACTTTGAGATGTTCTAGGCGATCTTCCTCACTTTCAATGTATTTAGTGAGGATCTGTGGGATGTTTTTCTCAGAGTTGATCAGATTTTGCACATCAGCAATGGAGGTGAACACATCTGCCTTGACGGAGACGAGCAGTAAGGCCAAAAGGCCTAACACGAGCTGCATCCTGAAATGGACAGCTGGGTATCCATAAAAAAAGTATACGTTCCAACGAGCGAGGACGATGACATAACGAGGTCTGTTAGCAAAGTCAGCTTCGGCATGAGTACGGGCGATGCCAAATCAAAAACAAAACAAAAACAAAACAAAGAACAAAACAGAGAGTACGAATCGAACTAGAAACCACTGATGTTGTCTGCCATCATGGCAGGAACGGAAGCACTGCGTAACTGGCTCCCCCAATGATCGAATAAAATTGGAGACACTGAAAGTTTGAGGGGATATTGCCTCAAGCCACCTCGATTGTACTCGATGTACCTTGAAGTATTCACAGATCGAGGAATAATAGGGTGAGAAGAAGTGCCCACTTATTTCACAAAAGAAGGCTCATAGGTGTGAAAAATGAGAGCGAGTGCGAAAAGGTCACAAATAGAATAAAGCATGGCCATCGAGTGTGGTGCAGTAGGACCGGAATTGTCGCGTCGCGGCGAGAGGTGCGCCGCATGCAAAGGAATGTAGCAGAATGCAGCAGCAAGTGAGTAATACAGAAACAAAAGGACTAACAGTAGAATCATGCCTAAAATAGTGATTGCATGCCGATTGAGCTGCATGAAGAACGCTAGAGTTGTAATAATGGCGGAAATGCCGCGTGCGGCGAATCGATTACACAGAACCGATACTACTGCTCGCCTCCCATGGTCATCAAGTCCCACAGTAATGATTACACTATAAAAACCATTTTTAGATAACTCTAGCTGGTCACTCACTTACAAGGATGGAAGAGGATCGGAATTGAGAACTCACGAATGCCATTAAAAAGATTAAAACGAAGATCTAGAGACCCCTCTCTCTATTTTTGCAGACTTTTAGACCTGCAGTAGATGAGCCTGGGGGAAAGAGTGACTGTAGTGCTGGTTTGTCTTCCCACTTACAATTATACATTCAAATATAACTGGCAATTGACGACTGTTGAAGACCTTTGCATATATAAATTGTTACCTCAGAGCTCGATTGGCTATTGGAAAAAACTAGGGTACGAGGAATTTACAGCTTTTCGTGATGATTGCAACCTCAAATCAGGGACTTCGATACATAAATATCTCGATTCCACACTATAATTATCAATGTACTCGTCAAGGAAAATTCGATTATGCTAATATCATCTTGTAATCGAGAGAAATTCATTTTCCGAAAAAACAGGAAAAAGGGATGCTTTGCTGATTTGGGGTGTTGAATTAATCGACATCACCTTGAGGACTGATGTACATTCTCCCCGATTTGACGACTCTCTGCCCATATCGCATTCAACACCACCAGGGGTGTGCACCCCTCTACATAGTCGAAGACACATTTCAAGCCTCCGCTCTCATAGATACCTAGATACAGAGCCTAAGTGGATTAGGAAATGAGGATAATAGGACTCCCAGTTCCGTTTTCCGGAAGAGTTTGCTTTGTTCAGAGGGTCTTGCGGCGATATCGCCACGTTCCGACTCTTCCAATAAATACCCACTACATTTGTGTTGGTGTGTTTTGACTGGAAATATCTCCTGTTCCCTTGGACCTAGGAGTTCAAACTTGGTTGGAGTACAGGAGGCAGAAGGGGAACACTGACGGTAAGTCCGACGGAACTCCGCTCGAAGGAGCGATGCGCTAGCGAGAAATTTCAATTTGAATCTGAAGCGTTCAAATCTGGTAGAAGTGCTGGGCCGTAAGGTATGCTCTCCTGTTCGGGACTGGGACGCCCCAATGCCGGTCTCTCTCTCTGCTCTTCCTGAGAGCAATTATCTCTCTGCTCTCCCCGAAAGCATACCTTACCGGGAAGAGGACCCTCCCCTGTTCGGGGGAGCATACCTCACGGCTCCAGGCGGCATTATGAGAACACTGTTGAAAGATCTCAAGAGGGACTCCGCCCACAATTGGCGGGGCGTGCCCTAAAATTGTCAGTCTATCGAATATGATAGCGCTACAGGCTGCAGTTTGGTACGGCCGAATGTATGTTGTGGAAAGTGATTGAATATGATGTTTGCGGAGTCAAGGGAAAAAAGAGGAATGGAATAAATTGCTCGAGTACTCTTGTGTCGAGCAGGACGTCGCTCATAATGGACGAGGTGATCACCAAATGTGTCGGGTGTGTGTGAGCGTTTGGCCAGAGACTCCGTTATACCTCCTGTACTGCTTTGAGAGAGCATACAAAATTGTAAAGGATGTGGATGACAGGCCAACTTCACTGGGAAAGAAGGAGAGCCCATCGTTAGCCGCGCGATCAGTCTAGTTCATTGTAGAGGCCGCTACGCCTTAAAACTACTACGACTCTGATTGCGAGTGGAAATCGAATATTCCAAAATAGGGGTTCACTTCTGCCGCGAACGGCATCATCTTTCATCTTCGTAGAACTTCGATACATGCCAGATGCTCAAAGGTACAGTTTGAGGTCCTACATTTGTGAAAACATAGATCCATCAAATTTCCTTAAACCGCAAATGCCCCTTAGCTATGCGGATTCCATTGGGGAGGGCCTCTCAATTAAAACTGAACGACCCCCAATCTTAGCGACAAGAACATCCGTAAATTTCCGACTAGATGGTTTTAGCCTAGTGTTAAGTGTTCAACTAGCCGGTTCTTTGACTAAAAGCTAAGCTTCAGGAGTCTGCACCGTACCGCAGTTGCTTATGTCATGATGGTGGAGCCGTCTACCATCCCCTCAACGATTCATTTATGAGAAAGTTCTTCACAAAGTCACGGAACTCAGTGAACTTTAAGCGCGAACTCCTAGCAGGCTTCAACTAATTCTGTATTTTTCCTACGAGGTTCTCGAAATTCTAGCACAGAAGACAGACAGAAATAATGAAAAATGTAAATGTGTTTCGAAATTGCTCAATTTTTGAAAAAAATCCTTTCTTTTGTAAAGTCTCATGAGCTCATTCTCAGACCCTGGGAGCAGTTATCAATGAAACTCTCGATTCTCAGCGTTTCCATTAGCTCATACTCACCTGGCTACAAAAGTGGAAACTACAGGTCACTCAACCTTACCTTTGCTGATCAATTGCTGTTCAAAATGCCGGTGAGTATTTAGTACTTCCCTTCTTTTTGATTGAAACCTTGTACTAGACGTTACAATACGAATTATTACTGGATTGAGCACTCTATTTTGAACCATATTTGGTTGTATGGTTAGAAAATTCCCAGACAACTGGAGCGATCGCGGTGAAAATAGAGGTTGAGCCCGGATCGCCCAAAATCTGAAGATGACACAAGGCTGTCTATATACGACTGTCGAGTCGTTAAAAATCAAAGCTGAGATAGTAATTTGAGCCGCAGGAAGCTCAAGCCGTTTCCATCAATGCGGTCTTAACCTGAGGCGCCGAAGAGTAAAGATCTACTAGCGTTAACTAAACCTTCCTTGGCTTGCGCGCTCATATTCAACTTCCGTTTAGAGTAGGCGTTTTGAGTGTCGTATGTTGGTATTCATTGACTTTTGACAGCTAATCGAGGTACGAAGAAGTGCTTTCACTCTCCCGAACAAGTCTAACACTAATTAATCAAACCAGGAAAAGTAGAAAATTTACTTTCTCCGGGCAGATGCCGATCCATCACCCTTAATGTGATACAGGGGCACTTGACACCCTCCCACAAGAAAGCTCACAAGTAGCACGAGATGTAACATCTCACAATGCACCTTACAGTATATTCGAGCGGCGGAGTACGTGTTGCTCGAATATAACGTAAGCTTAGTCGATCTTTGTATGGTGGCGAAGAGCGGAAGGGTAGCATTATATGTATGTAGAATGGATGCACGCGGAAATTGAAACTTTTCGAACCTATCCGCACAAGAACTGACACCTCACTCAACTATAATTGGTACGGTACATAGAGGCTGGCCATGTTGTTGTATGATTGAGCATTACAACTTATATAAGAAATGTGGAATGGCTTAAACACTGTGCCGGAATTAGTGAACTTGAAATATGGCGACCTTAATGACTGCAAACTTTATCTGAAAAAATCTGCTATCTGCTTCTCCCGAAAACGGATGTCGCTATGGAATGTGACGCAGGATCCTTAACGAAGACCTTTGTAGCTTAAGGCCAGGGACCCACACTATACCTAGCTCATACTACTCTGTCAACGGAAACATATAAAGGCCTTAGTTACATCTCAGTTTCTGCAAAAAATCTTTGCTTCACCATAGTTTGCCTAAAAAAGCATCGTAATCATACTACTCGAATTGGTCGAAGCCAAAGCTTCTAGAGAGTTCAGAAGCTTTCTGGATGCTGAGTTCGAATCATCACCTTCTACGAAACTCAATCAACTGGATGCAAGAATATTATCACTTCATCTCTCTTGCTATCGATTTAGTGGAGGCAAAACTTCGAGCATTTTCCAACAGCCTTCAAGTGGCAATAATGTCAGGCTGTTTACAGATTTTTTTCTTCTTCCATCTTTCTTTCCTCCTAGAAGATCAAGGGAACATAGAGTAGCAAGCTCTTACGGAAGTGCATAGTCACAGTGAACTGGGGCCCGTGCTTACGTAAGTGAGCGCAAATGGACCAACATTGAGATTTTCTTTTCACGTGGGCTCCATGTTTTGTTCTGTGGCCCAACCCAACCCGATCGCAAGAGAAACAAACGTAAACATCATGAAACAGATCTCTATCCATCTCTTATCTGTTAGCGCTATCTGTTAACTAATGAACAGATAGAGGCCAGATAGGACGTAGGAAATATTCTGCTTAAAATTTTGCTATGAAAAAAACTGCGAGTTAAAAGGGTGTCAGCGGATACTACTTATGATACAACCTAAAAAATTATCGAGGAAACTGGATTGATGACCCGTTTTGAGAGTTGGCTCTTGAAAAAGGGAATTACCACTAGAGACCAGTAGATGGGTCAAAACCCACTTGTTGGCACCAATCGGGGCATTTTATTACGGTGGTTGTGACCCGACGTTTCCCCCTGTGTCACGAACGAAATGATACATATAAAGCTGCGTAAACTTGAAAAACCGGAAGAAAAAGGATTTAAAGATTGAAATAAAAATAACAAATTTAGGAGCTGTTTGAGAGGTGTAATGGTTTTTATAATTAAAAGCGACTAAGTCATAAATATGCTAATGGCTGTCCTGCACAGTTTGACTGAATGTTTCCCAACCAGCCCCTTGGAGGCTTTCTCTTCCATGAGAGCAGCATCTGAAAAACCAACAGTCGCCAAATATTGTCTTTAGCTGAGATTTCGTAATCTCAGAGAACTTTTCGTCTGAATGCCTTATCATTGCCATTCTTAACCCTAAGTTGCAATTTTTCGTTCAAAGCCATGGTAACCACACCCTCTTGCGGTAGAGGTGAGTTTCAAGTAGCACCCACTGGGCTATCCAAACCGTACCAATCTTCAACGTTTTCAATAATAAAATGTATCTGTGTAATATATGATAGACGCGTAGAAAATAATTCACAATAACGACGAGTGACATTATGGCAAAGTGCCAAAACAATATAACATGGTACGGAATTAGCCCGTGAGTGCTGGGGCATTATGCTGCTCTCAAAGGGGGGTACAATAACAATGACGATGACGGCAAGATAACCAAATAAACTATCTGGAAGTAAATAATAATGAAAGAGAATTCAACAAATGGCAATGAACCGTTTGGCAAGGCATTCGTGTGAACAAGTAGTCACCACCCGAGAAAACCACAGAAGAAAAAGGAAAACGATGAAAGAAAAAAAGGAAAAGAACTACGTTGAGCAATGTTTAGAGCCGTTAGATAGTGTTGAATATGTCCTTAGATAGGATCGGACTCAGATTCGGAGCAACTCTTGGCTCTGGACCGAAACCAAGATCTCCGACGAACCTGAAAGAGCCCGAAATTAGAGCGATTACTGGAGGTCGACATGAGATTGGCCTCTGAGGACATACCGTTCGTAGTCCGACATTTTTATGCCACATCGACGACGGAACTCGTTCCCTCGCTCGTGAATCCATTTGTTTGAGACCTGGGAAACATAACCTCTTCAATGGAGGTGGTGGTGTAGAGGAATCAATCGAATCAATAGGCAATCATACCCATTTCACTCCGACAAGAACTGGGCAAGCTGCATGGCGTGTTCTTGAATCACCATCTCCCTGTTTGTGAAGGTTGTACCAGAACAGAGCATCATTCTGAAGAATCACATTCAAGTGTTGCAAGTAGATAGGGGCAATTCTGATGGGGCCATTACGAAAGGAAAGTCACTGTGATCAGGAATTCCTGATATACGAAACCGGTCCTTTTCTGATGAAAACGATATTCTTTGAAAAGTCAGGAGATCACTCAAGAAGAACCATTAACACTTTACACACTCTCTTTAGAAGCTCTGGAACATTCGCTCGAATAACCATAATGACCAATCCCTTCGTTTCTAGTTCTGGTCTCCATGATGTCTACATCTTTTCTTTCCTTCCATTTCGATGAATTTATAGTTTCAACGACAACCGGTGTCAAGTGCTTGGTCATTAGAATTCGATCTTGTCGGGAGTGGATATTGCATACGATTCGATTCTTAACCAACAAGACCTGACCTCCTACATGGGGGTGAAGTCAGGATATGACATATCCACTGTGGAACACGAGGAGGAGTTTGAGACTTTTGAAGGAATAACACTAGAGTGCCTACATGATCATCTCCCTGGTCAATCGTTGACCAAACCAATGCTTCAACAACATGATCGCTCTCATCACCACATCTTCCTTCACCCTTCACTTTTCAATATCTCCTTAACCAGTACCTCCATCAGTCACTTAAAAAAACCCTAAAAATTAAATTGAGAGAAAAAAGAGAGAACAGGAATAACCTTTGTTGGCATCACGGTCGATTTGACATCAGTGAAGACGGTAGCACCACCATGAACAGGTTGTGACATCTGTAATTCAGAACCTCGTAAATCTTTAGTTGTGTAGGGATGAAGAGTCATTGGATAGCAAGGACCCTAGCCACGTAAAGGGTGTAGTTGGTGTACTGATGTCTTACCTGCTTTGGTAAACTCTTACATAACGAATCTCGGAGGACGACGAACCTACGGTAGAAGGGGTACATCACTCCCTGGTTGTTTGTTTTCTAACCAGCATATTAAAGTGAATAGGGAAAGAAGGTTACCCTCGATGCTCCAAGGCTCCTACAGAGAAGTCCCCGTAAGCAAAACTCACGTAGAGTAGCACAGTTGCGATTCTGTTACCAGTGCCCAATGAGTCAAACGACTTGGTCTCTTCCTTTCTTGCGTGATCAAAGTGAGGATCATAGTGACCACCGATTCCGTAGTTAGCAATCTGAAAAAGACATTTGGCCGAGAACAATCGTTGGAGCCGAGCCAATAGCCACCTGCAATTCTTCAGCGGTTTCCATTTCAAGGTTGGTCATCAAGTCGATGCGCTTGTTTACTCGATCCACGACTTCATCTTCCCAACCTTTCAACCATGCGCTGAAACCTCCATCTATTTATGTGATTCTCAACCGAAGATAAATAGCCATTCACCAACCTTTTACTGATCCTGTAGGTAGCGGTAACGAGAGTGCCGGTAGCAGCATCGTGAACAGTGGCACGGGCCAGCTAAACGAACTACACTTCAGATTTTCGGGAAGATGGGAAGGGCAGTTCACAAACCTTGGGCTTGGCCAGTTCCTGGATCTTCTCAATTTCATCATCGCTTACCACGTCCTTGAAGAGAAACCGCCAACGGGTTGAATCGCTTGATTTCAACCTGAAATGTGCACGTACAACGTGCAGTTCCAATTTTCGGACAATCGACCCCGATTCATGATCCCCTTTGTAAAACATCACCGCGTTGATTTCTCTATTCCAAGGACGAAAAGAGTCACACCTACAGAACGATAAACAAGTTGCTGATGCAATAGCAAGTGCATTACGTGCTGTTCGAATTATACTTTGGTCAAGTTCATTTATCTCAAAGAGCGATGTTTTGCAATCAACGATGTCACTGAAGTTGGCGGATCAATTCCTTCCACTAAGGGTCCTTCACAGATGACCGTTAAAAGTTCACGATTGGAAGCGTTCTCGGCGTAGAGGAATACGAAAGAAACGCCTTATTACGCCTCCTTCAGGCCAATTCTCACTTTCTAGAAGCTGTTGAGGTTGCACCATTCGTACCGGGACGCACCCATTGCACGCAGGCAGCTTACTGTATACAGCTGGACGCAATGGCGCACACCCTTGACGTTGCACGCAGGCAGCTTACAGCTCGTCCAAACAGCCTTTCCATGCAACTTCTGTCGTCATATTCTCGTCTAACCCCTAATTTTACTTTTTTGGAGCATTTTTTATTATAAACTGGGTGTGGTGCGATTCACGCGTCAATGTAATGAGATCATCGCACAAAATGCACTAAAACATCATGCCTACCATCATAGTGGAAGAAAAAGAACTTATAAGAAGAATAAGTAGAAAACCGACCAACTATGCACTTTTACAGAAAGATTGCGTTTTCTAGGAACAAAAAAAAATTGGTTATTCTTATTTTGATCGTTTGACAAGTAAATTGTTGACCTATGAGGTGAATTCCTAATCTCGGAAGAGCTTCATTGCCATAGTAAAGAGATCTGCTCTAATTCATGGTGAAGCCGTGGACTACTGCACATTTATTTGGTCCTTCTCGACAGTAAAGTACTGAAACAATGCTGCGTGCGTGAAGAGCTCTAATGGGGTCACGCGTGAATCGCGCGCCCTCCTTATAAACTATCTCTTCTGTTATTCGTCTTAAATTGGGTACCCCGAAAGCACTTTGAGTTGTACCTTCAATACTGATTTCGACGTTTTTCACGTCCTCGTTTCGCGGACAGAGACTTCTTCCTATGGGACAATGGGAACTGCCAAGTTGCACCTACGAATCCTAGAGAGGTCACAGAGCTCTTCGTTTTACAGATTCTTTTCATAGAAGGACTACCTTCGATGTAGTGGCACATTACAGGTCAGTAAAGATACCATTTAGTGAGAGGGCGATGTTCAACTTGTCAAATTAGACTCGAATGTATATCCCACAAGATGGAACTGCTGATAATACAAATATCATATGATAGAAATGCTCCTAAAACTCACCTTGATCGGTGCATACACTAAAAATGGCCTGTCTCGCTTGTAGTAACAGTAGAGCTTTGAGATTTCTTTCGGGCTCTAAAACATTGTCATCATTATCAAGCACTTCGATGTCTCCTGAACATTCACGAACCACAGGCACTTCGTTCCTGCAGAGGGCTTCGTAGATCGTTCGCTCCTCATTACCAAGGACACTGGCAGGTCGGTCGTTTCTTATTGGATCCAGGGACCTGAGAAATGGGAGTACTTCGAATGATTTTTTCATAAAAAGCGAAAAAGCTCACCTCCTCATTTCAGCCTTCTTTACACCTTCCTGAGCCAACAGATCTTCGTACCATTTGATGTTTCCTTTTGCTCTGGGATGAGTAGGATCTGCAAAAGTTGTTAAGAGAGCAGTGACTATCCAATTCGCAATCAAAATCTTCAAAACCCATTTCTCGGAAGATGATTTTGTCTGGGTGGGAGGATCATGGAACAAAATCGGGATTGAAAGCATTGTCGAGTCACATAATCGGAGCCCCACCCCCACCATTGCTAAAATAGGGGAAAAGAAACTTTTCTTCAAAGTAATAGAAAGATTGGAAGGTAGATAGGTGATTTTAAGCTCCACTATGCTATGCTCCAGAAGGGGATCGACAGGAATCCTTGCCACTTGAATGGTAACAACGACAACAACAACAAGACGACAAGGTGGCCTTCCTAGGCTGTGATGCAGTAGGAACGAAATTGTCGCGTCGCGGCGAGAGAGGCGCTGCGCGCGAAGGAATGTAGCAGAATGCAGCAGCAAGTAAGAAATTCAGGAGTAAAAGAACTAACAGTAGAATCATGCCATAAGTAATAATCGCAAAGCGACTGAGCTGTATGAAAAACGCTAAAACTTTTATAACGAGGCAAATGTTCCGCGACAGCCGCGTGCGGCGGATCGATTACACAAAATCGTTCCTACTGCTCGTCTCCCGCCTTCCTAAGATCACTATGATTCAGATCCCATCTTCTAAAAGGCATTCATGGATTCATCCGACCATCATTCATTCATTCACTCATCCATGTTGAATGGCATTCAAGAAAAGTGCTATGGCATCTCCCACGCCCACGTCGATCTATTCAATGTTTTCATTCTAATCAACAAAGAAGCATGCGAAATTCTGGGGAACGAGTAGAAGACTTACCGATTCTGTAGAGTTCCTCAACGAATTTCAGTGCATGTTTGAGATTTCCTTGTTTATAAAGTGAAAATGAGAGGTACTCGAGAATCTAAAGCGAACGACTGAATCAAGGTGCAACACAGGTATCGCTATGGAGGGAGCACCTCGCTCATACTCGCTGTTGGTACATCTTCTTGTTCAACTCGTCTCTTGGCTTCTTCCATCCACATTATAGTATGGTAATAATCGCCATCATGATATGCTGCTTTGCCGACTTCGAAACAGTCTCCGGCTGGAACATCGGATGTAAAAAAGTAATGCTCATAATCGAGGGCTTCTCAGAGCGAATCCCAGTTAAAATGAATGATTGCCGTGGGAGTTTGGAAGGTTTTCTTTTGTCTCACTTATTTTCCCAGAAACTAATTTGTCTATTATAAATCTTGTGAAGAGGCGAGAAAAAAAGAGCCAGGTAGCTTTCTGGAGCTTTCTTTCGTCAATGTTACCCTCTCATCCATCGGAGTTTGTGCAAACCAATTTTTCTTATTCGCAGAGTTGGATTTATAGAATGTATTTGGCTACAAAAAGCGTAAACACAAAATCAAGCGATACACATACTAACCGTCAAAAGTATAATTGCCTTGATCATTGTAAATTCGTCCATTGGCAAGGTCTTTCGTATCCAGTCGATAAGTGTCCTGAAGTCTCAGCAACCCGATGGCGGCTCCTGTCAGGTCCTCCTAAACGTCAGATTTTTAGACGGGTGGCAGTCATCAAATCATGCATGCACATCGTAATGCGCTTATGAGCAGGAGCTCTTTCTAGGCAGCGGCTATCAGTGATAGGATAGGAATAATAAAGACGTGGTCAAAAGTTATCCTTAGGAGGAACCTTTCGCCCCAATGGATGGCCCAAGGTACGCTGTCGGCTGGAAAAACGGCATAAGAAGGGCGTAATGAGGGCCCAAAGACCGGATTAGCCAACGTACACACCTAAAGGTGTACGAGTTTCATGGCGTTTGCTGAGGCTTGCACCATTCGCGCCGGGACGCATGTGTTGCACACAAGCAGCTTACTCTAGCCAGCTGTACGCAATGACCCAAACACATTCCGGCAGCTCACCCAAAATTACCTAGCCTTTATTAAGTAAAAATGCATGCCAATATGCACCCGAATAACTTGCCAGTTTTGAATGTTAAATAAGTGCAGGTCGAATCCAAAGTGGGTTGCCTTTTTAAGTGAACACTATTCTAGATGGGATTTCCCAACCATCTTTAGCTGAGACGAGTATCAGAACAATTTAATGATGAAGTAGCAAAGGTCGTAGCGGATTTCGATCAAATGAAAGGAAGTCGAGGTCTCTAGCTCGATGCAGAGAACTTCACCATTTCCAAACTTTCGAAGGCTTATATACCCCTTGAGAAACACCGCTTGCGACGGGGATGAAGAACTGTTGCTTCTCGGAGATCGAGTTTCATGAGCATCCCTCTCTCAACGTATTTGTAGCATATCATATATGGGGCTGGTTTCGTACAGAAGTATGTCTAGCGTGTTCTCCTTGGACTACTAGAACCGCCGACTTCTAGTGTAAGAGGTCTCTGTTTTCTCACTGTACGTTCAGAAAATTGCATGCAATCATACACATTCATGACACCCTGATCGGTACCGGAAGCGAACGAACGATCGTATGGTGATCGACCACCAACTATATCTCGAAGACGCTCCTGGTACGCATCATCGTACCATTCTCAGAGAAATTCTGATCGAGGGATTCTTCAGCGACTTCTTACGAAGTGCAACTACTGCTTGAGTACTTGTGAAATGCTTGTGCGTTTTCTTCTCAGGAATAGACCGTGAGTCGTACACTCGGGTGGGGTCTGGGAGCTCCGCAGGCCACATTGGAAAAAAAGTCGGGAATCGGAGGATAGGAAAAAAAGTCGGGAAAGCAAAAGCTGCTTATTGAATCGATGAAACGGGGTCCGTGTCACTGGGATGGAAAACAGACAGCTCTTTATCATTTTGAGCTCCTTTGTAATCCCTGTAATTCTCAAACGGATAAGCAGAGTTGCCCCCAATATTCAATCGAAGTTCAATTCTACTGTCGTATTTTCCATCTGAGACCATGAAATCCATTATCCAATCTTTGTCTGACAAATATCTTTGGATAAGGAGTTGTGAGGAAGACAAAGGACCGGATCGAGGCTCGTCTTCGACTAGTCCACTCATCGCGATTCGAAAGAATCGGGCGAAAAATGTCGAAGGGACGAGTTATTACGGAAACGGATTGGCTAGATGCGGCGTAGAGACAGGATGAGGCTCGATGAGGACAAGGCTCCACTACTTTTCCTAGGGCGGACATAAGTCTATCAACTATGGACGAGTTTTGAAAACCCGTTCCCCAGCAAGTTTGTTGTTATGCTTACGATGCAGCTTGTAAACACCAGCAAAACAAGCAGGAGAATCAACATGCGGAAATGACATAGAACGAACCTCTGTTGGATAGCGGATACCATAGTTGGCGTCTTTCATGCGTTCGATGATGGAATCAGCCTTGTTCAACATCATTTTGTGTTGGATGCCTTTCCAATCGAAGATCTGCAAGTACCATGCTCACCGTACTACATGGCTATAGAAACGAGCAGAAAAACTCACCTTCTGTTTGATGAGCACGAAGGCATTTATTGGGTTGGAGATATCCGCAGTGCCAGTGGCCAACGCTTGCTCGTTCCGTTTGTCGTACTGCTGGGCCAACCTAGATTTGTACAAATTATGGGGGCTATCTGTAATTGTGAATCCTGAAAGGGCATACTTCTTGAGCTCGTCCAGCCGCTGTTTTTCACTTTCAATGTACTTGTACAGCAGCGATGGAATGGACTTTTCCGAATCAAGCAGACCTTGCATGTCGGCTACGGAGGTGAATAGATCTCCGTTGACCGCGGCAACCAGTAAGGCCAAAAGGCCTACCACGTAGTACATCCTGGAAATAGAAGAAAATAAGCGAACGGGTTGCAGGTTGCAGTTACAGGGAGAACAACACCCGTGCAGTTCTCTTCATCCCGAACAGTGGCGATGTTATCTATGGAATTCTCATTTCTCATACGGAAAATCCCGAAGTACGCAGGCAAACAATAGTCTGGATCAATATATAGTATGATGAGAGGAATACTTTTATTCAAGCTTCTCCAACTATGATACTATCCCCAAGTATGTGGCCAAGAATCAACCTCCCAAGCGGCTGACAGTTGGTCTCAAAAGTAGAGTTCACGATAATTCTGAGGCATCTAGTTTAAGTGAGATAATGGAAGATGTGGTGCAGAATATATAGGGCAAGGATGTCGAGCGAGCGAAAATCTGCGTATTTGAAAAAAATAGGATGAAAAAGTGGTAAAAAGAGGTTGTACGAGATAAAGGCGGCAGAAGTGGTAAGGAAGGGCTGCTAGGTCAAAAGAGGTCGAATTCTCTTTCTTCTTCCCTGAGCTCGTTCACAATAGCGTCATTGTCAACATTCAACAGTGCCCCTGGAAAGGAAAAGAAGACATATGTTCGCAGGTTTCGTGTACATTCGCCACCTTCTGTAACCGTCTGGGTGCCTCCCACCTGAACATGCTATTTGTTGGCGTCCTAACGCTTCTTTGTGAATGGTGCAGCCTTGATCAGGCCATCATAACACGGCCACTTCTAGGTGTGCACGTCGACCAAACCGATTTTGCGCCTTTGTTACACCCTGTCTATGACGTTTTTCGGCCCGACAATGTCCCATGTCATCCTATAAAGCCACAGGTCCATCCTGGAAAAGAGTTTCAGAGACCATTTTTTATCGTGAACTGTGCCTTCAAATGGAATTTGAAAGGTAAAAGTGAAGACTGTATACAAATTCATTACTCACTGGGATTTTTGCATTTTCCCATATGACTTTAAAGTCTTTTTTAATTGAAATTCTTGGAAAATTAGAAGTAACCCAAGAGTAAATGAGTATTTCACTTGAAAAAGTAATTGACTCCCTGGAACGCGGATGGGTGAATGGTGAGCAAATGGGAAACAGTGACTGAGAGTCCGTGCAACACTTCACATTAAAATGTAATTTGTGTGAGGAGCGCTTGCATCAGTTTTTGAGCAGGTGTCAGGTTAGTGAGGAAGCTGACAAGCATTTCACCGACTTTGAGACGTTCTCAGGTATTCGCACGCATATCCGCTCGGCCAGACTGAAAAAAAGTGGCTTCAAATCCACTTGGAAGTCGTGATTTCCAAGATTTCACCCCTCTGTTTCTGAATGAATTTCGCGAAGGCGCACTACAGAGCGGGATTCTTCAACGCTCAAAGACTTTGTCTTTTCTGTCCTACTGCTACCTCTACAGATTACTTTCGGCCAGACTTGTGTGAGAGAGAACATGACGGTGTGACCCGGCATACCCTCAGCTTGTTCGTTACCTTGATAGGCTATATGTAGTGATATGATTTTGTCTGACCTAAAACAGCTGCACTTTCTCTACAGCACCATCTTGTTTCCTCAATTCCAACGACAATCCTTTCAGTCTTTCTTTTTGGTTCGGCCACAAAATAGGCTGGTGGAACTTCGTACTTTAGCTAAGTCGACACTAGCTAGACTCTCTTCTAGAAGCGCATATCGCGATGGAAGTGGTTTCTGGGAATTCTTCTTAGAAAAACTTGGGGGGCTTCCAGGATAGCACACGGGACGTTGTCGGCCTAAAAAAACGACGTAGACAGGACGTGGCAAGGACCCAAAACCAAAGTGGTCAACGTACACACCCACAAGCGTACGTGTTACGACGGCCTTGTTAGAGCGGAGTCATTCGTATTGGAGCACACATGTTGATGATCCAATCATCTACTCAAGACCCATGGCGACAATGGAACACAAGTTTTTGGCACTTTTGGTTTAATGTAGCCAACTCTACCCGTTAAGCCACAACTGACAACCTGCTCTATACCTCCATTTTATGCCACTTTCTTCGTAACGGCATCGTATAGCCCTTATTGTTTCCAGTTTTAGCAGCTTAATCCCATGTAGCATCCTCTGTATCTCCAAATTATCGTGAGCTAAGTCCCTAAATGGTTTAGCAAAACTTCAAAATCACTTCAGGGTTCCTGCGTAACATATTGGCATAAGTAAGAAACTTATGAAGCTTAAAACATCTTGGCATGTTTACCACCTTGTCTTGTCGCATAGCACGATTCAACCACAAATTATTTACTGCCAAGATTTTTGTAGAGCACAATATCTTTTAAAAAAAAAAAGACCCCTCATGACTAACAACTCAGTATGGGTAAAGAATGTCGCAGTGAAGAACTCTGATCTAAGACACCAACCTAAGAAGTTGACACAACGACTGCAAATTACAGGTGATGTTTCCCGCCTAACCTTGCACCTATTCGGAAGAGTTTTCATGGGGGTAGGTTGGGACGCCCCAATTCAGGGCGGAGTACAATTTTGGGTCGTTCACCACAAGAAGTACGGTCATTTCACGTAGTTAGCCACAAAATTGTAATAAATGCTATTTAATTGCCCGCAACAGGATTGGACTCAAAGGGAAATCGCGGAGAACAAATGGCCTAACAAATAAAAACTTGAAAATTCCATCAGTTGGCCGTGACAAAAAGGCTTCTGCAGAACAGGGAAGCCACATGGAAGACTTGATAACGATAAAAAAGTAGTGGTAAACCAATACCGCCGCAGAGAAATGGTCAGGATCTCATAAATCAGCAGGCGAGCAAAAGGCCAGGAACAGGAAGATTAGGCAGTAAGTTCGAAAGTTCAATTTAGTCAGCATAAATCATTGTTTAACCTCTTGAATAGCCTTTTCCCAAGCGATTCAACTCCTTCAGAGCATGAGCAGCTTTGAAGATTACCACTTCCATTTCAGTTTTTTTTTAAATTCTTCAGCTCGAAATTTAACAAAAGCCTGTTTTTGGCTCAATAGGCTGGATGAGAGGCTTCAGAAGATCTGGAAAGCTCGGGGCGCAGCTGCCTCGCTTGTATTGTTGTCTCTGGCCCTCAGAAGCTCGATCTGCGATCTCTTTCAACATGGAGCCTAGACAATGGTATGCTTGAGTAGCAGATACACATGTATACCCATAGTTCCCCGTGCCCGTGAACACACCTATCCGATCTCTCCCAGATGAATCGATCAACCCTATCGATGGCTACTTCAAAACGATTATCTCTGATGAAGAAGTCTCAGGGAACCGGACAAAAATTAGGATCATCAGGGCATGTTTGAATGGCGCTACTTTCGGAATGAACATCAAAGGATTCACAATCGTCTCTCCATAAATCTCGGCATAATTATGATTCGAGGCCATCAAGAAGTCATCAACAATTAGTAAACGAAGAGGTTGAAGAGACGAATAGGAGAATGTATTCGAAAGAAAGATTCATCGGGGAAGGGTGAGTTTGAGACGATGGGCGTTCTGATGTTTGGAAGGCTGGCATAAATGACCGGAACGAAATTAACGAGTGGTGTTGAAAACATTTTTATAGTTTACAACGACATTTTGAATGTCGATCAAGTGTGACCGACGATGACGTAAACTGTCTATGAAATGATTTCCCAAGTATAACTTACATACCAGTTTTGGACATAGGGATGTAAGCGAAGTAAAGACAATCATAAATATTTTATATGAGTGAGTCTAAGTAAAGCCCTTAGTCCTTGAAATACATAGGAGAACGGAGTCACTCAAATGGAATTGGGAGCAGTTGGTTCTGGAGAAAATAGCAATTTTGATTACAAAAGCAACAAAAACACTGAATGAGAGGCAGCGGTAACTTCCAACGTGTCCCGGTTACGGTAATACGGCGATACCGGTGAATAGTTTCCGAAGAAAAACTGCGGTCATTCAAGTTATTCACAGTTATTCACGTAAATCATGGTGGAACCAGTTCGAATTCGGCCATACTGCAATTTTAACATGATGTAGAGATCACAAAGGTTGGCTATGCAAAACTTCCTTCACAGTGATCGAAGTCTCATAAGAAAATCTGGGAAGACTTAGCAGATCGTAGGTGTTCATACTAAACAGCTTCCCGTTCAAGAACCCTTGTTTACTCGCACCTAGAACCAGGCCAAGGACTTTCCCACTCTTAGAGTGCTTGGACTGATTGGGCAGACGGCCTGGCGTAGTTCAATTCAATCTGATTAAACGACAATCAATACCAGAGTTGAAGAAGGAGGATCGTTATAATCGCATGAGGTCTACTCCTGGAATGTTCAGAAGAGATGAAGCGATCCATAGAAGCCGTTTGAGGAAAGAGGATTTGGGCTGAGAAAACTTTGAGAAGGGGCCTTTTGAAGGAAGCAACCATCTTTCATCATTGCAATCGCAATGAATTGAGATGGAAAGGAATGGCGGTCAACGTAGAAGTGGGAGATGTCGGGTGGGAGAGAGTGTTGGAGAGAAAGAAATGAATGCAATTATTATTGTTGGTAACCGGACACTGGTATCGCAACTGTGCATTCCGACAATGAACGACGTTCTTCAAGCACCATCGCAAGGTTCCAGTTCCACCGAAAAGACACACGAGCAGTTTCACAGATACCAGTACATAAGCTGATGCATTAATCATCAAGAAACTGAAAGACTCACGCCCACTCCTAATCGAACCCAAAAAACTTTCTTCTCCTCAGTTTTCTGGTGTTCTTCTTGGGGTCCAAGGGAAGGGGACTTGGAGAATAACGGGTGAATGGCATTTGAGTGGGTACGAAGAACGGGGAAAGGATGAGAACCCCTTTTTGACCTGAATTTTTCCTTTCGAAGGCGGGGGAACCTGTCAGAACGTCGTCTGCTGAAAAACGGGCGGTGAGCGCCCAGAGATTGGGAGTAAGGGGAGCGGCCAGCCAACGCAAAGGTCGGTTTAATAACCAGTGGATGTTCGAAGGGAACAGCTGGCCGTCAACGAAAGACAACCCATCGTTTTGGATCAGGTCCATGAAGTTAACATATGCTTTGGAAATGCATAAACTGAATACAGAATGACAGGCCTTTCCGGTTACAATTCCCAAGCAAAGGATGGAAAACAGCGGTGTTCATGGCCACCGAAATTGGCTTCATTTACAACGTGAACCGGTTTTGCTAAAAGTTTGCGAGGATCTGGACGCATTACGAAACATCCTTCTTGCAATTGCATCATCATGGCCAGCAGAAAAGGCCACTTGAGAACGTCCAGTTTGCCATAACCGGCCATAAGAGAAAGAGGAAGCGCCTACGTAAGATGGGAGTGCGTGTAGGAGCGGATTTTGTAGAGGAATTGGAACTGGAATGTCCCATACGAATGAATGATGGGCGTCTAGGCCAAGTTCACGACCGAAAAACCACCTCGGAGACGTGCGCATTGTTGCCTAAGACAACGAGTGACCCGATCGATCGCCCGGACATTCCGGGACCGAATCGACCTTCACAAACCACTTTGAACGCCAAGCTCGACCACGAACAAAACGCCCAGCGCTAGCGGACAGATTAATCGCCATTTTATCTAGCCAGTTTTAGGATAAACATAGTAAAAATCAAGAATTTCTCGAAGGATGGCGAAGCTGCAAACGAATTTTCGCTTTGAGAAAGCTGAAGAGGTAGGGAATGTTTTAAAAATAAGCAAATATGGATAGGTGGGAAACAAGAAGGGAAATGCGTGAAGTTCGGGGGCATTAAGGTGTGATCGACGGCAGGCGAACGGAGGAGTGGACGGCTGAGCCGATATCTGGCGCTCGTTAGGAGGTGGTGCAGTCAGCAGCCAGCATACGCGGCCGGCCACGAGAAGAGCGGTCGGCCTCCTACACTGCGATGACGACGACCTTTCTCATCCAACAGGAAGGAAAAAACCCAACGAACGAACGTTCAAGGAATGTTTCCATTTGCATACGGGAACAGAATCGGCATGGTACAGGTCGTAGCTGAATTAGAGCAAGTAGGTGACCTAAAATTCTCCTCCCTTTTGGTATAGGTGAGGTGCCTTCTCATTTCGCCCCCCCTCTAAAATTATCCACTCAAACTGGCTATTACAAAAACCATATTTTGCCCTCCATGAGAAATGTTTTAGAGCGGACACGGTGTAGTGTCAGTGGCTCCCTATCACAGGCGCGATCCTGGGAACCGATCTCGGATCGATACCCGCCCACTGTGACCGCATGGTTTTCATTGATTCATTGGTTCCCCATGGGGTATAATGTGGGGTGCATTACAAAAGCGACAGATTGTTAGTATTGCCAGACGACTTTACTTTTGCTTTTTGCTTTTTAGAAAAACTTCTAGAGGAAAAATGGATAGGTCTCTTTGATATGGCACAACCCGCCACTTTCATCTTCATTTGAAGGCACAATTCAAGATAATTTTGAAATTTTATATCTTATATTTTACAATTTTCAGTTTAAGTGAAATAATTGAAGCTATGACGCAGAATAGTGCAAAAGTGGCTAAGAAAAGCGGAAAGGGCCTGAAGAGAAAACAGGTATCGAAAAAGTAGTAAAGGAAATTGGGTTGTCTGTGATTGTGATGCCAGTAAAGGCATAGAGAGTGTATTCAGGCGAGATGTCAGCATGTCAATAGCTCGAAGCGCTGGCTCCGATAAGTCAGAGAAATGAGAAGAATGTGAGGTGCCAAAGTTGTCTTTTACTATCGTCGTGTGTCACGGCTAGTTATTTGAATATTCAACTTGTGCGCTCCATTGGGAAGAAGTGCACCCTCTACAACACCGCTGAAACACGGCCACGTTTGGGTGTGGACGTCGGCTAAGCTGTTATCTGACCCCTTATTGAGCCCTATCTGAGCGGTTTTTCGACCCAGCAGCGCATCGTATTTCGCCTTTAGATGCCAGAGGTTCATTCAATTGCGAATCTTGGACATGAATTTCATGACAAACTGTGCCTCTAAATGCAGATCTGCCTTGTACAGAAATTAGAATAAGCACGACGGGGTAAGCCGGCCTTCATGTTCTGCCATACCAGAAGTGGATCCAATTTCCGAGATCAGTGGAAAGTATTGCAAAATATCTCACTGAAAAGTCGATCAACTCGATTCCTAAATACAATATAAAAGCTTTGACAAGATTTCAGAACTGAGCATTCAAAACCCCAGTGACTACGTTGATCGGAATTCGAATTTGCAATTAAACATTCAGAGAAAAAGTTCTCTAAGTCGCATGGTTAGCGAAGATCTAACTAATTCGAATACATACGAGTAAAAATAAAGGTATCAATCTTTCTAGAGTGTCACAGACCCTCTTTTCTCGTTATAATTATAGAGAACAGGAAGGAATTGATATACAGCAGTTTTTGAGAGACAGTCGATGATCGGATTGAATTCCCACACTGGTGTTAGATTCAATGAAAACGACAACAGAGGGAAACCCACAGGAAAAATATTCAGTATCGAATAGGATGACACTGCTGTCTGCATATTTAGTATTGATAATAGTCTACACTTTGTGAAATTGGGCAGTATGGGAGATGGTGCAAGGAGTTGTTGCGGCTAAGGTGATGAAGAAGAGTTGGTGGGGAACCGCCTCTTCGATTTTGGCCCGCCCTTAACTCAAACGGATGTCTGCCGGCAGCTGATCCAGCCATTGATCGCCCTCCTTGTTCGCTCGCAGGACGACCCAGTTCAAAGTTACGAATCACAAATGAGCTACTTGAGTCAGCCGTACAGCCCTAGATCATGATTTCGTCTCGCCTGAGGTAGGTCCAACGCTCGCCCCTTCGACCCCCCCCTTCTTGAAAATTCTCTCAGAATCTTCAAGTTCTCTTGTCGAATTTCCTTGACTTCTGAGTAAATACAACGCCTACAATCCTGCATCCGTAGATTTCCTATTCACTCACTCTAGTGTACGTGCAAAAGGTTGACAAACGCGGACATGCGGAATGCCCTCGTTACAAGTCCAACTGCCCCATGTGTGTGAAAGACTGGTGCGTGGGAAGTAGCGGAACTAACCAGCGACCTCGTTTCACCGTCCTAGCCAATGTTCGGTTTTTGAGGTACCACATGCTTTTAGTCAACAAATGTTGTTCTGTACACTAATTTGATGCATCCGCAAGAGTGAGACCACTCAAGTGGGAGCATATGATCAGAACTGATCTGTAAGGGAGAGTTTGTAACGTTCTGTAGCCTCGTGGGTGACCAATGGCGCAAAGAGGTTAGATTCCTATTTCCCCGGACATTTCGGTGGCTTCTCCTTACTTAGCTACACATGATACATACAGCTCGACGAGTTGCTATCGGAGTTATGGGGATCGATCGATCGATTAGTAAGAGATCAATAAAGTTTGGGTTGAGGATTTTCGAAAGGCACAGGCTCAGCGCGAAGTCCCGACTAGGTTGTTATACATATGCGGTGCTGCAGCAGGGAGGGACCTCAAGGCTGCGTCGTGCTCATACCTCGCCAGTCGTTGCTTTCAACCTTCATGTCTGAACATAAGAAGCAAAAAAAAAAATGACACATCGATTGCATTGTCCTTTCATACCCTCTGCCTCGCCCTGCCCTTGTCAGGCGGCTTTACTAGTGCTAGGCTAGCGGAAGCTGCTCGGAACTCAGAATTTTTTTTTGGTGAAATGCTTATTCGAAGGTTTTTGAGGAGCTAGAATTTAGAAATGAGAAAAGAAAAGAAAAAGAGGAGGAACACAGAAGCTGAGCATTCCCCTATGTTGGCTTTTAGTAAGCTTATGGGAATAGAATGTCTAATCCCACTGAATGGCAAAGAGGAATCTGAGCGCTGTTTCAAGTATTGCAAAAAGTTTTAGTTTAAAGTGATCTCATAGCGATGCCAGCCACATGCTCCTTAGCCTCTGAAGAAACTTTTATAATGTTTTCAAGGAGAAGAATCATTCCTAATAAACATGGTAAAGAGGAACTATGACAATAAGAAGTGTGACAGAGAGAAGAAAAAAAATAAGTTGTATAAGGGAAGCAGCTTTCCCGAATTCTTCCCAGGAGGTCTTGAACTGCCCATGTTTGAAGGGAACTTGTCTTGAACAACAACAAAACTTGGATATTATAATCTTTAGGGAGGAATTCAGAGCCTATCTATGGCAACATCTTATCGTTACTCTCTTTGCCCCTTCACGGTTTGCACCCTCAACACGTACATACATAGGTTTACGGTACGTTAACATATGTTCATCACATAGAAGCAGATTTATGGCTCTTGAAACCCGAGTTGGATCTGTGAAACTCGGGGTTGAATCTGTTACCGGCAGAAGCTTTATGGACTTACCCACTACTCCGCCATGGCATAATTCGGCTACTAACCATAGAGGTCGAGGGTGAACTGTCCTTTCTAGGCTTCCGAAACCTTCAAACCACCAAGTAACCGATTCGAAGATGCCTTTTTCTCAATCCGAGCTCCAAAATGGTGATTTCAGGGGTTGCGATAGCCGCTGACAGAGATTCAAGGGAGTAAATTCAGGTCATCTTACCGTAAACCCTTCCGAGTTGTGCTAACAAGTATCGTTACTTTCTGTGATAGCAGTAGTCATGTCTCTAGTATATCCATTATGTGGTCTAGCTCTAAAACTCGACTCAGGCTAAACGTTCGGGCAGTTAGTCATTTTCGTAATGTGATACCTCTTGAAGGCAAATGTTTTGAAACATTGTATTAGTTCTGGTTTAATGGCATAAATTTCTAAGTTCGGTCTTTTTGAAGACCAATAAAGAACTATCGACCAATTAAAGCGGTTCTGCTATACTAAACCTGTTTGGCAAAGAGGTAAAGAAAGTTATAGCATGAATCTCCATTACAACTCTAGGGAGTACTTTATTTCAGATCATGCTGTACACAGGGGTTAGGAAAGAGGTATAATGCCCGCTCGAAAAGTTTTTGAATGACATCGGAAACTAAAACGAACCTTTTTCATCGACTCATCAGGACAACCAGCGCCATAACTTTCAGGGCCAGGAGTCACGACTATAACCGGTATAGAGCTGCTCTCATCGTTGGAAAGGTTTTCAACAATGTTGACCAGTGCTACTGTCCCATTACTTAGTACTTTATACTGCCCTGCCGTACAGGCTTGTTAAAGTTGAGGCAAGCAATAGTTGGAAGCTCCTGATATGTGACTTACCCATCCAAACGCCCAAACGCGAAAGGCTAGGCGCAAACACTGCCGGAAACTCCAACTCAGAAAAACCCATCCAAGCAACCAAATTTCTGCGGTTTCACCAAGGTTGACGTCCCATTCGATTAAGTGACCTACTGGATTTATCAAATCAGGTTACTGTCGTCAAACGTGCAGTATCGTAAGGACGAGAGACGGAACTCCCGTGGAAGATTTTAAATAGGAAGTAGGCAGTTCAAGTGCAGCCTTAGGTAGACTGGCGTAAAAAATGACACCTGCTATCTTTTGGGAGAGTAGCAGGAGGGCACTTTATGTAAATTCACCCAATTTCTCCTATATCAAAATATCCACAGGAGTGGCCTTCAATGTGACACTCCCACAAAGGTCTTTTATTACTGGCATGAACCTTGAGATTTCATTCTGTAGTACAGGTCAACAGAGACACGTGTAGGATACCACGTTGGCCACCGGGGCAAAACTGTCGTTTACACTTACAGGATGAATACGTAGCACTATGGTATCCCCCAAAGAAGTAACCTTCAAAGTGACCTATCAGACAGAGCAGAGAACGTTTTGCCCAAAGGGTGGACTTCCCGAGCCCCGATGCGACCGTTGCAAAAAGTTGTTTACAGTTTTGCTTATACGATTTCGTCCATTCGATTTCATCAGGGAGAAGCATGCCTCTGCAGAAAAAACGCGTTTTGCGGGCAGGTTTTCAGATGGAGGATGCGGGCAAAAACTGGGCCGCCGCCTAGAGGTGAGACCTTTGGGAACGTGCAACGACGAGCGGGGCATGAAAACTTTGCGATTTGCACGCGCTTGACCGGAGAAACGCTGCGTTGCCGACATGATGCAATTCATTTCGGGAGTTGTGGGGAAGGGGGAAGGGATGGGGGTTTGGCTGAATAATTAGCAAACTGGATGATGAGTTTCTGGCCACAAAATTGTCAACAAAAAATCCCCCTCTTTTTCCCCACATGGAGTACCTACATATGTAGGAACGTCCAACTGACATACTGCTGGGAGACTCTACACTTGCCTTTCGCATACACCCCCGTCCTCACTGAATAATTTTCCTATCAATAGGGCTCTTAAGCCATTACTCCAGTAAGATGGCGGCTTTTGTACCATTACATAAGTAATGAGAGTGAGATGACGTAAGGAGTCAATACCAACGAAGTAGCGCAAGTCCACTGTCCTTGACAGCTGCTGTAACAAAAACTGGAAGTGAAGTAATTTTACTGTTCAACGATAGTCTTCAACTAAGTAGAACCTCTCCCAAAATGACTTTGTCTTTGACTTTCTTCACTGCAGTTGAAGATTTATTAGGGTCGAAGCGTCCGAACACGCCGACGACGTATTGAACAATCTGGTTGCACGTTTCCCATTTTCCGACTCGCTTGAACGATAAGTAAGGACATCACGTATTGAACGGTGGTCTGGTAGACGTTAATGGAAGGACGGATGCCGGTTCTCAGCGCACCGATCAGGGAAGCAAAAGACAAGAAGCCTAAAAAAGTACACGGCGTCATCAAACTAATATCATCAAGGGGGTGCTTTTGAGATTAGACCGTTTCAGACGATCTCTGAACTTTTCCATAGTTTTTCCCTCTTCCTGAAACTTACGCAAGGCAGGCGTTCCGCTTTCATGGAGATCGATCCAGGGCCAACTAGAGCTGCATGAGTTACTTTGATGATGACCGGATTTTAAACACTGTGCACCCCAATTCAGCCTACAGGCTAGTTACAGCTGCCTCTTCAAGGTTTCTACGAAATCAGCAAGCTATAATCTGATTGCCAGATTTCTAGGAAAGGCTGGATTTGAAGGGGTAGCGTCATGGTGAAATTAACAAATGTGGCGCTTGGAATAGGGGTTTCAAATTTCTGCTGACGATATGTGTATTGTTTATCTAGAATAAAGTACATACAAAGGGGTTAAGGAATCCTGCTTCTAAAACGCGCCCCTATTGCGACTTTCTTTGAAAGCACAGTCCACGATAATTTTTAGGTACCCTTTTTAGGTTGAAAAGTGGGCGTGTTGATATAGAGGAGTACATTGGGGGCAAACAAACTTACCGCCTATTTCAAGACTTTCTAAAAATAGTGGAAACGGAGGTTGTACGAGATCACCCCGTGACGGGAATGGCATGTAAGGTGTGTCTGGACGAGATTTAACCTGCTTCCATTGCTCAAAGAGATGACTACATCGAGCCGAAATTGTCCGAAATTGCCTTCCACCGTCACCAGGGGGTAAGACAGGTTGTTTGAACTTCCTACATGGGGGCCCCCTGAGATAGGGCAGGTTCTACAAAACCGTTGAGATTTGTCCATTATGGGTGCGGCATTCACGTGACACAATCTCTGGCCCCTTACTGTACCCTATCCATGCTTTTCGACCTTGTCGGCAGGTATGGTATAAGGGGAGCCTCGAATTTATACTAGAGAGAAATCTCAGAAACGATTTTTATGAATCGTAATGGCTTTTTGAATGTGTACGTGGCGTATTCAGTGATTTACGGTCAGCCAGCGGATATGACTATATCGACGTATGGGATATCAACAGCCGGGAATCGATCCCCGGTCACGATGGAGTGATTAGCCACTTAGCACTAAATCACATTCGCCACTCTCAACCGATTTACTCAAGCTTGAAACTAGGAGGTGGTTCTATTGCTACGGATTAGAGCCATTCTGGCGGTGAAAGTTTTGTTCTTCATTCAGCACAGTTATGATAGAGTTCACTACCATTTGAACAAAAGCAATTAGAAATATACGAATTTTCCGAGCTACTGTGTGAATTGAGGCCAGCACTATAGTTCAAAGGAAAGAAGGTCACTTATGGAAGCTCAGTAATAATAACACCTCTAAGGCGGCCCGGTTGCGCTTCTTGCGCGCGTCTGCCGAAACTAGGTCACTCGCAGCCGTCGCACGCGGCATGTTAGCCGCGACGAAACGTCGTAGTTGTCAGTGGAGCATACGAATTGCGCTCGGTCCACGGCAGTCGGCCAAAAGGACGATAACACGAACCAATGCAGATCGTTTGCTCCATTGACACTTGGTAGTACTGTAATGCCATCCTGAGACCTCGGTGAGGTGCGCCGCGCGCGAAGTGGGCGGGGTGATCTTCTTTCGACGAACGCGCGCAATGGACATTCTCGAAGGCGGAACACATCCACGAACATAACATGTTATTTTGCTTACTACTTCCAATTTTATGGAAGGGGATGTCCCATTCCCTCCTGTCACATTACGGAAAAAAGCGTAAAACATGTCTGGTCACCATCCGAATTGCAAGAAGTCCAGCAGTCGGGTGGTTACGTTTTGAACATTCCACCGCCTTCCATAAGAGGTGAAAAAAGGGGAAAAATACAAGTATAAATACAAATATAAGGAGTGGTACTTTTATAGTATTTGTAAAATAATACAAGTAGGCACAGTACTTTTTTTCATGATGAAGGCACTACAGAGTGGCCAATGATGAACTGATTGCCGTTGTGTCTGATTACAGTACGACATTTAATCATTAAAAGCACAGTTCATGATAAAAGTGGTTTCTGAGATTTCCTCACAGTTATGAAGGCTCAAAGATTGTATCGTGTATCCTCGAATGAAATTCATCGGCATCGTAGAGGCTGCACCGATCACGAGGGAACCCGTGCAGGAGGCTAAGCAAATTGTCATGACTCATAGCGACAATGAATGGCAGTTCTGTACAGTTCTGACTTTATGTAGTCAGTTTTTTTGCACAATTGCAGCAACCAAAATCTCGTCCCAATGTCCCTTCCATGTTATTTCCGTCATGGTAATCTTGTCCAACCTCTATTTCCCCTACTTTCAAGCAACCTCACTTTTCTCAAAATCGGCCAATTTTTTCTCGCTATATCTTCACTATTGATGAACTATTCCCAACCTATATTTCCGCCTTTCGAATAAAAATGGGTACCTCAAAATTATTGTAAACTGTGCCTTTAAGCATAACGGAAATGGCTGATAGTTGAAATGTTTTATGGAGCTGAAAATATAGTCGATTCGAGTCTGTATTCCTCGGTACATAGTTGTTACGTGCGCGCCTCATAGGTAGTTTCCAAAAGTTCACTTCTTGAACAACTATGCCTAGATAAACCCGATAGAGAACTCGAGTTCTAAGGGGAATCCGAAGTTCCAAGATATGTCAATGAATGAGGATCACGAACACCGAACTATTGAAGAGCAGGTCGGCCAGACATGTCATGTGATTTTACGATGACCAAGCTGTCACTGAGTGGATCCGTTGGGGCGTCAAACGAACATCAAACTCGCAGCCAAATCAATGGCCAGATTTTTTTACGAAACCTCTAAACGGGAGGAATGTTTTGCATCGTGCTCCTCGGGCAAAAAGGGTTCTCTGGACTGGAATGATACTCAATAGGAACGAATGGAGGAGAAAAATGACCAAATCGATGACCAAATGTCAATGACGAGGAAAGGATGGCAGGTGACAGGTGATCGAGAACACAGTTTATGTTTCACACCATATTGAGACTGTATATACATACATATGTCGCATTGAGAATCTAACTAATACTACCACGCGAAGTTCCAAATAAAAATGCAATTTTATGGATTACAGTCTTATATCACAAGGCGCTAGACTCTCCTCGTCTTCCTCACTAGCAGCACCACACCCGGTTCCTTGGTTCCGTCAAACTGATGTTGGTGCATTGGAGGACAAAAAAGACGCTTTCGATTCTTCGTTTCTATTGTTTAACACTTGCAATGACTCAGAATGATTTTTATTGTTTTCTGTCGAACGATGATCAGTTGATCGATTCTTATGGGAGATACCCCCACCCTCAACCTCCATTCAAAGTAGAGGTGTTTGGAATGTACATATATGTCACCTAAACAATAACTTGCGGTGGCTAGCTGGCGTGCAAGTCAGTGCTCTCATCGTTTCAGACAGTAACAGAGGGATGGGTATCGACTTGGGATTCGATCCCGGGACCACGTGAGCGGAAATGCCCCACTTGGCATTATCGCCTACTGCTTTTCATCCTATAGGATAATTGCTATAAATATACTAGCCCTTCCTATTAGTAGGGCTAACATAATATAAAGCATACAAACTTTAATTCCAATTGTATCGAAAGTGAACAGAATATGAGAGTGTTGGGCATGAACGTGAAAAAATAAAGTGTCGTACTGAACTCAAAAGTTCATCATGCTTGTTCGACCGGAGTATCGGATACCACTGGAGCAAGAGAATTAGCATAAAATTAAAATCAAAAATTGATTCGAAAGATAGAGGTGTAATATTTCGTCATAGGGAGAAGTATGTAGCCAAGTCAACTGGTACAAGTAATCCTGTTCAAGTTTTATACTGGCAAGTGGCTTCAGCTTCAGGACTTTCCTCTCCACATATTTACAAGCACGAATTAGCTGAAACAGAGCCCTGATGACCAGAATAATTCTCATTCATTTTCAAAGTGAAAAAAATTTACAGTCGTGATGATATGAGTAAGGTAAGAGTGAAAGAATGCCTCACTTATCGCCTACTTTTTTGAAACGATTGCGGAATGACGAAAAACGTGAGCAAAGCAAGTTGAGGACTAGAGCTGGAAAAACGTACGGGAATTGTGATGATTCATGAGCGATGAGGCATCACGCAAGTTGTGTACGAAGTGGGCACGTCATGTTGATTGAACGTTTATTATGAATAGCCGAGGAATGGCTTCCATTCCAGCAATGTTATAAAAACTTGATGCAGACTAAGTTTTTCCAATGGGGTTTGGCACCTGACCGATTGAAATAATTATTCTTCTTGTGCATCTTTGCAATCTCAGAGATCCTGAGACTCAGATCCCCATAAAAAAAAGCGAGACCGAGGTGTTATTCAGATAAATTTACACCATTCCGGCTGTGGCTTCGCCACCTTACTCAAGTCATCTAAAGCTTCGATTTCGAAGAGTAATTCAACCCCACCTCAAGAGGGGATGATATGTAATTTGGATGTGAGTAAAAAATGGAATCGCCACTTCTACAAACCTTTTTTGCTGAACCGAGAAACGAATGGAAGAATGAAGGGTTTATCTCTAGTAGACTGGTGAATAGGAGGTGCAAAAGAGGGTCACAAGGTTTAGAGAGTGCATGTTATAGTGTAACTGATTAACTTCACTGACTTCAAACTCCCTCATTATGACACTGTTGAAAAATATCGTGTTCCTTTACTCATCCTGAACCATTGATAAGCCAGCCTCGTGGAAGGTGGAAGTGGGAAGAAGCAGAACTGGTCATGCCATTTATATAATCCCCTAAGTGTGTCGGTGTGTGTGCGTGTGTGTGTGTGCGTGTGTGTGTATGTGTGTATGTGTGTGTATGTATGTGTGTGTGTATGTGTGTGTATGTGTGTGTATGTGTGTGTGTATGTGTGTGTGTATGTGTGTGTATGTGTGTGTGTATGTGTGTGTGTATGTGTGTGTATGTGTGTGTATGTGTGTGTATGTGTGTGTATGTGTGTGTGTATGTGTGTGTATGTGTGTGTATGTGTGTGTATGTGTGTATGTGTGTGTGTATGTGTGTGTATGTGTGTGTGTGTGTGTGGTGTGTGTGTGTGTGTGTGTGTGTGTGTGTGTGTGTGTGTGTGTGTGTGTGTGTGTGTATGTATGTGACCGCAAATTCACAAATGCTGTCCCCGTGGACCTTAGAGCGTTCAAATTTGGTAGGAGGACAGGGCGGCATGACGGGAATACCTACGCTGAGTGGCAGGACCGGATTCCTCACACAGAGGGCGGAATTCGAGCAGAATTCATGATTCCTGTTCCTGTGCACCTAGAACGTTTAAAATTGTCAGGAGTGCCGATGCAGGTTTGACAGGATGGGTAAACTAATGTTAGGAGGCAAGCCTAGACTCCGGGCGGGGAAAGCGCCTTTTCTTTCACACTTTTCCTCATAGTACCCCAACCCTGTGCAGGTCTCACCCCCACTGGGCGAAGGTCAGCACAAGGGGAAAGGGACTTGCACAGGAATGGGCTGTTCTATGCAGAAAACTTCCTAATAAAGTCCCATAATGCCAGCAAAAAATGAGCAGCAGTGAGGTATGGGTCAACCAATGAAAGGGTAGAGATCCACACACGTTCCGCGACATTTTTTGTATGAATTCATTATTCACACCAGAGAAGACTGGAGGCCAGAAGTAAAATTGTCAAAATAAGCAAGGTATTAAACGTGCTGAGCACCCGCACGCACAGCTATGGATATTGAAAGATACACCTTGAAAACTCAATAACCCAGTTCAAAATGTTCTAGAATGTCGGAGAGCTACGATCAAAATGCATTACTCTGTTCAAAAAACGTTGAGGAATAAGTCAACCAAAAGTGAGCGGTGTTCGTTCCAAAGTGGCGGGGCTAATTGTAAGATCAAAAGTCCAGGACCCTGTTCAGAGTTCAAGAATCATCAACATTTCTGACTGAACACAAAGAGCTCGTTTCTGATTGTAATGCACGCTTTAGCGTGCGTAGCCCAACTAGTAGATAACATTTGATCCCGGAGGCCTGTTGAAGTTGAGTAGGTTCTCAGTTTATTAAAATTTTCGCCATAATTAGTCCTGGTACGCAAGCCAGAGCAGTTGGTAAAGCAATGAAGGGGACACCAAGGATGGATTAAAAGGGATGAATAATTACGCTACACTTGCGATTTGGCTATTTTGAATGCCTCTGTTTCGAACAGTGTGCAGTTCATTTTTATCTACAGTTTCTCACTACAGTAGTTAATAATTAATCAAGCAGTAACTATCTACTGCGCGATAGTAATATTGTTGTGTCGTGCACGTTTTCAGGTGGAACTTCTTCCTTGAACTGCATAACGTTTCGTCTTTAGAAGTGCAAAGGCAATTACAAGGGAAGTGTACATGCTGTTGACCATGGTTCCGTCTCACCTGTCCAGTAATCATCACTTTCTTTATCTGTTACATAACTCTGATTTTTAGGAGCGTAATGTAAAAATGGATCGTTCGATGTTGCTTCATAACGACCTCCGAAATGGATAGGCTTCGCAAGCACTATTTAAAGAACCGCTGTGCTTGGTAAAACGCATGTAATGCGTTGGTTAAGGAATACTCAAGCAGCAATAGCTACACAAGGGTAGAGGAAGGCAGCTTTTGCAAGTCAGGGAACTTGCGTAAAAAATGAAGCATGATGTGACAATGACCCCGTTATAAAATGGTGAAATCCTGGTCGTGAAGTTGTCGCTGACGAGACACCCTTCCATATTGAGAAGAGCACCCTAGTTGCCTGAATCTTCAGTTACATCTCTGTATCCAAGGCCTTCTCCGAGTCGATGAACGACTGAGAAATGGCATCCTGTACTTTCACGATACTTCAGGACACTTGCGACAGTGTAGGTGATGGACTGTTGTGAACAATATCCGAAACCGTGCTTGCTCGCATGTCTGTCCTTCACTTGTTATATAATGGTATTGAGCCAATCCTGTTGAGAATCACTCGCATGAAGAGTTAGTTCATAATTTACAGGCAGCAAGCACATTGGGCGATCATTGTCAGTATCGTCTAGACCTCCCCTCCTATACAGCAACACAGTCTTGCTAGTTTTCTACGGAGTGGGTACTTCACTGAGTATCCGACACCGGTACCGTGTGAATAACCTAGCCAGAGTAGTGACGATGAGTGGTGAAAGGCTATTTAGACGTTCTGGTTTGCTCTTGGAGGGATCAGGCGTCGTACGATTCTTCACCGACGTTGTCATGACTCTTCGTCATGATTACGAGGAAACACGCGAACACCTTCACTATTCGATCATTACCTCCAGCGAGATCTCAAAAATGCGGAGACTTCGCAAGTTTCCCTACCAAAGTACAAAATGCTGAAAGTTCGCGAGTTTCCACACCAGAGAACGAAACGTACCGCCTACCGGAGTTGCATATAAGCAGCCTTTTTGGGGTTGAAAACTCCAGTTTGTGCCAATCTCGGGGTCCTTTTGGCAGTTCGGCAACCCCACAGCACGGCGGTTCCGCAGTAGGGCAGCTCTACGCTCTCATCTCTAATTTTCTCATCCTTCAACGACTCAATTCCATTAAGGACAGATAATAGTTTTCGCGACAATGGACAAGAGCGGTGCGATACAAACAATTCGATGAAGAGATGCAAGGCGCATTTCCGTCATCCCAAAGGCAGAATAATCAAGGTTGCACAATCATCTAGACTAACCTTTGTGATGGTGCGGAATGTAATCATGACTTGTTAAAACAATGAATATTACGGTAAATATCATATCATTCGAGCTTTCTACCACCGATTCGTCGAAGCAGCCGTGACGATATGTCGATTTTTGGAAGAGAAAATTGAAAAAAACGGCCTGTCCATCTTGCTCATAGTGGTAAGTAGGCAGTTAGACTTGGCTTCCGACGAGATCCAAGTAGGAGTCGTACACGATTTTCTCCACCTTTTCGAGATGCAGTGACTGTTCGTCAGCAGAGGAGCCTTTTACTCTTGCGATTGGCGTGGCCTTGACAGGCATGGCGAATGCTCTTGCCGGCCTCGGTGGCTCCGGCTAACACTGCTACTTTTCTTTCTTCCAGATCATCTTTATCGATGCATTGCATAGAATCGCAAGGTCGGGCAAATGGTGTTCCTACTCTGGATATAAGGATGCTTCGTGAACTCTACAATATTCTCACGAACAGGATATCGCCATAAAAAAGTCATCATCAACATGAAGAGAGGGGTTCGACAGGACCATACATGTCGTCCAAACTTTTCAGTGCGGCTTTCAAGAACCTCATGCTTCAAATGGAGTGGAAAGGCATGGGAGTGAAAGTCGACGGCCACTACTCACATCATCTCCGTTTTGCAGATAACATCGAGCTTATAACATCGAACATCGAACAGGCGGAACAGATGCTGGCCAAATTCGATAATGCCAGTGGAAAACTCGGATTACCTCTAAACCTGACGAAGACGATGCTCATGCGAAACGAATTGATAGCTGATGCTCTTTCAACGCTGAATGGAACGAGCACCAATGAATGCTTTAGTTACTTGTATATAGAGCCAGAAGTCAATATGATGAATGACCTAGCACAGAAGCTACGCAGAAGGAAACTGCTGATGCTCAGAGTTCCCCTATACACGCGAGCGCAAAAGGGAATTCGGAATTTTGAGCTCCGTCGACGGACGAATAACAAGGATGCTTTTGATTACGCTGAAAAATCAAAAATCAGGTGGACCAAGCACATCATCATGCGATGTAGTGATGACTGCTAGGTAAGATTGGTAACTGACTGAACAGCTTGGGACGTCAAATAAAGACCAGAATGGCCGCTGCGCTCTGAACGGAAAAATGGTTTGCCCATGTCCCTCAAACTCCGCCGTTGCCGGTCCCAAGCCCGGATGAGAAAGGAGGAGGGTTGGTGCGAAGGGCCGGCGACCCTTCCACCGTAAAAAACTTCAATGCTAAAGAAACGACGAAATATATATCTGTTGCTTTGAGGGAACCAAAGTTCCGCTTTATGACGGATAACCTCCCGATTCGGAATGCGGTTTTCTCACCTAAAAATCAAACTTTTGTTGCTACTTGGAATGTGCGCACGTTAAATCAGACTGGGAATCTTGCGCAGCTGCTGCGAGAATTCGACGAATATCGATTGGACATCCTCGGAATTAGTGAAGTTCGATGGCTCGGAACCGGTCGTATGACTAGTGGAAACAAGACTGTCCTACATTCGGGTCATGAGAATCGACATGAGAGAGGTGTTGGATTTGTCTTGAGTGGACGTGCAGCTAAAGCACTTGAAGGATGGAACCCAGTGAGTGACCGAATAATATCTGCGAGATTTGTGACAAGGCACACTCGCATCACGATTATCCAGACCTACGCACCTGGATTCGAACGACGACACAAGGCGACTTCTATGAGCTTCTTCAAGACACCATCGACAACGCACCAAGGAGAGATTTGAAAATTGTTCTTGGAGATTTCAACGCAAAAATAAATGGTAATAGATGCGGCTTCGAGAGCACAGTCGGACCATTCGCTTCTTCTGAAGAATTGAGCAATAACGGTGAGCGACTCATTTCGTTCTGTGATCACAATGAACTATGTATTGGAAACACCTATTTCCAACACAGACAGATCCATAAGAAAACCTAGCGCTCTCCGGACGGAAGAACGTTAAACGAAATTGATCATGTATGCATAAGCCGCAGGTGGAGGAGTTCCCTCCAAGATGTTCGTGTGCTTCGAGGTGCGGATATCGGCTCGGATCACTACATGGTCAGAGCGGTGGTTAAACTCAAGTTGAAGAAAATAAGAAGTACTCCATTTGCACGACCGTTCGCTGTAGAGAAATTGAAGGATCCCAACCTTGCTTCGAGGCTTGCCTTGGAAATGCGGAACCGATTTGACGCCTTGGAAGAAATCACGAACCTGGAGGACGAGTGGACAGCTATAAGAGATACCATAAAAGTTTGCGCTGAGGAGGTAGTTGGTCGAAGACGTGGAAAGAGAAAAGAAGAATGGATCAAGGACAGCACGTGGCAAAAGATTGATGAGAGGAAGTACGCAAAACTACAGAGAGAACAAGCCAAGACTAGTAGAGAGTTGGAAGAGGCAATAAGAGGTATACCGAATTGGACCGCCTGGTGAAGAAATCTTGTCGTGACGATAAGAACGACTAGCTGATAAGAAAAGGTGCAGAAGCGCAGTACGCCGCTGATCATGGAGACTCGAAGACTTTGTATCGCATTGTCCGTGAGTTGACAGGGGACCGGAGCAATTCGAATGTACCGATCAGGGACAAAAACGGCAGGCTCCTCTCCAATAGCGATGAGCAGAATCAAAGACGGCTCGAATACTTTCGAGATATTCTCAACCAGCCCAGTCCATCGACAACATACTGTTTTGAAAACACGGACCCGGTTGAACAGCTCGAGGTAAATACTGGCTACATAACCAATTAGGAAGTAAGTGCAGCAATTGAGTGCCTCAAGAATAGGAAATCCCCTGGTCTAGACGAAATCTCTGCGGAATTATTGAAGGCAGGAAGCACCGTCGTGGTGGAAAAACTTGTGAAGTTATTCAATCGGTGCTGGAGCCAAGGAGAAGTCCCAGAAGACTGGAGAAGAGGCGTCATTGTTAAAATACCCAAGAAAGGAAACCTGTCAGACTGCAGTAATTGGAGAGGTATCACGCTGCTATCTGTGCCGGGAAAAACCTTTTGCATTGTTCTGCTCCGACGAATCTGCACGGCTATTGACGGACGACTGAGGGAGGAACAAGCCGGATTCAGGAGCGGAAGATCATGCAGCGAACAAATCTTCACCCTCCGAAACATCATCGAACAAAGTGTTGAGTACGGCCAGCCGCTTGTCATCAACTTCGTTGATTTTAAAAAGGCTTTCGATAGTATTCACCGCGAGTCGCTATGGGCTATCCTGAAAACATACGGCGTACCGCAATCATTCATCAGCATTTTCAAGAATTTGTATCTCAACTCGTCTTGCTGCGTGAGAACGGATACAGGATACACGCCGTTCTTCCAGATTGATACAGGAGTGCGGCAAGGATGCATTCTGTCTCCGATCCTGTTCAACGTCTGTCTGGATTTCGTCATGAGGGAAACGATGAAGAAAGTAAGGGCAGGTATCAGTTGGCATGATCGAAGCAGACTCACGGATTTGGATTTCGCTGATGACATCGCACTTCCTGCTGAAGACGAAAATAAACTTCAGCAGGTCACTACCTGCCTCAGCAGAGAAGCGAGCATGATAGGATTACGTATCAGCGCAAGTCCAAAGCCATGAAGGTCGGCTTTGACCAAACACAGCTGAACATCAGCGTTGACGATACAACGTTGGAAACTGTTGGCAATTTCACTTACCTCGGAAGTACGATAACTCACAACGGTGATGCTGAAATGGAAGTTCGCATTCGAATAGCGAAAGCTGCTGCCGTATTCCGACGACTCCAGCCATTATGGGCCAGTTCATCGATATCACAGAACATCAAGTTGCGCTTATATTACTCTATCGTGATCCCCACGGCATTATATGCAAGTGAGACGTGGAAGAGTACTGCTAGCCTCGTCAAGAGATTGAACGCCTTTCATCAGAGATGCTTACGACGGATAATGAAAATACGCTACACGGATCACGTCACAAATGAGGAAGTTTTACGACGTTGTGGTTCAAACTGTCTCCACGTGGTTGTGGCACAGCGTAGACTTCGACTGGCTGGTCACATTTTGCGCATGGCACAGCAACGAGTTTCACGAGTGGCCATGAACTGGATACCTCCAGGAGCCAAGCGAGGAAGAGGTCGTCCCAGAAACACGTGGAGACGAACGTTTGAGAATGATCTAAAGACCATAAATATTTCTAGGAGCGAGGGAGAAATGATTGCACAAGACCGGCAACAGTGGAAAAATCTCGTCGCCTGATGTGCTCTCCAGCACGGGAGGAACTAAGTCTAAGTCTAAGTAAGTCATGTCCCTCAAGCGGATTCAATTCAGTGAACTAGTCTGGCTCGCAACAGGACAAATGGAGACCTTACTGACCCTCCCCCCTCTTCGAGGAAATCGATGATCAACGGAGGACAGGTGATACGGGAGATACAGGTGATCTAACTATCTCATATATGCAATCGAATACAGAACCAAACATGCGAAAGGAAGCCATACAATGTAAGCACTAAATGTAATACATGACGTAACACAGAGTATGGCTGAGGTTACACATGCAAAATTGACAACAACAGTAATATAAATAATATTAGTAATAATAAGAATAATAATGATAATAGTAATAATAATAATAATAATAATAATAATAATAATAATAATAACAATAATAATAATCATAGAATAATAATAATAATAGTTCCCAGCTTCTCTCTTGTTTTAACTTCGGCATCTCCTTTTACGTTGTTAGAATTCCTCTGCCGTTCGAGGTTTTTAAGAGGAACACTTCATCAAGTTAAGGGCCTAAAGTTTCGACGTAATCGCCGTCTTCAGAGGCCTAACCGCAATTCGAGAAGTTTTACAATATCCGATAGCCTTTGCTCTTGAGCAAAAACGACCGGAACTCATCGGAAAATTACCCACTCCATGAAATACTCACCAGGCTCCACCGTCAAAGCGGAAAGAATCCGCTGTCGCCACAGGCACTTGTCAGTAAGGAATAAGACTTATTGGTGTCTTTCGTATACTGATAAGAGAGAGCGCATTACGACGCTACTGTACACTTGTCAAAGCTCGGTGTATGGCAAAAGGTCACTCGTTATGGACGGGCACTCATCTCTGTTGTTCATCTTGGGATTTCTCTGCAGAAACCAGAACGCCTCTAATGTCTCTCTTGCTGAGCTTTCCGTCTCCTCCGATAATACCGTGCACTTCACTTCACGATTGTCGCCGTTGTGTTCCTCAACATTATGTCGACCGAGCGCTGTCGAAAGGTTCCGCGCTTCATACTAGCTAGATTTCTTTTATACGTATAGCTAGTCTCCAGTCGGCTCCTGTCGTCCAGTCTCGCCGATATATGTTGTTCCACATGCCCGACATTCTTGCTGGTAGATCACGCCCATAAGTGCGCAATCACCTGTTTTCCTGTAAAGACATATGAAACTGTCGTTTTTAAGCACTGTTTATCGTAGAGCCGATTTCGAACCGACTGCTGCTTGATGTTGCAGTTGGGTATGTTCACCAATTGGATAACATCTTGCAGGTCAGCTCTGAAAATGCTTTGTCGTATTGCCGTGCTGACTTGATCGGAGATGAAAGGAAGACATAGTGGTAATTTCATAATGCGCGAAGACCCTTGCGCATTGTTGCGCCGCCTTCCAAGGCTGTGTGGTACGGTATTGTCATTGGCAACAACTATGTCGCAAGCTAACGTCGTGACTCGTGAAGCCCAACTTCACCCGTGCAGATACTTGTTGCCGTTCTCAGTCGCTCTGTTGTTAACGACTGCACGTTTAATGGCTTGCGGATGAGTTAGTTTAGCGTGAATTAGGATATCTTCGAACTAGCTTTGCGGCACCACTTTACGCTAGCAACGCCGCTGGACACCTTGGCTTGTGTGTTAAGATAAGGAAGCCAACCGTATGTGGTATCTCTCGTGTGAGTTTAATGTACTGCGACTGTTCATTCAAAAATCGGAAACACTCGTCTATTTTGAACTGTGTAGACGTTGCGATGAAGCAGTCGTCGATATGTCTGCAGTACATCGGTTTAGGTGACGTAGGTAGTTTCGAACGCTGATTTCAAATCTGGGTTCCAAATATGCGAAACAGTTCTGGGAACAAAGTTACGGGCCCACTGTCCCCAGGCGTCATGTCACTTTTTGTTTTTATACGAACACCAAATTGTACCGAACACGCAGCGATGGCGCAGTTGGGAGGATAACGGGTTGGTAGGATTGACAAGATCCGGAACCTTGATGAATGCGCTTGTTCCGCTTTTTCATAAGAAGTCTTTTAAACGTTCGCAAAACCCTTTTGCGCATCGTATAGACCATTTACAGCCTTTCTTCACATTTGCGGAGCACCAGAAATGCTAACACAGGTAAATTTTCGGCTCCACGGACAGAATAGGGAGGGGTGCACATGGAACCCTTCTGCTCTCGGCACTTGACGTCAGGGCCAATACAACTCACATGATGAGTAAGGAACTTATGCTTGATTGGGCTAGATCAAGCGTTGCATCAAGAGGTTTGGCTTCAAACCTACTGGTCGTCAACTCATGAAGCTCGTTCGGGGACCATGAGACGATTCAGATTGCTCTGTCAACTACAAAGGAGGTGAAAGTACTCAACCTTCCACCTGACGCAACTTCTCGAATTAAGCCTCTCGATGTATATTTTTTCTTACTACTTAAGGCCGTCACCTTGAAGAAAGGTCGTGGCCTTAAGTAGTAAGAAAAGGCAAAGTATTGGCAATTATCGCCTAATCTGCCTGCTGTCCGTAATCTAAAAGCTTTTCTCTCGTGTCATCCTAAACAGGATTGCCAGAATATTAGATGAAGGACAGCCATGCGAGCAAGCAGGTTTTCGGAGAGGGTTCAGTACACTCGATCATATCCACACTCTTACAAGACACATTGAAGTATCACAAGAGTACAGAATGCCGTCATGTCTTTCCTTCATCGACTTGAAGAAAGCTTTCGACACCGTTGAGACAGAAGCGGTAATTGAAGCCCTGGGCAACCAGGGCGTTCTTACTCAATGTGTAAAGATGCTGCGTGAGCTCTACGACAACTTCACGACCAGGAATCACCATTCTGCAAGGAAGTCATTATCAACGTGAAGAGAGGGGTCCGGCAAGACGATACCATTTCGCCCAAACTTTTCAATTTACCGCTCTCGAGAATATCATGCGTCATTTGGAATGGGTAGTCTTGGGAGTGAAGGTCGACGGGCTCCACTTTGCAGATGACATCGTGCTTATAACACCGAACATCGAGCAGACGGAACGAATGCTGGCCGAGTTTGATAGTGCTTGTGGAAAGATCGGCTTGAGGCTGAACCTAACGAAGACGATGTTTATGAGAAACGGATTGGTGCCTGATGCTCCCTTGACGCTAAACGGGAAGAATGTCTCCGAATGCTCTAGCTATTCGTATCTAGGTAGGGAAGTCAACATGATCAATGACCCAGCTACGGAGCGGTGCAGAAGGAAACGCGCCACGTGCGGAGTATTCAAGAGTATCGAGGGAGTAGTGAAGAAGACAAAGAACAACCGGCTCCGCGCTCACCTTCTTGACACTGCCGTCCTTCCTGCTTTGACCTACGATTCGGAGACTTGGACTCTACGAAAGCAGGATGAGGGTGCAGTCAGCGTTACTCAACGCGCTTTGGAAAGTACGATCCTCGTAATTTTCCTTAACATGCAAGTGCATCAGAGATGCCGAATTCAGGTGGGCCGGACACGTTATGTGATATAGTGATGACCGTTGGACCAAGGCGGTTACTGACCGGAACATCAAACGGACTCCAGGGCAGCCGCCAACGATGCGGTCAGACTTCTTCACGAAAGCTCTGAACGGAAGGAATGTTGGACCTCGTGTTCCTGAAGCGAGGACGATTCGATGGACCACTCTGGCTCGTGACAGGGACGAATGAGACGCTACTGGCACGCGCTCGAGGAAATCGATGATCAACGAGACGACAGGTGATACAGGTGATACTTGAGGCCATATATGAGTGTGCTGTCTCTTTCGTAATTGTTGATGATCTGGACTGCCACATTAGCAACCGCAACTCCATAACTCGCCTTATCTCGATAGTACCTTTCTTGTTTAGCGCACCTAGATTGAAAAAGTTTCTGTTTCATCTTATGGTTCTCATCGAGTGCCTAAATAGGGTCTTGGAAGAGTTTAAAATGCCTGTAGAACATTGTTCCCTTCTAGAACTGTGAGAGTTACGGGTGTAGTAATTTTCTACTATGCGCCGCTCACAATGCGAGAAGCCTCTCTGCTTCAATCACTGTGTGCTTGATTATCATATCTGTTCATAATATACTCACCTATTGTTTACCCACCTAGGGTTCTATGTGCACCCCTCCATATTCTGTCCGTGGAGCTGACGAAAAAATTCACCTGTATTAGCATTTCTGATGCTCCGTGAATGTGAGGATTGGCTGTAAATGGTCCATATGATGCGTAGAAGGGTTTTGCAAGCGTTTATGAAACTTTTTATGAAAGAGCGAAACAAGCGCTTTCCTCAAGGTTTTGGACCTCCGTGTCACGCCTACCAACCCGTCGTTCTCCCAGCTGCGCCATCGCTGCACGTTTAGTACTGATTTGTTCTTGCATGGAAGCAGAAAAGTGACATGACGCCTGGGGAATGTGGATCCGTGACTTTGTTTACAGAATCGTTTCGCAGATTTGGAACCCAGCCCAGATTTAAAAGCAGCATTCGAAACTACCTACGTCTATAAACATCTCGTCTTGAATGGCCACTGCAGCCTGGTATCCGACCTGGTATTGTGAGTAATCTAATCGCCGCACGCGGCTTTCGCGAATTGCCTGATTATTGAAGCTCTACCCTCCTCCACACAGCTCAATCGACATGCGATGATTATTTTTGGCATGATTCTGTTGTTGCTTCTCTTGTTCCTATACTTTTACTCGCTGCGCTGCTTCTGTTTCATTTTACCACATCCTTCTGCGCGTGACGTCGCTCTTGCCACTAGGCGCTTACCCCTCCCCCTCCTCTCCCCACCTTCTCTTTGTTATGAAGTTCTAACCTTAATCAATTGAGATTCAATGCCACATACAAGAAAGAAGAACATTGTTACTAGTTGTTTAAAGGCTGTGTACACAAGGTACACGTGTGACAAACAGTGATTCGCCACGTATACTCAGACCAATCACTAAGTGGGAAAAACTAGCAACTTTTTATTCGTAACTGTCGTAACTGGAGGTGAAATGCGTATGTTGCCTATACGGACAGAGATGGCGTAGTGGCAAGCGGCATACCATCTCGCACACATGGCCCTGGGTTCGAATCCCGGATCGATATCTGACCAGGCCAACCAATTCTTCCATCCCTCCAAGACGGCTTAATTAGTAGTACCACTCTCGTCTGTGAGGATCAACAGCAATAAGCACTGACTTGTACATCGACTGGTCACCGCATGTCGTTGTGTAGGTTATATAAGCATTCAATACGTCAATGCGATTCTGAATGGGAGTCGAATGAAGGGCGCATCCCTTGGACGGGATAGATTAACGCCAAGAAACATTTCATCCTTCATGTTGTTGCCTACAGAATGAATTGCGCTGGCTAGTCGATGGACAAGCCGCTGATTTTATCCTTTCAGACAAGTACGATACCAATCAACAACACCACATGGGTGGAAGGCTTTGTAGGCCTGAGCGAGCATCGACTCAAGATTCGATCTCTATACCATCGTGTGTGATAATGCGCCATTTGTCACTAAACCACTTCCGCCCCATTATTTATGTTACAACCTGAAATTGTATATGATGGGTATGCACTGACACCCAAAATCAATCGGAATAAAAACAGTGAAATAACGCCGCCTACCTGAAATGCGACCAGCTCACAGCTCACAATGCTGTGGAAGCAATGTTGGAAGGAATTTACATTTGAAGCCAATTTTTCCCATTATAGGGGACATTTCGAGTACTGAGAGAAGTGTTAACTGTTATTCAAAAGGGTGGTAAAACAATAACATGCCTTCTTTTGACAGATCTTTCGGTGATGGTTCAAAGCAACTACTTTCATTTGGGATCGATACGTGAGCTAAGCTGGCTATACTATAATAGAAAGGACGGTACCCGTGAAGTGGCATGCGGTCAGAGTTCTGGCGAGATCCCGTTTACGGATTTATCAACACCAGAGCTCTGGTAGCCTAAGCGAAACGGTTGCTGTATCCGAAAAAAGTTACAAGTGGTGTGTTCTAAGATGATGATGAAGCCTAAAAAGCTTGGGAAACATGGATGACTGCCTCGTAAGGTTGGGCGATAGCTCAAGAGCATTAATCTATCAATTGCTCCGCCGTACTGGCTTTGTTTTGTCTCGTCGTCTTGAACGGCCTTAACACCTTAGTGCTCCTAATATGGGACGTATGTACTTGATTGGGCGCCCAAACGTGCTAAGCCAGTTGCAACGACTCCCAGAAACTCGAACAGCAGAAGATCTCAGCGAGGGAACCAACCTTTTGGGGTTTCATTAGCGTTGTCGTACTACTCGATTACGTGAGCAACAGTCGGAAAAGCCACAGATCAGGATTCGAGCTCTTTCAGGTCCTGTGGGTGATAATTCATTTGGAACGTCGAGCAAATAATGCGATTCTGCCGTATGTAAACGCTGTGTGGCATGTCCACGTTTCACGATTTGAGATTTTTTATTTCGTTTTAATTATCGTGACTTTCTTATGTTTTTCATATTGTTTAGCAAGCTCCACTGATTCGAATATGTTATTCTTTAATTGTTTGTGAAGAGCGAATGGAATCTGAGAAGATTGGAACAGCTCAAAATTTCTCAACAGTAAACAACCACCACTTCGAAAAAATGCCTGTGACAGTTCGAACAGGTATTCATGATGAATTTCACTGTGTCAAGCAATAAAAGATTTGAAATGTTAGTGGCCTTCGCTAGTCTTTTCTTGAGATCTCAGCAATTTCAAAACAGCGTTACGTTTTTATTTCTCTCAAAGCTTCTGCTTTGAGCTCTTCGGCTCTGTAAGTTGCCTCTCGATATTGGAAGTCCATGATGTTGACGATGACGCTTATGATTGACGTCATGCTGTCGACTTCAGTAATTATACTGCTTTGGAAAAAGAAGTGCTTCTGCTGGAGCTAAGAGACAGAAGTATGGTCTCTACCATCCTTGTTCATGAATAGCTGAGGTTTTGGAGGAGTCGATTAGTTTTTCAGATTGGCGTAGCCGACTCACCTGTCCAATACTCTGCGAAAACTTCACCTAGGCGGAGAAGATTCTCGGTATCGGCCAAGTAGGTAAAGTCAAGCGTTTTCGCCAGTCCCGTTGTGATTATATCCATGTGGTTTTCTCAGTCTCAAAACCGAGCATAATGTACCTCGATTGACAGAGCAGAATGGTCTCACAAACAAATACTCCATTTCCGGCTGAGGCTCCAATGGAAGAACATTGCAGCCGAGCCTCTCCTATACCTCAACATTTCGAAGTTAGATACTTTACATTTTGCTTTTCTGCTCTTCAATATATTTTAGCTAATACAGTGGTTTCCAGCTTCTTTACATAAGGGACACCGCCTGCTCTGCTGCGCGTCTTCGAACCTAATGGCCTTTCTCATGAGCTTTTGTCTCGTTCACCGAATTTGAACTGCTAATGTAACAAGATGCCCAAAATGAGGCATTATTAAGAGAAAATGACAGAATGCAATTAGCCACTTATAAAAAGTGCAATTCAGTCAATTTCATAGTTTAGACTTTTTTTTTTGAACCACGCAGTAGATTCCAGCTGTTTCATACCCGAAAAATCCTTAAAATTGCAGTAGTATTTATCAGCTCAAAGGGTTTCAGCTTAAAAGGAATTGCTGTATTCGGCCTAACGACTGCCTGTAATATGACCACTAATAAACGACAATAAGTTGATCAGATCGACTAGATAGGCCAACCAAGGCTCCCATCCTCTGGGTCGATTGATTGATACCAGACTGGCTGCTTTCATAGTCCACGATTTGGCGAGCGACCAGTCGTGCGACCGATCGCGCGACTAGTCGCTCGCCAAATCGTGGACTATGAAAGCAGCCAGCCCGACTAAACACAGAAGCATTGAGAATTGCTCATTAATGTTCTAATATGGAAACATTTACCACAAAGTTTAAAGAGATGATTGAAATTATTTTAAAAATTTGGATACAAAGAAGACTTCGTAATGACTAGTATAATTAAGTGCATATATAGAAATAAATTTATATGTTACAAGTTTTCTATTGAGGATAATTTCAATGAAAGTACCTATTTAGTTAATGGAATTCTGAAACAGAAATAGGCATTTCCAATAAAACAGTACTTCATGTTCATTCCTATCTTTGAATCAAACAATACCTTTACCTATTCACTTTTCCATTAACCCCAAACCACTGACAAGCCTTAGGGGAAGGTAGAGACAATGGCCCGTCTGGTGAAGAAGCGAATTGAATTATCTTTAGTTTTTATGGTTATTTTGTCTTTTTGATGTATTTGCCTATTGTCATTTTTATGCTCCACTTGCTTCAATTTGTTAAGTTTAACTTGTTGTACATCAGCTGGCCACTGCAAGTCATTGTATAGGCCACAAACGCATTCAATCCTCTCTACGATCCTGAATGGAAGTCGAATGCGGGGCGCATCCCTCAGACTTGATTGATTGATTAGCACTCGAGAGTTTTATCCTTTTTTCAAGCCAGTCAAAGGTCCAAGTTCAAAGGACCTTACGCTGCTAACATCAGTCACTGGTGTTCTTGCAGACCGAAGGCCTACTTTGAAGGCGTGGAGCCGTTCAATTTATTTCAAAGGCGACGACTTCATCTGTAAATCCGACAATTGTCTCCACAGTTTGACGTTCGGCCTGAACACTTGAGATACGAGGCAAGCGCTCCTTGAGCGGGCCAGTAAAAGCACATGAATATGTGTAACATAGGCATAATTCAAAGTCGATCATGGTAATTACTTAAATGAACTCCCATAAAAATACAGGGCTCAAGTTACTCTGATGCGAAAATCTACTTCATCAAATATTTTCTACTGATTCGGCCATTTATCGAGCTATTTTCAACCTAAAAAAATCACCATAAAAGTAATTGACAAGGTAACGAAACCCAGGTGATGGTTTCACATGTAGCACCTATGGGACAAATACCATCCAGACATTCCAAGCTTACAATTTTTCTGAGCATGTTTTTTTTAACTAAAGATGCCTTTCTGAAAGAACATCAAGCTGATCCGAAGAGGCACGGTAAGGTCAAAGGCGCTAGGACCTTTCTCTAATTCTAAATCCAAAGTGATATTGTGCGGAGTCGTCAAAGACCTGTCTTAAAGACAAGCTACGCTGTTGGCTGCCATAAAATGGGAAAATTTATTGGGATCGATGGGAAATTATCTCTCTGCCAACTGTGCCATTATGCTGACATCGTTTGATTACCGGGCTTTCTATGGCCAAGTGCTAGAGCCATGCTCAGTCACTGGTTCAGATTCGAGGTCTCTCAGGACCAATTTCGCTCCAGAAAACACGTCACTTCAAGCGATTTTTCATTCCTATCAATCGATTGGTCCATCCAGAAAAGTGTTAGTTGCAGCAAGAATGAACGAAACATCCTTCTGGAGTTAAATGGTCCCCCAAATTGTTCTGGAGACAGAATCCCTACATCCGTGGGTCGTAAGGAACAGGGCGAAGATTTTTTCGCTGTTCAAGATGACCTTGGAGCCACTTTCCGGAACGTGTCCCAATAGCCTCTTCCCAGAATATATGGACAAGCTGCTTCTGCTGCATTCATGCAGCAGGGGAGCCTTTGAGGGAAAATATCAAATGGTTATAAAATGAACAATAAAATGACAGCAGCGATAAGCTTATGTCAGCAATTTGTGGATTGACATTGTACAGGGCTGTAGCTGTATTTTGTTCATTATAAAAACCCTTGTAAACTTTTTATTGAACTTATTGTGCGGTACTTCAGCACGGTAGGGTGCTGATAGGAGCAGCTCAAAAGAAAGGCTGAAGGTAGTGAAGGTATGGATTCCCTCAGAAGGGAGTCTGCTCGCCGTTGAACTGAGGCGAACCTGTCGAACCTGCTGTTCAATGGGTAAACAGTAATTTAATGGGTACTAGGGCCATTACGATTAGGATCAGATGCTACCGTATGACATTTGCTAATTCGCAACATTGTGTGGCGCCTACCAGTCGCCATTAGCAGTGAATTTATGTCGATTTTGTCGATCGCTTTGTCGTCAGGTCCTCCACGTGGTGAGAAATGGTTTCTTTCACGGGCCGCTGCCTCCGCCCGCCCGCACCTCTACGACTCCATTACCCCGCTGTGTTTCATTTTCACCTACGCCATTACCCTTCTGGATTCCTAACCCACTTGATTTCCTCCTCCCCCCACACAAGCACGTCGTCGTTCTCGATGGAGTCCACATGATTGGAAAAATACCACCTGCACCGTATGAATGCGTCCATTCTTTGATCATTACACTACATAGGAGAGTTGCGGATCGGGATCCCGAACGTAGCTATCATTCATTGCGTTTAGGACCGCCAGAGACGACGTCTAAATTGCGATAAAAATGGGAGCGATTGCAGATTACGGTAGCCAAGCACCTGCTTGTGCAGGGCAGGATAGATGATGTGTGGACCGAACACCCCACCCTGTTGTTATAGTTATTGACAGGCAACAGAGAACGACTAGGAGTGAGAGGCCTAAAGTTCAACTGAGTTCTGGTACTTCTAAGTTACCGAGTGCGCTTCAGCGATGGCCTGTAACGAGCTTCTCCCAAGTTACTCGTGGTATACATTCGGTTCTGATCGACTTTCTGAAGTGCTTATCACTGATTTCTTCGCCACTTAACGGTTTATATCACTGCTCTCAACTATTCGGAAATATATCGAATTCCCTTTGAAGAGAATCTATACCCCGTTTAAGTGGAGAGTCGTTCTCCTCTCCTCATCGAACAAAGACGGTCGCGGTGGTTTTATGTGTTGCGCTGATTTATTCTACGATCGTACACGACTTCTAGGCAATGTCGAGATAGGTAATCGATAAGTCGAACTTCATTTACTGATCAACTATCCTGACTGTGGATAGTCAGGATTCTGTTCGGTCGGCCTGAGAGACGCACTCTGCCCCGGATATTCAGATGGTGAACGACCTCGAGTCGAGTTGATTCGTCTTTTCTCACAGGACGTCTCTGCATTATGGCCACATCGTCCGTTCTGAGGGGTTTCAGCCGTCGTCGTCCCTTTGCAAGAGATGTGCGTGCACTTTAGTGAATCGCAACACTTGAAACGACGCAGTTAACGACGTTGATTTACGATCAGATGGCGGCACGTCTGGTAGCAAACGAGCGCCTCGAACGAGCGAACACCGACGAGGAGAAACGCAACGGCCTCACCTGACACTGCAATACTTTGGTTTTTTCTTCGACATACCCAAGGGTTTCCCAGAAAGTAGAACCGAAAATAGCCATGCTTCCAGTACAACCGATCAATTACGTGTGGGCCATGAACATAGCCAACCTATCCAAAGCTTTCATGTCGATCGTTGTGCAGTTGTTCCCTGGGAAGCCAATATTGCTCCAAAACATATGCCCCTTTCCCCTGTGAACGGTTAAGGCCATAATTCTTCCAAAAACCCAAGCCATTCATGGTGAGGAGCAGACGTTTCAAATGGCCATGTGTGGGCGGATTCATATTTCTTGTATGGCTCGATTTCGATTCGCGTCGGTAGGGCCATTTTGGCACGGCCAATCACTCACAGCCAGCACAATGAGCCGTTTTTTGATGAAGGGTTTTTGTAAAACCCTGGCAATATATCGTGAAACGTCGTCCTTCAACAGCCTATATGCAATGTAGGCGATGTAAAATGTGCGCGGCCCTTCTGAATGAAGAGCGGAGGAAAAAGCGAGCTTCCCTCCTCCCTTTCCTGATGTCACCCCACAAGCCAGACTACCACATGGCCGCTTCGCCGTTGACATTTCCAGAGATGGCTTCAGTGATAGCTAGGGATGGTAGCGCTACGGACGGGCTCTGTCATCGGTATCATCCCTCCGAAGGGGGCCTCTCTGCACTTCCCCCCTTCTTGCATGCCACCCAGTTTCTCAGTTCTAGTCGACAGTCCACTGTCGTTCACCCGTGAGAATGCAACATTAGTTACGTTAGAGAAAGATTTTCCCCGAGTGCTAGCTGGAGGGTGTAGACAACGAGAGTGGGGAAAAAGTTAACGGCGGCAAGCAGCGAGTCAGTGGGTCCAAACAAGAGACACTGAGAAGGCCACCAGAAAAAGGTGGACTCATATCAGTAGAATAGGGAGAGATTGATTCGAGCAACGAAACGGGTGTTCGGCGGCATCCCTCTGATCTCGGGGAACCCGTGGCGTCGTTCGCCGGGGATTCAGGGTGGCGTGGTGGCGGTGTGGCGGCCGCCCGAAATGACCGCAGGCCACCCGTGGCGGCCAATGGGAACCGCCCTGACGTATTCCCGACGCTGCTCAATCACAATGCACTTTCCTCCTGTCACTTGTGTACTTCCTAGTCCACTAGTGCAAGTGCAATGGTGGCGATCTCTGTTCAGAATAAGTGTCATAAGTGATTATGAACAGAGTGATCCCACGAGTCTGTCTCTACTGTCTCATGTTCTCATACAGTGTCTATACGTGGTTCTGACTGCACACATCGAACGCAATGTTCGGCCCAATGGTTTTTCCGTACTTTTAGCCGTCTGCAGCTCTCCGCACACATCGTCGTCTTTCATTTCTCGGCGCTTTTTGTGTCTTTTCCGAAGCTCCGCCTTTTTATCAACATGCACTTGGTTCATGCATCCTTTCTAAACAACGTACACAGCAAAGCGCTAATCACACCTCAACAGTCGAGGGTCTACGCCTAGTTGCTCTCCGTCCGTTGCACTTTGTCCGTCTATCAGCCGATCTTTGTCCTCGCCACAACGTCACTCCACTGAATCCGCCCGATTTGGCTGCAGCCACGGCCTCTTTGCGAATCTCTCTGAGCTGCTGCAAAGACGACGGGGGAAATGGGAAAAGAAGAACTACAGGGCGGAACGGCTGTTGTCATCATTCGAACCGCCTATTACTCCTACGTATTTGTTTCCGTTGAATGAAGTCCAGGAGTTTCTACCCCACATTTTTCTCCCATTGCAAACGTTTCTGGTTTAGTTGCTATTCCCCCCTGCTCCCCATCATCTCCAAAGGTTGCGGTTCCCACATTGTTCCCAAACTCTCTTCAAACAAATGTCACTTTAGAACTAATCTACCGACTCCGTGGCCGACACTTGATCAATACCATAAATAAATTGATCACGTTCAGATAAACCTGGGGAATTCAGTGCGCATTCCCATCTCTCCCACCGAATCGCAGACCTCCAACCATCTCTTCATTTCTTCTCCATTCTGTTCCATTGAGCCACTGGAATGATCAGCTGAATCCTTCAAAGTTACCATCGTCGTTCGCATACCCGTGACCTGTTTCCCCTCTCGTCAAAGCCATTCATAACTTCCGACGACTTTTAAAAAATCGGTTCACTACGGTTTGAGGTCAAGTGCGAAGAGCGAAATGATATTGAGATCTGGGGGATCGCCTAGAATTCATAAAGACAATGCAATGCAAATCGCAAGACGATCTAACTAGGCGGGTCCAGGTGACGACGATTACATTTGTATGATTCCTGTAAGTCCACTGAAAGGGCAAGATACCTATACAATGGGTTTCTTTCTCTGAGAATTTGTCATTTGCCTCCTACTCCTTGTCCTTACCTCTGAAACTTACCCGTTCTCAGATCACTCCGTTCAAACTGAGCTTCACCCTCGGCTGACGCCCTTGGCAGAGGTTGCTTTGTTTCCATGAGACACGCACCATCGACGGCTTCCCCTTTTCTTCGTTTCAATTCTGGCGGCTGTCGCGCACCGTTACGGCTACGGTAGGTTTTCAGCAGTGTCGCACGCCCCCTTCCCACCCTTCGCAACATTGGCCCTCCTTGGTTAGCCTCCCTCTTTTTGCCCTCTCCTTGTCCGTACAATCCTTCTGCGCTACTAGCAGAAGCGCATGCGAAGTGTGTTGACGAGTGAGTGTGGAGAGATCGCATCTCCGGTGCCAAAAACACGCTGACAGCTGGTATCGATTTGAATTTGTCACTGTCATGCCCCCAGTATCAATTGAGATAAAACCCCGTCCAGGTAGGTGGTAGTGCGACCTAACACTAAGCCGGCGAACAAATCAGCTGATAAGTGAGAGTTTTTAGATGGCATCACAACAGCTGGTCAGGTGTGCCCTTCCCGTGTAACCTCCGCACTTCTGAAAAGGTTCCAGTCTGCAAAGTCATTCGAATTTACTTAGGAGAAGGGGCATAGCTAGAAATCATGGCTGCCCAGTGGGAGCTGCAATCTTTTGAAATAGGTAGGGCGAGTCAGTAGGTGTAGGTACCACCCAGACAGATTGCAACAGAGGGGGGGGGGACCAGGACTGCTTGACCTCTGAACCCTTCGGGACTTGCACAGCTGACTTTTGAACTCGCAGGACCCTCCTCATTCCCATCAGCCATCAGAACTTAGAATGAGGGGAAGTGGCTAGGCGTTCCTGCTAATCCCCACTACTGGCAAGCAACAGTGCCACTCTCCAAAGTCGTATGTCACCCATATTGCTGTAACAATTTTCTCAAGGTTTTCTCATTTTTATATTGTATGTTCAATTGTTGAAACACTGTTGCAGATTACTGTAACGAAAATGGATTACGCATGTATGACTCCCTTAAGATAATTATTTTTCTTTTTAGACCTCATTGTAATAATTGAATGGTAGGTTTCGGAACCCGAACAGACGACGAGTTGGAGTTGATGGTGCACGATGACGACGCCTACGTGTTCTCAGCAGGTAACTAGCAAATTTTCTATTTCTAAAAATGTGTTGACGTTGGGGGGGGGGGGGGGAAAAGAAATAAACCGCTCCCGCACCGCTCTATTATTAACATTTTCGTCTGCCTCCTTTAGGTGACTCGATTAAGTTGGACTGATTGAATGTGGGAAGAACGGAAAGGTGGGCTGGTGATCTAGTTTGGTCCATGTCTATCTTTAGACTGCTTTCACCCCTCCACCTGAAGAAGAATTTATATGGATAGGCCATGTATGCCATGCTAGATTCGAATTGACAAGGGCCATTGTCCTCGATCGTTGTCCATGCCTCATGAGTCGGGGGGTGAGTGACAACCTATAGAAATCGTTGTTAGAAAAAATTGGAGATGAGTCAGTGCTAAGGACCACCTCGTTCTTCGGTGAAAGCTCTTTCCTCAGAACTTCTTGCTTAGTTGCTCCGCTCTGCAATATAGGAGCAATGCCGCAAAAACTAGGGCATTGGTCCTATAAAAGCCTATTTGAAGCCTGGATTGTCTCCTTAGGTTTTGTGGGAATAGAGTTCATTGAGAGGATGTAAATGAATTGATTTCATATGGCCATGTCAATAGCTCCGAAGTCATTTGATTCTTTCCTAGGTTAGTGGGGTGATCCACAAATAAACGTGAACCGTAGACAACCGAGTCTATCAACTGTATAATATTCCTTCATAGATATCGTGCCAATAGTGTTACCGTAACCTACTTTATCGCGTTAAGAATGTTCCCTGATTAAATACATAAAAAAAACCGTTGATTGCTGGTCAGTTTCTTGTTCAGTTGCGCTAAACATTCGTCTTCCATTTGCTACGCTGCAGAAATGCTACCGATACAATGATTTATGATTATCAGAGATGCTCGAATCAGTGTGTCTTTCTCCCAGCAATTATTTGTAGGCCCCGATGAATGCGACTTTAGGTTTGGATCAAGCCCTGTAGAAGAGGGCTAAACGGGACCTTCACTCTGCTAACCACTAGTTGCCAATTCAAGCTCACCTAAACATAAGCTGGTGAAGCCAGCGACCTCCAACGAGTAGAATCAAGTAAACTGGAATGAATAGTCCTTGCTCTGGTTCACATGTTGGATCTCATTGAGGAGGCGTGAGGCTTTCCTGGCATCCTCTTTACCTTTCCGCTGGCAAAAGCACCGGCAATGGGCACCGCCTGAACATTATGGTTCACTCAGAGCAGTTCAGCGAAGGTACCATTGTGAGCTTTGAATTGGAATTACTACTCGCTACTTGATAACAGTCCTGAAATGATTCCTTCGAGGAGCCTCCAAGCGTCTTTTGCAAGTGAAAATGAGATCTTTCGAAAGCTTACGTGTTTTCCAGCAAGAGTGGAAATCGGTTTCTGTATCTGTGGCATCTTTTTTCCATCAAGGGCGTAATCGCTCTGGAGGGGCTGCTAAAAATACACCCATGAGGATTAACATAGCTTCACATTATCTCTCTACACTGGAAATCAGCCAGTTGTTGTTGAAAGGCGTCATGAGATACACCATGCTTCCTACTTCCACTTGAAATCGAAGAGGCATTGGAGTGTCTAGCGGCTTACAGACTGAAGCAATTTTAGAATCAGTGCGTCATAACTCTTTTTAACTCAGTAGATTTTTCCATTTCGATTTCGATTTGGGGCTAGATGGTATTTGTTTGTTTACTGAGCTGACCAAAGTTCTCAGTCAAAAAAAGATATTGGGAAACAGTAATGGTATCGCAGGAAGAAAGAAGTAGACAAAAGGCGATATGGTAGCTACTTGCTCTCGGCACATCCCTACATCCCGAATGCCGATCCTCTCCCGTGTGCCCATCAAATTTACTTCCCCTGCAATCAGGGTAATGTACAAAAATGAAAGCAGAGACCGGCTTCCCGTCCAAGTTTCGACTCATCTCCCTAATCCACCACAGGATGACAACTGCTTTCATTTACCTAAGTAACCTTGATCAATGGAGAAAGGTTTTTTGTTGGCAAACCTTTCCTTCAACGCCGAAAGCGATATGCCGCTGTCTGAAGACCTTATTAAAGCCGGCGCCCATATTACGAATCGGCATCGACCTTTTTTTCGGTGGAAATGAACCTTCGATTGTCAGTTTTTCGAATATTTAATGACAATATGGTACAGTAGTCCTTTATATTTGGACAAAATCGTTAGAAATTTTCCCAGATCTACCCAAGAGATGATCCTTGATATAATGGGGCCATTCCTGGGTAACTTGGAGGATCCCATTATTCTAAAGGTAAAGATGATGATCACGACTAACTTGTGCATAACTAGACCACCCAATCGGTGACGAGAGCACCGTTAGCTCTCAAGTTCAGCTCCGTCATTTGTTTGCGAAGCTCTTGGTCTGGTCAGTGCTGCAGGTTGCAAGCACTCAGTTATTAGGTTATTGACGTTGACGTCAGGGTTATTTGCCAGAATAGAGCTGGCGACAGCAGCTCGAAGGCTAGGCAATGTGGAAAAAGGCCAACCCTTATTCATAGAAGTTTGCGGGAAGGTGAGACTTCCCCATGCTACAGTAGCGTCTGTCTTACGAGTTTTTTTTTACTATTTTTTAGGAAAAGTACACCTGTTCTTATGGGTAGACAGTTACTACTGTAAGAATAGCATGGTTGTGATGAACCTCCTAGTTAGAGGGGTCAGCTTCATGGTCCTACTTTGCTTAGTTGTTTCTGTTTACAATTAGACTCAAACCAAGGGAATGAATCGATGATGAGAGGCAGAAAAAAGCACTGGCCTTGAAGTAATTGTTACCAGGCAATTGGCCGCATTGGCCCTATCGTTCCCTTGCCTGATGTCATGCGAAACGGTTAGCCTCATTACTCAGGAGTAACCTAGAGATTAATCCTTCGAATCTGTACTGCGGCGATTTTCTTTGGGTGGCTTTTGTATTTGGCTTCGCTCCACGTTCAAGGGTCAAGGGAACTGGTACTGGTGTACTCAACGTTGGCCTGACACTCGTGGTAATTCTGTTCCGGAGAAGGGATGGCGGGGGGAGGGGGACAAGGTGGAGAGGGAGGGGAGGGGTAGGGGGGAGGTGAGAAGGAGAGACTTCCTTGTCCTTGAAGAGCGCCGACTGCAGTATTTCTTCCGCCTTGACGTAAATCTGGATCAGGACCGTTCATTAGGACGAGATTTCGATCAGGACGACTGATCAGGACCTGACTTGCTAGTGTGAAGGGATTGAGAAAAGAGACCGTCAGCCCGATACCATCTTCACTTATTCGAAGGAGCTTTGTGAAGAGATATTGACTCTGCCCAGATGATTCGTTCCAATGAGTCCGAAAATCATCAAATTTGAAGGTTCGTTGCCCTTTCTTCGCAAATGGGATGATGAGGCAGACAGTCTGGACTCGAGAGGATTCTTTGCGACCAATTTCGTGTTCTATTCAGGGAATTCCTATAAGGCATGCACCAACCAAGACTCTTCTCTGTCTTGCACCTTTCCACAGAAACGGGAAATTTCTTCTTGAACGTAGTTGATTCCGTGAAAAAGGCTACTGAGAGGAATGCTTGATTGTGGGATTGACGTCAGAATAGCTTAGTTTGTTCTGGGATCGAAACCATTTCCAACAAACCAACAGAGTTTTCCGCTTCTAATGAGTGACTCAGAGCATCTGCAAATTAGAGGAAGCATCGCCAATCGACTATAGTCTCACTGACACTGGATAATTGCTACCGTCATCACTTAGTTATCCTGAATTTGTTAAAGAACCAGAGTTAAGGATAAAATCGGCTCATGGGATATCCCTTGGAGGGTGAATCTGTGCCCTCCCCCGTATGCCATATATGGCCTGTCAGGTGGAAAAATGGCCTAGATAGTAGGGCGTTATAGTTTCAAAGATTGTCCAGTGTGTAGTATGGACGAGTTTCATAGGCATTGCAAAGGCTCACCATACACGGGGGAACCCATGAAGGAAATTCAAACAACTTGTCATGACCCATAACGACAGTGAAAGGCAGTTTTGGACAGTTTTGGTCTAATGTAGTCAGCTCTTAGCGCAACTGCAACAACTGAAAACTCGTCCAAGTACCCCTTCCATGTTATTTCCGTCATGGTAATCTCGTCCAACCTCTATTTCTCCTACTTTTGAAGAGCCATACTTTTCTCGAAATCGGCGGATTCTCTCGCTTTCTTCACTACCGGCGCACTATTCCCAATCAGTACTTCCGCTTTTCGATTTAAAAAATGGTACCTCGAAATTATCGTAAACTGTACCTTTCAGTAAAAAGTGAAGCACATGAAGACGGGAACCTTATCACAGTAAAAAGGGGAATAGAGAGCCAGCCGAACAAAAAGTACTGGTTTGGTCAACTACATGAATGCAATTAATCATATAGCAATTTTATGTTCAATCAGGGAATTCGCTGGACAAGATATGGGCGATCAGAGCAACATTTTCACCGATTATTCATAGCGATGCAGACTAAAGCTTTCGGCTGCATTGTTGCAACTATGAAGTCACATAACTGAACGAATATGTAGCTGAACATCTCATATTACTTGACGATTCCTTAACGATTACTGGAAATGGTGAAGAAGTGGCAATGACACCCCTATGTAACTTACATTTCTCGACTAATTCCCTAACATTCCGCTCGGGACGTTTTCTTTCAAGAGCTCTCAAGAACTCCATTCATACCTCCATATCAGATTAATTGGTAATACAATAAATCCATTTGGTTGGGAAAAACGCTGGCCCACATCACTCTGTTGGTCCCACTAGTCAATGTGTAAGCCAATTAGCCAGTTGTACATATTAATGGCTTCTCATTCCTGAGTACAAGTCGAATATGCCGCTTGGTCCGAGAAAGGTTCAAGCGAAGCTGAAAACTTCACATGTACCTGTCCACGGTGCATATAATTTGGCCTAAAGGCAATCAAATTACTTCATCCAGCGAACTTGAATGCCCTACTGTTTCGACATAATGAAATAGATCCCTCTAGATCTAGTCACGTAGCTCACGTATCCTAAATAGTTGCTTACCCTTGCGGCAGACTGCAGCTCGCCACCCATGACACATACAGTTAGACGAATGGCATCGTAGTCGCCTTCCTTCCTTCCACGACCCAGAAGCGGAGAACGGCATCAGTCTTCGGATGAATGGGGATAGGAGCTTAACTAGTCATAGTCATACCCAGTTGATCGTTATACTATTCGGACATGCTGCGAATCTGAGGTGTAGGACCTTCAACGAAATTGAGCGCACTGCTCACTCTGAAGGGGTGGATGAGGTGCATTTCTGCTTTTTGGCCCTAATTCTTTGGAACCGCTGTAAGGCTGACTTGGGCGATTCAAAGAAGTCTGACTCAAAGAGCGTGCCTGTGAAGGATCACCCTTACTCTTTCCTCTGACTGACCCCGCGATTTGGAGTGATGTTCGAAATCATAGAGGAATTTGCATGTGCACTTGCTTACTCTTCGTGGACCCTTCCAATAAGCGAGTCACTGCTTTGACTCCCAATTAACTCCAGACTTCCTTGGCCCAAATCGTTCACTATCGGTACAGCGGCAGACTTGGCTACCCCGAAAAGTGAACTTTTCGGCGTAGCCAAGTCGGCAAATTCACAAAGCGTGTCCGCGGGAGCTGCTTGTCTTAACAATTCCAAAGATTCACCAACTTTCACGCAGTCTTTCCAGTTTCATAGCTTCGATACTTTCAGAACGTCCCACTGCTTCATCTCGTCAACGCTGCTGCTCAGACAAATCCCAGATTCACCGTTCCGTGAGTTTTTTGATATCGCAAGCTTTGTAACGCATTTTATTGCGTCCTTTTGAAGAATTCTTCTCAGGGGAATCACTGACGTCAGTGAAAATCACTCCCTTAATCATGAAAAATTGCTCTGCTTTGATGGTTCATGATTAAGGCAAGCTGGAGCGGAACAATGAGGCACGGGGGAGGGGAACTGCATTAGGAAATGCAGCAGATGGAGTCGAATGGTCTCCGCTGCATTCACCTGCCAGAAATCGCTCAGAGTTTTTGCTGGGGTGTTCCTTTCGAAACGAATTATTCGGCAAGGATCAGTTCTTCGATTCCATCGGGGAAAATCAATGTGATTTGATATCAACGATTATCAGAGCACTACTTTCGCTGCTTTTTTTACTTGAGTTCAGCGAAGCTAAGCAAATCAAAGTCCAACGGTCGAACTTTTGAACTTCACATCTTTTGCAAATTAGCTAATAATTAATGGGAATCGGTGAGTCGATTTTACGTCATTAGATCTTTTCCAGCATCAGGTTTTTCGGTAAGGAATTCTCATATTATTCCTCAGAATTAGGCTTACATATGTAAAAGCGAAAAGAGACTAAAAGCCATATCTTCTCTTGGGCCGACAGGCTACGGTAACAAAGAGAAAGCATCGCGCTCCCATTGGAAATTCGACTTGCAGTTATTCATATGAAAGGGATGGTTGCATCAGGTCTAGGTAGTGTAACGGATATTCACGATGCCCTAGAAAAAAGGCACGAGTTCGAGTCCAGTCCAATACCGTAGCTAGCAGCGTGGCGGTGCCGACAGCGGTAAAAAGCAACACTTTACAGAACCATAAAAGTTAAAGGCACATCCTGCTTCAGCAGAATCGGGGTTATGGTATTCGTAAGGGTCTTAGATGTCGAGTGGTCCTATAGCGAAAAAAGGATCACAACAACAAGAATCAAGGCCGTCGTTTTCGCTAAGTCACACTGTAAATGGGAGAGCTGAAGGCCTGGATCTCCTCGGTCAAGTAATGAATCAGCTTCCCTGAGGTACCACAGAAGAATTCTTTTTGACGATACTTCATACACAAACCGTACGGGGGACCCGAACGACATTACTTAGACGATAATCAGCGATATTGGGGATAGAGCATCATTGTGGGCGTAAAGCCTCTTGCTAAAAAACCCTGAGCAGCTTTCCTGCTAAGCCTCTACCTGTGAAATTGACCTAATCTTTCCTAGTATGGCAGCTTACCCCCCCCCCCCCCCCCCCTGAATTCACCTCGACGTGAGTTTTTCACTCACTTCCGAAATCAATCGAAACGGTTGAAAACTACAGACAGACAGTGTCTAAAATTCCTTTTAAGAGTGACTTCTTCGAGAAAAGAATGGTTTGAGATCAATTACGCCACATCCACCTCGCAGGACGTTCGTTTTAGCTTTCAAAGCATAGGATGTGAAGCCATTGGGCCACTGGAAGAAACAAGAAATTCTCATGAAGCACCACCACTTTGTGGAAGGCCCCTTTTAACTTACCAAACATAGAATATGAAGCAACTGAGCCACTGGAAAAAGCAGGAAATCTTTCATGAAGAACGAATTACCCCCAGGAAAAATTTGTTCCGGAGGCCCATCATGTGGCAGAATCTGACGATGCACCCCCGTCTGTTCCAAGCAGTAACTGGAGTTCTTAGGGATCGCGTTCGTAAAAAATTCCTCGACACGCTCAAGGATGTTCTCCTCCTGATCCGCTTGAACCCGCGATTTATATTGGTCGTTTTTCCCGAGCTTCGAGTCCCCTAGTGCTCCCTGGCCACGAATTTTCGCCGAAGATCTGGACCAAAAAAAGCAAATTTAGCTTCTTTCGGGACTTCGTCGGCAAGATCGAAGGCAAATGTCGAACGAGATGAGCGAGACTTTTCCCTCGGAAATGCGCTTGCTACCAAATGGGCTTTCTCGGCAATATGAGCGAACATAAATCTGGTCTAATCCGACTTTATGTTCGCCTAGGGCTGGGAGTGCAACTCCAAGCTCTCGTCGTTTCCTTCGATACTGCCCACCATCGCTGCAGTGTGTCGACTATGTTCGACCAGAACTCGATGCTATTCTTGTCCTCCTCTTTGTCTTTCGAAACTTAAACTACTGGTTCAATCAGAAAAGTAATTCTTCTCTCTTCTTCTATGGGGTTACCGTAATCTAAAGAGATACCATGCAAGTGGGCATATGTTTCGTTGCCAATTTCGCAGAACCACATCAAAAGTTTCCCATCGACCTTCCTGTCGGTCTCAGCAAAGCAAAACCAAACTTTGTAGTTAAGTCTATTGTACCAGTAACTTTACTACATAACCACCGTCACCTCAGCATCGTCTCACTTGGGAGGTTGCAGATTGGAAGGAACTCGAAGCCCACGGTGTAGGTAACCATTGTACATTGTGATGATCGTCGTGCAAGTTTTTTGTCATACTTTTGCACCAAAGGGGTCTGTACTTCTCTATCATTTTCTTATCTTCCAAACGAGTTTTCACACTTTGGTAACTGACCAATTTACAAAGGCGAAAACCGTACAAGTTTACATCGTCACTGGAACTCGATCCTTGCAAGTCTACCTTGGAGTAAAGCACAGTACTCGCGAGTACTCAGTTTCTGAAGAACAAGAAAACGCTTTCTTTCAGTTACCCTCCTGGGTAAACCGCTGGCTAGTAAACCGGCCAGTAAACAGCGCTTCTCTTTATTCCTTTATCCTTTCCACTCAGCCCGTAAATAGGGCCGAATCATAAGCGGCAACTCCGCATGGACGAGATTTCGGCCAGAAGAAGGAAGGATTCACCTGAGACTTACTGACGGCTAACGGTAGCATGTCTCCCCACCTGAAATGAGGATTACCGTAGGCCTACACGATTACGGTAAATTGTGTAAACAGAAAGCGGCGAACTACTTTTAGAAATGAATTCCGGTTTTTCCTCAATTGTTGCGAAAAGGCCCTCTCACCAGAATGATCGATCTCTTCGAGCTTTCTTGGAGGCTACTGAAGTTTAACTATGAAAAACACATGTCTTCCTCTTCAAAGGGGAACACTGTTCATAGTTGTAGGAATTAAGTCTCTTCAGCCTTCAGTACATGCCAAATCTGGACATTTCAGAATGTTGATGCCTCCGAACAATGGTATGCCACGATGGCCAAGTGCACCAGCTCCACCGGTCATTCATAATACACCTGACCCACCGATATTCCTTCCACAAATGTACAACTCACAGTTACAGCCACGACTACAGTACCCGCCGACGATTGATTGTGAGTTTACTTCAAACTCGTTCTGCATCAAATTACTACGAAAAGGCCTTGAAGAGCCCTAGTAACCATGAGAATGGAGTCTCAGCGAAGATTAGTCGTAAAATTTGTAAACAAAGCCTCGAAACTCCCATTTGAGCTCATAGCAGTAATCCAAGCTTCACTGTTGTAGGCCTGAACCGGCCAGTACTACGGCAACAGCGGTTTATACAGAAATCGAGGGTTTGCAGCAAAGATTTGCGTGTTTCTTAGCCGGATAATAAAAAGGGAGATCCTCTTTTTCATCCAAAAATAACAATGACTCATTCGATATTGATGAGAAGAGGAAGCTTCTCGGGTTAAAAACGATCAGAAAGGATAATTTCTGTGGGGAAGGTCGACCTCCGTATCACAGTAGCGCGTAAGGCTACGCCATGAAACCAATTGTAACGTCGATTTACAGCTCAGTTTACACCCATTTCCACAAGCGCGTTTACAAGCAGCAACGCTGGTTCTATGAATTAAAGTGAGGCTTGGCGAAAAGGCGGTGTTGTAGCAACTATCGTTCGGAAGCATAGTCCGGGGATCAAATCCTGAATAGATATCGACTCGAGCCACGATTATAAATGGAAGCCGGATGCGGAGGCGTATTCCATGAAGCAATAGAATTTAAGAAGATTAAGAAAAGCTCAGTTCAAAAATAACTCCATTCAATTTTCAGCACTGAGGGTGAAGACGTATAGGAGGGATATCGTGGGGCAATCTACTTTTTACACTTTTGGTTTAATCAGCCAGCCTAATGATAGGAACAAATGGTGTTAGTTTTGCAGTGCCAACACCAATTGTTCACTTTATTATTCTTAAACTAAGGGATTTGCTTACCCCGCAAAAATATGAATTTATACTGAGGGGGCTCCTGTTCGTATCCAGTTCAAGGCTCTTCCGAAAGGGATTCGGGATTTTGGGAAGGCTCAGAAGTCGCAAAAACGCGGATTTTTTCTAAGTTATGCCGGTACCAGATGTTACAGTAGTAGCGCAGAGGAAAGAGGCGCCGATTTGTGGATTACTAGATTGGGTCCGGCTCGCACTACCCACACCGCACAATCTCCATAGCTTTTCTCAGCTGTAGAATGCTCTTTGCTCCACGACAGGAAAACTAGACTATCTTTTACTGCTTATAAGAAAAACAATAAACAATAAACTGTAAACATTATGTCTTATCACCATTGACAATGAACATTTGTTATTATCGGTTATTGCTAAGAATACACGTCTATAAAATACTAATTACTTCGCATAAGAAGAGAACCATGAAGACTATAGGCTAAAGGCCGCTTACCAATAACAACGCCAATCGACCAATTTCGGGACGCGCCCCGCATTCAGCTTCCATGAGCATCGCACTGACGATTTGAAAGCGTACGTAACCTATACAATGGCTTGCGATGCCGTGCCGGTCCGCAAAACAATGCCTTCATTTTCCCCACAGATCTGGGAGGATGAAGGCATCGATTTGTGAACCGGCACAGCATCCAATCAACTTACCTGAGAAATGGGAGGTCAGATCAGTCTGGGCGGGTATCTATCCGGAATCCTTTACTTATCGAAGAAAAAGTGGGGCTCAAACTTACTTTGACGTGGGATGGTAGTTGATGTTCCATGAACTTAGCTTTTGGTCTCTTAAAGCCTCACATCAATCAGTCGACACTTGAGAAGTGGTTTACACAACTTTTCGTCATGAGCTTCATAGTTGCAACAGGGAAGTGACAATCTCTTGGCCAAAAAAACTGCGAAGTAACAATCATCTCAACAACTGTTCGTTCATTCCTGCAATCTCCAACTACCCATGATTTATCTAAAAAACGGCTTCTTTTGATGTAATCGATCTGCTTGGGAGGCTGGCAGAAATAAGTGAAAAGAACGATCAAATCAAATATGTAAGAGAAAGAATATCAGCGGGCATGTAGGAAAAACAACTTGGGGAAGTTCACCCCTCGGAAGGTGACGCTACGCTACCCCCTACACTGAAAGGCCTACAAAATTGGTAAACTAGACCCAGAGACCTGTATGTCTTCATATCCTTTTTCTGAAATCTGATCCTCATTCCCACCAATATTGTTAGGGGTGAGGCAGAGGTGGTGTAGTGGCAAGAGGCTCACTGTCACACAAGAATGGACCAGGTTCGAATACCGATTCGATACTCGTCCTAGCCAAATAACCCTTCCATCCCTCCGGAGTCGGTTAATCTGCACCAGACGCCACTACGATCCCGAATGGAAGTGGAATGCAGGACACATCCGAAATCGGTTTTTTTATGTCAAAAGCTACATATACCCTCGTTTCTGGCGAGCTGTTATTTCAAAAAGATAGGAGTAATCTGCTCATCAGATTAACCTAGGTGAAAAGGGACGCCGTTCTCTGCCAGTCTGGAACCGAATTAGTGGCTCTTGAGGCATGGCTGGCCTAGACAAATCACGAACTCGCAGTTGACCATTAGACCAGGTATCTGGATACGGTACCACCTGACCCTCCTTAATTTGGAATCTGGCTGACATCTACTGCGTCCTGTAGACGGCGAGGTGGCTAAATCACCAAAACATGATGTTAGTTTAGAAAATACTTGGAGGTATTTACACGAGTTGCCAACCACCTCTGTCGCTCTTCACTGTTGAGCTCAGCTCCTAGTTCTCACCATCCTTTGCCTGAACACAGGTGTTCGGCCTCACAGCGTGTCACAAGTCACCCTACTCAATCTCTTTTTTGCAATGTTACCTCTGTGAGAACGCGTCCTGAGGAAAAACCTTGCAAAAAGCTAGGGACAGAGGTGTCAGCATCAGCTGGTTCCTGCCTACACCACAATGTTGATTTTTTGCACCAAACTGCGGTGGCAATTGTGTTTACGGACAGCCCCGGTTCCGCCTGGGCGGCAGCGTTCTGGTCCCGAATCGAACTCGGCTAATCTCGTTGGAATACGATCTACGGGAATATGGTTCTGGGAACTTCTTCCCACTACGACACCCTCACAGGATACTATCGGCATTATGAACAGCTAGATTTCAACATCAAATGGAAATATTTTTCTGGTCTCTGACCCTATTCGGTCCCTTAAATTTAAATTTGCAACGCCGCGATGTAAATATGGAACAACTTTTTGAACTTGGGAGTTCCAATACTCCCGTATACAACCTAGGCATACCATCCCCACCAACTCATAAGGTAAGCTGACATCATACAAACCTGCGTCAGAACGAACAAAATAAACTCTACCGGACTGTAATGTTTGGTATTCCCCGGCCATCAGCATGAGTCATCAATCGCCCACCTTGGATTGAAAATATCCCATCGTGCATAACGGATGTCGAAATGTTATGCTCGGTGGGTCCCCTAGTGAATACCTGCACTGAGGAGGTCCTGAAGCGCGTGTTACGTGGCAGGTCATTGCGAAATGTCATTCAAGTTCCCATGCACGATTGGTGAACCACCTTTATGGCATTCCAGAGTGTTCTTCGACAAAACTGCCCGTGTTTTCCTTTCGATTATGTTCGGTTATGTTGACGACTCAAAGACGTTACCCTCAGCGGGAGTTAGAGGGTTCTGATGCGGTCTCACGCGCCTTTTCCTTCTAGTTTTACAGCCGTCGCGAGGTTTCCGAAGCTTTTTCCTTCAAGGTTCTACTTTTAGATCTCTTCCGCTCCTTCAATGTTAATCTTAAAAAAACTCGTAGCTGTTCGTTGGTTTGATTTTTGTTCGCCCACATTCCTTACCTCTTCTGAGAGCAATAACTTTTATCGCTCTTTTATTCGCTTTGTAACACTCCTTATCTTATCGAATAAGACGATTATAGTTTGAGATGCAGCAGCTCAGCTTCTTTCCAAAGGGTTCTTCCTTTAGCGGATGATTTGCTGATAAGGGAGCCTGTGATAGCTCGGCTACAACTGGAGCCGAGAGGTTTCTGCGCAAGAGAATAGATGTATATCGATTCGCTCCATGAATGAACTTCCTGGGAGAGTCGGTAGTGTAGTTCCTCATGTGGGTGATTTAAACAATGCTCCTTCGTTGCTCCCACTTCCTCTTCTGGGTTTCCTGTAGCCACATCTACTTTCATGCCGGGCTAGAAGTCGAGAAAAGTAAGATCCACGAATTGATTGTATGCCTTCTGCAGCTCGTGGAGGGATCATCCAACGGGCCTCCTCTCCAGGAATTTTGTAAACGACCTCTGAGAAGAGTAGGAGATACTTTTAAATTTTGGGCTCAAACTGACGTCATCTATCCCTGCACTATGCAATAGTAATCCCATTGGTTGTTTCCCTCCCGAGGGAGGTATGGTTTTAAGCCGTTTGTTTTGTTCTTTAACAAAAAGATTATTAGTCCTGAGGGATCCAGCTGGTGACCGCTTTGGCCTCCCACCGTCCATCATCAGCACGTTCCATCCAAGCATGACAGTTACAAAAAGATTTTTGAAACGCTCAACATCGCTTTTCGCATCTTCGCCCATACTTGGACTTCAGTGCAGCTGTCAGCCGAAATATTAAAATGAACGGGATCAAGACTGTTTCCCAGAAACCTATTCTACCGCAAACATGATCGGGTGGGAATCCGCAAGGGTGTTGGTAGGATTGCCCGCTGAACTTTGCGGTTGTATTCCCTCACTTCCTCTTCTTTAAATGACACTTCAGAGTAGTCCTCGATAGGTTCGCGCTCATCCCTTTTTATTTTCAGCCGCGTATGAGAGCACACATACATTTTGGGAATCGGCGAACAGCATAGGATATGTATCGATTGGTCAATCCTCTGTTCCCAAAGCATTCATACTCTGCGCGGACACATTGCCGGCGTCCGATATCCGTTGACCACACCCAAACTTGTGGATCGATAATGATAGCTTGACAGTGGAGGGTCAATTGGCGTCGGATGTTGTTGATGTGCCAACAGCATCCACTTTCCACAAATTTTTCTGTTCCAACAATGGATCTCACTCAACAAGCCTCAGGTGGATCCCGTTTGATCCCATCTTGAAAAGCAATGCATGAGAATATCTTACCGTACTTGATTGAAGACCTCTTTTATCCGTGAATCTTCCTTTGTGCTCCGCGTTAGCCAAGGGACAAAAAAGGAAAGGCGATGAACGGGGTATATGGGAAAGCTTAACAAGAGGAACCTTGGAATGAGTGGCATTGCACTGAATACACCTTCTATTGATCGACAGCGACGTGCGTCGCCTGGGTATGGGTACATTCACCCAAAACTGGATGGACGCAGCAAATCGCGCGGCGAAATCCTTGGCGTTTCGAACGACTTTAGCGCTTATCATTGGGGCCCAAATTCGAAGTAGAGTAGATAAGTAGAATTATCTGACCATACTAATATACTCCACTTGAAGTTTGCGCCCCGAGGATAGGTGCCAAAGTCGTCCCAAACGTCACGAATTTCGCCGCGCCACTTGCCGCGTCCATCCAGTTCTGGGTGAATGTTCCGTCCCCCGCGTCGCCTCACGCCTTTCGTCTTTTGACTATCGGTAGCGCTGAGTATGAAGGTGGTCTCTGGACCGTTGGGTCAGTCATGCCTTCTATTCTTGCTGATCGGAGGTAAAAATGAAGCTGGGGAGACAGCCTTCGTTTCAGCGCAATGTGATACGGCGCAAAGGATATGGACGTAGCCGGTTTTGGAGTGGGGACCATCATGGAACTTTTTTTAAACCTAAGCCGAACGTTGGAGCACCCGGTTGGGTGGGCGCTCTCAGCATTAGTAGTCGTGGGAATTGACCTCTGCACCCTACCGTTTATACTTTTGAATCAGTGGTCAAGTGAATGTTCAAATCTTACCCCTCCCAGCTTTTTGCAATTGTGCTCACCCACTTAGGTGCTTCTCCCCTTGTAAAGCGTATTTGAAAACTAATCTTCTCTCTAAAAGCATTTCTAAGCAGCACTGCAAGCTTGAGATGCAGGCTTTCCCTTCTTTTCTGCGCGACCAAGAGTGCTTCGAATGCTCGCACACCCTAAGGGAAGAGAATGCAAAACGAGAAATGAAAATTAGACATTATCAGTTTTTCTAAATGCACAGTGCGGGGGACGGTCAAGTCGTGCGTCCGAGGGTGCGCGCGGCAAATTGCGCGGCGAAACCCATACCTATTCTGGCGACTTTAGCGCCTATTATTTGGGCCCAATTTCGAAGTACAGTGGAATAGTAGGATCAGCTGACCTTACTAATCTACCTTACTTCAGATTTGGGCCCCAATGATAGGCATCGGAGTCGTCCCAATTCGCCACGAACTTCGCCGCGCAATTTGCCGCGCGCACCCTCGGACGCACGACTTGACACACACCCGCACAGTGCATTCGGTTCGATTCTGGGCTTCTGTTGAATTTGCGAGCGCCGACGTTTCATTCAGCCTCGCGAGAGAGGGCGGGCGGCTAGAGAAGAATGACCGCCAGTTCGCGCCTGAAGTTTGAACAGGGTGTCATTGCATGGACAGCCTGACGTGCTTTTTCGCTTTATTGGCTCTGTTCAATCAGTTTTCGCTTCAACTTTCTTGACTTGCTTCCATCCTTGGTAACCTACTCATTATACCAACTAGAGAGACCGGCTATGAAGGGGAGAGTTGGTTGGTTCGAGCATAACCCGTTCTGGGCAGTCTATGAGTAACTTCTCTGATCTTTTTCGGTGGATGAATTTCAGTGTTATCTCTCATCGAATTTCGCCTCACCATACTTTCCATGTTTACCAGTAGACCAACGCACCAGTCCCTTCCAAACATTTAGGTTTTATTTTAAAACGGGTTTGGTATTGCTCGTGCGCAGTCTATGTGCAGCCTTTACAGGCATGCTTTGATACAGCCGTCGAAAGTGTAACAGTAGCGGAAATCGAAGGTGATATGGAGGCTGAGATTGTGTCTGTTGGGGTTTTTGCCATCGAGTTGTTCTTGACAAATTTACGAGCTCCTCTGAGGGTCGGTTTTATACAGTCCCATAGGAGGGAGCGCTATGAAGCGTCAGGGAAACTTTAGAAGCAGGGAATCACTTCCCAAACGTTTTTTGGGTGTCGGAAGTCCTCTGTGAGCACCCCTATTGACTTTAATTTCAATACAAATTTTCTAGTAGAACGTGTTAAATTAATTTCACTCCATTGTCAGTTGTGTGTATTCCCGAAAATAGCAAAATTGGGGAGATAAGAAACCTCTGGAAAAACGCATCTGGAAGTTACTGAAAAATTCTCTCCATCAGTTCAGATCAGATCCATATGTGCCTTTTTGTCTTAAGTGTCCGTGTTTTCAAATCTGTAGGATAAAAAACGAAGTATCTCGAAGTATTCAAATAGGAGGATGGCGTTTCGGGGGTCGATCAGTCCTATCTTGAGATGCGCCCGCGCTCACGACTTACGTGACGTGGGGTGCCGGAACTACAGCAAGCGGCATTGGTCACGCGGCGGCTATTCTATTCTTGCAATGGGAATCCAGACATTTCCCCTCATAGCGCGTGACATCGCGCGAACGGGTGCGGTGGACGCGACGTCATTCTCGGGAAGTATATACCGGACCCCTAACTTAGTGGTGGCTTTTGAATGGTATCGGACCAGTAAAATATGTTCTGTGGGAGACCAGCCTATGTACGAGAAGGCGGTAGTCCTTCAATCCTTATGTGTTTCCATTTGGTTAGGGCCTCACGGATGCAATCTTCGGTATACCTGTACAGGTAGTTGTCGTAGTGGAGTTCGATGCCAAAATCTGCTTGTGGTGGCGGAGCCAATTCGTCGTGTCTATCTCAGCTTCAGATATTCAGACCGAATCAAGAAATCTCGTAATGGGTTGTGACTAGGAACTTCCGCAGTTGGGACCATGCGGGACTGTCTACACGTACTCTCCAGGTGGGGCATGAATTCTGCTCCATCTTGAAAGCATGCCATCTATTGCTGTCGAAGTGCCAGATGAGAGCTCAGGAGCAAAGCAACTTCCTCCTGGCATGAACTTCTGACACCCTCTGGCTAGAACGGTGGCGGTCAAAAGTCCTCTTAGTTCACTTTCAGCTCAAAAAGAGTCCTCCCAAAGAGGCCACCACTATCTTAGTACTACTGGGTCGGTAGAGAAGTCTTCTGGTTATTCTGGTCTTGCGAATTGGGGGATCCTCAAATCCGTTCATTCGCTTTGAGTCATGTTCTTCAAGGTAGCGGCTTAGCCCCACATAGCTCCAGCGCCTATATGCTACAGTGTTCTCTTTACTATTAGTAGTTCTGGGTGCCATCGGTCCTTTCAAATAGAAAGGTAACTCTTATATGAGGAGTGTCTACAGCGGGATAAGACAGAGGCTAGTTTTCTTTTTTGCAATTCTTGTAGAAGAACCGAATTCTCGAGTCTGAATTTGGTAACTCGTTACTATTAGCTCTTTTCCTTCTTCATACCTCCGCAACGCATCATGGCAACCAAGCCTTCCATCCATCCGTGGTCGGTTATTTAGTACCAGGCCCGTCTGAGAGGACAAAAGCACTGAGTGGTGCTTCATGTGGCCATCGCAATTCATTGTATAGGCCACAAACGCTTACAATACGCCACTACGATTCCGAATGGAAGTCAAATGCGTGGGCGCATCCCTCAGATGGGATTGGTTGCTGCTTCAAAACTTGACCCTTTTATCCTTTATACCTACACATCCACTATGTTAGATCAGTCCCTCCCGATTTCATTCTACCCAATCGGTTCTCCCTACTGAATGAACCTACTGTATGGCCCTTTAGGGTTAGGAAGGGGCATCGAGCGTATTACATTTGGGCCATCGTTGTCATCATGTCATCTCTGATGAGCCGTGTATGCGTCGGCGGTGGGCGCTGATGTCCGTTGGAACCCACTCTGCATTCTCTGCGCCCAGTCTCTCGGTCTCCCAGCTGCTTGTCCTCCCCACTCCCCCCTCTTCTGCCTGTCTCTGCCTGCACTCCACGAACATTTCTGCAACATCGTGTAGTAAAAAGCTGCATGACGAATCGTCCTCGGTTCAAACCAATTTGCGTCCCAGTAAGTAAAATCTTTCTTATACTTAATTTTTCTATCTTTATAAGATGAAAATGCGTCTCTGTTCTCAGGTTCTTATGTTTTGATGTAAGTTATATTTGAAAAGTGGTGCGTAAAATAGCTCTGTGCCCGGTTTTCTCATTAATTTTAGCCTTGAATTTGGTAGAACTGGGCCAGTAACTAGTTTTCGGGTTGAATGCGGTTTAATGCTTGCCTTACCTGCATGTGTAATGCGATTATTTCATCCTAACTGGTAGGAATTTCTGCAGCGTATCCCTTAATATCCTTTGAAAAGGGCAAGAAGAAGTATGGATATTGCTGGTCTTTTCTCTTTTCACGTGAACTTGTCCTTTGAAAAAAAGGCAAACATAACCACATTTATGCAAAATGTAAAAACCATGCCGTTTCCGATTGGTTTCTCGATATCGAACCTCGATAGAATCAAATTTAAGATGAATTTGTTCTAATAGCAGTTTAACATGACTGAAAATGAGCCAGTGGATAGCTCAATTAGTGAAGAACAGAAGATTGACACTCAAAAGATGGAAGATCCTGAGGATTCTGCGGATGCGTCGTCGTCTTGTGAGCTACCAGTGGTATCTGCTGCTAACGATTTTCTGACAAAACTACTCAATTCTCCTGGATCATCGAATTGTTCTCCCTTACTTGCGGGTGCATCTTTGCTCCCAGTGATTCCCGCTTTAGCCAGTAACATTTTTCCCTGGCTACTCACTCCTCCACTTGTGAGTCCTACAGTGAATGCGAATAGCCAGATATCGCCGGTGCCCTCTCCAACACCACCAAATTTCTCTGCACCCATTATCGATATCAGGAAGAATGTGGAGGCATTCGTTCATCAGCTTATTTCATCGTCAGTATCACAAATGCTTGGCGGTAATCAGTCCTCATCAAGTAGCAATAACCTGAACACCCTACTGAATCGCTCACCTTGCTCGACTAACGTGCCTTATGCCAATTTATCACCAAATCCGTACCAGTCACAAGCGAGCAGTGAGCTTTTTCCGCTCGCCCAAAGGTCTCCAACAGACATTTTGCTCAAGAAAGCTTCCCTTACATCGGCACCATCAGTTAAGAGTGAAGCACATGGTAAATCTGGTGAGTTTGATAGTTGGCTTTTTAGTTATCAGTTCAAATAGGTCTGCTTACACGGAATTTCATTCTTAGCGATAATATAAGTATTAGTGCGTACCCAAACTCACGAAGGTTTTTACTGAACAAATGTAGTTTGAGCACTTTAAACTTCTTACCGAATATTCGTAGGTTCATGCTGCCTTTTTTAGTTGCCTCACAACGGCGGTTCTCGTGCATGCCCTTGCCGTCCATCCATCCAGCAACTCAGGCAGTGATGGCTTCTGTTTCCGGACCGGTGCAACAGGCAATGATGCCTTGCAGCTCTATTGCTGGCCCATCAGGAATGCCAGGTGATGCAACTCACACGGTTGGTGCACAAAGCATGCAGTTTGGACCGGGATCATCGGCAGCGAAGTTCGGAGAAGGACACCTTCCATCTGTGAACCCGCAGCTCATGATGAACATGGATTCGCAAGGCCCACTGCAACGACCTGGTCGACCCACGGCTAGATATTATCCATCGGTATGCTAGTTAAAATTGATGCTCTAACGATATCATGGCTGTTCGGATGATTTCTATCCGCATCCTAGGGCAAGAAAATCGGTCGACCGCCAGGCTCCTATAAGCGATTTGATAGCGGGTCTTCTTCCTCTAAGAACAAGTACGTTTTTGGCATTTATTGGAATGCTGGTCTTTCTTTTTCATTTTTTATCTATTCATTCATACCTATTTTTATCATTCATGGTTAACTTTTCATTGTTCGCCGCTTTTTGTCCTGAAGCGTAAGGGTTGAAGACACTGAAAAATAGTGTTGCATCGGGACATTCCACGAGAGAAATCATCGTAATGTCCGTTTTGTTCGATGAATTTGTTTACTACCCATCAAGATTTCTCCTCCATAACTTATAGGTTAACTCTAAGTGATGTTCTGAGAAAGGATTCCGATGACGCTAACGTCTCTAACGAGGTTGTCGACGTTGAAACACTAACTGAAGAAAAATGCGAGTGGGATGAATGCCAACTTGTCTTCTCTACTCAGAAGGTACTTTTCACCAACTTTTTTCTTGCTCGGAGTGAGTTTTAGTATCATAGTAGTCTTTTGTGCATCTTTCAGGCTTTGGTCGATCACGTGGCTGAATGTCATGTTAATATTTCGAACCGAGATTGGGTTTGCAAATGGAGAGGATGTGAACGTACAGAACCTTTCCGAGCTCTGTATATGCTTGTTGTTCATGTTCGCAAACACACTGGAGAAAAACCAAATGAATGCACGGTGGGAAAAACTGCTTTTCTAATTGGGACTGATGTTGCAGCTAATATGCTGTTTACAGCATCCGGGATGCAACAAATCGTACAGTCGTCTTGAGAATCTCAAAACGCATATGAGGACGCATACTGGAGAGAAGTAACCAACATATTTATTTCTTATTTGTCTCAAGATTCATTGTTTTGATTTCAGACCGTATGCTTGTGAAATTCCTGGTTGTCCAAAGGCGTTCAGCAATGCAAGTGATCGCGCCAAGCATCAGAACAGAACTCATTCTAATCTGGTCAGTTGTTCAATCCCGATCGATAGATATGGATTTGTTATTTGGCCGCTTTGAGCCGTTCATTTATAGAAACCCTACATTTGCATGGTTGCCCAATGCGGTAAAAGTTACACAGACCCATCGTCGTTGAGAAAACATATCAAAACTGTACATGGAGACGAGGCCTATGAACGGGCAAAGAAAAATCGACCCCACAACACTGGTGGAAGACGAAAGGTCGGTATACCTATACCATTCCTTGTAACCAATTATTTAGTTAAAGCTTTAATTGCAGAAAAACAACCACATGTTGCATACAATGCCTCTTGATATTTTGCATTTCGCTGCTATGCAGCAGGTTGGGTAACTTTTACCAACCCCTGCCTGATACCTTTTTGATGCGATCACTTTTGCAGCAAATGTCTCAAAATGGAAATACTAGTGCGGAATCTGGCATGGATACTGAGACGGTGTCAGGTATTGAACAAGATGACTCTGCCGATAATACGAAGGAGCCGTCCAACGTTTCTCCGTGCTCAGAAGACTTTAAGATATGTAAGTACAATGTCGAACACTTTGTTCTCGAGCTCGAACCTCAATTATAATTGATTCAGTTCATCATGGCAGTTGTGATGATGGTACTCGAGCTGTATCGCATAGCTCAGCTGCTTCTGGATCGGGATCCGGTTCGGGAGCAGCTTTGAGTCCTGCCGGCTCCTCAGTTTCATGTCATTCTGGTGGTACTGGCGCATCTACTACTTCGTCCAGCAGTCATCAACAGTCTAGCAGCTTCTTCATCGACAGAATCCTCAATGGTGTGAGCAAAGCGAGTAACTTCGCGGATCAAGAACGCCGTAAGCCTATTGATCTTTCAAGTTGGGAACGCTGTCAATCTTAAAAAGAGCTTCCAGTGTTTTGCGAGGCCTATAATCATCCAGATTTCCGTTTGGAAATGTTGTCTGGCTACAAGTTTTCTAATCTGGATGCTTTGCTAAGAAGTGCTCAAAGGAAAACACGACTAAATGTAAGGATTTAATCAATGTTTGGGTTGTCTTAGCAATGCTTTTGATTCGTTTTGAATCAGATTCGCTTTCTTTCCAGTCATTCACCTCGAGTGATTCGAGTTTGGGTCAAGATTTCGTAGTCGGTGAAATGGCCAGAAACGCTCGCTGGGATTCAGATCCATTTAAGAAGTATCATGAACCGAAGGACGACTGGTCATCAGTACGCGATTTTTCCGATGGAAGTCTTTCAGGAACGGGTTCTAGCTTGACAAACACTGAGGTCAGTTCAATGTTGGGTTCTTCGAATGTGACGTCGCAAATGGGATGTTGTTTACCGCGCAGTTGGTTCCTTTCAGACTTATGGCGAGGACGACGATGAAAATCTTGACGATCCATCGCCTCTGGGTAGAATCGATGACCTCCTCCCATCCGCTAATGAAGAAGGCGGTGTTTTAGTGGCAACTCGTCATCCATATCACCTTCCCACACGATTTCCATGTGTTTATGAGAAATATAAGTGTACGCGTTTTCTCTCTTCCATTTTGCATATACAACATCAAGATTTTGCAAAATCACGTTTTCAACAGTTTCATTTGTAGTGCCGATGTTAGATGGCGATCAGCTTTTCGATGAGCAAAGCTCTGTTTTCCTAAGCGACGCAGCTTTGGGAATTGATGATGATGCATTGGCAGATACAAATTCAGGAGGAATGCTAACATCGGAGGCGGTAATTTGATTGTTCTTCTCTTATACAACAGTTCACCTTTTAATGATGACTCCTGTAGGAGCGTGCTCAGCCTTTCGTCGGAATTCCAATCGGAAGCTGTTCGGTGACAGACGATTGTAGCTCATCGCTAAGCTCACAGGCGCACTATGTTCACGGCTCCTACACTAGTATTGAATCACAGGTGCTCTCTGATGCTAACAATTTGGAACCTGGTGCGCTCAATCCAGATTATGGTCATTATTCACCAACAGATATACAGGATGAATACGGTAAGACATGCCAACTTCCTTGAATCCCTTAAGTAGTGATGATTTGCTTGCAGTTCCGAGAGTTTCACCACCTTTGGTGCCCCATTTCGAACAGAGTTTTATGCCTATGGAGCATCTTTCGGATGAACGTAACTCACCAGTTTCCGAGCTTGTTCTCTCAACGGGCCCTCGTTCTGAGTACGAGTTCGCTCATCGTCACATGGAATTCGAACAACAGATTGAGGATGAGGGAATAATGGTGAGCTCAATTCATTTTTGATTTGACGTTCTGTTTCTGTGATCAAAGCCGAACATTCAGATAAACGCGCGACTACCTCCTCCAGAGCGTCTTCTTTATCGGCCTGGAATGGATATCTTGAATGCTGGAGTCCTGGTTCAAGCTCATGGACATTGTGAACCTACGTGGTACACGCAAGGAGATCAATATCAGATCTATAACGAAGCAGAGGTAATACCTCTCATGGAAACGTCTTCGTTTTGTTTACATTCTTCCTTTGTGTTAGGTTATTGGTCCTGTTGGCGATAGGCCCGCTGAAGAAGGCCCACAGTTCACGGATGATCTTTTTGCGTCCGAATTAGCAACAACTCCTCCGCTGTCAGAAGATTTCGATGCCGTGAGAGATCTTTTGGTATGATATTCTGGATTTTATTGATTAGAATCCGAGCCAATTCTCTGGACTAGAGATTTTTCAAAAATAATACTTTTCTTGCTATTCAAAATTAGCTTTTGAGCAACTGGATACGTCTGTTTTCTTCAGGATTCTCATCTCGATGACAGCACCTTTGATAACCTCGACGAAGATGCATTATCTTTCTCTATGAGGAATCTGAATGTTGTCTGTCCTGAACACGATCCATGTCTTCACTCTGAGAAGTAACCTAACCGTGAATTCCCGGTTAACAAGCGTTTTTAAGTCCTATTTTGGTATTATTTACTTTTTTCTCCACTACGTTTTAATAGTATGTTCGAAGAAGTGTGCCTTTTGGTTTTATCAACCATGTAGGCTTTACAAGTCGTTCTCGACAATTTCGCGTTCGTATAACGTACACTAATTTCCTCATTATTGAAGACTTTTTGAACCCCCAGGGTATTAATCAGCAAATTCTTATGACTTTTCTTATTTCTGCCTAACTTTTTCCTTTGTCTTAGTATTAAAATGTTTCATGTATAGGTGAACACTTGAAGTACTACGCTTTTTCCGGTATCTAAATCAGTACATTTATTTCGTTGAGAAGAATCTTCTTGTCTTGCCATATTTGCATATCAACACGGTTTTGCTTTGTCACTTTGTATTAGTGTGTGCTTAGCTCCCACTAAATGGGTATCAAATACGTTGTAGGGAATATATTGTGCCGACTATGCATAAGTTTGCGAGTACCATCATAATTCCTTTGCCTTGTATGCAACGGTCATAAGCTGATCCGCGCAGCATAGCCGCCTTACTTATTCCTCGTGCTTGAAATATTCGGTTTTATCATCCATCTGGTATGTCAGTATCTCCTCGGTGTTGATTCAATGGCACAGTTTTATGTGCTCGTACCGACTTGTTTTATTTTTTTGTTTTAAAGGCAATTTTAGTTTACTATGTTTTAACGAGCTTTAGCCACTACACAGCTCAGGATGAAAGAGGACGAGATCAATTCGCAAACTCTTTGGTAGTGTTCCTTCAGAAATGTTTTAATTTGTAAACTGTAGTCCTCTTTCATCTTATGCTGACTAAATACCGATGCTAAATGAAGAAAAGTGATCACATAATTATTCCAAGACTCACTTCCTAGTTATTTTCTAACCATTTCCATCTTTAATTCGCTCAAAATTAATAAATCATTGAAGGCTGAAGGGAGTGTTTTTACTTATTTATTAGATGCACCCGTTTGTGCGCTTTTACAGAAAGTAGACAGAACTAGTGCTATAGTTTTTGGGATTCCTGTGGGCGAAATGAATTGTTACATCGGCATCTGTTTTTGTATTTTATGACGTGGTCGTACGAATACAGAAGCGCTCAAAAGTATTCGGCCGAATGCTTCTTGAGTCGTACTTTTTACTCCTCCTTTCCTACTGGATCTGATCACACGAGTTTCCAATATGTGTCGGATCAGACGTAATTGCCAAACGCCTTTCTAATCAGATTAGGCTATCTGGAAACATCACTGCGGTGCTTTGGGCCACGGATATCTAGTAAGATAAAACTGACGAAAACACTCAACTTGCTGATCCCCGTCCAGGGTTGCCAAGTCAGGAGCAGTATGGAGATCAGTAAAGGAATCAGTTAAAAACAATGGACGTCTGGAGACGAGTTGACTGCCCAGCTGACTGGAGTTCTCACTTTTCGGATTCATGAAAATTATTTCCTTGAACTGCTCTCAACTGACAGTTTTGCATAGGTATGCACATAATGGTAACTGGTAGTATATGTGCTAACAGTAAGTGGGTGGAGATGGTGTGCTGTCAAGTGGTGCACACGCATAGACCGGAGATTGGATTCCGGACGGATACCTCAAGGTCTATGAAGCCTGGGATCTAGGCTCTGGCTTCTGGCTAGCTGGGACGAATCATCCGACAGGATAAAGATACAAACTTCTATACTGGCTGGCTACCTAAAGACGTTGTATGGGCCCCACATATGCATTCAAAAACGCTACCACGACTAGAATCGAAGCCGGCTGCGGTACACATTCCACACACTTAGTTGGTGAAACCGAAAAACTTTCTTCATTAAAAAAGAAATTGTCGAACTCCTATGTTGTATTAGTCCTGTACCGTGCGGGGTTTCTGGGTAGAACGGTTTTTTTTATTCAACAGCCAAAGGTCCCGACCTATTCTTCGTCTTCAAAGGCCTGAACGCAACACAGGATGATCGCCTCAATATCCAAGAAGCATTCAGTTCCTTCTCCACCCAAAAATCTTTGAAGGTCTTCAAACGATGCAGAACCGCCAGCGGGCTACCAAAGAAATAGTTTCCCAAAACAGAGGCCTTGCTATGGATCAAAGGCCAGGATTGGTCTTTAATACTTGCTTTACAGGTGGGTTCGGAGAGCTGGGCCAGATCAAGACGAATAATGGACCCGAAGACCGAGAGTAGTGCGATGTTGGCGGAGAAAACACAAGAATCGGTTTCAAAAATTGTTATATTGTGGAAAAGGGCAATGAGATAGAATTTGTGTAATCGATTCGCCGCACGCGGCTGTCGCGGACCTTTTGCTTCGCCGTAATTACAGCTTTAGCGTTCTTCATACAGCTCAATCGATATGCGATTATTATTGTTTTAAGTATGATTGTACTATTAGTACTTTTATTCTTGCATTTCTTACCTGCTGCTGCATTCTGCTACATTCGTTCGCGCGCGGCGTCTCTCTCCCTGCCGCGACGCGACAATTTCGATCCTTCTGCACCACAACTGTTAATTTGGACGCTCGCGGAGGTCTGTCGTTCTGTCACGTCACGAACTTCAGCATTACCCGAAGAAGCACCTGGAGGGCCGGGCGAAGGTTGTGATGAGCGGGGTCTAGAGCAAAATGCTCAGGGCACTTTTGAGCATGGCAGATCTTTACCCACAAAGGGGAGACGGTGGGCGGAGCTAAAACCAAAGTATTACATCGCTTTCCAAACACATTTTTTGTTCTCACGTTCTCTAGAGTTTTTAGCTCAACTAATCACATAATGAAAGGAGGAATTCACTGATATTCTAGAATACAGTTAGTATCTCATAAATAAACACGTATCTAGCGGAAAGGCAAATGTTTGTGAAAGAAGCATCAAACAAAAGAAACGTTATCAGCGAAAATGATGGGGATTGATGAGCTTGCACTGGGCGCCAAGAATGTGCAACCTTTCCAAAGACCAAAAAATAGCTGTTCAGCTCTTATCACGCATTAGTTAGGTCTATGCGGCTACAGCGTTTATTGGGCTTGATTGCCATTGGTTTCATCAGTTTAGCTTCATCAGACAGTGAGTCTTCGATCTCTTTATGTAGCATACTAATCGATTGAAAATGTTATGACAGTGTAAGTCTTTTCTTTGCTCACTCTCCTTTACGGTGAAGCGGGCACCCGACATTCGTTTCTTTATTTTCTCGGGTTTTTGCTAAACGTAATCGGTTCCACTAAAATTAGTACCAAAGGGTGCATTTCAGCGTTGGTCATTTGAAGTTATAAAGGTAAGTTCAAAATTACTCGAGGTATCTAGTTTAAGCGAAATAATGGAAATTATGGTGGAGTGTAGAGCGAAAATGATGAAAAAAAATCGGTGGATTCAGAGAAATGTAGGGCTCTGAAAGGGTGGAGGTGGTGTAGTGGCAGCAAGCCACTGTATAGGCCATATACGCACTCATTACGCCGCTACGATTCTGATTGGAAGTCGAGTGCGGGGGCGCATCCCTCAGACAGGACTGATTAACGTCAAAGACTTTACCCTTTTATCCTTTAGGGCTCTGAAAAAGTAGAAAGAAAGGGGGTTGTACGAGAGTGTATGTCTACAACTTCCTGGGTGTCTCCCACATAAGCATACTACTATTCCGCACGTCCCAAATGAAGCCCCTGTAACGCTCAGTTGAAGTCGTTTTTTGTTTTTTTGATGGTGCTATTCCTAGCGACATCCAACCAGGCACCGCCTTTACTCACTTTTTCTCCTGTCTTGCTTGTTTTGTCTTGTTTTTGACTATTTTCTTATTCGTTTTTTTATTCATGGTAGTATCCCATGGCGGTTTCCCAACTGCTATTCTATTCTCTCGTTGCTTTTGGCTACTATTCGGTTCACAATTGAATAAAACCCTCTTGAATAGATTATCCGAGGGGTGACCGGTTAGGCTTATGGCAACAAGATTCGCAGCGGAATCGCCGAAACTTCAGGCATCAAGGTGTTTGTCAACCTCGTGTGGGGTTGTATCAATAGAACGGTTTCAATAGTAATGGCGAGGTTTTATCGAGTAACTGCTTCTCGTTCAAGAGCTGTTCAAGAATCGCTAAAGTTTGTAGAATTTTTGGAGCCATATTATGGTAGCATACAATAGTCATATTGTGTATATCCGAGTAGAAACAGCCTCCTCTGAGGAATCTTGCCAAGCTGTCCCTCGAAAGCGAAAACGCAAGGAACTCCATGAGCGGAAACATGTTCTGCGTTTTTATCTATGGATAATACTTACCTCAAACTCAGGTTCAAAGTCGAGCTGTGATGTCCTCCCACCGTACTTTCGATGTAATGGCGCTGCTGTGGTCATCATCGATGGAACACCTCACATAGGCTCATTCCATGATTTTCAGAAGGTAATGCGTAATTCGCTTACCGTGATATGTTTTGTAGTCATTTCCGACTTTTGACTTCAGGAAATGACATTCGTACGCGACCGGCTCACTCCCAGAATGGATTTCGAATACTACTTCAAAGTTGCGTACTTGCTGACCGGTTTTCCTTATCAAGGCCATTCTGAAGGCAGATTTGTTAGCTGTCACAAAGATGCTTGTGAGGAGCTGGATGCTATTGAGAAGCTCGCCGAGAAAGAGGGTTTTAGAAAGGAGAGCCTCAAAAAGTATGAAGCAACCAATCACATTGTCCATTGTCATCAATTTTTCTTCTAAGAGAGGTTTTTGTAGAGTCCTGGAACGCGTCGCAGCAAAGTATGAACACGAAGAATCGCTGATCCTCTTCTCCAGATCTGAGTGGGTGAAATACAACTTTTGAAGCAATGAAAGGCAAATTTAGGAGCTATTTAGAGACGAAAACGAGATTTCCGAAGCCGGCGACTACGCCCGGAAATACTTGCGGATCGCCATCACAGTGGTGGCTCTTGGCGGAGATGCACACCTATGGAGACATTTCCCAGCGGAATCGGTTTTCCCTGTTTGTATAGATAAACTGAACCAATCGCCTCATCTGGCATACTGCCTCGCGGAAAGGAGCTGCGCGATATTCCACGATTGTAAGTTCCCTGACGATATCTTCGGAAGCCTTTCTATCTCCCGGAACTCACGCTTTCAGGCGATCCAGGCTGGGATAGCAACCAGTCCACAAAGTTCTTCACACAAGCGAAGACTTCTATGCCAATGACAACAGAGAAGGCAACACCACGAGCGGCTACGACACAGCGTCCGACAACTACAGGGGCTCGTTCGAGTACGAGAGCACCCACGGAAGCTCCAGTGACCTACTCTCCCTCCGGACCTGCCCTGCCAACGAGCATCCCGGACGTTGAGGGAACACCATGCGCTTGTAACTATTCAACTTCATGGAATGATGTCATGCTCGTTTTCGAATCAACGGAATCCACAACCGAACATGGGCTTCAAGAGGTCTGTCGGATGCGTATCTCATGAGAATGATGTTGAATTTAGCAGCCTGAGACATTGAATGAGGTTGATATTTCCAAAGAACCGTTGAGTAGGGCTCCATAGGGTTATTTTCAAAGACTGGGAGTAATTCAGTAGCCATCAAGGACTCTCCATAATCTTCAGCATTCCAGATGTTGGCCTATGTACAGTCGAACCTTTTCCGATTCAATATTCTTCCGTATCCGTCAAGCAATCAGGTAAGCATTCTTTTTCTTCGCTGGCTTTTCTTTTTAGGATAGGCGTTGCGTCAAAAAACGCAGAAAATGCGTCACTGCCGATAAATCGGCTTTGAAAACTTTGCCATTATCTGTGCTCTAAGAACACGCGCACGACTGTGATAATAACCTGTCGCTCTGTGTAATCCCATGCTAAGCTTTTGATTTTTCTCGAGTAGAACGGAAACGGTTCTACGTTTCAGGTTGAAACACTAACCACATTACGCTAAGTACAGGTCGCCGAAGCGCTCTTAGTGAGTTTGTACCACGAGCAAAGTGAGTAACTGGAAATCCATGCGAACCTATAGATCAGTGAGAAAAGCATAGACATGTTGACAGCTTTCACCGGCGAAGCTGATCCATTGTCAGTGCTATTGTATGTCAAACCGGGAGTATAGGAGCACTTACCCAATTATTGATGGACGCGGCAAACCTCGCGGCGAATTCCGTGGTGACTTAACACGGGGGACGGCACGAACGTGCGTTCGAGGATGCGCGTGGCAACTTGCGCGGCGAAGTTCGTGATGATTTGTACGACTCTGGCGCCAATTTTCGGCGCACAAACTCAAAGTAGAGTAGTTCAGTAGAGTCAGATGATCCTTCGGATCCACTCTACTTCAAAGTTGGGCCGCCATGATAGGCGCTGAAGTCGTGCAAATCGTTACGAACTTCGCCGCGGAATTTGCCGCGCGCATCCTCGGACGCACGGTCGTTCACATACTCGTTTAACCCATTGGCGACCATAACATTCGGTAGAGAAAGCGTGCTTTTCGTCCACGCGCGACTGCAGCCCACATGTGGACTACATGGTGCAGCATGACCATTTTTTGAGGTTTATAAGAGAAATTCATAAGTTTTTCGGAATTCTCCTTCAGATGGGTTTGGTAAGGATGCCCACATTGAGTGATTACTGATCTTTATTATGGAACCGGCACTCAGTCTAATGGTCATTCAATTATAAGTTCAATCATTACCAGAAACCGTTTCTGGAAACTTTTACGAGCTTCGCATTTGGTCGATAACAGCGAAAATGCTGATGACGACCGTCTTTTCGAACTATCTCAATTTTTGAAGTTATTCAACGAACGAAGAATTCACCAAGGTAATGTACTCCTCCGAAAAACACCTTTACAATTGTACAATTAGAAGATTTTCTAGGACCACGCTGTATGTAGTTTCATTCAGGCCTGTTGTAGTGTTTTGAGAAAAAAAATTGTAAAAAAATGGAAATATAGATGAATATAACAAGAAATACAACTACAGTCTACATGTGGACTGCACGGTCCCACACGGCCGAAAAAGTGCAGTCCACTTATTCACTGCATTGTCGTCAATGGGTTAAATGAGGGAGGCCTATCATTGGGGTACAGGTCTTAAGTAGATTGCATAGGTAGGGACAGCTGATGCTACTTATCTACCCTACATCGAATTTGTGCCCCAGTAATAGGCGCCAGGGTCATTTGACTCACAACAAATTTCGCCACTCATTTGCCGCATCCATCCTGAATTGGGTGAATGGTACATCCCCAGTGCACAATTCTTTGAAAAGAAGCCCCGCCTATAATCGTCGTATTGAAGAAGCATTTGATACCTGCGACTAAACACGATTTTCATTGACAAGACTGGAACTGTCACGGAAAAGCCGAATCAACAAGGCTAAACAGGTGGTATTGTTGAGGGGATGCAAGATGAACTCGTAAAAACAAATATGGTGCAGATGAATGGTGATTGTCGCTCCGCGGCCAGAGCAACGTCGCACGCGAAGGAATGAGCTTAGTGAAGCAGCGGGTAGAAAATACAGAAACAAAAAAGTGGCAGTAGAATTATGCCAGAAATAACAATCGATCGAGGTGTGTGAAGAACGCTAGGACTGCAATTGCGAGACAACTGGTCCGCTACTATCGCGTGCGGCGAATCGCTTACACAAAACCGATTCAACTGCCCGTATCCACGCAATGAACTTGTCAAGACCACCACTTTTCATTCCTTATGTGCACATCCCAGAATCGTTGGCAGTTACAGACGCCCGTTCGTGCAGTAGGAACCCTCCAACGTGCGAACCAGATTTCTTTTGTTGACCTATTCCTCACCTTTGCTTATTTTTCCCAACGTCTGGGCTGCGATGATAGTTAAATGGGAAGTTCCCGGGTAGAAATTTCGTAACGGACAGACAGACAAGAGCGTTTATAGTGCGGCTTGTCGCTTTAACAGTGAATGAAGCAATCTAAAATGGATTAAGAGAATCAAATGTTTTTATTTTCATAAGGCATGAGTTTAGTAAAAAAAATCAGGGAAGGTCTGGACTTGAATAGGGTAAAAAATTGAAGAAAAATTGTTGCAAAGATGTTCGTCTATATTTTCCTGATTGGAGTTGAGTTTTGTCTACGCATATGTTCTACACAACTCAACCTTGACCTAGTTCTTTCAGCTGAGCACGAGAATCGGAGTGGTCGTCTACGGCTTGACGGCTCATCTATATGCTCCTTTAGGTTCATTGACATACAATGAATTCTTGAACATCCAAAACCTACCGTACTACGGAGACCAAATAGTGAATTTGGAAGAGTTAGTGAATACCCTTGCCCTTTCATCATGCCTGCCTTTGAATCACAGACTTCCAGTGCTCTTCGAATGGCCGCACTTCAATTCCAAACAGAAATGGACCGATCTAATTCCAGAAACGTCATCATACTGCTAGCCACATCCTACAGGTTTGTGAAGAGCAGCTAAAACTACGGTAAAATCGAAATTCAGCAATCAACCTGGACGTAATTTATCGTAGTTCAGTGCTGGAGGAGCATTCAACCCAAAACAAGTGGCTGACCAGTTCAAAGAAGATAATGGCGTCTTGGTCGTTTATAGTAAGCGAAAATTTACATTCAGTTATATTTGCTGTTTTTTGAATATGATAACCGCTGACGTTATAGATTATGCGGAAGAACATGGTTTCCCTGAGCCTAAGCTGCAGGATATTGCATCGCCAGGATACTTCCTTTCTTCCCAAACCGACCTCGTAGGGAATGGAATTAGTGAAGCACTGTGCAGCGGTAATTCTGCTCACTTGCCCTTCGTTCTTCTTCCTCAGGTGAAAAAGGTCTATTGGTTCCAGCGAATTGCTTCTGTCGTCAAGGATACGATCCATTCCAAGTGAATCCTCCAAGAAATACACCTTTTGGAGGTATGTGAGCGAAAATGGTTCTACTTGATTTGTAGTGAGCTGCTGGGACCTGCGTTTAGGATTTAGAGGCAGCCCATGTGAAGTGCTTAGAGCAGGTTAATGTTTTCAAACTTCAGGCTGCTACTCTGTGAAACAAGCTCAAACGACTTACTCGTTAGCAACCAGCCGTTGTAGAATGGAAGGAGGTGTAGTAGCTCTCGCAAAAACAAGAAATCAAACAGAGTACCTCGACATAAGTAAGTTATTCTCTCAAGATATACGTGAGATATTCTCCTCGAGTTGCCCTACTCTAACCAGTACATATTTTACAAAAATTTGTGAAAAGTATTAAAATCGTTTTGGCGTTAATCAATCCCGTCTGAGGGATACGCCCCCACATTGGACTCCCAAACGGAATCGTAGTGGCGTAATGAGTGCGTATGTGGCCTATACCATGGCTTGCGGTGGCCAGCCGATGGGCAAGCCAGAGCTTTTATCCTTCCAGACGAATTTGGTGCCAATTCACCGACCCCAGAGGGATGGAATGCTTGGTTGACGTAGGCGGATATAGGACCGGGATTGGAACCTAACCATGGGTGTGGGATAGTGCGCCACTTGCCACTACACCACCTCCACCCACAAAAAATGATGTCTGCTGAAAATCAAGGGGTAAATCTGACTTTCTACGAAACTTTGCAAGTAGGATGCGTCTTCATCATATTTGGCACTGAGCCCGAACTCCAGTACGAGCATGGCTAATCTTTCTCCTAATGTCTTAGGTGTTACCCTCGGCCAAGAGGTTACAATTTTTGTAAGACTGACAATTCGGGCAGTAGCTAGCCATCTTGGCCGAGGCTTCAGAGGAGAACACCAAAACATCAAGATACCATGCTAAACATTCAGTGGGAGCCGAACATGGTTGTCACCTAGTGTTTTGTGATTTGTTCCTGGCCAGCCGTATTATTCCCTCAGCTAGGCTCTATGACATCGGCTAGCATCCACTATTGGGACTTCTTCTATACTCCTTTGTCGTAATATTTCTCGAAGAGTTGTCGGATGAGGTCTGGGAAGTATCAAACATCGCTAGCTGATTGTAAATACATAGAGAGCTCTATCCGTGGCCTGCCTTATTCGTTTTGGAATCGTCAAAGGCTGAATACTTATCAGCGTCAGCAAAAGTAAGCACAAGGACCTGGTGACAATTCTCATTTTTGGGGGGCATATTAGGTCTCCATTCGAGGTTTTACTTGCGCTGGGCTCATCACGGGGGAGGCATGTTCAGACAGGCACCAGAACGAAAAGCGGCCAAAGACTCACTGAAAACTCAAGTACTACTACTACTTACTATATCTATGCTTAGTACTCGTTCCTCAAGTGCTCACTCACTAGGAGGTAAGTTACAATCCCTGTTGAGACTCATCTCTCACTGGAACCAAATCAAAATCGAAAAGAATCATACAAAAAGAATGACATAAGTAGGTCATTCTCTCAAGATATGTGTGATCATATATGTATGTCATTAGGTTGAGAGCATATTTTCAGAGTTCGTTACTGATAGCAGTTTCTGGATTGGCCTGAAATGGGATCAGCTCAGTCAAACATACAAATGGGCGGATGGAAGCACGGTGAGACCATAAAATACCTTTGAAATAGGGCTTTAGTTATCTATACAGGCATCAGAGAGCGATTCTATCGGTTCCAGTCACTCAGATCTGTTCGGTAGGATAAGCACAACTTTGTAGAGCTCACCACATTAGTGCAATTTGATATGAGAGTTGGGGATGGGTGAGGGCTAGCAGAACTGCGGTCGCATCACTGGGAACCCACTACTGTGTACTCCTCATCCTTTGCCGATGGTTATTCGGGTTTCAACGGTTAGGAAGTTCTTGGTTGCTTGTTACGGACAGGACGCCTTTGCGTTTTTAGGTCCATAATATCGTCTATAACGATTCTACATATTAAAGTCCCACGGGCTAGATGGGATGAGCGTTTTGTTGTGCAAAGTACTCAGAAAATCCACCTTTCTCCTTCAAACTGAACTTTAGTACGATCATCTTTCAATAGTACCTCGTTTAGCTTCAGCAGCTTTGACCGTTACGGTAACGGGCTTACTTTCTCTGGCCCATGCTCGTGAAGATTTTATGGAAGTCTCCGGATAGTAGATGAAGCCAGCGTTAGTCGCGGAAAATATCTTAAAGTTTCACTTGGCCTTTTAAATTGATTTCGAGTGCTATCATTTTTTGCTGGGATCTCAATTCTCGTCGATTCAGTACCATTTGAACCACCTTACGCTGTACTTCCCTAGGTTGAACAGCTATCTTGGAACCTTCTTAAAATTCGAAGGTAAGGCATTCTGCTTTGGCTAGGAGAACGGATAGCATAGTGAAAATTTGAAGAGAAATTCGATGAAATTCTCGTCAAATGAATCTTGAGCTGCTAGGCCTAGCGAATTCAGATGACTGCAGGATTGCTGATTAACGACTTCACAAATACATAGCCTGAACAATATTAGATCTGGTCACTTTTGCTTCTTCCTTCCATCTTTTTGTACCGAAAAAATTGCAGCTGTCGCCTGAAAACCAGCAATGGATATCATCAGCTCCTCATCAGACCGGTGTCGATTGCGTACGAGTTGCGCCACAGGGAGCAGAGCTTGCTTGGATCGCTGCCGACTGTCGGCAGAGTTTTGTCTACTCTTGTGAAATTGCTGCATGTGATTCGGAAACGCTATGCACCGAAGATGTCTAAAATCATTTCAAGCTCGAGGCAACTAACTAGACTATGTTGTAATAAAGATGGACGTTTGTTTGAACCATCACATCTTTAAAATTTGGGATTTTCAGTAGCGCCGAGTGGTTGCCTTGCTTAAAAAGGTGAAAGAATGAGCTGGTTTCATTAGGAACAGATTTATCTGGGGTATTTATTGTTATTCTATTGTTATATTGTTATATTCTATTGTTGTTTATTGTTATCGAATACTCGTAGTTGTCCTAGGAATGGGCTCGAAATTCACTTGGATCGTTTGAGCCTGAAAACCTATTCCCACACCGTTGTTTGGGCACCTGACCGTTGCCGACGTTAAGACGTGCAGTCCTAGGTACGATTGAGAGCGTTCTCCCACACTCTCTCTAGGCAGATAAACGTGTAGTCCTCAATATCATTAGGCAAGCTAAAGTGCAATAATGGAATCAATGTAGCAATAAATTGCAGAATATCCCAAAGTGGTTTCCTCGATACAACCAAAGCAGAACACCCAGTAGCAACTATGGAGACGTCGTTCCTCGAATTCTGATTTCAGATTAATATCAGTATTGCTATACGCTGTTATACGAATTAAGCAACTTGGCTCCTGCCCTGCATAATTAACTTTTCCCTGCGAATACTGGTGCTGCTCTTGACAAATGTTCCGTTATACTACGGATTCTGGCTAGTTATGGCGATGGTGCCCTCCATTAAAACTATTTGATCAGATGCTGAAATACAATCCAAGCTTTTGGGTCTCGAATAAACAGAATTCTTATTTTCTCCTTAGCGTTAATTCCAGGGGGTTGGAAGGTCCACTATCCTTGTCAATTGCCTCCGCTTCGTCCCATCTGCGGCACCTTTAACCGTTACTACTGCCTCGGCGAAGTCCTTCTTGATCACCCCTCGCCACCTTTTCTTTGGAAGGGCATTCCATCGCCTTCCTTATCGGGTGATTCTTTGGCCCTCTCGGTACGTGTCCGTACCATCAAAGACACTGCTCTATCACATTCAGCTGGAGAGGTAGTGTTTGCGTGACCACCCTGACGTCTTCTTTTTTGTCCAGTCGCGTCCAACCGCAGACCCATCTGTGCATCCTTATTCCAGCGGATGAAGCTGCAAGCTGCCTTTATTGAACAGAATATTGCAATGTAATACAAGATTCAGTAGGACGCATTTAATCGGACATTATAGTTATAACTGGTAATCACAATAGGCGTAGACGGTCAGCATGAATGAGGCAGAAATTGTGTGCGTGAAAGGAGTTACCGGATGGGTCAAATGAATCCACAATTCTGACGATAGACAGACGAGAAGACTATAGATCGCCTTCTTCAATATATGTACAATTGAAAACATTTTGAAAAATGATAAGTAGATCGGCTGATAAGGAATATCACAGATAAATTTCTGAAAGAGACTTGAGTGAGGGAAGAAATGGATGCGCACACTGAGCATAAGAGATCGGTGACGAGGCGGCAACGGCTTCAAACATTTGACTGCACACCCATAGCCTGAAATCACCCAGATTCAACGGTTGAAATTCCAGACACTGCTTTCACTGCTTCCTACCGGATATCGCCTTCGATAGAGTCCATTTGGATCAGACTGGGGTGCTGAGTTGAGTCCATCGTAGTTGATGGTGATCTCGGAATTGATTTGGAACTTTTGTGGAAGAGGATTCCCGTCGGGACCTCGCTCACCCGTTGATGGTGGGATGACGATATGTTGTGGAATGGAGATACCACCGGAGAGTGGGAACGTGGCGTCAGTTTGCACAGTATCGAAAGAGGTCCTGAAAGAATTTGGCTATGTTGGGAAGGGCTACCAACACTAACAGGTAACATCACTCACTCTTTCTCTGGCTTTTCCATTCTCGACGTTTCGCCGTTTCTGTACTCGTGTCGCCGTTCTCGAGGTCGTCTCTCGCTGATCCGTTCGACGATCTCATCTCTTCCTTTTTTGTCATAATCGTCCCTTTCACGATGACGTCTGCTGCGGTCGTCTCCGCTTCGCTCTTTTCGCCGCCGACGATCGTCGCGATCACGGTTATGATGATCACTATGAGATCTGAAACAGAAGGCTGTTATGAAGTGTCTTGATATTTTCTGACATAATAAGGCGTCTTCGAATAAATCATTACAAGGAGGTCGAACTAGTTCTCACGGTGATGTTCCAAAACCTTTCAGAAGATAAAACTTTTTACTCCTGTCATTTTCTCGCAGCCGCATCCACCATGCTGGCACACTACAAGAAAAGCTCAAGTTGCGCCTTGCAATAAGTAACCCCTAATTTGAAAATATCAGCCAGCAGCCCTTGTGGGTCAAAGAGCTACTCATTTTCAAGGACTCATTCATTCATCAACTCGGTCAGCTCATGGAGATCTGAAAGATGCACCGTCATGTTGACTTTTGTCCCCCACCTGAAAGTACGTTTTTGAAGTTGACCCCATAGAACGTTCCCTTTTGAAAGGTGTTTTCGAATGAAAACCTGAGCCCGTCTCTACTTTTATGCTCAAATCACTGAATGCGATCATCGATGTTTCTCAAAGCTTTTATGTCAGTCATTTACGCTATACCCATGACTTTTGGGACCTTCCACAGAATAAAGCAGTGGCAGCCTGTAATGAGTGACGAAGCTTTGTATTGGGTTCTCATGGACGCGCAGGAGCACGCGGTACACAGTATTACTGCGTCATGGAACTGCGATAACCATATCATAGCGCTAATAAGCTGCGCGTTGCGCCCGTCGATAGGACTCATATTAGGTAGGCTTCCTATCGACTTCGGTTCACTTGGAATTCCTCAGTTATCGAATCACAGGAGATATAAACACCGCTCACGATTATGTATGCTACACACATTCATTTCCCTACTATGTACTCGATGATTAGACTCCGATATGCTAACCTGATGTAGCACTATATCGCAAGGTTATCTATAGAAGAGATGGCGTTGAGTAATTAAGCTCGCTCACAGGTTCAATCATGGCGTTGGGTTTACTTCCAGATTTTTACGGAGCATTCTCAATTAAACGCCCAATTTTGATGTTGGTTCTAGTAAAGTGATTCATTCCTTCCTTACTGCACAAGTCACATAGGTGCAGTGAATGAACACTAAACTTGAGAAACAAAGTAAGTAGAATAGGAGCTGGAGTGGCTGATGAACATAAAGAAAACGGCTGTACCTTCTGCTTCGTCTGCCTTTCTCTGCTCGTTCAAACCTTTCGGTGGTATCAGTTATCTCGGATTCAGAACACCGCGTTCTACTCCGATGCCGTCTCCTGCGATCATGAGTCGATTCTGAAAAATATGAGGGTTGGTCCACCAGCACAGTTAATTTTTTGGAGTTCTAGCAGTACCGTTTGGCGATTCAGATTCGGATGAGTTGTTCACGTGACGGCTTCGTGAGCGATGTCTCCTAGATGAGCTCCTGAATCAAAAACGATTTATGGATCGAGGCACTATTCTGAAATATACTAACAGCTCTCACACTAAGTGTAAAAATCCATCACCCATGATCAAGAAAATATAGAAAAATTGGAAAAGTTATCCTAAGCGTCAACCCTGTTTTGGGACGGGATTGGGTGGGTCTCGCATTCAAATTCTAATATGAATTGCTTGTAAAGGCATGTTTAGCCTTATGGGCCAGCCTATATAAATACAAACGAATGTACTCATCCCCACAAATGTGACTGGTACTAACTTACCAACCCGTGAAGATGAAAATTTGGGTAGTCGAGGCGATACAAGAGCTACTTTCTGTACCATACACGTGGTAGCGGAACCATTCGGCTTTATGCCCTCCCTCCCAAAAAAATAGAATCGAAACTACTTTTGCTTTTATTTTCAAACTTTTTTTTAACTTTTGAACTGATAAACTACTTTTGACTACTCGGCTTTTGAACGGCATTTTACTAGTCTATCTATAGCACTGAAAAAGAACACCTAGCCACCTGTGCTTCCCATGACGGCAACTCCGATGAGAGACCAGCGTGCCATCATATAGGGAAGGGACGGAACGTGAATGCTGAAAATGAAGTTAGTAGATTCTTCGAGTGCGGAGAACACCTGTTCGATTACCTGTAGAGGAAAGTCTTGTCGTACTGGCCTGCTTATGTCTACAGGTTCACTTGTTGCCTCTCCTCGTTCTGAGAGTAGGGCTGAAAGAGAAGCTGTCCATTTTCTCTTTACTTACAGGATATGTAGGCCTTATAGGGTAGGAAGAAAATAAAGGATTAGGAAAGTAAGAAGAATATAACGAACCTATTTTTTGTTGGTCCTTCACCCAGTGTGCCACTGGATCCTCTTCCTTTTCAGGAAAACGGGCTTTTGGTTCTCGATCATATCTCACACGCTGAAATTTTCAGCACTTATGATGACTTAAGGAGATCTATACAGTTCATGGATAGGCCTCCCTATTGTTGGCAACAGCATAGAAGAGATCGAAGTTATAATCAAGTACAGGTAGGTCTTTCTGAGGCTAATTCGACGAGACTCTGAGAACCCGATGTGAGCGGTAGACAGTATCTGCCCAAGAGCTTCAGCTCAAGGATTTTTAATTATCAGTTAGACTAAGGTAACGTCACGGAACACCACTGGATTTTCCTTCCACCCCTTCAACCCACGTTTAACTTTGAATGAGTTTCGGAGCGTGTGGGAGTGGAACTACCTGGGCAAAAATTGCTTTGTGAGTCACCCTCAGTCACGTGAGCTTTCAACTGATGGACCAAATCTGACTGTTCGCCGAGTTGAATGTTTGTTCTGGCTCTACCCTTCACTATTGACACGACCGTTTACATAACCGCACTTATTTGCCAAGTTTAGAGTTTATCTGCTATCAACTGTCAAAAAGGATGACATACGTATGAGTATTGTGAGCAAAAGGTAACGATAGTGAAGACAACATTCGTGGCTCAAAAGTAAGCATCTAAGGTCAGCAGCTACGGAAACTTTGGACTAATTGATTACAATATCGCAGGCAATAGAATGGATAAGAAAAAGGATAATGTTAGGCAATCAAACTTAAAGTCCATTAAAGGTAAAGCACGAAAAAAGGCAAGACACTCTGTCATAGGTGTTTTGTCAATAGATTAGAAAGGTGTAGAAGGCCGGTTCAGCCCTAAAAAAAGTGTACCCTATTCGAAGTTAGAGCGTTTTTTGTCACGTTACATACCTAAAGGCACCGTTCACGATGGTTTTGAGGTACCCATTTTAAAATGAAATGTGAAGTGTTGATGTAGAGTAGTGCACCAATGGCGAAGAAAGCGAGAAACTCCGCCCTCTCCGCGAAAAATAAGATTTTCCAACGGCAGTGGAAATAGAGGTTGTACGAGATTACCATGCCGGAAATGGCATGGAAGGGGTATTCGGACGAGATTCCATTTGTTACAATTGCGCTAAGAGCTGACTACATCAAGTCCAAATTGTTTCAAACTGTCTTCCACTGTCGCCATGAGTCATGACAAGTTGTTTGAACTTTCAACTTGGAGGCCCTTTGAGGTAGTGCAGCATCTAAAACCCCATCGAGACTCGTCCTTTGTGGGTGTGGCATTTACACGATACAATGTCCTGCCCCTTATTGTGCCTTATCTAGAGCGTTTCTCGACCTAACATCGACACAGATGGTATCAGGAGGGGCCTCAAATTCATCCGATGAGGGAATTTCGGAAACCATTTTTTTCGTGAAGTGTGCCTTTAAAAGGCCACATGAAGACAAAGCGAAAAATGTTGCCCCCCTGCTAGGATTTTACTTCACCTTTCGACTACCTCGTCGTCTTCAAGGGCCTGAAAGTAGTTCGGTTCGTTTGGACGCTTCGTCGAGTAAGCTACAGATCAGAAGCGCTGAACTACTTCTAGATGCTTGAAGACGACAAGATAGTCGAAAAGCGGTTCTGTTATAACAAACCTGTGCGGCAAAGCAGTGTGAAGAATTACTTGATCTTTCACTGAAAAATTCGATCAACTCGGTAATTTTGAGGTGAAGACCGATTTGAAAGATTGGTATGAGGATAATCAGATCTGATAAAGAAGCAGAATCTTTAATGACAATGGCGACTCATACATATGGCATAGCCACTCACGAAATTTGGTGGTCCCTTATCACGATTGTTATCAGAACGTTTGAACTTCACTAAGCGTGTTATCATTACTACAACATAAAGATCGTGCAGTAGAAAGACGATGAAGGGAACGAAGTGAAAGCAAAAAGTAGAGAAGAAAGCTGTACGTGCTCTCTGAGAGCACAGGAGTTTATCATAGAATTTTTTATGTCAATGCGTCATTACTTCAAATATCACGAGAGAAACACTCAGAATGCTGTTGTAAAAGCATGATTACTTCTATTTTGAGCAAATTGAAGAATATTATAATGAATCCTGCATCTCCGCCTAATTCGTCCTGCATAGGATCTGCAGACCGTCTATGGCAGGGGCAGCAGAGCATGATGTCAAAAAGCTGACTTTGTGTCAACTCAAAAACTTCTAATTTCTTTTGAAAAGTATGAGGCCTTTAGAACAGATATTTATCCATTTAACGATTTTTGATCTTACATAAACTGGATTGACGTGACCCTTCGAAGGAAGGGAATGTAAGAATGTGCTTGATTCAATGCACTCACCTCATGCTCGTCCAGTGGATAGGGTGGTACCGGTGGATACGGAGACGAAGGCATCGGCAGGGGAGTTTGAGGCATTCCTGACGGCGAATACGGTGGATAGCCAGGGTACATTGCTGAATCGATGGTAAAATAGTATCGAATGAAGGGTTGTGATATGAAAAGCGGAGGGCTGGTATGAGCACAAAGACAACTCCGAAGGGGGACTACATGTTCAGTAATGCAAACTTGTTAGAAGGGAATCTGTGATTAGCTTTTCGAATTCAACAGGACAGAAAAGGGACACATAAGGGTTTTGGTAAAATGTTGACGATGGAGGTTACAAAGGAAAAGCCAAGTAAGGCACGAGGACTGTGAAAAGGACATTCGAGGTGCTTTACGGAGGGATGCGAAACGATGTGAATGAATGAAGAAAAACGGTTAGTGATGAATGTTAGCTCACGGGTTTTATAGTGAGGGAATGAATGTTTCATAATATCCTCCGGAGGCCTTCGATGGACAGGTTCGTAGACTAAATTAATTAGTAAATGTATGAACCTACTGGTAAGGGCAATCTCTTTGAAATAATCACTTACTGCGATTGTTGTCAAGCGGCTTCCTCGTGTATCCATTTCGATTGACTTTGTACCTAACCTGAGGTTTTTTGCCTTCGTATTCGTCCGTCATGGCCGCCAATCTTTGCATAAACATATACACCACAACCACACAATACACCTAAAAAATGTGGATGGATTCCCATTGGGAATGGCTCTGACGTGAAGTGGACCACCGACGTTGATGAACACTCCAATGATTTCGAGAATGGTAAGGGCCATCCAGTAGTCGCGTACGTCTCCTGCCCACCACATGATACAGTAGGCAAGGGACGTGAGGATCGACGAGACTATACAGATGAACCATGGCCATATCAGGTGTCGAGACCACTGGAATAGGATTAATACAGGAATCGGTCATGGAACAATAGAGCGTAGAAGAATAGCTTGAAGAGCACTGCGAAAGTCTTGGGGCGTTGATCAACCCTATCAGAGGGATGCGCCCACGCATTCGTCTTCCATTCATAATCGTGATGGCGCACTGAACACGTATGTTTGCTATACAATGACTCGAGGTGGTCAACCGATGTACAAACCAGTGTTTCTTTTCCCTCAAGCGAGTCTGGTACCAATTAGTCGATCCTGGAGTGTGCCGCACTTGCCGCTACACCACCTTCGCCCTTGAGGAGCACCATAAACGTGATCAGACGACTAATTAGAATTATGAAAGATTAAGTGTTAGCTATCCTGTCTCAGAATCTCCTTCCATTCCCCTTCCTTCTTTCCGCTTACCCATTTAAAAGTGTGGGGCCTAAGCCTACATAATGCAAAAGTCAGGGGTGGAAGCCTTGGTTAACCGTGGAGGGCATCGACCGGCGATTCGATTCCGGACCTGTCACTGCATCACCTCCTTCCCGAATGGTCATTTGCTACTGGAATAATGACACTGATGGGGTGGTCGAGAGGAACAGCGTTGAAAGAGTGGTTCAACGCTTCAAAGATTATGAATTACGATTTTCACCCAGGCCAGCGAAGCATCAATACTTTTATAGTAAATGAAATTCAAAAATGATTGCTGAAGGAAAGGATGACAGCATGTTAGCAGAAGATAGACCTCATAAGACACATGGTCACTTGCTCAAGAGCCCGTACGACTGTGAGACGTTCCGACGGAGGATTGGCGAGCAGTTCTTGCTTTTCAATAAGGAAAGGAATTCAAGAGAACTTTTAGGAATTACTACCAAATTTATCATATTTTACACAAGTTAATTAACAAAATATATCATATTTTGTGTGAAGTTTAGCGAATGGCTCAAAAAATCAACTGTTAATAATTGAGTTGAAAATTCAATGAGAAAAATTACCGTATGAACTCCATAAATGAGAGCTACAGAGGCGAACAGAAGGAAGAAAGCCGATATGAGACATAGAATCTGGATAACGAAGAGACCTGAAACAAAGTGACCGATGCGATGTTCCTGAAGATTCTGCTTGGAGTGGTTGTCTCTTAGCCCCCAAACCCGACCGCAATATTTGTCCGGTGGTGTTATGTAAGGCTGCGCTCCAAGCAAATACCAACAACGCCAACGCCGATGATTCAACAATGACACATGACTCAGCCCTATCTCGCTAAGATTCCGGAATATTTGATTCCAAAAATCAATGAGGAGTTCGGAACGAAAGGTCCAAAAGTCTGAATATGCTTGGCTTTCATAGGGTTAGGAACATCTTCTGCAAGAGGGGTCCCAAATGAGGGCAGTTTTTTAGGCTAACAAGGGTGTTTCTGCGGGAGCAGTGGTACTCTTGAAGGAGCGTGGTAGAGTAGTTCCGGGCCTAACACCCCCCAAAACCTCGGAAAGCAATCCACAGCCCATTATGTTAGGTGTCTTACAAAATCGGCCACTGCCAGTACCTGTGTAGTAACGCTCTTCAGGGCTTTGCCAGTACGACTCGTAGTAGGACGGAATGTCATACTTCCCATAAGTGTTATAGTTGGGAAGGAGAGTGTTTGCAGCTCGATCTTTCTCATATTTGATAGCCGCCATCTGCCAACCCATGATACCGAGTTGCGCGATTGAAGAGACCTAAAGCGCTTGACTTCAAGTGACAGCTATGGAATTGATTCAGATGTTCGGTTGGCAGACTGGCGCACGACGAGCCACAGAGCACTCTCCTTCCCTATCACAAGCCGAAAAATGAAGACCTTCAATGATTCGAGTGGTCCTGGCGGTGGATGAGCCGACACATGGGCAATCCCACTCGCATTGGAGATTTGCCTGAGACATGGTCACTGAACGACAATGGTTCAGAACGCCAGTCTGCCAACCGAACAGAAACAGCGACGCTATCGAATAAACCTAGAAGACGATACACAATCATGACACAACACATTCGACATTAGTAGAACTTACCAGCGTCCAGATGCCGATCATAACGGCGCTGTCCTTCAAACTGAAGCAGCAGCATGGATTGCAGACCATTGTGAGTACAAAGAAAGCTAATTGATCTCTCCGCTACTACCCAGGACAGGCTCTCCAATACATCGTATTGAAAGTGGGAGCTGGCTCCTTTGTTGTTCTAGGGACTGATCGCCCGTACGGTGACGTTGACTTCTAAACGCTTTCTACAGCGAAGTTCAACATCCATCGTCAGAATAACAAGTTACTTGAATTTATACTAAGCGACACGACGACGACACCACACCATCACCATCATATTTAGAATTGAAACAACCAAAAAAGCAAAAAGCAGTGAAAGCAAGAAACATTCAGATTGGTAGCAGACTGTATTGAGGAAGCAGAGGATTTCGGTACCGTAATCTGAGCACTTCATACATTTCTCTTCCGTAATCGATTAAAAAGCAATCGATAAGGTAAGCTATAACATGTAAGCCATTAAGAAGGCGAGGGCAAGCGGGGTCTTAGTAGTGTAAGGGATAGAGCACGGTGCCCGGGAAGACAAGTGCGGGTTCGAGGGCCGTCAGAGACCGAAGTTTTGTCCATAACTCGCCAACATCGTGAGACTATCGGAATGAGTACTGCGGCGAAATAACAGCAGCTACCGAAACATCAAGCCAAGTCGTTAAGGTTATTTTGTAATTTCAATAGCTATTATTATTTCCCACAAGTCTCATGCCAACCAGACCAACCGACCCATTCCTTGAAAAGCAGTTTCTCGCTAAGCACTAAAACGTCAACCTGATTTTCCTCCCCCGGAGCCCATTCCAGCCCCCCTGGGCACCCTTGAACGAGCTTGAAAGCTTCCACTTTATCGAATATAGGTTGAGTATATAGCGTATTCCAGGACCATGCTAACCTTCCAACCTTTTCTCCCCTTCTATTCATCTACACCACAAGTTTATCGAGCTGAGGGATAGAAAAGAGCGAACAAAACTGACGGCAATGACATCAGCGGAATTGAAGAATCAACTAAATCAGAGTAAGTATATAGGAGTGGAATTGTAAAAATACAAAAAAAACGAAGAAAGTAGAATAAAAGTCCGAAAAGGTAAGCATTTCCAGAATCGTTAGAATATTGATTAGATAGCGATGAACAGCGAAGGTGAAGTTAGGCGGAATACGTTCATACAGCTGATAAGGCAGGCCACCATCGATGGCTTACACGGAAGCCGACTGAATCAAAGCCGATCAGTACCAAAAGAACGACAGCTGACCAGTAACGCTCGAAATACTAGACCACGTTCATAATCAGTACAACCACAGGAAGGCAAAAAGAAAGAAGAGTTTATGATTTGTTTCTGGATTAAGCCCTGCTCCAGTAAACACAACAAGACACTTCTTAAGTCAGTGAAGAGCTCGTAAAGAGGTATAGCCAAGTGGGACAAGAGGACAAGAGGTGCTGCAGCTTCCAGTCGACTGGAGCATGACTATAGTGACGAGCGGCGAGACACACACTGTTGACATAAGCGATTCGATATGCAAATGCACGGCGGCCGCAGGTAGGGACGCGAGGGTTCGCCCCCCAGCTGACCGAATCCTTCGATCGGATTGTGAGTATCCCCGCTGGTCAGAGCGTGACATCATCGGATCAGATTACATCGACACACAAATGAATAGTTACTCATTAGGAGTGCTGCTCCCGGGAAGGAGAGCCGTGGTTAATGAAGGAAATAAAATCATCAAAGTTCCACTTACAGTCAAATTTGAGAGACACCAGATGAAGATGGCCATAATTTTTGCCGTAAACTTTTATCTGGGAAGGATTGGGATCTCGGTAAAAGCTTGGAAATCGGTTAGGGCTGCATACCACTAGGATGTAGCTCTACTGGAATGTTAAGGAAGAAATAATTTCTAGTAAAACGACATTCAGTTTTCTTCACCCCATTTCTATTGCCCAACTCATTCTGACTATGCCTAAATGAGGAGAGCTCAGTTGCGACAAAAGCAATCATAATATCTCGTAAGATGTCGTTCAAACAATAGCGTAGCCCCACTCACTGGTAACTTACACAATTCAACAGCCGAATCTCAAGAACAAAGGAAATCGTAGGTACTCCATGTGTGGTATCAGAAAACATCCCTAGGATGAGCTAATTCTCAAATAATAATCAATCAACTTCACGATTCACGCCTTTTAAAGCTTTGGATTGGCTATGAAACTCCGAATCAGTGCGAGTACCCCTGAACGAATAGGATAAGTGAGTTCCCAGCCTGAACAAACGATTGTCTCCCTCCCTCGACCAGTTTGGGCTTCAATTTCCACCGACTTCAAATCAAACATCATGCCTTCGTAGGGCTCCCACTCTGAAATGTTTGAATAGGCAGTTTTAAAAGTGATTTGCTGCGTGTTCCAGATATCTGGAAGCTATGCTTTATTTAACAAGCTGAGGTCTGAATGTTGGTAGAATAAAAATTTTAACCTTTTTAGCCGAGGCTTCAAGGAAATCCCTGGTACGTCGATAAATACATCATGACACGATTCATCGAGGAGTCGACCTTTCTAGCAGTAAGGTATAGTTTTCAGGATTCGAATAGGTCGAATAGCGAAAATAGTTAGGAACCAACTCAAGATTTCAGAACATTGCTTGCTTTGAGGTGTTTTTCCATTGCAAAACGATTTCAGTCACCCACAAAATCACTAATGAGGCTAAGGTCTCTATGCAAAGACGGCATCAGAGGGCATGAAAGTTGGATTCATCTATAATCCAGAAAAACTCAGTTGTTTCGAGAAAAAGCAGCTCTTTTCTCCACTACGGGAGAGCTCCAAGTTGATTGCGCTTGTTTAGTTTTGATTTATTTAGCAAGAATGAAGTTAAAAGCTCGGAAATTCTAATCCTTTAAAGATATTCTTGCCCCTTTCGATCGAGCTACCTAAGTTGGGATTCACGTCGTTTGGTTCCTGCCGTTCGCTCAATTGTGTTTATGGGTACAAGGGACCGATCTCAAACAAATAGTGAAGAAATTCAAAACAAACACAAATCATTGCAGTCATCTGAAAGCCAAAATGTGCCTCTTCCACAGCCTACTCTCATTTTGCTGTCAGGCGAAGGGAACGTTGCAACTTATGTGATACGAAAAATGCTCAATACATTCGAAATGAAAGGCTTCTACTGCACACTGTGCTATCGGTACCATGGCAAAATTCAGAAGCTGCAAAGGGAAAGAACAGGACTTGAAGGTGAAGGCGTCACTTGATCGATAGCGGAATCGATAAGAATGCCTAGCTCCGGAGGAGGGGTCGTGAATGAATCATTTGATTGAATCATCTAAATTTGAGCCGTCGAGACACCTAACTTGCACTTCAGTGCTTCTGATGAAGGTCACGTGGTAAATGTGTATCTAACCCTTCAGTAGAGAAGAAGTATCTTATTTCCATTTGAAGGGGATTATTGTAATTGTTTTGTGTGCTCTATTTATTTTAATATAATGCTGTTTAGAAATCAAATACGTATTTATTCTACACAGTTACCCGGACAGCTTGCGCTCAAGCATTTTCTTCTTCTTTTTTTCTGATTTCTTTTCATTATCAAAATCTTCATGTCAAAGATACTTGATTCAAAAGGAGTATTGGTGGTGGTTCTTTGGACGGAATGAAAGAATGAAACAGATGACGGATGAAGAGTTTGACGATTACGGAAGTTCTTAACCCATTACAGCATTTTTACCGTAGTCTTTAAGATGGATCCATCAATGTAAAGTAGACTTTCTATCGCATCGAAATTTATTTATTTATTTATTTATTGAATGCGCTCAAAAGGCGCGCTACAAAGGAAAGCTCAAGCCGCAGGTTCTGTATTACAAGAGAGATTAAGAGGTGAGAGAAACAAAATTAACGAAATGATCAAACAGAAAAATTCTTGACAGGAAGGCCTGTAGGACAGGGGGTTCCTATACCACTTTTCAACTTATTGGATCAAATTTCAAAGCGACTCTCAGCTAAATGTGGAATATGAGATCGATCACTAGAAATTTATAAATAGTTTCATATCGCCAAGTTATCCGATGCTGATAATTGATAACAGAATATTTCTGAATCCAGGAAGGTTAATTCTTGCTTGTTCAACTTCAGTGGATCAGTAAATTGAGGTTGGCATTTCGGCAGGCTGGTTGTTTCCATGATTCCAGCTCATTCTGTTTGTGGTTCCACTATCGGCTGCTGGATAGCTTCCTTTAAAATTACATGCGAACCATGTTAGGTCCCGTACTGCAGTAGCATTATGGCTTTCATTCAGACGGCAACAAAATGTATTGGTCCTCTCAGGCTTGAAGATAGACAAACCGAAAACCTATGGAGACGTCTCCTCAATGAAATTTGCGCAAACTTTTCGCGAGGAGATCACGACAGTACCGTTTCATGCTAAGGTTCACGGAGAGCCGAAAGCGAATGTAAGCAGTTGACTAACTTTTGCTTTGATCGCAACAGTTCATGCAGTGAGAATGTTAGGCTTCTAGTTGTGGCAACAGTTGGTAAATAACTGCCAGCAGTACTAGAAATGTACATATCATCTAATTGAGGGTCGATCTTTGTCTTAAAGTCATAAAGTCACAAGTGGGTTCTAGTCTCTAGAAATAGGTGTTCTTCACAATGCAAAGAAAGAAAGCCTTTTGAACCTTTTAGCGTACGTATTCTTGGCTTTCTAGAGCCACTGGTTGTTTCTGTGAGGGGCTCTACTGGGAACCTTCTCATTAAACTGGTTAAAAGGCCTGTCTGAAGTTAGTTATACCGAATATAAAAAATATGCAGTATTACTCTCCTGCAGATCCGAAAACTCTTCAGTTCTGGTTGAACGTGAACCTCACTGGCGAAATAAACACCTTGTCGTTCCTAACGCGAAGTCTGCTCTCCCGCTGTACCTAGTAGCCGCCCAACTACACCCCATCATCACCATCTGTGTCCTTCGACCTTGCGCAACTAAACGACACTGATGAGAGCTGATAATACTTCCTTAAGACAACTCTTATAAACTATGCAGCTCTCAAACCAATCCCATCTTCGTTTGAAGTACTAACAGGCTGTGTAAGGACACCATATGACTCCATATAGCTGCCATACTGTAGGAGCAACTCATTCAGCAGCAAATTTTTCAGGAAATCCCAAAGCTGAGTTGATTGAATCCGATTCTAGTGAATATTTGGCTTGATTCTTCAAACCCTTGAGCTATCGGAAATGAAAAACTGGATAAGCCTTCAGAAGATACTTTTCACTAATGTCAAACTGAGTGACTTCTTCCTAACAGAGAAGAGTTCAGTCAATGTAAAACGGTCAACAGAAAGAACGGCGAGTTCAGTAGGTCATAGAGGTTGATTGCAGGAGTACCAATAGAGATGAGTGAATGAGTATGCTAATTAGAGCGTAACCAGTACAAACCTTCCAACGGTATTAGCTCGTTGCCGAGGTGAATAATCCTTGGAATGACCAGCTAGTAGCCGTCAACAATTACGCGGCAACACCCAATCTCCTAGAGGTCCGATATGGGTAGCTTTCAAGTCTTCTAGTGCAGGGAACAGTGGGGCAATGTGGTACATGCCTTAATTTTCCAATCGGTAGTACTTTTCATTAAAAGTCATACGAATCCCTGAAATTAAGTTAGAAACTTGTTCTGTCAGCATAGGATGCCCTCTGGAGAAAGGAATTCCTATGAAAACGTTCAAACCAATATTAAAACAAAAATGGCAATAGAACATGGTTCTATCACTTAAACTGTAATCATTATTTCTGATAAAATACATTATGGGCGGAGGTGGTGTAGTGGCAAGTGGCGCACTATATCATACGCGCGGTCGCGGGTTCGAGTCCCCGATCGATCCCTCAAGGTAGACTCGTCTGGTAGTATAAAAGCACTGACTTGTACATTGGCTGGCCACCTCAAATTATTGTATAGGCCACATATCCATTCACTACGCCACTACCACTCTGAAAGGAAGCCGAATCCTTCGGGAGATCAGGCACCAATTAGCTCATCCCGGAGGAATTCGCAACTTGACTGGTCTGAACATATATCGATGTCCGACTCCCGGACCATGCGAGTTTGATAATGCGCTTTTTATCGTAACACCACCTCTGCCTTACTCGAGATTTCTGAAAAAGAAAGATTCTGGTGCAGCTAACCTCTCTCATAGGGGTAGCACCCATGGCTTCCTGACCTACCAAAGAACAACTTGGAAGCTTCTATACTGGTGAACGTAATGAAAACCCACGAATGGTAGTCTGATTCACTAATGAAATTGCTCATAGCGGAGTGAAGCCTCAGAATTGCGACTGGTAGCGGCAGCTGTCAGGTTGTTGGTTCGAAAAATTAAACGGCCCTGTGGGCAAAACATAAGGCGTATGGATACAAATTTCCCGTGCGTCAAGAGAACAATAGAGAATTTTTTCGGAGAGGATACCACTTCCACTCCGAAAAAATGTCGAGAAAGTAGCATCCAACTTCTGTATTGTTTCAACCTCGGCACTGCCAGTCACGATGTTGATATTCTTCTGCAGTTCAGGGTTTTCAAGTAGAGCATACGCAATTCGAGATGATTTACAATATCTAACAGCGTTCAATTCCTCTAGCGAAATAAGGACTGGAATTATTTAGAGAATTATTCATTCCATCACGTACTCACAGTCGACTGCCAGTGGCGAATAAGACTTCGTAACGATCATCTCCGTTGTTGGGATTCCTTTGTACAATCCAGAACGTCTCTAATGTATTTCTAACTAAATTTTTCGTCTCCTGCGCTAATATCGTACATTTCACTTCGCCGTTGTGATCCTCCTTTATGTTGACCGAACGCTGTAGATTAATTCCGCCCCTCACACTAGCTAAATGTCCTTTTATCTGGATAGCCTTCCCAAAGTTGATCCACATGCCCGACATTTTAGCCGATAGATCATGCCCATAAATGCGCAATCACCTACTTTCCCGTAAGAATATATGGTACAATTGTTTGTCAAGCACTGCTTATCGCAGAGTTGGTTCCGAAGTAACTGTTGCTTGATGTTGCTATTAGGAATTCGTCAAGTGGACAACATCCTGTAGATCATCTCTAAAATGCCTGCTGTATTGCAGTAACCGTTATGAAATCGGAGATGAAAGGAAGACAGTAACCCGTGACAGTTAAGCATGCCAGATAGTTGCTGCGAATAGATTTATAGTACCAAAGCGCCGTGGAAGGAGCCAATATGCAATGATTTCGGCACCTTACAAGACTACCACTTTGTCTTCCTTCATTTCCAATAAAACCAACGCTGCAATACAGCAGAGCACAAAAAATAGTGCCGATAAATAGTGCTTGACGAACGATTCTACCATTTACTCCTACGAAAGCTCAGGTAATGGCGCACTCTCATGGACTTGAACTATCAACTAGAACGTCGTACATGTTGAACAACTTAGGACGACAACTAGCTATGCGGATAGAAGAACATCTAGCTAGTATGGAGGGCTAAAACCTTTCGACGGAGGTCGGTCGATACGATATTAGCTCAGGAAACGGAAGTTTAGCAAGAAAGGCATTAGAGGCGTTCAGGGCTCCCTATCATAGGAATAAAGGAGATATCATAGAGTCATATCCGCTACTAACAACCACGTGTGATTTCAGCGGCTTTAACCACTTCATAAATGAAGCTTACCATAAATGCGTATTAAATGAAGTGAGTAATTCTCTAATGAATTCCAGTTTCATTTTTTGCTAAAAGGACTAAATACTGTTGCATATTGTAATTCATCGAGTTGCGTTTAGACCTCGGAAGACGGAAGTCAAACGAAAAGTTGAGTTCAATAAAGAGTTCCACTTAGAAACCTGGAACGGCAGAAGGATCTCAACATCAGACGAGCAATGTTTGGGTGAGAAAAACACATCTTCCAACAGAACGTCCACGGCTAAGTAAGCCTGTACGAATGCACGGAAGTATTAAGCAGGATGATGACCATTTTTCGTTCAATTTTTCGCCATCATTCAATCAGTACGCGGCTTCTTACCATCCAACTCATCAACAGTGGCTGTATCCATTTGCTATCAGAAGTCGAACTGAGAAAGAATCTTTATACTTCAAAAGTTTATCACGTAAACAATTCACTACTTCCTGTAAAGACAAACAATAGTCACGCAATCGTAGTTCGTTAACTGTGCGTTGAGAACGCCGCCGCATCCGAAGTGCGGTGCTCTTCCAAGGGCTTCGATCTTAACATATTGAAATCAGGGGTTGTTCCATGCTATGGGTGAAAAACAACAAAATAGCACAAAGTGTGGTTGTACAGAAGCGCTTTTCAAACAAAAGCAAGCGAAGTGTTCTGTTAGGTGAGCAAAGGTGGGAGCATGGTAGAGAGCGGCGGAATACATCCATTCTGCCTTCGTATTTCTCTTTTCCCTAGGAATGTTTGTGCTATGGTTGAGTGATTGAACAAATCACCTTTTGAGAAAAATCTGGAAGTAAGCAAGTCCAAATCAAAACAGGGAACCACTTTTCGGACCCTCCAATGTAACAAACTAACACTGGCCGGCAGCTACTACCGAGTATTGAGCGGATCGGAAGGTTCTACAAAGCTACGGGGCCCTTCTTTAGATTTCGTGCGTGCATACCCTATATGTCTTGAAACGAATCGTCATGAGACTTCCAAACTCTAAAGAAGCGAACCCGTTCAAGCGTTCATAAACCCTAAGAAAGTTTATACGAGATCTCCAAGAAGAGATTAAGAAGCCAATTTCGTAATGCCCTAGCTGTGGCGAGATTCATGGAGAGCCGTTCATGGAGATGCCAGAATAAATTTAAAAATTTCACTCACTTTATCATATTGGTCATTGATTTGATATTCAAAACCTGTTATCGTTTTGATGAACCACGACCTTTCGTCTGTCTTCTTGAAGCACCTGAATAAATGCAATGCACTCGTAAGGCAAGAGAATCTGATATTAGAGAAGTAAGTAATGACGCACTCCTTCCCCTTGATCGCCAAGTCAACCTTCACAATATTTGGTGTATCTACCCACTTTCGTGCGTTCTGCGCCAAAGATTCGTCCCACATCTGTATGTAAAACGACATAGTGAGAATCATGCTAGCCACTTGATATTACAAAAACGTCTAACAATGTTTTCGTTAATAGCTCCATTGATATACTGAAGAGCCTCCTTAGCATCATCCGGCAGCGGACTACTCTTGCCTGAAAAGATTTAGCTGATGTTACTGGAGAAGCAAGTAATATTGGAAGTTATAAGGAGTTGATGTTCAATTTGGGGTCGTACGGCACTCACCTTGTGCAGCGACGAATGCTACAACAGAAGACAGTACTGCGAAGATGAACAACATTGCTAATGTGACGAACTTCTTCTGCTGCTCCCTTATTTATTGGCAAGAATAAGGTACTTCAGCTGCACTCCGCTGGACTGGAGGAAGGCTGTACAAATATACATTGAAAACATTCTTCTCATAAGACTTGCCCTCTCTACCCCTAGCGGCTATGAACTCTATTAGAGTCGGAAAACACGTTAAGCGAAAATATTGGAACAGAAAGACACAGTATTTAATTGTTGACTTACAATGACTCGTTTTTCATGCTGTCTTCGTTCTAGCCATTTCTCTCGATTCAAATACACCGATGAGGCAACAAATGCTCGGGATGGTTTTAGTAATCAGTGCTTCAAACGAATCATGCTCTAGCAAAGGAGCAATTTCTCCAACCAGCTACGGACGGGTGCAAGCCATTCAACGCTACAAATATGCGTTTCGGATATTGATGTGAATCCGGGTTCATAAAAGGGAAAGTAATGCTGGCTGCGATTTCGACATGAAATGCATAGTTCTAGCTAACAAGGACGCTAATCTGTACTAGAAAATCTTTGAGGAAAGAAACACTTTAGACAAGCACTGAAAAGTAACTATGAATAACAAGAACGAGTGCGCTAGCATAACAGGTGTCCTCCTGCTTTGAATCACCTGTGTGAGTACTGATGGTGAAAAAGGATGCACCACGTGACACCAAGACTTATTCTGGCCTAAAAGGACGTTATTCAGTACTAGGAGTTCCTTGCCGAATAGCGTCCCTATAGGCCAGTATAGAATGATATTGAGGATCGCAAAGTTATATTTCTCTGTTGTCTTGGAAGTTGGCAAGTAAATGCTTGGTGTTGATGGAAACGAGATTGACGTGAGTACTCTGTCGCTGAGATTGCAATTTTCTTGAGATTCGTTAGTTCGAGTTCCACTAGCTGAGGGCCATCTCAAGAGGATAGGTAACGATACGGAAAACCCAGATTATTTTTAAATATTCGGAAAGACGAAATTGTTGGGACGTGAACGGACTGAATATTCAAATTCAAAACCTATCGGTACAGAATTATCGAGTACATGCAAGATAACGAATGCTCAGGTCACAAGAAAAGCAATCATGACGTTTGCTGAAGTTTGGGAATTTCCTGCTACCAATTTTTCGCAACTGCTTATTGGAAGCTAAGGTTGAAGTAGGTTCTGCATGGTTGTATGAAAGAATGCGGCCAATATCAACGTGTTCCCGCTCTTAATAGTTTTTTTGAGCCGTGATTTTGTTAGGCACACTTCACATCATTTGAATCAGTACACTAATTGCACAGGAGGTTAGAAGCTCGAGATCAAGAGATAAGCTGGCAGGAAATGTTGGCACAAAAATAGAAGAATGTTTGTCAATGCCGCTATGTACCCAAGATTCGCGCGCTCAAACGCTCAAACCTCTCCAATTGGAGCGATTCTCCTTTGCTTGTTTGTGCAATTATGGAATGACCTTCTCTGAGAAAGATCATATAGAGCTAAAGAAGTCAATGGTACAGAAGAGATCAGCAATGAAGAGGAGGAGCTCAATTACCTTCGAAGACCACCTACTTGAACCGAATGTTCATTCTCCAACTTTTCAGTTCATCAGCTCCTCATTTTGTTTTTCCCGTAATATCTTCATTGATGAGCGGGTCTAATATCGGCTCCTTCTCACCGCAAATCCCTGTGCTTAATCGCCTGGTGTGATGCACTCGTTGCTGTGTACCTTACTCTACATAATTTTGTGACGACTTCTGATTCTAAAATCGTTCGTTCTTATAGGGATCAATAGGGTTGCTGTTACAGAAGCATCGAAGGTGATAATCCAGCTCAATATAGGATGACCTTCAGCGATTACGTGTCGTGACTATTCTCGATCTACACGCTCGAGTATATGAGATACTTTGACGTGCTGAGCATCGCCTTCAATGTATTAACTGGCAAGGCTTCTCTGATAAGATAGAGCTTGCCGTGCACTATTGTAACTGCAAGGTGAATCGAAAAGGCCAGCAGATTGAGTTCTACGTTATATCCAGTGTCTGTTTCGTTTTGTAAGCCTCGCTTCGCATACATTAATGATTTATTAAGAGTTTAATTCACTCTGCTCATCGGTCCTTCTCATGAATCTCCCACACCAGACATACACACTAACAACTGAAATGCAGTTGTTTCATCGTAGACGGGATATTTTTGCATCGGTCAATATGTCCAAAGTATTATATTAAAGCCGTCTGGTGCAGCTTCTCAAATATTGGTGTATTAATTACATAGCGAAGGCCACCGAACATGTTGAGGATCATCTCTACAAACAATCTCCTCAACTTTTGTCTGCACCGACTACAGTAGTGCAGCAGTGCACGAAATTATTTGAGCTGAAGAAGCCGTATACTGTAAGCTATACGATGCGTTAACTTAGAAAACTAGTTGGTCACAAGTATGCATTTTTCCAATTATATTTGGTATAGTTTTGATTGAATAGAACCTTTGCAAGTGTCTAACGATGTCTAGTAACAAATCGTATGAACGCTGTAATTGTTTGGCATCAAGCGGAGATGGTTGGTCACATCCTGTTCATCACACCGATTACAAGAGTTTATTTGTAGCGGTTGGAACCCTGCATGTCGGCTCAGCCAAGAGCGTGCATTCGAAGAGCTGGGAATTACTCTAGAGGTGGCAGTGTATCTGACAACTGAGCTCCCTATTCACCTCGAGATAGCCTGGCTATTCAGCCTGGTAATACCCAAAGATTGATTCAAGATTTAGCGATTACGATTGAAAGGTTACGGTGGTGGTCATGGAAAACATTGATAACAGAACTTCTCTAAAATTGACCTCCACATTTGCCTACTTTTCGACAAATTTTCCGCCTCAAAAACCCGTAAGCAATTAAGAACATTTTGGAGTGTTATCGATCAGACGGATACCCTCCTAACTAGTCGCAACTCAGACCGAAGTAATCCAAGCAAAATGAAGTCTCAATAAACAAGCAACTCGCGTCGAATCCCCCAACACTGAGCTCTTCCTCAACTTCGGAAATAATAGAACAACTGAGACTGTCGACCATGCATTCAGTTCAAAGTCGCAGCGCATTATTTCCCCTCCGATCAACTATAAGTTTCATTGAATTCCAAATGCACACCTGTACTATATTTGCAAACCTAGCTAATTGGATAGAGAGCTCGATTGCTCAAAGCATGATCCGTTTGAAGTACTGATTCCTGAGGCAGACCCCAAGCATATGAGCTACGGAAGGTCGTTTGTCATGTCGCCTCTTCTGTGCATCTGAATAAGGAGAAATGGCGAAAATGGAGGCGACATCGTTTAAAACAAGCCAATGTAATCAACAATTATACTGCTGTGTCATCCTGTTCCAATACTTTCGCTTAATGTGTTTTCCGACTCTACTAAAGTTCATAACTGTTACGGGTAGAAAGGGCAGCCTTTATGAGAAGAATGTTTCCAATGTATATTTGTACAGCCTTCCCCCAGACAAGCGGAGTGCAGCTGAAGTACCTTATTCTTGCCAATAAATAAGGGAGCAGCAGAAGAAGTTCGTCACATTAGCAATGTTGTTCATCTTCGCAGTACTGTCTTCTGTTGTAGCATTCGTCGCTGCACAAGGTGAGTGCCGTACGACCCCAAATTGAACATCAACTCCTTATATCTTCCAATATTACTTGCTTCTCCAGTAACATCAGCTAAATCTTTTCAGGCAAGAGTAGTCCGCTGCCCGATGATGCTAAGGAGGCTCTTCAGTATATCAATGGAGCCAATCACGAGGACATTGTTGGAAGTTTTTGTAGTACTAAGTGGCTAGCTTGATTTTTCTATGTCGTTTTACATACAGCGGTGGGACGAGTCTTTGGCGCAGAACGCGCGAAAGTGGCTTGATACACCGGAACTTGTGGAGGTTGACTTCGCGATCAAGGGGAAGCAGTGCGTCATTACTTACTTCTCTAATATCACATTCTTAGGACTGCATTGCATTTATTCAGTTGCTTCAAGAAGACAGATGGAAGGTCGTGGTTCGTTAAAACGATAATAGGTTTCGAATATCGAATCAATGACCAATATGATAAAGTGAGTGAAATTTTTAAATTTATTCTGGCATCTCCATGAACGGCTCTCCATGAATCTCGCCACAGCTAGGGCATTACGAAATTGGCTTCTTAATCTCTTCTTGGAGATCTCGTATAAACTTTCTTAGGGTTTATGAACGCTTGAACGGGTTCGCTTCTTTAGAGTTTGGAAGTCTCATGACGATTCGTTTCAAGACATACAGGGCATGCACGCACGAAATCTAAAGAAGGGCCCCGTAGCTTTGTAGATCCTTCCGATCCGCTCAACACTCGGTAGTAGCTTCCGGCCAGTGTTAGTTTGTTACATTGGAGGGTCCGAAAAGTGGTTCCCTGTTTTGATTTGGACCTGCTCACTTCCAGATTTTCCCCAAAAGGTGATTTGTTCAATCACTCAACCATAGCACAATCATTCCTGTGGAAAAGAAAAATACGAAGGTAGAATGGATGTATTCCGCCGCTCTTTACCATGCTCCTACCTTTGCTTACCTAATAGAATACTTCGTTTGAGGTTGTTTAAAAAGCGCTTCTGTACAACCACACTTCGTGCTATTTTGTTGTTTTTCACCCATAGCATGGAACAACCCCTGATTTCAATACGTTAAGATCGAAGCTCTTGGAAGAGCACCACACTTTGGATGCGGCGGCGTTCTCAACGCACAGTTGAAGAACTACGATTGTGTGACTATTGTTTGTCTTTACAGAAAGCAGTGAATCTTTCACGCAATAAATGTTTGAATGAAGATTCCAAACTTCACAAAAATATAATCCTTTTGATAAGAAAAGAGAAATATTCTCCGTGGATTAGCAGCATCGCTATGTGTTGAATTGAATTCCTTCTCGATTCGAATTTATGATAGCAAGTAGATCCAGCCACTGATAATGTGTTGGATAGTAAGAGGCCACATACTGTTTGAGTGATGTAATGTGTTGGATAGTAAGAGGCCACATACTGTTTGAGTGATGTAATGGTTAGAGCCACTGACAATGTGATGGATAGTAAGAGGCCACATACTGTTTGAGTGGTGTAATGGGTACAGCCACTGATGATGTGTTGGATGTTAAGGGGCCGCATACTGTTTGAGTGATGTAATGGATACAGCCACTTTCAATGTAATGGACAATAAGAGGCCGCATACTGTTTGAGTGATGTAATGGTTACAGCCACTTACAATGTAATGGACAATAAGAGGCCACACACTGTTTGAGTGATGTAATGTGTCGGATAGTAAGAGGCCACATTCTGTTTGTGTGATGTAATGGGTACAGCTACTGATAATGTGTTGGATAGTAAGAGGCCACATACTGTTTGAGTGATGTAATAGGTACAGCCACTGATAATGTGTAGGATAGCAAGAGGCCACATACTGTTTGAGTGATGTAATAGGTACAGCCACTGATAATGTGTGGGATAGTAAGAGGCCACATACTGTTTGAGTGATGTAATGGTTACAGCCACTTTCAATGTAATGGACAATAAGAGGCCACATACTGTTTGAGTGATGTAATGTGTCGGATAGTAAGAGGCCACATTCTGTTTGTGTGATGTAATAGGTACAGCTACTGATAATGTGTTGGATAGTAAGAGGCCACATACTGTTTGAGTGATGTAATAGGTACAGCCACTGATAATGTGTTGGATGTTAAGGGGCCGCATACTGTTTGAGTGATGTAATGGATACAGCCACTTTCAATGTAATGGACAATAAGAGGCCGCATACTGTTTGAGTGATGTAATGGTTACAGCCACTTACAATGTAATGGACAATAAGAGGCCACACACTGTTTGAGTGATGTAATGTGTCGGATAGTAAGAGGCCACATTCTGTTTGTGTGATGTAATGGGTACAGCTACTGATAATGTGTTGGATAGTAAGAGGCCACATACTGTTTGAGTGATGTAATAGATACAGCCACTGATAATGTGTAGGATAGCAAGAGGCCACATACTGTTTGAGTGATGTAATAGGTACAGCCACTGATAATGTGTAGGATAGTAAGAGGCCACATACTGTTTGAGTGATGTAATGGTTACAGCCACTTTCAATGTAATGGACAATAAGAGGCCACATACTGTTTGAGTGATGTAATGTGTCGGATAGTAAGAGGCCACATTCTGTTTGTGTGATGTAATGGGTACAGCTACTGATAATGTGTTGGATAGTAAGAGGCCACATACTGTTTGAGTGATGTAATGGGTACAGCCACTTACAATGTAATGGACAATAAGAGGCCACATACTGTTTGAGTGATGTGATGGTTACACCCACTGACAATGTGATGGACCGTAAGAGGCCGCATACTGTTTGAGTGATGTAATGGTTACAGTCACTGACAATGTGATGGACAGTAAGAGGCCACATACTGTTTGAGTGATGTGACTAAAAAAGAGACGAAGTGTGGCAACACCTTGCCTAATACTACCCAACATTTAGACTGGCTTAGCTGACCGGTTGTTTGGTAAAGCCATGTAATCTCTTTACCCAAACATTATTTTGCTGTATTGCAGTGTTGATCTTGTCGGAGATGTAAGGGAGACATCGTGGCAGTTTCGTGAGAAGCGAAGCCCTCAGCTACTTCCTTGTAGCTCTGATACCATACGGCAATTCGCTGCAGCTATCTGGCCCGCAAGCTTGTTTGGCATATGTTGCAGTACTTGGGGACGACCAGGGCGGCATACTGGTAAGTATAATACCAAAGTTCGGTTCCTTGGTGCGTGCGTTCACTTTGTTTTTCCGTGAAATGCGTCCTAAGCGCTTGAAAGACGTTTTTGGGTATGATGCCCTTCATTGCTGTAGCTTCCTCAAATTAAGGGCCACGGGAATAATAATTCGAAAAGAGTCTCACCGCTATTGACCGAGTAGATACGACCTTCTATTCCAAGCAGTCAAGATCGCATTTCGGGATTTCTGGCAGCTCCGCGCAATCACGGTAGAAAGGTGTTGCCATTTTGCCTATTTTTTAGTCACATCACTCAAACAGTATCTGGCCTCTTACTACCCAACACATTACATCACTCAAACAGTATGTGGCCTCTTACTATCCAACACATTATCAGTGGCTGTACCCATTTTATCACTACAACAGTATGCGGCCCCTTAACATCCAACACATTATCAGTGGCTGTACCCATTACACCACTCAAACAGTATGTGGCCTCTTACTATCCATCACATTGTCAGTGGCTCTAACCATTACATCACTCAAACAGTATGTGGCCTCTTACTATCCAACACATTACATCACTCAAACAGTATGTGGCCTCTTACTATCCAACACATTATCAGTGGCTGGATCTATTTGCTATCATAAATTCGAATCGAGAAGAAATTCAAATTCAACACATAGCGATGCTGCTAATCCACGGAGAATATTTCTCTTTTCTTATCAAAAGGATTATATTCTTGTGAAGTTTGGAATCTTCATTCAAACATTTATTGCGTGAAAGATTCACTGCTTTCTGTAAAGACAAACAATAGTCACACAATCGTAGTTCTTCAACTGTGCGTTGAGAACGCCGCCGCATCCAAAGTGTGGTGCTCTTCCAAGAGCTTCGATCTTAACGTATTGAAATCAGGGGTTGTTCCATGCTATGGGTGAAAAACAACAAAATAGCACGAAGTGTGGTTGTACAGAAGCGCTTTTTAAACAACCTCAAACGAAGTATTCTATTAGGTAAGCAAAGGTAGGAGCATGGTAAAGAGCGGCGGAATACATCCATTCTACCTTCGTATTTTTCTTTTCCACAGGAATGATTGTGCTATGGTTGAGTGATTGAACAAATCACCTTTTGGGGAAAATCTGGAAGTGAGCAGGTCCAAATCAAAACAGGGAACCACTTTTCGGACCCTCCAATGTAACAAACTAACACTGGCCGGAAGCTACTACCGAGTGTTGAGCGGATCGGAAGGATCTACAAAGCTACGGGGCCCTTCTTTAGATTTCGTGCGTGCATGCCCTGTATGTCTTGAAACGAATCGTCATGAGACTTCCAAACTCTAAAGAAGCGAACCCGTTCAAGCGTTCATAAACCCTAAGAAAGTTTATACGAGATCTCCAAGAAGAGATTAAGAAGCCAATTTCGTAATGCCCTAGCTGTGGCGAGATTCATGGAGAGCCGTTCATGGAGATGCCAGAATAAATTTAAAAATTTCACTCACTTTATCATATTGGTCATTGATTCGATATTCGAAACCTATTATCGTTTTAACGAACCACGACCTTCCATCTGTCTTCTTGAAGCAACTGAATAAATGCAATGCAGTCCTAAGAATGTGATATTAGAGAAGTAAGTAATGACGCACTGCTTCCCCTTGATCGCGAAGTCAACCTCCACAAGTTCCGGTGTATCAAGCCACTTTCGCGCGTTCTGCGCCAAAGACTCGTCCCACCGCTGTATGTAAAACGACATAGAAAAATCGAGCTAGCCACTTAGTACTACAAAAACTTCCAACGATGTCCTCGTGATTGGCTCCATTGATATACTGAAGAGCCTCCTTAGCATCATCGGGCAGCGGACTACTCTTGCCTGAAAAGATTTAGCTGATGTTACTGGAGAAGCAAGTAATATGGGAAGATATAAGGAGTTGATGTTCAATTTGGGGTCGTACGGCACTCACCTTGTGCAGCGACGAATGCTACAACAGAAGACAGTACTGCGAAGATGAACAACATTGCTAATGTGACGAACTTCTTCTGCTGCTCCCTTATTTATTGGCAAGAATAAGGTACTTCAGCTGCCCTCCGCTGGTCTGGAGGAAGGCTGTACAAATATACATTGAAAACATTCTTCTCATAAGACTTGCCCTCTCTACCCCTAGCGGCTATGAACTCTATTAGAGACGGAAAACACGTTGAGCGAAAATATTGGAACAGAAAGGCACAGAATTTGATTGTTGACTTACAATGACTCGTTTTTCATGCTGTCCTCATTCTAGCCATTTCTCTCGAATACACCGATGAGGCAACAAATGCTCGGAATAGTTTCAGTAATCAGTTCTTCAAACAAACCATGCTTTAAGCAAAGGAGCAATCTCCCCAACCAGCTACGGACGGGTGTAAGCCATTCAACAGTACAAATATGCGTCTCGGTGCTGATGTGAATCCGAGTTCACAAACGGGAAAGTAATGCTGGCTGCGATTTTGACATGAAATGCATAGTTCTAGCTAACAACTGCGCTATTCTGCACTAGAAAATCTTTGAGGAAAGAAACACTTTAGACAGGCACTGAAAAGTAACCATGAATAACAAGAACGAGTGCGCTAGCATAACAGGTGTCCTCCTACTTTGAATCACCTGTGTGAGTACTGATGGTGAAAAAGGATGCACCACGTGACATCAAGACTTATTTTGGCCTAAAAGGACGCTATTCAGTACTGGGAGTTCCTTGCCGAATAGCGTCCCTATAGGCCAGTATAGAATGATATTGAGGATCGCAAAGTTATATTTCTCTGTTGTCTTGGAAGTTGGCAAGTAAATGCTTGGGTTGATGGAAACAAGATTGACGTGAGTACTCTGTCGCTGAGACTGCAACTTTCTCGGATTCGTTAGTTCGAGCTCCACTAGCAGAAGGCCACTTCAAGAGAATAGGTAGCGATATGAAAAACCCACATTATTTACAATTCGACGGTGTCCCGATGGTACAAGCGCTTTGCTGCCGGAGAAACTTTGTTCGAGGGCAGACAACGCAGTGGTCGCCCATCGGGGTGGAATGATGAGCGTTTACTCAGCGCCCTTCAGATGCAGCCGAATGCGACCAGCCGTGAATTGGCGACAACAATAGGATGCACTCATAAGACAATTATTGAGCATCTCCACGAGCTTGGCTACAGGTCAATATTCTCACGATGGGTTCCTCATGAATTACGCCTGTCTGACAAGGCGAACAGGAAGCACGTGGCTGAGTCTCTTCTGCTTCGTCCCCATCGAGAGGACTTATTGCAAGACATAGTGACCGGAGATGAAAGCTGGGTGCTTTATGTGAACCATACGCGTAAGCGCCACTGGACTGCGCGAGAAGAGAAGCCATCTACGGAGCCTAAAGCAGACCTCCATGAGAAGAAGGTTTTATTGTGCTGCTGGTGGGACTGTAGTGGAATGATCTACTGGGAGCTGCTTGACAGTGGCACTACAGTGACGGCCCTAGTCTACGCTAACCAGCTGCAAAAAGTGGCCGACGTAATGCGAGAGCTACGCCCGAAAAGACTCAATGTCTTCCTACTTCACGATAACGCGCGCCCGCATGTGGCCACCGAAGCGCGTCAAAAAATTATGGAACTAGGATGGGAAATACTGCCGCGTCCGGCCTACTCACCAGACCTAGCGCCCTCTGATTATCACCTATTCAGAGCACTGAAGAACCATCAAAGCAGCAAAAAATTTGATGAACGTCGTCAACTCGAAAATGAAATCGACCACTTTTTCTCGTCGCAGCCGCCGGAATCCTGGAAGAGAGGGATCGAGAAGCTACCCGAAAGATGGGCACAAGTTATAGATAATAATGGTGATTATATTGTAGATTGGAGTTTTCGTTTAATAAAGAAATATAAAATTCAAAAACTTGTCAAAAGTGTCGCAGGACTTATCTTCCAACCTAATAGATATTTGGATCGACGAAATTTTTGAGACGCACTAAACGGACTAAATATTTTACTTCAAAACCTAATCGGTACGGAAGTATTGGTGTAAGATAACGAATGCTAAGCTTACAAGAAAGTCAATCATGACGTTTAGATCTGAGAAGTTCCTGTTACCAATTTTTCTGCAATTGCTTATGTGCGAAGTTGATTCTGCATGGGTGTCTGGAAGAATCCGGCCCATATTAATATGTTTCCGCTTTCAATAATTTTTTGAGCTGTGATTTTATTATACGCACTTCACATCACTTAATTCAGTGCACTAATTGCACAGGAAGATAGGAGCCAGAGATCAAGGGGTAGGCAGGCAGGAAATTTCATCACAATAGTAGAAGAATGGTGGGCAATGGCGCTATGTGGCCAAGATTCGCGCGCTCAAACGCTCAAAACCCTCATATGAGGACGATTCTCCTTTGCTTGTTTGTGCAATGAAGAAATGACTTTCTCTGAGAAAGGTCATTTAGAGCTAAGGAGTTTATTGGTACAGAACAGAATAGCGGTGAAGAGGAGAAATTCAATTCCCTTCGAAGACCACCTATTTGAGTCAAATCTTTATCCTTCACCTTTTCAGTTCATTGGCTCTTCATTTCATTTTTTGCTTAATATTTTCTTTAATGACTGGGTCAAAAATCGGCTCCTTCTGACCTCAAATCCCTGTGCTTAATTGTCTAGTGTGATGCACTTGTTGCTGTGTGACTGACTCTACAAAAATTTTGTGACGGCTTGTTATCTTAAGATCTTTCGTTCTGGTGCCAATAGTATCAATAGGGTTGCTATTACAGAAGCTTTGAAGGTTGTAATCCAACTTAATATAGGATAAACCTCAGCGATTGCGTGTCTTGACGATTTCCGATTTTATCTGACTTCTGCACGCACGAGTAATGTGCTGAACATCATCAATGTATTTACTGGCAGGGCTTCTTTGGTTAACTAGAGCTTGTCGTGCACTCCTGTACTACTGCAAAAAGGTGAATCGAAAAGGGCAGCAGGCTGAGTTTCGCGTTGTATCCGTGTCAGGGAAAAATCGGTACTTTTCGTTTTGTAAGCCTCGTTTCGCAGGAATTAATCATTTATAAAGAGTTGAATTCACTCTGTTCATTTGCTGCCCCTCTCGTGAATCTTCATTGCCATACATACACACCGACAAGTGTAATGCAGATGTTTCCTCTGAGACGGGATAATTTTGCATCGGCCCATATGTCCAAAGTTCTTTATTTGCGGAACGTGAAGCAACGGGTAAACTAAAACTGCTAGTTCATAAGTGTACACAACATAGATAAAGCCGACTGGGCAGCTTCTCAAATACTGTTGTATTAATTACATAGCGAAAGCCACTGAACATATTGAGGATCATGTCTACAAAGAATCTCTTCAACTTTTGTTTGCACTGTACTACGGTAGCGTGCATGAAATTGTTTGAGCTGAAGAGGCCGTATACAGGGTGACCCACATGAAGTGTGACGGGCAATAAAAAAATCAACTTATGGGCTTCTGGGCTGGAGGAAGCGGTGATCGCTTGGGTGGAAAGGAACGCGATGGACGTCAGCTGAACCTTCCACAGGATTGGGCACCAGCCCACAGCACAAAGGAGATGCTGCAGTGTTGTGAAACCACGCTTACGGGTTTTTGGGGCGAAGCAGTTTTAACCTCCAAATTACCCGATCTTAATCCTTTGGATTTTGGTGTGTAGTCGATTCTGGAGCAAAACGCCTGCGCTTTCAAACACAGGTCTTAGGAACCTCTAAAAGAAAGTGCTCTTGTAGAAGCGTGAGATGAAAGTGATTGCGCGCATTCTTGAAAACTTACGAAAGAGGTTAGATGCTTGCATTAAAACGAAGGGTGGTCATTCTGCATGCGAGATGTGATATGTTGTTTACAATTTTGTGATGATTGCGTAGGAGTAATAGTTTCCTATTTGGTTTGATCTGTACAATTTTGATGATAGTTTTCTGCGTCACACTTCATGTGGGTCACCCTGTACTGTAAGCTGTGGGATGCCTTAATTTGGGAAACTAGTTGGTCACAAGTATGCCTTTTTACAATTGTACTTGGTATAGATCTGATTGAATAGAATCTTTGGAAGTGTCTAACGGCATGTAGTAACAAATCGTATGGACGCTGTAATTGCTTAGCATCAAGTGGACATGGTTGGTCACATCCTCCTCATTACACCAATTACAAGAGACAACCTTGTAGCGGTTGGTACCCTGCATGTCGGCTTAGCCATGCATTGCAAGAGATTGCATTTGAAGAGCTGGGAATTATTCGAGAGGTGACAGTGTCTCTGACAATTGAGCCTCTTATTCAACTTGAGATAGCGTGGTTAGTCAGCCCGGTAGTACCCAAAGATTGAATCAAGATCTAGCGATTACGATTGAAAGTGGATGGTTAGGGAGTACATTGATAGTAGAACTTCTCTAGGATTGACCTCCACATTTGCCTACTTTTCGACAAATTTTCCGCCTCAAAAACCTGTAAACAATCAAGAACATTTTGGAGTGTTATCGGTCAGACGGAGAAACTCCTACCTAGTTGCAACCCAGACCAAAGTAATTCAAACAAATTGAAGTCTCAATCAGCGAGCAACTCGCGTCGAATTCCACAACACAGAGCTCTTCTTCAACTTCGGAGATAATATAACAACTGAGACTGTCGGATCTCCCACGCACCGTTGATAGTCGTTACGTAACATTGTGCATACCTTCGTACTAACAGTGCTCGCACAGTGGGATGTAAGGCAAAAGATGATCAACTACGCTGGTGCACTCATTCTTGCTACTCGTGCTTGGATTTTATCGCCATCTCCGAAGAGCCTCAAGGGATTTTCTAGTATCGAGTAGCGTCCTTGTGGACCAGAACTGTGCATTTAACTTCAAAGTCGCAGCCAGCATTATTTTCCCTCCGATTAACTCCAATTCCCACTGAAGTCCAAAACGCATACTTGTACTATTTGCAAACGTAGCTTATTGGGAAGATAGGTCGATTGCTTAAAGCACGATCCGTTTGAAGCACTGATTTCTGAATCAGATCCCAAGCATTTGAGCTACGGAGGGTCGTCCCATCAGTGCATCTGTATAAGGACAAATAGCGAAAATGGAGGTGACTCCGTATAAAACAAGTCAATATAAGTCAACAATCATCTTGCTGCCTCTTCCTGTTCCAATATTTTCGCTCGACGTGTTTTTCGACTTTACTACAGTTCATACCGTTATGGGTAGAAAGGGCAACTCTTATGAGAAGAATGTTTCCAAAGTATATTTGTACAGCCTTCCTCCAGAGCAGCGAGGTGCAGCTGAAGTACCTTAATCTTGCCAATAAATAGGATAGCAGCGGAACAAGTTCGTCACATCAGCGATGTTGTTCATCTTCGCAGTGCTGTCCTCGGTCGTAGCATTTGTCGTTGCGCAAGGTGAGTGCCACAGTAGCCATGCAACCCCAAACTGCTCAACAATCCTAATATCTTTCACTACTACCTGCGACTGCTTCTTCAGTAACACCAGATAAATCTTTTCAGGCGAGAGTAGCCCGCTACCGGATGATGCTAAGGAGGCTCTTCAGTATATCAATGGAGCCAATAACGAAAACATTGTTAGACGTTTTTGTAATATTAAGTGGCTAGCTTGATTTTTTATATGTCGTTTTACATACAGTTGTGGGACGAATCTTTGGCACAGTACGCACGAAAGTGGGTAGATACACCAAATATTGTGGAGGTTGACGTGGCGATCAAGGGGAAAAAGTGTGTCGTTGCTTACTCCTCAATATCAGCTTCTCATTGCCTTAAGAGTGCATCGCATTTATTCAGGTGCTTCAAGAAGACAGATGGAAGGTCGTGGTTCAACAAAGTGGTAGCAGGTTTTGAATATCAAATCAATGACAAATGGGATGAAGTGAGTGGATTTTAAATGTTATCCTGGTATCTCCATGAGCGGCTCTCCATGAATCTCGTCATAGCTATTGCATCACCAAACTGTTTTCTTGAACCCTCTTTGGAGGTTTCGTATAAACTTCCTTAGACTGACGTGTGGGCGGGTTCGCCTCTTTAGAGCTTGGACGTCTCATTGCGATTCGTAAATATCCGACCAAACGTTTTCACAGTTCTTTTGTAATTCAAGACATACAGGGCATGCACGCACGAAATCTGAAGAAGGGACCGTGGCTTTGTAGATCCCTCCGATCCCGCCAACACCCTGTAGTTGTTGCCGGCCAGTTTTAGTTTGTTACTTTGGAGGGTCTGAAAAGCGGTTTCCTGTTTTGACATGGACTTGCGTCCTTCCACAGTCTACATAAAAGGCGATTTGTTCAATCACTCAACCATAGCATGACCATTTCTGTGAAGAAGAGAAATACGAAAGTAGAATGGATGCATTCTGCCGCTTCTTACCATGCTCCTCCCTTTACTTGCCTCGCAGAAGACTTCGTTTGCGGTTTTTCGAAAAGCGCTTTTGTACAACCACCCTTTGTGTTATTTTGTCACTTTTCGCCCATAGCATGGAACAACCACTGATTTAAATATGTTAAGATCGAACCCCTTGGAAGAGCACCACACTTCGGATGCAGCGGCGTTCTCAACGCACAGTTAACGAACTTTGATTGCGTGACTATTGTTTGTCTTTACAGGAAGGAGTGAACTAATCATGCGATAAACTTTTGAATGAAGTATCGAAATCATATGAAGATGCATTTATGTCGCAATAATTTGAGAAAGTTGAAGTATTTTTCGAATATAAATAGTCGGGCGATGGGTTAAACATCATGATTCTTTCTCAGTACGACTTTATGATTGCAAATGGATACAGCCACTGTCAAGTTATTGCGGACAAAATTAGCGCAGAAATCAGGCAATGCATAGCACGCGCGGATTTAGCCGATAGCGTTGTCCTGATGAACTTACCAGGCGACAATATCAAACGTCAACTAATCCGCAATAGACTTTACGACCGCGCATGTTCTTCGGAGAACTGCGTCATTTGTCCGTTTGGAAAAGTCGGAGAATGCACACAGCGAGGGACGGTTTACCAACTTCGGTGTTCAGTCTGTGACGAAATATATATTGGTGAGACGGGAAGGATGCTCGGCATACGTGTCAAAGAACATCTGGCAGGAAAAAGGCGTGGAAGTCTACTAACACCTCTTGGGAGGCACCGACTAGAAGGTCATCAAGGCAATGATTTCGACATCGAATGTAAATCCTAGCATACGAGAATGAGATCGGTGCCAGAAAGATACTGGAAGCGTTACATATCCGCACGAAAAATCCAGGCCTGAACAACCGAAATGAGTGCTTGACCATAACAAGTGAACTCTTGCCGTTCATTCCCTTTTGTGGACTTCGAGATGCCCGCACAGTTCTTATCTTACGATCATCAATGGTGACTCATTGATCCCTTGTTGTTCACATAGAGTGGGACGTAACGCTGGTGGAACCGCAGAAGGTTGGTCTTTTTGCTGAAACTTTTCCGTATTTTAGTTTCCGGGAGTCGTTGCAACTAGACTAGCGCGTTTGGGCACTTGGTCGGGTAAGTCACAGATCAGGAGCTTCGAACTATTTTCGGGTCCTGAAGACGACGATTCAGTCGAAACGTTGACCATTAAAGCGGTTCAGCCATAACAAACCTGTACGGCAAAGCAGCAATAAAACACTGTCAAGTTGGTTAGTAAGAAACCGCATACTGATCGAAGGATGACGAAAAAGCAATCGAAAAATAGTCAGCATCTTGCATAGTACTACCCAACATTTATGCAGGCTTACCTAGCCGTGGACGTTCTGCAGGAATGTGTGATTTCCCTACACATACATTGCTCGTCTGATGTTGAGATGCTTTTGTCGTTCCAGGTTTCTTAATGGAACTTTATATTGAACCTAACGTTTCGACGTGATTTTCGTCGTTCGAGGCCTAAACGCAATTCGTGGTGAATTACAATATCCAAAAGTATTTAGCCCTTTCAGCAAAAAAAACTAAAACTCATTGGGGAATTACTCACTTTATGAGCTATGCAGAGGCTTTATCCTTGAAGCGGATAGGACCAGCTGTGGTGACAAGCGACTGTCGGTATAGATGAGACTCCTTGATGTGTGACAAGCGACTGTCGCTATAGATGAGACTCCTTGATGTCTCTCTCAAACTTATTATAAGAGAGATCACATTTGTCATGACTCGCAGAGCGGTAAGTATGGCAGGACTTGACTGGTTTATGGATGGGCCTCTATCGCCTTTCTTGCTGCAACTTCAGTTTCCAGACAAATGAGTGTACTATATATCTTTACCGAAAATCGTGTCGAAAGATTTAAAATGATCCGCATGCCCGATGTTCTAGCTGATAGGCCAGGTCTAGATCAGGTCTATTGATGTGCAGTCACCTTTTTCCCGTAGGGACATATGGTACACTCACTTGTCGAGCACTGTTCATGATAGAGCCGGTTTCGAAAAGACTGTAGCTTGATGTTCACCAAATTAATAACATCTTGTAGGTCTGCTATGGAAATTCTTTGTTGTATTGCAGTGCTGACTTTATCTCAGATGAATGGATGTCACCGTGGTAATATCGATAGGCGCGAAGCTCCGTGCGTAATAGTGTGCAGCATTCTACCACGTTGTATTAGGTTGAGTCATAAGTCCACGGACAAATTGGCAATGATAATACTTATCTTACAATTTTTAAACGACAATAGCGAATCATTTGAAATATGCCCCATCCGCATCGATGGTCTTCTGCCAATGCTTGGGAGGATCGTAAATGCCCTTGCTTTAGAACGTTGGGAGCTGGCCCTTGAAGAACTGCGCCATTTTGATGTCGTCGCGGGTTTGAAAGTCCTGACCATCCAGATGACGTTGAAGATGTGGAAAAATGTGGTAGTCCGAGGGAACCAAGTCTGAGGAACATGGTTGGTGTGGTATACTTGCCCTACAGAAATTCGTCACTTCAGTTTTGGTCATTCTTGCAATGTGAAGGCGAGCGTTGTCGTGCTGGAAGTAAACTTTGTGCTGCTGTGGACGTGTAGTTTCGGGATTCGCCTTCAAATCCCTGAGTTGCGAAACGGAGACGTGTGCGGTCACTGTGCATCTTTCGTCTAGCATCTCCCATTATTCAACACACTGAACGCTCCGCCAGAACCAGTGCATAACCTCCTTCGCGTGTACGTTGGATTCGGGGGAGTCTTCTGCATCCGCACCTTTGTCAATCCATTGAGCACGCCGGTGAACGTTAGAGTAGAGGTTCGAATTCGCACCCCTGGTGACTAGGTACTCGAGCCACGTGTGGTGCCCTTGAGCGTGAGGAGAGAAAGTGCCACGTCGTCGCGGCGTTCTAAATATGTCATACTGCTTCAAAGCATGAGGCACCAATCGACCGAGCTTTCGCACCTTGCCGATTGACTTCAGTCCACGAATAATTGTGGAGTGACTCCCCAAGTGTGACTGCTAGTTCACGAGTAGTTTGATGCGGATCGGCTTCCACCTGGCTTCGCAGCACGTCCAAATCCAACTCCATTGGGCATCCCGGACAGTCTTCATGTTCGATGGAATAGTCGCCCGATGCGGACTTCTAGTGTCACTTGTAAGTTGTAAACGTCCTGCTTGTGAACGTCCTTCATACCTCTACCGATTGTCGCGGGTTCATGGCCCGATAAAAAAATAAATATGATGGTGTTGCGGATGTGGAGTTGCGACGGCTTGAAATCATGAGGCATAGTTGCGGGAAAGGAAACACTTGGGTGCGTTTTCCAGTTCGCATTTAAAAGAGCTTTCCATACGCTATCTAACGATGCCTCGCTCGTCCATTTTCGGCACCTCACGTCCATGGTATGACAGCAATCTTATGGGCACGTGTCTATGTATGTGTACGAACTCCGTTGATAACAGGAGTCAACGTAGCAACACAAATCGGATCACTGCTGGCGTTAGGACTTTCAATTTGACATAATCGGATATCCTCATCGAAGGGTCATTAAGGTGAACGAAAGACTGCAAATTCACTTCAACCAATCTGATGCTCTGGAATTCAATGTTTGAAACTCCGATCTTGATTCCCTGAAGTAGGATCACCACTATGTAAATTGCTTCCTTTAATTCATTGCTTGGATTATTCGTCCGGTTGTTGAGCTAAACAAATCCGAGGTTGTTGTGCTTCACTTTTAAGAAGGTGAAGGGACTGGCAAAATGGAAATTGTGGTATGGCATGCCTAAGAAGTACATCAAAGGCAGGACTTCCCACTGCATTCGTAGCCTAATGACTGGGTAATGTGAGCCTGTGTGCCTATGTACAGGAAGACATAAAAGGATAACGGATAAAGTTTTTGGCGTTAGTCAATCCCGTCTGAGGGATGAGCCCCTGCACTCGACTTCCTTTCAGAATCGTAGTGCCGTAATGAGTGCGTATGTGGCCTATACAATGACTTGCGGTGGCCAGCCGATGTACAAGTCAGTGCTTTTATCCTCCCAGACGAGTCTGGTACCAATTCACCGACCCGGGGGAGGGATGGAAGGCTTGGTTGGCCTAGGCGGGCATCGATCCAGGACTCGACCCCCTGACCGTACGTGTGAGATAGTGCGCCACTTGTCACTACACGCGTGGCTAGTGCTCTATATTATCTCTATAATAAAAAGTAATCATTCGAAGTTCGGAAGTCCTTCACAGGCAGACACATCGTCTACTGATCGAATTCGGATCGGTATCCTCAAAAGCCAGCCATAGTTTCATAGTATTATACTACACACAAGTAATAGATTCAGCGACTACGCTCAACTGATGTAGTTTTTGAACTTGCCCTCAAGCTGCTACATCTTTGTATGAATGCTTGTTTACGATTCAAACAAATAAATAAGTTCTTCTAACTACAGCCCCTAAAGAGAACATATGAAATACTCCAGAAAGAGCAATTCGTCATCGATCATTATCAATTGATTCGAATTGGTTGATGTTTGCGAGTTATGTTTATCCACCAGCTAACGCGATCATCTGTAATTTGATTCCGTGACTGCGCTTGATCGTCATTTATACAAAATGTCCATCGCATCGAACCACCTTTTCCAGAGGATACAGTCTACTCATAATTGATTTCCCATCGAATATTCAGATATTTAACAGTCTCCTTCGATATTGTTTTCTCCTGCTCCTCGTTGTTTAACGTTACAAGGTTTAAAACCAACCAAAAACATAACTATGCATCAACAAACTAATGACAACAAGCTCTAGTCAGCAATCACGAGCCTTCGAAGATGAGTAAATCCAGCATTCCGTTTTCAACCACTTTGTTCCTTCACTACTCTCCTTGAGAAGTTTCCTTTAACAATTAACTTCTTCATCTTTTACACCTTTCAAAGAAACCTAGTTGAAATTTTGTTTTGAGGCCTGAGCTCCGAGAGGTGCATTCATCGCAAGTGTTTCCTATGTAGGGTGTAGTTTATATAGTCATCAGATAGAATGTCTATTCGTGGTGTCGTGATATTCAAATTTATCATTAGGAGCAGTGGAACCCATTTCTGAGAGACAAGACTATGAAGAAGATTCTGAGCAGTGTCTAGCTAAACGCACCTACTTTTAATTCAATTTCCAGGTGCAACCTCTCGCTACTGAACGAATAAGCGGAAAGTAGACTCAAGTCGGTAGTCGCCTCTATTCATTGCAATGGATATAGACATCGCGTTAATTCTTCATAACAGATCTTTGACTTCTCCATCGTTCAATCGGGAGAACTGATAAATAAGATATCCCCGGCGCTTGCCTAGTGCCTGTGAGAATTTCAGTTCATTCTGGGTCTATAAAACGAGGTGCTGAAACGTCCAGTAGTTCTGGGCTCTACACCCTAGCAGAAGTGCAACTTTGAATATCATGATATATTGAAAGCACCACTATTTCTGCCAGGTAGGTGACAAAATTATCGTCTCTCCGCATGAATTTTTAAAGACATTTGAGAGGATCCACTCCCAACACCCTCTTCCCCCCTCTCCACCTCCATTCCTCTCCTACCACTTAACCACTTTGAAATTTGCTGATCGGATTTTGAATTCTGAAGAGGAATCGTTCCATAAGTGGGATGTCCTAGGAAACTGGGAAAACCTTGCCTTTCAACTTTGCAACTCAAGTTCGCTTTTAGCAAGGCACTATTGCTACCGCCTTCCTCTGTGAAACGAACTTGAAATATCCATGTGCACGGGAGCAGGATCATATCAGTTCGTCTGTGTTACTTCTACTGCAAACGTGGAGCACAAAACGAACTGGTAACCTTGAAAGAGCCCTTTAAAGTGCACAAGAACATCAAGTATGGGTGCAAGAGAATGATCTGCCCATCCCTCTATTTGCCCATCATGAACGGCGAATTGGTAGTGAGCATATCATGGGTGCTATGCTGCCCACAGCCTCTCCAATCAGTTTTATCAACTTGACACATAGGAAAAGGGAGCTATGTAGATAGGAGTTATGTACGTGATACAATGGATCTTTAGGCAATGGCTCAAAAAGCACAGGTTAGGTTTGAAGATTTGACAAAGAAAACCATCAAAGCTGACTTGTAATGACTCCACAATGCCAGTGATGAGTGCCAAAAACCAGGAAGACGGTTCAATCACCGTTACCATTCACAATTTTTTGAACAGATGAAAGACAACTCCATCTTTGTTGATGCTTCTACACAACCCCAAGATTTAAAGCCGAAGAGGTGATTATACTTAATTACTGTACGACCCACTGACCAATTTCTATGTTTGTCTCGGACAGTTCAACTGAACATTGCATCCCCTTTTGACTGGCAATTTTCTCAATGAAAGCTTGAAAAGGACAAATATCGCAACATATCTCCGATAATAGTTATAAATAAGACTACGGAATCGATGTATGCTAAGCGCATGGCGTAAACTTATAAGAAAATGAGCACCACCAAGACATTGATCCTTTTGTTGGTCACCACCGAGACATTGATCGTTTTGTACTGTCTGGTAATTCCAACATTCCTGTGATTTGCCAAATTCCTTCATTTCTTCCACTTTATCATTGTGGATCTCCTCACCTCTTCCAGCCTTGGCTTATCGCTTAGATATGCAGCCGATCTTCATCCTCAGTGTGTGCTCGGCTTTGCTGCTTATTTTCGCACAAGAAGAGCCCGAAGGGATAGACGCTGAAGGAGGAGATGCCGAAGGTGAGCAGTACTTCGGAACAAGTTCCACTAGTAGCCACCAACAACTTTGTGCGAAATTTGAAAACGGCGGCCAGACCAACCGCTCTCTTTTGCCTAACTTTCTCCAGTTGTATGAAATTCTTACTTTTTTAAATAAAAACATATACAGCCAACAAAAAGGTAGTTATAATGCTAACTACAATTCCATAAACTATAAACATGATCCAAAGAAAATTTGCTGAATCATATTGTGGAAAAGGGTCTATTGCTATTCTACTTATTTTTTTCTTCTTGTCTCAAGATCGAAAATAGGAGAAAGGTGTAGGCTGTGGGCCAGGAGGCGCTGTGACCTTCGTCGAAACTAGGCTACTGTGTAACGATCTTAGGTAATTTCAAAACAGCTGTCACTGAGATCGCGGCACTTGCTAGTCAGCGATAGACAGTCATCTTCTTTATCACGGTAGAAGTTTCACTCATCATTTTTCTATAATGTTGCTTCCTCTGTGGGTACGATACCATGGGAAGGCTCTTCGAATGAGCAGCAAACGGAGCGCATCTAAGGACGCCCATGATTGAGTAGGTATTCATAAAAAATGTGAACTAAATATTATACTTTTGAGGTCATCTGAAGAAAACGATAGAGCCGTAGAACAGTCAGTCGACGTTCACATTTTGCAGAGCTGGCTTAGGCTGGAATATTAGCAGATTCGCGTAATCCTTGTTTTCACAAAAGTATCAAGAAGGAATTGACAAGGCCAGGATGAATGCGAGTTGAACAGCGAAGTCGGGGACCTAGGGTTCATAGTTGACAACAAGTTGACTTTTTCTCAACACTGTTCGTCTTTATCGAATAGGGCGAAGCGGCAGCTCCACTTACTCTTCAGGAGTCTGCTCACTAAGGATCTATGTGTTCTACTCAAGCCTTCAAAGCTTATGACCGTATGCTGCATTAAGTTGAAAATTGATTTTCCGTTGGTTGGATTTTGACTTATGTTTTTCTTCCCATATGCCGGACCCATGCAATAAATAAATAAAGGAATAAATAGACGGTATGTTATAAGAAAATGCGCAGTGTCGGCTGCCTTTAAACGCGAACTGACGGCGAACTGACGGAGGGCGAACACGATTGGAATACGAGTCGACGGTCGAGGTAGAATCGGTTGCGCGAGAAGTAGTACGAGCGAGTAAGATATATAATTCCTACAAAATATTAATAAAGTTCTCCATGCTCTAATTATAACAGGCATAGACGTAAGATCATGGTCTCTTCACATCCTCGGCCTCGGGGCATGTTTGCTCAGAAGTCGTAGGAACTTTGGCACTCTTGTCGTGGTCTAACTACCGATCCAAGAAATCTACGCAATTCTTCGATCCTTTAAGACTGTCACAAAGATACTCCAGCTCAAATCGGGCTGGAGTCCGAAGGGAAAGTACAGTCAACGCAATTAATCGTAGTTTATAATTTCATCACCAAAAATCAGATCATTTTGGCTTTACTTCATCAAATCGAAGAAATTCTGGGTTTCATTCGGAACTGCTCTGTAATTTTGTTGCAAAATTAGTTGACGCTTAGAGATCTACAACAAGACCTATACCGAGCATCAGACAGCACTGGAGAAGGCCATATTCAAAGACTATGTGAACACAAGAAGACCTGTGAGGTAAATCATTCTGCCATTAAATGGAGAAAATTGTTGTGACGAGCATTACAGGAACTCTTCTCAACCAGTGGAAGTCAGTGTCCATTTCCACATCGTGCACGTATCAATCAGCCAAGAAGAACAGACAATGACTGTCCATGGTCATCTCTATATGGTAATGGTCGCTGGATTAAGAAAGCTCTTGAAAAATATTTCGTACGAAGGGGGAGAAATCTAAAACTAGAGAAAGCTCGAAGGATTATTTTCCCTGATCCATTCATGACTTATTCAATACATTAATTGATCGACACAGAAATTGCCTACTTCTTAATTAAGATTTATGCCTTACTGAAAGATTCTGCTTTGGATACACAATAGAACTGAGATAACCTCGCAATAGAGATGAGATTTGGTTCTGTAGAGAGCGCAAACAGAAACAGGGCCTTTCAGCCCCAGCACTGTCTTGATTCTGAAGCCCTCTATGATTTTCAGTGTGGTCGTCAGATTGGTGTAGCATGATGATGATAAACTTCACTGGGCCCCTTTTTGGGATGAGGGATATCGAAGTCTAATCAGAAGCGGAACCTTTCATTTAATCGACGCATTTCAATTTGGAGAGCGTCAGTTCGGGAAGTTTTTCTGTGGCCTTCACCATACCTGAACCCGGTTGGCTAGTTGCTACCATTTTCGCGAAGGTCCAATTACACGGACTGTGTGCAGGTGAATGAATCAACTTATATCCGGTCTGTGGTCTGTACGAGATGAGGCATTATGCCTTTTTCATGTGGAATGTTTTTCATGGATAAGAACGAAGATCCAATAATTCAGAAAATTATCTCCTTTTCACCCTAGCCGTTTCGGATATCTCATGAGACGGAGACTTCCGTTCGTACCCTGTTATACTACACCAATTTACAAGAAAACAAGGAATTCAGAAAAACGCTCAAAAATGAAAACAATTTTTGGAACTATCTCCCTCTTTTTGGAACTACTTCTTATCAAAGATGGAGAGATCGTAAAATGATAGTTTTTTTGGTGAGCTATAGATGAATGTAAAAGTAGGAGGCTATCTTCCCGATGGAATCATTTTTACCTTTCCTAATTTTTTCCAATTACTTCTGGTTCTTCGTTAAAAAATACTGAAGCCTCACAATCAGTATTAGAAATCGGCTAGGTATCCTTCCGATTCCGTTACGGATCGTCTTCAAAAAAGCCACATTGCGAGCAGCATACAGTATAAATGTTAAGAGTTACGGATACCAATTGAACGACACCAGAAGAATGGAAGGTTTGGTTGGCTCGGGCGGATAAAAGGATAAAGGATAAAGTTTTTGGCGTCAATCAATCTCGTCTGAGGGATGCGCCCCGCACTCGACTTCCATTCAGAGTCGTAGTGGCGTGATGAGTGCGTATGTGGCCTATACAATGACTTGCGGCGGCCAGCCGATGTACAAGTCAGTGCTTTGATCCTCCCAGACGAGTCTGGTACCGATTAACCGAACCCGAAGGGATGGAAGGCTTGGTTGGCCTGGGCGGGCATCGATCCAGGATTAGAACCCCTGACCGTGCATGTGATGTAGTGCGCCACTTTCCACTACACCACCTCCGCCGCTCGGAGAGAGATTTGGTGTTCGGGCGGATATTGATCCGAAATCCATGCGTGTGTGATAGTGCGCCGCTTGCCTGGGTATGGGTTCATTCAACCAAATCTGGATGGACGCGGCGCGGCGACCGTGGTGAATTTAAGCACTCTGGCGCCTATCATTGGGGCACAGGTTCCAAGTAGATTGGATAGAAAGGGCCAACTGATGTTACTTATCAACCCTAATTCAAATTTGTACCTAGATGATAGGCGCCAGAGTCGTTTAATTCACCAAGGTCGGTTTGCCGCGGCCATCCCGAATTGGATGAATATTCCGTCCCCCGCTTGCCCACACCACTTCCACCAATGTATCCACTATGATAAAAAGAAGTAAAGGAAAACTGCATCCATCCATCCATCCAGAACATCACTGTAGGCTCTCTTCGCGTGCCCCTGGATTATTTGGAAAACTTTTCGAAGTTTCCATGATCATATCTCCATTGATCACAGCGCGACTACATGCTAGCTCATCTTTTACAAGTAATATTTAGGTGACTATCCTCGTTGCTCACGAAACCCCTTAACCGAAAAAGGTTTACCACAATCACTGTGTAACGTTATACCTGAGCTCCCAGACAACAGGTTTCTTTTAATTGCTGTGCATCAGTGGAGATAACGATTTTTGAGAATTGTGAACGTACCACCAAAACAGGTAGAAATGAGCAAAACCAGCATTGACTGGCTCCAACTACGAGGGTGAACAAGTCAAAGTTCTGCATGAAGTAAAAGAATTCCAGACTTGGATTGACGAATTTCTCGTATGGGACGTAAAAGACTACAATGGAATTCGAATTACGAGATCTTCAAAATGGAGAATTTGGCAGCCAAAGATTGTCATAGCCAATAGGTCAGTGTAGCGTGCCATTCGATTGATGCAAAAGACAGATATCATATGTAGTTGTTCAGCGTTTCCGGAATCTATTCTGCTTTCGAGATCTCCACTCATGCCCACGTTATTCTTCAATCGCTAGGCAAAGAGGTTTGTTTAAACATTATCATTATTACACATTGGTGACATTATTATTTACATTTACATTATTCTGTATAAAGTTCCGGGGAGAAATACCAGGTTCTTTTTCAAACTTATGGCTTGTTTTTTTTTTCAAATCACTTCTCGACTTTCTAAGAAATCCCGAAGTCCCCCTTTTTTTCTGCTTCTTTGCAGGACTTCAGTTCATGAAAAATTTCTTAACAAGCTGAATTTATAAAAAAAAGTTTATATCAATTAAGCTATCATTGTTCATTGATCGTTATTCGATGAACTTGTGACCCCCAGTGATAGCACAAGGGACTCTGCCGGATGAAAAACAGTCCAGATAGGTCGTGATAAGAGCCCAAAACCGGCTTAACTGACGTACACACACATAGGAGGACGAGTTCTCGCTGGGTTAAAGAGGCCGTGGAGATTACGATATTCGCATTGGGACGCATGCTTTGCACGCAGGCAGCTTACTGTAACCTGTGAGCAGCTGCACACGCATTTGGACAGCTCGTCCAAATACCTCTCCTATGTAACTCTATGACTCGTCACATTTTCTCCCAACCCCTAATTTTACTAATTTTTGGAGCCTTTTTCTCCCCTTGATGCGCTGATTTTCAAGTTTTCTTCGTGACTTAAGTGCCACTCTGAATTATTACCTTCATTATTCGTCCAAGACATGAATTAGGAGCTCCCAAATTATCGTTAACGATGCCTTCAGGAAAGCGACGCCTCCAATAGAAGAAAATTTGCTTGTAAAAGAAAAAAGGGTATAATTGGTTACGTTGGTATCAGAATCACTGTAGAGAATGTTGTTGATTTCAGCAAACAAGAGTTGAGATGTATCCAACATTCTCAATCAAAGTTGGCTGCAGTTTCGAATTTGCTGATTATCCTAGGGACATGAATTCATGCTCATTGACTGTGTACACTAGGCAGAGGATGAGTGAGGTATGCTTCTTCCTTGTTTTCCGCTGCAGCAGATCTCTTCTGCAACTGCCGCCTTTTAGGTAATTCTCAAAAACTACTACGACATGCCACCCACGCTATCGATAGGTGAGTAGAATCGTAATATCCTGGGTCATGGATAAGCTACTCCAAGGATGACAAAAAATATCCTCAGATTTTGATAAAACAGCTTCCTTTGATCCGGAAAAACATCCGACTGCTTGAGCTTACCGCCAGGAGTAATTTCAGCACTAAAATACTTCAGAGAAGAAATAACTGAGTGGCCTAGAGATATCAAATCTTTTTCGTCATTTTTGAATTTTTCTTTTTGACTACCAAAAGTTCTTTCCGCATTTTCTCTGCCTATTGAATCACTGTCAAAAAATACAGGTTGGGGCAGTCAATCGGACAAACGGATCATATCGGATTTCGAGATTCTCAATGTCTCCAGCCACGTCAATTACTACTCCAACGGTGAAGTGACAACAGTCGAGCCAACCACAGCAAATGAAATAGCTGAAACCTGGTGAGAAATAAATATCTTCGGATTAAGCTCGTAGCTAGAGGGACTGATTAAAACTGATGTGATGATCGAGTAATTTAAGGTCCGTACTCCATACGACTATCTATTTTCGACGACACAGTGTGATGTTCGGCGTCTCCATGCTTCTCCCATGCTTGGTGAGTCGTAATTACTCCCTTTCTGGGACATTAATCCCAATCCATTCTGATGCCAATTTATTATATACTAGTAACTTTCTCATTTAATTTATAGAGCACATTTAGTTTTTAGAATAAAGTTTTAGCATGACGTTTCATGCGTTTCCAAATGAAGGTATTCTTTGACTGGTATGCATGATTTCTTCAGCCATAGATTTCAAACCTTATATGGCTAACGTTTCGGCAAGTTTACCTTCGTCAGAGCCTGAGAGTCGAGCAACCATTGAAATTGATTCAATAATAAGGCAAGATAAACCCAGACAGTTCTCTATATTAGGAGACCCCATGGACCCGGTATACGAGATCTAAATCGCTGCAGCGCTAGATCGACCACCCAGAATTAAAGGCATTCTTGTTTTTGTCGACCTTTCCCTGCTCACGAGTCTCAATGGCTGACGGAAAATCAGTCAGTTCAATGCCGTGCGACCATTTCCATCCCTCTCTCCTGGAATCTTTCGGTACCGGAATTATTTCCATAACTGTAACAAACCTAAACAACCTAAATATTTTTGAGAAACCGGCCAAACTGAGCTTTGTTCTGGGCTGTTACAGAATAACCTACGGCTGTTCTTTCAGCATTTATACTATGGATTCGCGTATGTCTGTTTTATGTAGTCTTGAACGGTACTACCTGATGAAGCATTAGGATGGGTCGAGTCAGTTTTGGGCTGTTCAGAATTCCGTAGAAAGAACTTCAGAGCATATGAGAGTACAGCGAATTTCTGGCCTACGAGGAGTGGGAGGCACTTACTACAGGAAATCTGGATTTGGTTCCATCGATTCCATTACGGTCTATGGCAGATTTTTGGGGCTGAGGGAGAGGAGATGGAAGACCAAGACCAACACTAAGCTTGAGCACACCAAACCGGTAAGGCAGGTGTGCCACAGCAAGATGAAAGGAGAAGCTATGATTGCAAATCGTCAAGCCAACCACCTGCTCCATACCAACTCGAGGTAGTATAAGCCTGGGAGGAGGATTGAAAGCTTTATGCACAATGTTCTGTAAAGAGATAGGTTTGTGTTGATTTGAAAACCCACGACATTCCAAACCTTTTCAGGTCTCAGCAGTATTCAACATTCTACCCTTCTTCTTGACTTCACTTACCTACTCCATTTATACGCTCCTTTCCAATGTAATCATACAGGTATGTCAAACTGGCCCTACTACCACAACATAATCCTACTTATATAATCGGCTAAGTGTGTCTGTTGGTGTGTTTGTGTGTGTGTGTGTATGTGTGTGTGTCTGACCGGAAATTCATAACTCCTGTCCCCGTGGACCAAAAGCGTTCAAACTTAGTAGGAGTACAGGCGGCAGGATGGGAACACTTTTAGTGGGTGGCAGGACCGAACTCCGCCCAAAGGGGGCGGGGTTTGTAAGAAATAAATGTTTGAGCAAAAATTCATAACTCATGTCCCCGTGATCCTAGAGCACTCAAACTCGGTAGGAATACGGGCGGCAGAATAGGAACACTAATAGTGGATGGCAGGACCAGACTCCGCCCACAATGGGCGGGGTTTGTGCAAAAATTCACAACTCCTGTCCCCGTGATCCTAGAGCGTTCAAATTTGGTAGGAGTTGTGGGAACAGGATAAGAACACTCACTATTGATGCAAGAACAGACTCCGCCCACAATGGGCGGGGTTTGTGCAAAAATTCACAACTCCTGTCCCCGTGATCCTAGAGCGTTCAAATTTGGTAGGAGTTGTGGGAACAGGATAAGAACACTCACTATTGATGCAAGAACAGACTCCGCCCACAATGGGCGGGGTTTGTGCAAAAATTCACAACTCCTGTCCCCGTGATCCTAGAGCGTTCAAATTTGGTAGGAGTTGTGGGAACAGGATAAGAACACTCACTATTGATGCAAGAACAGACTCCTCCCACAATGGGCGGGGTTTGTGCAAAAATTCGCAACTCCTGTCCCCGTGATCCTAAAGCGTTCGAATTTGGTAGGAGTTGTGGGAACAGGATAAGAACACTCACTATTGGTGCAAGAACAGACTCCTCCCACAATGGGCGGGGTTTGTGCAAAAATTCACAACTCCTGTCCCCGTGATCCCAGAACGTTCAAATTTGGTAGGAGTACGGGCGGCAGGATAGGAACACTAATAGTGGATGGCAGGACCAGACTCCGCTCACAATGGGCGCAATACCCGATAAAATTGTCAATTTGGCCCTAGAGCGTTCAAAGTATTCCAATTGCACGAAAATTTCACGGAGGTACGTTTCCTTAGCCGAGCTGTCCCCTTTTTCCCTCCTTCGTGATATTATACGCCGATTGAATAATCGCTTCTGTGGTATTATGCGATGTTCTTATCGGATACAGCGAAGATGGCTTACAGAAAAAATCACTCCCAATTCGGAGCTGATGCTGAGTGCGTAGTGAGTTAGCGTGGGCATTTGTTGCACGCATTGGCGTGCGTAGCCCAACTGGTATTTTATATAAAAACTATCACTTCGTTTCAGGCCATATTTCTTCAAGAAATGGTGAATAGCATCCCATTGGCGGCCAGTCGAGTTCCTAAATCAGGTATGTACTTTTGTAATAACCGAACTCAGTGAAGGTAACTGAGTAGTCTTACTCTTGATGCCTTCAGATGCACAAAGTAAAACATACTCATGCATGAGAAGCTCTTGATTAGAGGAAAACTGGCGCCCAGAGTACTTGAATCAGAACCATAAAACTGTTTCAATCCCTGATGAAAGACAAAGGACGAGGTTCTGGTGTGATCAATCTATCATGTGATCATGATTAATACCGAAGAAGACCAGTGCCAATCAACCGACCATGGAAGGCTTGAATGGCTTTTGAGGATACCAATCCAAATTCGATCCCTTGACCATGAGTCTGCCTGTGAAAGTAGTAGTAGTTGGCACCTAATTGGAAAAAGGCTACATATTTCTCCATTCCTTCATTCTACAGTACCTAAGGGAAGTTGCCCTTCATATTCTTCACATGCTTATGCGCATGCAATAAATAAATAAAAATAGAGAAGATCGCAAGGGAACGTTCTCCTACGGGCATTCTTCTTCAGGGCAATAATCGAATTTAGCGATGAATTCCCCACCGCTATGCGTCCTATGTTCAGCTTTTACAAAAAATGGTATTTTCAAAATGCTAATCATTCCATGCAGTGATTTCTCCATACAGTCCGTATGCTAGTATGAATGTATCGGTGAACAACAAAGAGACGCATGCACTGTGTCTCCAACCCATGCATTATATTTATTTCAGCACTTTTACTGTGCTTTAAGGAAAAAGTTGTTGCTGATCGCAAACAGTTATAGTCAGTACTAATTCTATCAATCTTAAATGTCAGAATGCCAAAATTTGAAGGTTCTCTCCTTCCATTTTGGGTGAATTCAGATGATTTTTCCGTACAGCAATAGGTCAGAAACAAAAGGGGTTAAAGCGAAAGAAAAAAACTGATTTCTGTGAACGCGATGGGAAGAAAACGTTAAAATTCTACCTTTGCAGTGCTGTTCTACAGTATGACAATGCTCTGCAATATGTTTTCGTTGATCTTGCATATCATGTTGGTTGCCGTAGAACAGCAGTCGCCTGATTTCGTTCTCCGTCCTGTGGTGTACGGACTCGGCAATGCCATTGCAGGTTTGACCGATTTTTGAGAAGTCGTTTGATTCCATCGAGCTTATCTTAAAGACAAATTTCAGTAAGACTGCCATTTCCTCCCAAATCGCCTATCGTCACTCTTCGCACTACCTTAGGATTGTTTGTATCATTGTTGTACATAATATTTATTTTTGCATTTCTGATATTTTGAATCGATACGGTGTAATCAAATGTCTATGAACAAGCTATTTCCATCATATATTGTTAGAAAATGAAGATCGAATCTTGTTTAGCCAACAGACTGACAAATCAGTCATTCCATGATTAATTTCAAACTTTAAAGCACATTCTTCGCTAGGAGTTTTTCTGACCGTCTTCTGATAGCTAGGTATGGATGGGTCGAGGTAGCAGCTTTTATTTTGCGACATGCCACGCACCTGTTCAGGAGCTTTCGTCGAATCCAACGTCGAATTCAGTGGTTCTTCGAACTTTTCATACCTCTAGCACAGCAGCGTGTACTCGTAGGTATACCTCTGTGGCACGCAGAACCACAACAACGAGGTAGGGCATCTTGTGATCTCCCCTTTGAAGGGTTCCTTTCTGACTTAACTGAGTGGTTAAAGGCACAGTTCACGAAAAAATGGTTTCGGAGATTTGCACATAGTTTGAATTCGATGCCCCCTCTGATACCATTCGTGCAGGAATTGAGTCGGAAAACGGTCTGGATAGGGACAATAAGGGCAGGAACATTAGGGGACGTCAGGCCTCCGCCCCTCGCTAGGCTGACTACGGGTTCGAATTTTCCTTCACCACATTCGCACTGGAGCGAAGTTGGTGAAAAATCGATAGGCTGGTTGGCAAATTGCCCACAGACGGTCAGCTGGTCGACCGCCTCGTATTGGGACTACTATTAGGCTGTTTTTCTAGTTTTCGACCATATTCTACGCTTTTCTATTCTAATCAATTTTTCTCAGCCGTCGCGAAAAGGTTGAAATTGATTTTGCATAATAAATCAGATTAATAGCGGTAGGAGAATTAGTTTTAATGAATAAGCCAAAATCAGCTGTTGGTGTGTTGTGTGCAATGGCAGACACTGCGTCGCGTTTGTCTGACTCGCCCGAAAAATCCCTTATCGCCGTTTTTTCGCCATTTAGCCCGTCCGACCCCCCTTTTCCTTGTTTTTTGTGGCTCTCTATTCCTATATATTCATCTTTTTTCGCGTTTTCTCTTTTACCACTGTACTAATGTAAGCCGTATCTAACATTTTTTGTCAAATTTCGCCCAAAAAACCGAATACCCCAAAATTAACGTGAACTGTGCCTTTAAGTATTTAGAAACCATCCTACACGATGACATAATTACATTCTTTTTCTTGGCGATTTTGTGACTTTTTTTCGCTCTTTTCAATCTTGCTTTGCAAGGGTACGTTTGCTATTCGGAGTCTCTGTCCGAGTTCTCTACCCATGCATTCGTGTGTGGTAATTGATATGATATTTCGCAACTACCCGCATCATCTACAGTTCTCCTTCACTGAGGGTTCTCTCTTACTGAAGGCTCCCCAGCCGGTTAGTGACGAGGCTAGGTAGGGCGTCCCCAGGTGGCGGATAGGGAATTAATCGCCGACCAAAAGTCACCGGTACTTGGCCAGAGACGCAGGTGGATTCAGGGGATGGACTCCTTCAGTCTGCTGTGCTGGGTCAATTTACTCTCTGTTCCTCGCAGGCGATCCACGCATACGTGTGGAGAGTCTAAGGGTGCAGTTGGTATCCTGCCCATCGACTCGGCCAAAAGCTTGCATTCGGGTGACGAACAAGTCACGCTGGGAAGTATCTGGGAGGCGATTCGGGGCCGCCTCCAAAAACAAAGCCCCTTGTCCACTTCGGGATAGCCCGGAAAGCCCCCGGAGTCGATAGCCCCCACGTCAGAGCCTGGCAGGCTGCACGTTGGGTATTTTCACGCCAACAACAGTAATAGAAATGGGCCTCATTCCCCTGAACCTGAGGGAGCCCCCACTACGGCAGCGTTGGGTAGGACCGCTCGGGAGAGGCTGCCAAAATCTCAGGGCCAAAACAGGCTGCCCAAGAGGAGAAGGACTAGGAAGGCGATCTGTACTTTCAACGCACGGACGCTTGCATCGGAAGCGTGTATAGAAGACCTGATGATGCAAGCAAGGAAGATCAAGTACGACGTCATCGGACTGACCGAGACGAGAAGGCATCGCCCGCTGCACGTTGTATTCTAGACTGGAGAAGAACTGTTCCTTGGAACATGCGACAGTAGAGGCGTCGGCGGGTAGGTGTCCTCGTCAATACGTAATTGCCCATGAACATCGATTCGCACGAAAGCTTAACAACCCGAATCGGACGTTTGCGATTAAGAGGATGTGGCTCAAACCCAGCTCTAACCATCTTCGTTGCTTACGCACCAACATCGAGCTACGAAGAAGAGGAGTTGGAAGCGTTTTATATGGATCCGGAGAGGCTCTACAGAGAAGACCACACTTTCTTAAAGGTCATCGTCGGTGATTTTAACGCCACGATTGGCCTTAGAAGAACGGCTGAAGAGCTTCATATCGGGACCCGCGGAGTGGAATGGAATGAGCAGGGTGAAAGGCTGTCGGAGTTTATCATGACGATCCACACCATCCATGGTAACTCGCAGTTCCAGAAGCCCTCTCATTTAAGATGGACATGGGAGTCACCTGGTGGACAGTTCCATAATGAAATAGACCACATTATCTTCAATCGGAGATTTTGCCTGACCGACGTCGCTGTTGTTCCGAAGTTCTACACGGGATCGGACCATCGTCTCATCCGCGCTAGATTCTGCTTCTCAGTGCGTGGGGAGAGAGCTATGAAGTTTCGGAAACGAAGCCCCAAGACCTCCATCAACTGGGACACTTCGCTTCCCTTGCGAGTAAATGGGAAGATTCCGTTATCGACAACATCGACGAAGAATACAACCGGCTCCTCGAGCATCTTCACGATAGTGCTACGAAAGCAGAGAGTCTACAAGTAGCCAAGAGCTGACTCTCTTCGAAGCAGAGAAGCGATAAAGGAAGATCTGGAAGAGAGAAGAGCAGCAGTCATGGACGAAGCCGCCGAGGCCGGAAAGAGCATTCGCAAAGCACGATGGAGCTTCGCCAATTACAAGACCAAGATGACCTTCCTTCGTCGTCCTGACGGAACCGTTACCGCATCCCGGAGGAGAGGGTCATCTACGACTTCTACTCGGATCTCTTCGACAGCCACGTCTACCTGCCTACTCACCATCTTAGGCAAGACGAATATATCGCTCCTTCAGTTCTCCCTTCCGGAATACGACATGCCATCACGTCGATGAAGAACTGTACAGCGCCCGGTCCCGATAGGATCAAACCAGAACATCTGAAGAGTATACCACCAGTCATCATCAAAACTTTGGCTAGGCTCTTCACACGGTGCCTGTCGGAATGCAAAGTGCCCACCTCGTGGAAAACTAGCAAGGCTGTGTTACTGTACAAAAAGGGAGATCCAGACGATATTGGCAATTATCGCCCAATCTGCCTGCTGTCCGTAATCTACAAGCTTTTCACTCGTGTCATCCTAAACAGGATTGTCAGAATATTAGAAGAAGGACAGCCATGCGAGCAAGCAGGGTTTCGGAGAGGGTTCAGTACAATCGACCATATCCACACCCTAACAAGGCTCACTGAAGTATCGCGAGAGTACAAAATGCCGCTTTGTCTTACGTTTATCGACTTGAAGAAAGCCTTCGACACCGTTGAGGCAGAAGCAGTTATTGAAGCCCTGGGCAACCAGGGTGTTCCTACTCAATATATAAGGATGCTTCGTGAGCTTTACGACAGCTTTACCACCGGGATTTCACCATTCTACAAAGAAGTCATTGTCAACGTGGAGAGAGGTGTCCGGCAAGGCGATACTATTTCGCTCAAACTTTTCAGTGCCGCCCTCGAGAAAATCATGCGTCATTTGGAATGGGAAGACTTGGGAGTGAAGGTCGACGGCCGCTTCCTACATCACCTCCGCTTTGCAGACGACATCCTGCTTACCACCGAACATCGAGCAGGCGGAACGAATGCTGGATGCTGTGCAATGCTTGTGGAAAGTTCGGCTTGAGGCTGAACCTAACGAAGACGATGTTGATGAAAAACAGACTGATACCTGATACTCCTTTCACGTTAAACGGAACGAATATCTCCGAATGCTCTAGCTATGTGTATCTAGGTCGGTCAACATGATGAATGACCTAGCTCCAGAGCTGTGCAGAAGGAAACGCGCCGCGTGGGGAGCATTTAAGAATATCGAGGGAGTAGTGAAGAAGACAAAGAACACCCGGCTCCGCACTCACCTTTTCGACACTGCTGTCCTTCCTGCTTTGAAGTACGCCTAGAAGACCTGGACTCTACGAAAGCAGGATGGGCATGCTGTCAGCGTTACTCAACGCGCTTTGGAAAGGACGATGCTCGGAATTTCCCTATACACGCAAGTGCAGAAGGGAATCTGGAGTTTCGTCACCGAACGAAGATAAGGGATGCCGTTGATTACGCCAAGAATTTGAAGATCAGATGGGCCGGACACGTTATGCGATATAGTGATGACCGTTGGACCAGGGCGGTTACCGACTGGATCCCTCGGGACATCAAACGAACTCCAGGAAGGCCGCCAACGAGATGGCCAGACTTCTACGCGGAAGCTCTGAACGAAAAGAATGTTGAATCTCGTGTCCCTGAAGCGAGGACGATTCACTGGACCACTCTGGCTCGTGACAGGGACGAATGGAGACGTTACTTGCGCCCGCTCGTGGAAGTCGATGATCAACAGGACGACAGGTGATACAGGTGATACCCACATCATATCCTCTTTTGTAAGAAATTCATATTAAACTCCTTGGAGCGCTATAAGGGTCAGTGACATTCTATGATGACAGAAAATGAATAAAAATCGTGTAGAGGTTGCGAAGGACCCACCAAATCAAATGCTCGAGAGAAGACACAAAAAAAACTCTTTCCCGCTTAATTCCCGACAGGTTATGATGACTAGATGAAAGGAGTCGCTCCAGGAGCGGAAAGTGATGATGGGCATCACGATGACTCATTTCTATTTTTAAAAAATCCAGCGACGATTTTCGCCTCGAATGATAAATTGAATCTTCACTGCTGCACTTTTTGCCTCATCTTGTGTCTCAACACTGTTTATTGCTGCACACTGTTTATTGCTGTCACGAGTAAAGTTCATATATTGTGAAATAGACCGCAACACTTCCTCTTCGGTTCGAATTCGATCTGTTGATGAGCAGAAATAGTGCGGATTCTACCCTACTCACTCAACCATAAAGGAGTGTTGCATTTAGATGATTAGGGATTTTTCTTTTTTATGGTGCAGCTGATGGTCAATGCAACCTAACAATTTACCGTAAATTTCCTCGAGATTAACCTTATCATAGACTTCAAATAGTGGATAAGAACTATGCGATTTCCCGTTGATTGCATTGCATCCCATGCGTCACCATAAGAAACTTTGTCGGCCATAATGACAAAAAGCACAAAGCATTTGTGAATCAGCCTATAACCGGCTCCTTATCCCAAGAGAAATTCCAAGCGGAAACGCCTTCTTTTCACATCGGACTTGACAACATTAAATGTCAATCGAGTCAAGCACATTAAAGGATTAAGGATAAAGTCTTTAGGCGTTAATCAATCCCGTCTGAGGGATGCAGTCCCCCATTCGACTTCCATTCCGAATCATATTCGCGACTGGAACTCGTATGTGGTCTACACAATGACGAGGCCAGCCGGGCCTGTATCTATAAGGCTGTACTTTTACCATCTCAAACTGGTCTGAAACCGAATAACGGACCCAAGAAAGACGGAAACCTGGTTGGCCAGTAAATGAATTCTCTGCTTCCTGGGAGGTCTAGCGTATCGCTCCTACGTTACAAGCAATGTTTCAGTCTTAATGCTGCGGATCTGGTTCGAATTCCCTACTCCCAATTGAATGACTACCTAGTGAGGATCCCAGGTGGTAATAGAAAAAGTGCGAATTGACCAACCACTTGATAAAAGTAGAAATAGAGTTCCATCGTCTTGCTAAATGAGCTGGAAAGTGACAGACTTGCGCTGATTTTCTGAAAACATTGCTTTGAAAAGGGAAAGACCCACCTCGATGGAAGAATGATGCGATACGAAATTGAAGGGAAGGGTGATTAGCAGATGAAATATTGCAACATGCTCATGGAATCCCGATGTGAAACTCGCGATCCGGAATGTGCCCCCTTCCAAGTTTCGGTTTTTCGCGTGCGCCGCGACCCGTCCCGTCGCATTGTCCGTCAGCCTATGAAAAAAACTCCCCGATTCGATTCACCGGCGGTTCCGATATAAAAGAATCGTCTTCGTCACCCAAAAAGGCATTCATTATCCCCTCCTAAAATGTCCACATCATTGACCTTCCTCCGGCTCTCTTGGATCGGAAAAGATCAATCTTCTGCTAGCGATCATTGCGATCTTTTCTATGACTTTTACTAAATGTCCATTCAATCGCATGGCATGTCATTTTCAGATGTCGGTAATTGGAGCCACTTCGAGCGCTTTGCTCTTTTCCGGCGTCACTTTGGTTGTTTCACTATTCGCTGCCGCTGCAATATATAGTCAAGTCAATTCTATTTGGAATGAACTAGATGCTGAGATGAGCAATTTCAAGGTGAATGGCCTATCAGGCCACTAGATCTTTCACGTTTTGATCGATTTCTGTCGATTTATTTTTCTGGTTACCTGAAAAAGGAAACACAATGAATATCATCCTTCCCCCACATCGAGTGTAAATATGTGAGAAGATTTCGATTCAACCACCATCTTCAATGTTCTTATTCAGATACTGACCGACGATCTCTGGAAAGACATGGTCGGGCTCGGAGCAGGTACACCATCGAATCGTATTAGACGTGAGTCCTACGGTGGCTACGGAGCCAGTGGACAAGCAGCACCTGCTCCCAGCTCCTACGGAGCGGTCAGAAACCCTTCACCGAGCTATGGAAGCCCACCAGCAATTTCAACATGCATGTGCGCCATGAAGAGCAATTGCCCTCCTGGTCCTACTGGACCTGTTGGACAACCTGGACCAGACGGTTACGATGGTCTGGACGGAATTCCTGGACAAGATGGTCTTAATGCCGAAGACGTTATGAATGAAGGCTCGCAAGGTTGCTTCACGTGTCCTCAAGGACTGCCTGGCCCACAAGGACCATCTGGACCTCCAGGAATTCGTGGAATGCGTGGAGCCAGAGGGCAGCCAGGAGCACCCGGAAAGGATGGAAACCCAGGAATGCCTGGTTTGTACTGATTGTTTGATTGATCTCCATTTTGTTGTTGATGTGTTTTATTTCTCATCATTTACCAAGTTTCATATAAATAGTGAATGCTCTTGCAGGCGAAATGGGGCCTCCAGGGCCACCCGGACCTGACGGGACTCCAGGAAAACCAGGAGCAAAGGGAGATGATGCGGCGAAACCGCTTGGACGTGCTGGGCCACGGGGACCTCCTGGAGAACAAGGACCTGAGGGCCCTGAGGGGTCCCCGGGTAGAGATGCTTACACAGGTCCGCAAGGTCCACCAGGAGATCAGGGAGTCCCAGGATATCAGGTAATCTTTAACTTTGAAAATATCGAATGAAAACGTGCTGGTGGTAAATAAGAAGCTAATGTCAGAAAATTTAGGGTGCTGCAGGTGCAGATGGAGAAGAAGGACCTCAAGGACCTCCTGGTAACCCTGGAAAAGACGCAGAGTACTGTAAGTGTCCAGATCGAGATTCCGACCATGGCTCTGCACACAGTCCTCGTGGCAATGGGTACAGAAGAAGAAAACATCGCAAACATTAAACTTATGAATAAACTACTTCAAGACAAGACCTGTTTTCTCTGAGACAACCACTTGAAGGAAAACGCGCTGAAGCATATTAAACTCGTACTAGTGGCTCTTTTACTACTTACAATTATTAATCAAATCAAATACGACTGACTACAAATGCTCACTATACATTACATTTCCTTTCGAGCTCGACCGCGGAGTGAACTCGACTCACCTTGACCAAGATAAAGACATTTGTCATACATTATACCAGAGATTGGCTACACGTCGACAGAAATCTCAGTCATTCTTTCCTCCAACGCTTTGAAAGGTGTTCTGTCGCTTTCTACCCAGGAATCTTCAGCTTCCATTGGCTCAAGGATTGATGTCATTGTTCGGTCTTGCTCGAAAAACAGTCAGGATTGGTACAGAGTTGTTAGCTATGAACAGCATGCGCGCTGTATCGAGATTCAATTCACATCCATTCCAGCTGATTTTCCCTATTTGCACTTTTCTACAATAATTCGGAATTCTCGAGAGCAGAGCGATAGTTCAACTTGGTTTGCCTACGTAAACCGAAACGGAAAGGATGTAGTTTTCCGCGTGAGATTTCAGACTTCGAAATTGGTGCCGTGTAAATCAAAAAACGGAGAGAACTTTCTCCTGGTTGCCCAGTTTTCATCAGAGGCTCACCTCATCAAGGCTTGATTGATTAGCCAATAAAAAGCATCGAGAAACAGTTTTTTGCCTAATGATCTATCTTTCGGGAAGAAGGCAATTAAACTTTTCGGATACCTTATGAAGCGACGCTCATATAGAGTGCAGTATTCGTACTGTGGGAAATGTGCCAGAATGATAAATCTACATTAATGTGAGAAAACGATGCCTAACACACAAATTGTTCAGAAAACAGACGTGAAATTAGGACATTCGTGGGCTATGATTCAACGCGCTTTAGAAAGGACGATGCTCGAAATTTCCCCATACACACAAGTGCAGAAGGGAATCCTGAGTTCTAGGCTCCATCAACGAGCAAAGTCCAGGTACGGCGTTGCTTGCGTGGAGAACAGATGGGCCGGTCACGTCAAGCGCTATAGTGATGACTGTTGGACCAGGGCGGTTACGGACTGGATCCTTCGGGACCTCAAACGTACGCCAGGACTGCCGCCTGTCCGATGGTCGGACTTCTTCACGAAAGCTTTTGACGAAAATAGCTTTTGCTCCGTATCCCTCGAGCGAATACGGCACCGGATAACACTGGCTCGTGACAGGGAAGAATGGAGACGTTACTGACGCCCGTTCGAGGAAATCGGTCATCAACGGAATGACAGATGACAAGTGAGGTGATATCAATTCTGAAGAACCCTTTGAGGAAAGTATCCCAATACGTTCCACTGTGTTTCGATGTAAATAGGGCTACCACAAGAAGAACGTGCTGTTGAACTTTGCAGTACCCGCTTACTGGAATCCATCTGGAGCAGAGACGTATTCACTAGGTTTTTGTAAAATTCTAGGGCCTCCATCGTTGAGCTGACTATGGTGATCTCTGCTCCCTTCCTATTTCAACTAGAAGTGTTAAATCTCTGTGACAGCTTATGTACTTCTAATCTTTTGTTTCTTTTTTTCGACCCTTGGATAGCAAATGTCTCTATACAGTCTGAGAACGAAAGAGAATGGTGATCTTCCACTGTGATCTCTAGGTTAGCCAGAGATGTGCCGTGTCTGCATTCTATGCGCAATACAGAAGGAATTACAGAAATGATTTATTTAATGAGCACTGAGATAACTGACGCAGTGGATTCGAACTGACTGCAGTCTGGTAGTCGACTAGCGATTCCGCACCTCTCGTAGATTCAGAGCACCGGAGACGATCGTTTGATATTATTCTGAAACGTCGACGGCCGGAGCTACGGCGGAGAGGCCTGGATGACTCGTGTCGAATGTCAAATTCCAAGCTCGCGTAGTACCTAGATTCAGTGTGTCTCATCCTCATATAATACCCGAATACTCTCGAAGCAGTGCGTAGCTTTTCTCTGAACATCGGAAATCTTACTCGAGAAAGCAAGAGAACCTACGCTCTTTGTGTAATCATGTCATGCAGTAAACCGGACTTTAAGCGATTATATAACCTTTTCTATTGAACTCGAAAAAACGATTCTCAAGATATGAAGCAGTAATTTTTCTAGAGAGTAGGAATACCGTTCACCGGAAATAGGATTCATATTTGCTATCCTTCATTTCAAAAAGTTTCAGTTGCTTGAATTTGGCGCATGCACGAGTTCATCCATTTCGATGAAAACTGGTATAAAAATTATCAGAACAATCTGAAAAATGCCATGGTACAATTCTCATCTAATGTCGGAAAATACTAGTTGCTCCACACTCCACTTACTTCTTTCAACAGGAAGGAGTGCCTTCTGGCTCTAAATATAGCAAGCGTCATTGCTACTGACGTATGCTCAGGAACTTTTATGGATGAAAGATTTCAGAATAAAACTTTCCAAAATTTCTGGGCCACCGCTTTATAGAGCTCGAGGATCTGAGTTAAATCATACAGCATGCGGATTAGTTTATTTTGTCTGTTTGTTCGGCTATATTCAATCAGGTTTTACCTACCTTTCCCGAGTAGATGTCCCAAAAGGAGGACATATCTGCCTTAAATAATTATCCAGGTAATAAGTACTCGTAACTTTAAATTTAACATTTTACTCTGAATGAATAAAAATTGTTGTTATTCCCTGCTGAGTACACCCATCCCAACAGCTCTGGATCGGAAGTGTTCTCATACCTCTGTGGCAACAGTATAACCACTATTATAAATTAACATATTGTTACTCACAATGTAACTTCCTTCAAAAACTTCTTAGCTACGTCGCGTAATCCTGCTCCTTCATGGTTGGGTACTGACACAATTCTTACGATCTTTGACACTACTGTGCGATTTACAGTTTCTTGCAATTTCTCCGTTCGTGCGCATTGTTCTTTGTTAGGGAAGTCCAAGCCTGGCTTCTAAAACATCATTTACATCACGCACGTATAAATTTAATATCATATCAACTTACCATTGATAGTACAGAATAACAAGAAGGTAGGACTTGTAATGTTACTCTGTCAACTCCTTTTATACTCGATTTTTGGCGCCATTTCTTTGCAATATAATCCATATGATCTCCAATAGAGATGTCATAAGAATAACACTAATCTTAATTGGTCCCACTCGTTTTTCTTTTTATTTTTAGTTTTTTTTTTATTTTTTTATCTTTTATTTTTTTTACAGCTGGCCATACATCTATAAAAATAAGGCCTCACATTGATGGGGTTTATAAAAGTCAAAATTGGCAAGAGGGGCAAATTTTGGTGCCCCGACAGTGTGAGTCGTTTCATTGAAAAAAAAGGGAGAGTCATTCCGTGGCAGCATCCCTGCCAGAAGCCCGGTAAGGACCCTCTCTGTGTAAGTGTTTGGCCGCTCTACACTCAGATTTCAGGTCAAAATATTACAATGCATTTAAAGTTGATAATTACTACAAGTACAACATATTTGAAAAGGTGAGGAATGGGACCAGCATACCTTAAGAAAATTTGGTAATAATGAAGAAGCTGACAGAGATTGTAAACTAAACAATATTGTTGTTACAAGTAATATTATAGGTTCAAGTGTTACAGGGTCAAAAATTCATACATACAAACAACCACGAACATATTGTAAAACGAGAAATATCGTATATTGTCCAACTTGTAAAAAGTGCGCAACGCAGTATGTTTTGATGACCAAAAGAACAGTCAAAGAAGGGAATAGAGAACACCTTAATAACATAACATCCAAAAAAGCTAACGCGATTCTTTACAACCATATGATAAATTGTGGACGAAGTTTCTCTATTATGGTACTAGATTCTATAACAGATAATAATAAATCTATACTTTTAGAAAGAGAGTTAATCTGAACTAAATACTTATTACTGCATCATTTGATCTCAATGACAATACCAAAGGATACGGCAAATTCACTAACATAAGTAATCCTCTTAAATATAAGAGTACTACACCATATTCTGCACTCAAAATAACGAAACGGAGGAAACAGAGGTAGCAAAACCAAAAGAAATAAAAAAAGAAAGGACAACAACAATTCAAATATAGTTCGAAATGAGATCTACTCAGAATATGAACAGTTGGAACCTATCCGCTACTACAGATTAATTAAAAGTCTAATCAAAGCAGATGGTAACAAACTAATAAGGTACTCTTATAATGACCAATTCATTAGTGCGTGTAATAATAAGGGAAGGTTCATGTTATTATGTATATTAGCACACACCTACTATGACAAAGAAAGTATCGTTAGATATGTATTTGAATGCCGTAATATCTTAGTCAATTCCAAAGCAAAATATTAGATATTATTCCTTCCAATAAAATTCTAAACGCCAATTGTATTACGAATATTATACAATCTAATATGGACAGTAATAAAGAGTACTCACCCATCAAAATAATATTTAAGTATAACAATCCTATCTCATCTAGAATATGCAACTATAACAAAATGCTCAAACAACTTACAAAAGAAGAACTGGAAATAACAATCAATGAAGATTGCACATGTGAGGTAGAAGACTACAATAATTTCGTTGGCAGAGACGTAGGTCACATAATTACAGGTGATCTTAATCTAATCAAAGCGATCAGGTTAAAAGAAATGCTAAAGAAAGATACTAAGGTACTAAATAAAAAATTGATTTAGGGATAACAAGAAACGAAGTTGAAGTATGGTATGGATATTATCAGAAGGGTTATGTCACGATACATTAGAAAATACAGTATTAATAGAGAAAAAATTGATGGTGTCACTAAATATTTTTGGATTGGCTATCGTAAAAAAGTAAAACCAATACTTGCAAACCTCGCTGTTGAAACTGAAGATATATTTGCACTCGGGCCAATATTGCGATATCAAAAGTTCTTAATCTTCTGCCAATAAGATAAAACTGGCAAAAATATGGAATCATTTGTAAAGCTCATACATCTTAACTGTTATGAAAGAAATGGGTATCACTTATAATAATAAATACGCATAAAGAGGCTACAAAAAGCAGGAAGTTCTTCCAACTTGTATTACAGTGAATTCTATTAAAGAGAGGAAGAACGGAAAATGACATTTCTTTTTGGTTCGATGGTGAAGGAGATCAAAAAGAACGCATGCATTGACGTACAGTTCTTCGATGCGCGGTCTTCAGTCTGAAATTTAGGTATGTAAGAGTCAACTCCAAAAAAAAGAAGGGTCGGTTTCGGACCACAAGCGGACCTCCCCACCCGAGGCCCCTAAGCGCTGATAATCTGGACGCGATGGCAGCGCTACCTTGCGGTTTTTTCATTGTATTCTTGTAGTTGTTTTTTCCTGAAGAAGATTCTCTTAGGTTGCGCTTGCCTGCAGACGAAACACAACACTTCTGACTACATATGATATATAGTTACTGGACTGGATATATGCATTTACAGAAGCATAGTTTCGAAAACAGGCGGAAAATTCCAGCAATCTGTTGAGCATCAGCGCTGGACGCAGTTATAGGTGAAATTTCTACTGCAACATACAGAGACAACTTCGAAAAATTACTTCGAATTTTTTATCAAGGATTAACCCAAGAGCCACGAAATGGAACATTAACAGAAAACTGATATGAACTGATTATCAGAGGGCCAAACTCGATTTACAAAAGGAGGAAGAAGCCAAAATGATAGGGGAGACGCTGTTCCAGCCCGAAAAAATTTTTCCTGGAATTGGAAATTCTACTTCCAAATGAACCAAGCAAGTAGTTTCTGAGAAAATGACCAAATGAAAATTGGTTCGGATTCGGTAAAAACGTGTTCAGTCAAACAGTATGACTAGTTTTCATAAAAACAGTCTCTCGCAAGAAACAACTTATATACCTCTACCTTCGGAAAATCGTACTGTAAATACTTAGGAATTTAAGTATGCAGGTTCCAGTCAGCTAAGCCAAAGCTCTACTCGTGAAGTATTACCAGTAAGAGAAAAATAATGCGGTGGATCGCTTGCGTTGGCGTAGTTGCGGACGCGGGAGGAACTAATGTTTCTTCAGCCCTAGTAAATCAAATACTGTACGTTTATGACATCATGCATGTATATAAAAATAAGACGTGTTCCGCGTTTCTGCAACTTTAGCAGCTATCCTCCACTCTTCTTCATTACAAAAGCCTTTAATGCTCAGCAATTTCTAAGTAATTTCCCGCTGTGTGTTATACCGCTGTAAGCCAAAACCGGGCACTAGCAGATAAACATTGACGCCATGTATTTTGGAAACCGTGAAATAAGACTGCTAGCCTGTATCATGTCTTTGTATGGGATATCGAAGTGATGAAGTGCCGCTGGAATCGCAAGAATACACTCTTGCGAAAGCCTCTCAATAATAGCTAGGATTCAGTTTAGTGAAAATTTCTCAAAGTCAATGCAGTGTAATATGAGGGAACTAGGGTAGGAAAACTCGTCACAGTGACAGGTCCTATTGAATATTTTGTAAGCGTATTCATTGCTCACTCAGTTCTTTGTAGAATTGACCACTTCACCATTTTTCGAAATTACTAGTAGACATGCCTAGAATATCGGAGGGGCTCCTGCAACCCATGAGGTGTTTGTGCGAGGAAATGAAAACCTTAGAGCCTAGTGTGCTCACTAATTTCATGATCTTTCATTATCGTTTTGATGGGTGGAATGAAAGTCGTGAAGACATAAGAACACGAAAATGTCAGTGCTGCATGTACCATGATGCAATTCAATCGTTTCGAACACTTTGGAAAGGAAAGAAATTTCAGGATGAGGTTGGTTTCACTCGTCCTCTTCTCTATTGTCACTGGCAATGGCAACACCACCAATAACAACGGAGAGGTATTTCCTTCAGTTCTATCCAATCTTTTTGAAGCTGCTTTTTATTTCTGTGTCCACCTGGATTTGAATTTCTAATTGTTTTTGCGGGAACAGCTCAGAAAGAGAAAAACTTGAAGTTTTAATCATTTATTATCTTTCTTTCAATATTTCTCTTTATAAACAGCATGTGCGAGAAATCCTGATATTACCTTTAAGCGAAACAAAATTTGTTGCATTGCTGACAACTTCTGCTTCCTCCTTTTCGCCTAATGAAGCCACTAGCAAAGATTTTCGTGACGTTTTTCCACAGATGCATTCTCTAACATCGTGTCAAAATAGACCCATTTGCTATGAATTAATGTGCTCTCATAAGAAAAGGCATTATTTAACATTTTCTCCAGAAACTGCCAACAATGGAGCTCGGTCACCTGGATCCGAAGGGAGACTACATTGATGAGATTAACAATGGAAACAAAATCGATGAAGAGCTTTTCCAGGGTGACATTTACCTCAACGAGTATGTTCTGATTATGGATAGTCGTTCTGATGTTAAGCAAAATGTTGTGTTTTTAAGAATGCAAACTAAGATTATCATCAGTGAGCTTGAACAGGAGCTAGCACGACCCAACACTAACGGCACCAATGGTCATGGGATCAGAGAAAATGGCGTGAGGCTTTGGAACAATTTTACAGTGAATTACATCTTCAACACGTCTCTAAGTGAGTGAAAGTGCCCCGCTGCTGCTAGAATGAATTGAAGTTTTATTCAAAAAGGGAGAATTACAGACGAAAAAGCCAAGAGAGCTTTTCGGAAAGGAGCGGATATGTGGGCGAAAGACACTTGCATTAAATTCCAACATTATGTTCAGTTACAGGACATAGACGACGTGGAGATTCTCAAGAAGCACGGTACACTTTTCACAGAAACCTTTCACATTTCAATCTAAATAGACGGTTGGTAACGACAACTCTACCCGGTAAATGGCTGCAGCGGCTGCAGCTGCAGAATCTCAACAATTCCTTTCATTGTGCACGCTCTCTTTTCAATTTTCATGGGATCGTTGAATGACACATCATGGCTTACTGCTTACTTTTGTCCCAATGGGCTGTTGAACAAAGCTAACTCGGAAATACTACGCCTATCTCCAGGTAAAGATCTGTTGATAGTGGAAGCAATGGGCGGATGTTGGTCGAGCCTTGGAAAGACTGGAGGCCTACAGCAGATATCTCTAGCAGAAGCATGTGAGACGAGCTCAATTGCCGCCCACGAGATTGGCCACACTCTTGGATTTCACCATAGTATATCCAGGCATGATCGTGACAAATACCTCATAATAGACTTTGAAAATATTCAGGTACAAACAAGAGATAAAAGATAAAAACAGTTCTCAATTGTCGCTCTCCTTTTTAGGAGAAGTGGGACTTCAGAGAATATGAGTGGCAGACAAGTGAGGAGATTGATAGCCAAAAGCTGGGCTACGATTATGGTAGCATTATGCACAATCGAAAGTCGTAGTTAGTTTGAACATGTTTACGAGTCCATAAAACTCTCCTGGCTTAATAGTGTAATGTATAGAAGCGTTATCCTCCATAACAAATGTACCGATTTGTTTTGAAGCATCACGTTTACTCTCAAACGATCTATTTATAGTGCAGCGATTGACCCTCGACAACCAACGCTGATGCCGATTGACAAGGACTATGGAGAAACACTTGGATCGCCATTCGTTTCCTTTATCGACGGCTTAATGTTAAATAAGCTCTACGGATGCGATAGTGAGTTGGCGAACATGACCTCTTAAAGTTAATGAGCTAGTGCTTTAACAATGAGTGAGCACGTAAAAGCCACATCATACAGGTACCCTCTTTTGTAGTCCCTGTGAAAGTTTTTTGTGTGTGCCCGTGAAACCTTTGGTCTTCAGATTTTGTTCACTGCAGCTGTTTCCAGAGTTGTGTGAGCGTAAACAAAAGAGAGATGGAAAATACAGAAATGGCAAAATAAGGAATAAGATATGTCAAAATGGTGGTTATCTTCACCCACTCAGTTGCTCCAAGTGTGTCTGTCCAGAAGGATATGCTGGAAAACTATGCTCTGAAAGGGTACGAGAACCATTTTAATAAGTTCATACTATTCAAACTATATTTTTAGCCCAAAGGAAGCCCAAAGAAATGCGGGAACACATACGATGCATCCACAGAATGGAAAAGTCTCACGGATTCTCTAGGCGATTACGAAGAACATGAAATCTTCACCAAATGCTATTACTGGATTCAAGTGCGCTCCTTAAATCTAGTTGATGTTGAGAGAAATGAAGAAAAATTATTAGAATAAGCGCTCGCTTTTGGGTAATGACGTCATTTGCAGATACTGAGACCGTTTCATTTCAGTCGCCGAAAAACACTGAGATTGAAGTGGAGCTTGTGAGCTTTTCTGGACCCATCGCTCTCGAAGGCTGTCCATATGCTGGCATAGAAATCAAGACCAACGAGAATCAGCAGCTCACTGGATACAGGTATCATTTTTGAAGAAATGAAAAACAGTTGAACTATGCAGTCGTTTTACACCTACCATTCCGACATCTGCCTTTTGTTTTCTGCTCAGGTTCTGTTCTCCAAAGGCAGCAGGAATCAGGCTCCGCTCCAATACTAATCGGGTTCCTATTATAAGGTGGAATAAAGTCAACGTATCAGAAGCTCTATTGCGATACCGGCATGGTAATAGATGCATCATTACATCTGAATTGTTGAAAGCATAATGAAATGATTCAGTGTCGAAGGACGAGGCTAGACCGACCACAGAAAGGCACCCAAAAATCACTCAGGCTCCACCGACCATCACTGTTTCTCACGTATGAACCAAGAAAGTTTGTCCTCCTTTAACGGATCTCATTCTCTTGAGGAAGTATAATAATAAATGCTGCGTAGTCTTGTCTCCTGGAGAGCGCTGTTTTTTTCTGTTCCTTCAAAAAGTAAGGTTGATAGTCATTGATGATAAAAATAAAGACATGGCCGTTGGACCATCAGAAAGCGCAGTTTTCACTGTGTTAAGACTGCGTGCCAAATCGGTCTACAAAATGGCTTGCGGTGATTGTACAACTCAGTTCCTTCTTCCAAAAAGGTCTGCTACCTCCGATTGATGGACGCAAGGATGGCCTGGACGACCAATCGAGGATGCGTTCGTCGAGGATAGGGTCCGGGAACTTCTCCCCTAACACGGCGTCGCACATACCGCACCCGCCGCCTATCGCAGGATTGCGATGGAAGATTGGAGCGCGCAATTTGTGAGGTGGGGAGTCCTTTAAACATTTGAATTGGCCGGCCGCTCTCTTCAGTTCCAATGCGATTCTGATCGCCGTTTATATAGGAGGAGTTATTTTAATTAATCAAGTCTAATAAACATGAAAACTAAAAAGAAACAGAAGAAAAAACGATAAAATCGAATGAAAAAGCAAGCCAGTCAAGGAAAAAATTTCGCGTCCTATCGATTGGCGGGGTACGGTAATTGCAGTGAAATTCGCCGCATGCCGCAAGGGAGAATGCCGCGATAGGGGAGAAGTTCCGTTACCCGTCGAGGATATGGTGGTGGTACCCACTTGCCGCCACCTTTGCCTCGCGATATGTCTGATACAGTCTGATACCTTTCTCTATAGAACGAAAACAGTAGGTGTGACATGTCATCACACAGTTCGATTCTTGGATATTGGGAACTATCCTTCACCTCGGAATAAGAATACGGGTTATGGGACGAGCAATAGAAAGAGAGGAGCATATGAGCAGGGCATGCTTTCCGAATGAATACTGATCTGATAACACCGCCTTTTTAGAACGGATTCACACTGTCGTAGCCGCTACTCCCGCATTTCCTCCTAGACCGTTTCTGACTTGATACTAGCACACCGCATCAGCTGATTTCTACCTGAGTACCTTCATTTCAATTGAGTTATGTTGCGTTCAAAGTTTCTTGCTTACGGGTCATAACTCGCTGAAATTGAGCATGATCTAATCTTGTTGGTCAGAAAAGTATGATTCAGATTGTCTTATCTGTGTAGAGATGAAAACACTTCATTGAGGTTTGGTTCCCAAAGCAAAGTCTAAAGTTAGTTGAAAAATTCCTCAAACAAGGTCATTATTGAACCAGCGCAGAAGTTTCGGTAGAGAGGAGTTTAACTGGAAACTCAAATCTTGGAAAAATCTTTTTTCAATGAGCAAACAATTCAGTGGGTATTTGATTTTTCTGAACTTCAGAATTTCAATGGAATGAATTCTGTCAGACCATCACAACCACCCTGCAGAACTTACGATAAAAATCATCAACGAAATTGTATTTGTAAGTTTGTCAATAACAAGTCCAAGGTGATAAATGCTCGTTGAAGGCTCCATAGCCAAGGTTCAGAAAATTAGAAATGGGAGATTTGTTGGTTATTCTAAATTCTTCCGTTGGTTGGAGCTATAAAGGCGTAATCCGAGAGATGTTGAGATTTGCGAAGTTGGGACGTTAAGCACGTTGGGCACAGTGAATAAGACTAAAGAGCCTATGATTAACGTATTGTTCTGAGCCCGCTCTCAAAAGACGAACCAGAGAATAGAAGAGCTAGAGTTGAGTACATGCAGGTTCGTATGGTCTAATAGTCAATCAAAATTTAGAATCAGACTGTTGACATGCATGAATAACTTGAAATCCACCGCTCTTGCCATCCGGCACTGTTTCAACCCCAGAGCGTTTTCCTGGTCTTTTTTAAGATCCTGAAACCTAGCTAGATCTGAATTTGCTGGCCTTGAGAAGAAAATGTGTTATCAACGAGTTTTTTTGGTGATTCTCTGCTTTGTTAACGAATAGATAAGATCACTTTACTACAAGGAATAAACAAAACAAAGTTATAAGGCAAATACCCATAGCACATTAATAGTAAGATGACAACGGTGATAGGCAAACTGCAAAGGATGGGTAGTAGAAAAAGTCGAGAGAAATGGTACAAAGCTGACCAAAAAACGAGGACCCGTTTGGGGCACCTTCCCCAGTAGGAAAAGAGAAGCTACCATAAATATTTCCCAAGTCTATGGATATCCTTGAAACGTATGGCGAGAAAGATGGCTGTAGAAAAGCAGGAAACACATCAAGGAGTCACAGTGGTTGCTTTCATAGTCCGCGTCGCTCGCTAGCGCGCTCGCGGCCCAAATCGCGGACTATGAAAGCAGCCAGTCACTACAGCAGTGAAAACTTGACGGCGAAATCCAACAGCTTCAGAACTTCCTCCAAAGTGTTCACATATGAAGGCCAAAATCTCAGTATAGTGATACAACCACACGATCAAAAAAATGTCTCCGTTCGTGAGTGAGATAAGAAAAATAGTGGACAGTAATAGCAGAGGATAATATATTCTCTTCGATCGAAAATGACAGAAAACGAAGAAAGGGGTCGGGTTTAATGAGTGTTGCACACCGCGACGGTTTGTTTTCCTAAACACGTCCCTAAGTCCGTAGCCTGTGGAACATTTGAGAGCATCTCATTCGAAATCCGACGGGGGTAACATACTGCACGATATCGTCATGAAACCACATCAGAACCGAAAAGCACAGACGGACTACGTTATCTTCATAACTCATACCCCTCTAAAGGAACAACAAAATCTGCCTTTCAATCAACTGCCTTTGCCAGTTTCGATTTCACTTCCTCCCATCGTGGAATGTGCTTTCGATGACGTTGTATTTGATCGCCCCAATTTTTCGCATTCTGAGGTGAAGAAGTGTTTTCGTGTAAAGGGAAGAGAGAAGGCCCGAGCGTCTTGAAAATTCAAGTAAAGCTCTCTTTGAGCAGCCACATGTGATCGACTTTGCCCAAATGTCCTAGCCTACCTTTTAGGAATGATGTTTAGGATATGGCTATGTGTTTTCCGTATACAACTCATGTGAAAGCACGGAACACGTGAGAAATTCAAAGCAACCAGGGTTGGGAAAAATAAAACATGAGAGAAAAAGCAGTAAGGCATTAATTATGTGCACTTGATTTTGGAGGCAATGCTAAGCTTACAGAGAAGTGATGTCTCACAGCTGGACATATTCGGTCCGTGAACGCAACTTCTATCTCTTCGCTCTATCAAGACTTGAGCCTCTCAAAAATCTATGTATGGGAATGCTGTGGATAATCACATGTGGTCAAATTTGCCCAGGTGTGGAAAATAAAACAGGAGGGAAGAAAGAGCGTGGTAAGCAGATGCGGTCATTTGTATTACCATACCGGGCTCTGCTCCATAAAAATCGCAAATAAATGATATATCAAAGGATGATCACAAGGGTGATGTGGGAATTAACAGCTTGTTTTTAGCATAAATCGTCATGTGGAGAAGGAAGCATTTTCAATGATGTAAAGGTGGGAGCTCCGCTCGAGCCACGAGCATGTCTAGCACTGCGTACTTCTTGATGTACTTCACTGCTCTCTCGTGAGTTAACAGCGTGAAGTCGAGTCCATTTACCTGAATAAGCACCAGGACATGTTATCATGAATTCAAATACAGAGGTATGGCTTAATCTGCAGGTCAAAGAAATCTACTATTTTCATTAGGTCGCGACCGTCACAATTCAGTTCCATACGTGCGAAATTAAATATTTGGATAAGAAAGGGGCTGTATTTATGCGGTATTTGAGAAACCTATGATTATCGTTGGGTACAGACCGGGGGCGTTTCTTGAAAACCACGGGCTCTTGAATTTCACGAGAACCTACGTCACTTCCTTAAATTGATTTTTCTTGCAGAACGTCCGAAATAGTGGAATGTTCAGATGCCTGTTTACTAGAAAAGATTACCATAGGATTGGCCAGGCATAGGGACGCTATGAAAAGTTTCAGAATAGTCAATTTTTTTTCGGGACCATTCCACTGGAGCCGCCTCACCTCGCACCCGCTGGTATCATCGCATCTCATTGTCAGTAGATAATATATATTTCAAAAAAAAAATAACCTGTGTTTATTGAAAAGAAGTGGTGCGGATTCACTCAAGGAGAGACGAAAGTAAACAGCCGTAAGTTGGCAATAACAGAATGATTCAACAGATCTCCCGGTTCAAAAATGAAGGAAAAAAACTTTGTGGTGACCATCAACTCGAGAATGAGGGTGACCGTTCAACCTCAACCTAACAATTGCTATTCAGGTAAAGTGGGATCGAGAGGGTCACTTCTGGTGGAACAACCACCTTCTATCCAGGCTCTGCTCGAACTACTGCAAAAGTTAACTCTAAACGGATTGTTGGGAATGGGACCCGTTCCGTTGAAACCTCCCATTCCGTGAATTCTGAACAACATTACGAGGTTGTGATGGGAACGCGATTGATTGAAAAGTCGAATTGAAAAGATTTTGCAGACATTAGGTAGGATATGCGTACCTGCAAGATTTTGTCGTGACGTCTGAGGCCAGCCCGAGCGGCTGGCGAATCCTCATCAATATGCGTTATGTATATGCCCTTCAACAAGCCATAGTCTTCATTTCATTTCCATGAAAATCAGTGAATTCAATTACCTGATCGGGGTATCTGAATGGTGCACAGGCTGGATCTTGATCAATTCCGCCACCAATTTTGAATCCGACCCGATACGCTACGTTTCCATATTGGTCCACAGCTGAAAGAATCATTCAAAATGGTGTTCGTTGAGAATAAAGATACCCCTAACTCACTTTCTTCTTTTCTCAACTGTATCGCAATACTGAGGCACTCGATGAATTCGCCAGCTGAATGCCCGTATGCTGTCATCAAACTGCACCTTTCCTCGTCCTCGCCTTCACAACAGCCACCTGAACCTTCAATATGACAAAAATCAGGAATCAGTAATTATTTGATATGCGGGGCTGATGATAACGAGAAACTTCATCAAATATACAATCACATCGACATGTGTAGTAAAGGAAGAATTATCAACTATTTCATCCACCATTTGTGGGAGTGGGATCGTAAGCTTAGGGTGTCCTACGATTCTCATCGGGATTGCAGGCGTAAATAAACGATCCCAGTCATCCAAAAAGACTTTGCAATCTGATCATGAATACTCCATCACTTGCGAGATGGCAGATGCCCATATCAAAGCCTCTTAGGTCTCGGGCAGACAAACATCAGAAAACGGGCACCGCGACAATGTTATCAGCTCATCGCTCATTGTGTCTTCAAAATCTTTATTGTAGTAATATAATAGAACTAGAATAATAGAATATAGAGCTACAAAAAAGTTGAACATCCTCGTGCAGAGCGTAATCTTAGCTATTATACCAGGGATATTTCAAAATTTTCAACTCACATTTGAGGCGGAGCGAGGTTATAGCTCTTTGCAGAATTGACATGGATGGATCTAATTACTCTTCATTGCTGTTCCAACAGGCAACCAATTGACGAAAAAGAAGAAAATTCAATTACATTGGGTGTTATTCAGATATGCCCGCTATTTTCCCACCACCTTTTGCTTATTAAACGAGCAGTCAAAGTATATTTATTGCGTTTCGTCCAATTTTGTAGCGAAAACCGATATAAATCGATTCTGAGAAACACCCCAACAAATATCTGTAATGTGACGTGACAGCACAGGGGTGTGGGAACTTCTTCCCGAAGATCGCGTCGCGCTCGCCGCATTCGATCGCGGCGTGCTATGAAGGCAAAGGTTTGAGTTGGCAGTGGAATGTACGGCAGCCGACGTGGAACCGCGGCTGCTTTCCGTGGGAAGTCGTGGAGGAGTATCGCTACCTACAGCACAGGGACCATAGGGGGTCCGAATGTTGAGCAGTGCCTACATATTTGTCAGCAAGAGCCTGTTCTACTATTGAGCTATTATAGAAGCTCGCTCATTAACTTCGATAAAAACTTCCACTAGAACGTGAATCGTCTCCACTAGGAGCAGCAGTGGTGTAAAGGCATGTGGCGCACACTATAAAAGCATGACTGTGAGATCGACTCTTCGCCCAGATCTGCCAAGGGTCCACCTGACCAGATTCAGTTGATTTGTACCAGAGTATATTATCACAAAATGCCCCTATGATTCTGAAAGGAAATGGAATGAGAGGGCGCACCCCGAAGCAGGATTGATCAGGACCAAAAGGCTTCGTTCTCTGCAGTCTCCATTGTTCTGGAATACTCTCTTTCAGCGAGGTGCAGGCTTCTCCACCCAATTTTTTAAAAATTGAAAATTTCTACTCAGAAAAGGTTAAAGAGGTTGTTGTGAAGAACTTCCTCGAACTTCGGAATTTATCCATCTGAAACTCGCTGAAGAACCGCACTGGTTATACGAATGGGCACACCTTGCAGAACACGGTGAATGCCAGAAAGATCCTATCGAAGCTTAGTAGATTCAGCGGCGGAAGACTGTTCTTTTGCAGTTTTCCGATACTCAAGATTTCTCTCGAATAGTTGCACACAGTATATGTATAAGTTCTTTGGAGTAAGTCCCATGGAAACTCATCAAGCACACAGCAGCATCATCGCCTACGTAAACTAAGGATTCTGTTTATATTTAGAAGTTGAAGAGAGAAGAATGTAAAATTTGGGCGTTGATCAATCCCATATGAGAGATCCGGACCCACATTCGACTTCAATTCAGAATCGTAGTGGCTCATTGAATGCATGTGTGGCATATACAATGACTTGTGGTGATCAGCCGAGGTTCAAGTTAGTGCTCTAACCCTCCTAAACGAGTCTGGTACCATTTAATCGACCAGGGAGGGATGGAAGGCTTGGTGGCCTAGGCGGACACCAATCCCGGATTCGAACCCCTTTTCGTCCATGTGATATAGACCATTCGCCACTTCACCACCTCGCTAAAACCATAGAATGAAAACCACTCCAGGAAGTTCTCATGAAAACTTTAGCTCATTCCTTACAAACGGAACTGCTCATCGTTCGTGGCACTTGCAGGAAACAAAGGAGACCGTGCTCGCCCTGAGTAAACTGTTTTGGAAATCCACCGGAAGAACACTTTCCATGGGCCAGACAGGAACTTATTAAATGGCCCATAACTTCGGCCCACTTTTACAGAAATGGTTTACACATGCTAACACGCAACTCCGCCAATAAGTTACACATATACAACGGTAAGGAGCCGTTCAATTTACTTTATAAAAGTCATTTCCACAAATCGCAGACTCCTACTGCCGCTAAATGGTAGTTTTGAATTCTAGGATGCGCCGTGCACGCGACATCCATCTAAGTCCGTTCAAAGTTTAAGATAAAGTTACCTTTAATAAAATAAAATCATCTTTAATCAGGAACGGATATGAAATACTACTGGACTTGCTATGATTGCCAAACCGTCGAAGAAAAGGAATGAGAGATAGTGTTAAAATCGTCACATTTCACCTAGCACTAAGAGTTTTTGGGCACGTTTGGAGTCGATCGAATAGCTCATGTTTCCCAATGACCTCGGGCGTAGTAAGAGTCAGAGCATATCAAGAGAGAATATAAAAATAAGTGAAAGCTCATTGCACATAAAAAATGATACTGCTCAGGTGGAAAGGTGTTGGTTTAATAGATAAATAATTAGACATTCAGGGCTCACTGAGACACGACAATTTTTCGAAGATTCAAAAGTTGTTGAAATTAAATTATACAAATCGAATTTGGATTCCGACCATACCGAATCCCATTAGGGTGCGGAGCTCAATACATACGTCAACTGAGATAGAACACTTGTGTAAAACAACTAAATCATTTGTTTAGAATCGTGAGGAAAATGAGTGAACATTTGTGAAAGTATAGGGACGCCACCATAAATGGAGAATACTATATTCATCAATAAAAAGGAATGTCTCAGGTAAAACTTTGATGTAAGTTGGACCACTATTCAAGTCGCCAATGGGCAGGGCCCGAGGAACTATTCGCTCGCGTCTTAGGAATTTCCGTAAACATTCGTCCAATATGGACTTTTGTCGGGTTTCCTCGAATTGACTAATCCTTGAAGAGACTTCAGAAAAAGGAGAGAATACGAGGATACTGATTGTTAAGCAACGGTCATGGAGCTATTCGCAAAAAAACGTACAATAGCATCGAAGAAAGGAAGAAATACGACTTCGTAAATGCCAAAACGGACTATTTCCATTTTACGTAGTGAAAGTGACTCATCCTACGGTTCAAGGACAAATTTAGAAACGTTTTTCTAACACTGGCCGAGTTCCGTTCAAATAAGCACCACCTTTTTTCAATTCTGAGTCATACACGCTAATGTGTAGAAACAACTCATATGCACTGTCATGCTTCACTAGGTATTGATTCCTCCCCCCCCCCCCCCCACTCCTTTCACTCACTCCATCCCATCTCCCTAGTTCCGTCTTCCCAATAAGTCTTTTGGCAGTCAGTCAGAGATGGAGGAGAGATGAAAAAGTCAGTCGGTCAGCTGCACGCACAATGCTCCCTATGAAATGAACTGGGAAAGTTTGTTTCTAAGAATGATGCAGGCACGTACTGGGAACCCACACCTTTCGTGTGTGTAAGGGCTCCTCCATGAGGAAGCGAGAACCAGTTACCAGTAACCACTCAAAAGTGCATGGGGTTGCCTTGTGACGCTAACCGCCACTTATTCCATCAACTTCCTTCTCGAAAAAAAGTGGCAATAAGTAAATAAACAAGTCAACATGGATCAATTTTAGTTTTCATGAACTTATTGAGGATTCCACCTGGGAGATGGGATTCGTAGCTGTTAGAATACCATAATCGACAGATAGCTAGATAGAAAGAGGACAACTCACTCGGATCAATCCTATAATTTTCGCTAATTAGAAACAATCCAATAGTTCGGATTTAAACTGCAGTAAGGTCAGGGATACAATCTTCACACAGCTGGGTCAGATCTTTGCGGAGATTGGGACACGTTACCCATTCTTCGAAAAGGAATTCAGAGGGAAATCGCTCCCGAACGGGGTTACTTCTTTACTTTGAAGGAATGTTCCCGCTGTTAATCCTCCCATGCTTCAATTGGGCACGACAATGATCAGAGGAACACCTTTACACATCTCTATCGAATACCAACAAATTCCCTCCCAAGAACGACGTCAGTTCTCTGTCCGGGTCATGAATGGGAGCGACCTCAACCTCCAAAGGTTACTGCAAGTCAGTGCACCTATCTATTGGCATTCATGGCATGGACCATGTGTGAGTGCGTGGCGGATCATAAAGACGACCATCCAGATTCACCTGTTTGTTCGATCTATTTACAATTTACTACGGTAGAAAACTTATCAAGGGATTTTTCCAACGGAAATTTTCAGCAGAAGCGATCTGATTCAGAATAATCTCTGAAGAAGTTCAACATGAATCAATTGTACAGTAATCTGGGTAAAAGGAATTGTAGTAAATAGTGAAGAAACAAGCAGTGAATAGATTCCCAAATGGGAAATAGTGGCATATGGGCGGCACCCATCAGACTTTCCAAACATGAATTTCTATTTGTTCAGGAATCTTCGGCATAATGATATTCACCGAAAGAAAATGGCATTTCACCCTGATTCAGAGCAGAGTTCCCAAGGAACAGTGTGGGAGGGAGAGAGGTGGTCAGCAAAGGCATCATGGTGGCCGACGATAATCTGCCGAACGTTTACTGCATACTTAGTGACTCAGAGCCCACACAACCATCGATCAATATCAGCGTGCGGGGGTCGATCGATCGATAAGCCCGACATCAATCCCTTCTTATATGAGATCGATTTTTATCGCAAAACGATAAGGGACCGTACCCAGCAACTGATATGCTTCTGGGAATTGTCAAAAAGCACCTGCTCCAGCAGTAGGACCTGGGTAACCCTAACATGAGTGGCTCATCCCTACTTCCAATTAGAGTAATCCTCCTTTGCCCTCTACAGAACATCTGCTTTGGAGTGACCACGTTATCCCATTCAACATTGAGTCCCGCCACTCCCTGGTGATCTTGAGTCTTTGGTCATGGGAAGGACCAAAGACTCAAGATCGAGTTCAAAACCACCATAGGTCCCGGAAAGAGTCCGTAGAGAGTTGGGAATCTGCCTCAACCCCTTGCACACTCCACCAACTCTTTTAATCCAGCGCGGTCTCCTTACTCCTACGATTAGTTGTTAAGTTCTTCAAAATTGGGTGAATCCCAAACGCAAAAACTCACTTCTTTAGACGTCTTGCAGAATGTCTTGTCTGCAGTCGCACCACAAGTATCATAGAAAGCAGCATTTTCCTTTTTCAAATTGGTTATTAAGATTTCGCTTTTCTTACATGTTTTCTTTCATTTTTTTTACTTTTGAACGTATCCAGGACTCTGTGGGACTTTTGGGATGGGCTCGCCGTCATATTTTTTGCTTTGTTCTGCGGGATGTTTTAACATTCGAGGCTTTTTTTGGCTCCTGGTTTTGGAGGATGTGGTTCGACATGTTGTCGTTTGGGTGCATTGCCACGGTAAAATGTAATTGTGTAGTGATACCAAAAACACAAAAGGCGCCACCAAATGTATGAACGGCTTCGTTTAACCGATAGGTTATAAGTGTTACTCAAAGCCCTTAGATTGATATGTTGGAAAGTTTGGCTCAGAGCAATCGTCTTCTTAGGTCAATGTTGCTAGCAAATGGTAATTTCCATGATCCAATAGTGGTCTAATGCTCATGATCTGCTGCTGACACGTTTAAGCTTCAGGACATTCCCTGGCTCCAATGAGGCTAAACATAGCATCTTTTAATGTTTGTATTCATATTTTTACGAGAAATTCACAACAGTCCCCATATTATCCCTTTATTTTTTGCAAGTGAAAATTGCTGTGTTATCGTTGAGCGGCTACATCGTGGATGCCGTTGGCGCAGCGCACGGGATACGCGCGCGGTAATCGATACATCTTGAGCAAAATCGGCTGGTCTTCTGAGGGTGTTCCGATTTACCTCTCCAGTCTCGCACTTACCCTCACCGGCTGGTGATTTTACGCATTGTTTTGCGGTGGCTGGTCATCTACTAATCATCTGAAAGCCAATTCTGGATGGTGTCTGAAACTAAGGTGTAGGGCAGTAGACCAAATTTCGGGTCCCGTTTGCACCCTTTCACAGAAGCACTGTTGTTCCAACGGATGTTATTTACAAGAACAGAACCATGGCCTTCTCGTGTTTTTAATCGTCTTCTAAGAGTGAGGGATCACAGATGACTAGTTGTCGACCACGAATTAGGAGGTCAGTGTGGGGAACATCCTCCCATTGCAGTTTCAATTCATCAATGTATTGTATACTTCGTTTGCTCAGGGACATTTTGTGTGAATCTGACTTTGAAGTTTTGCAATTCAGTTTGTAGACATGGTGGAGGAGAAGTCTGACACGTCTGATCTCCAACGCTTTGACGAAATGTGGCTTCACTTGACCCCTAGAGGTGCCACAGTACCGTACAATGTCTGCTATGATTCAGAAGGAAATGTTTGGGTAAGTTCTATCAATCTCCAGTCTGACTATTATGCTTGACAAAATTCAAAATCAGTGATATTCTACCATTCTGCTGGCTGACTTAAACTTGCAGTCGTACTGGTGTCACCTATAGAAAAGCTCATCCTTGCGATGATTGAAAGATAAGGATGTTGATTGTATAAAGAGCTGTCTCTGTGTGGTACTGTACCGTGACAGTTACCTTCTTGCCGTACAATACGTCTCATTTCAGGTCGCTACGAAAGGTGGATTGTTCAAGTTTGACGGCAGTAAAAGAACCACTATTTGGGAGAGAAAGAATATGTTTCCCAAGAAAATGGCTCCCTTCCCACAGGTCGCGTTTCACAATGGCACGGTTAGTTTTCAGTCAAGTTCCTTAGTCATTTTTTGAACACTTGGTCGTTCCTTTTCAGAATACACTCACAGAGTTTCGCTTGTTTCCTTATTAGAGGTCATAAAACTCAATTTTTGAACTCATTTCACAAACTGCTGATAATTCAGCGTCGAAAACTCCTAAAGCTGCCCGTTTTTTATTCAAAACCCTCCTGAGTTGGAATCTTTGTTTTCTGTCTATGGACTGTAGTGCATTTCGAATTGAGATCTCTGGAGAATCGGTAAGGAATCCTTGGTGCAAGTAGTGTAGCTATATGCAGTTCCAGTTAAGTGAAGAGAAACCGGACCTTCATAAAGAATGCCTGAAAATGGAAACTAAGTAAGGGCTAAAACCTTGTGGCGTTCATCAAGTTTTGAATTCGTATCTGACCTGTACGATAATCTCTATTCCTAGGTGTTGGCTGCGTACCGTTTGAATTCAATATATGGCTATGTAGGAAGTGTATTTTCTCTTTTTTTTTTCGAGTTTGCGCAATTTAAGACTTTTATGGCAGAAAAATCTTCTATGTTTGTAGCTGAGCTATGATAACCAATTGTTTCATAGATTGAACTGTCTATTTAACTGAAATTTCAGATTGTGTACACTTGTGCCGAAGATAAAGAACGATTGACAGAACTTCGATTTTTCACGATGTCAGGACAAATGACGCACGAGCAATTTATTGACGGATTATGTAAGCCCAAACACCTCCATCAGATATTGACCGCATATTTTAATAGGTTTCTCTTTAATAGTGATGACTCTTTAATAGTGATGTTATTCAGTGGTCTCTCTTACAATTGCTGATAACGGCGATATGTATATCAGTAAACAACCTACTGGATCTGAATCCTTTATTTATAGGTGAGATTGGCATACAGATAATTCTATTTCGTTTTTTTTTCTTTAATTGCCTGATATTCAGGGCGTCTATGGAAACTCCGCTCGCATGGGAGGAAGTGGTTGAATCGTCAGATGACGCTTTTTATGCTTTATGTGCTCTGAACGATAACACCGTTGTAGCTGCGATGTCCACCCGTCCTGTTAATATGTTCTCGAAGTTGGTGAAGTTTCAAATAGATGTCTTTTTTCGCCCTGAGGCCCTTATGGAAAGTAGCGGACCGTTTGCCTTTCAGACAGCGAATGGTCTTGGTGGACACAGCTGAAGGTGAAATCCGATCGTCTTTCAGTAAAGAAGGAAAGGAGGGAAGCAACATATTTTTCCCGAGGACAATTCGCAAGTAAACCACATCAAAGTACTGAGTAATCGTCAAACTTTAGCCATATATGTATTGTGATGTTCAGGTATGGCGAGGATATGGTTGTGATGGACAAATCTGGTAGATTCATGTGCTTTTCTGCGAAAGGAGAATACAAAGGTTTACTGGCCGAAATTGATGCCTATCTTGCAAATGGATTCTGCATCAAGGACAACGCTGCTCTAATAGCCATCAGCGGAGTTGTCTTGGACCAGGTAATTAAATCACGTTTGCAACCGCTGTTGTGGGAAAGCTGCTTGTTTATGGCTATGGATACGCAGACGAGGATGCCGAGGGGCTTACGCGTATGAAGTGTAGTCATGAAACGGGATTGCTTCTAAGTGTTGCATATATCCATTCAATATGTACAGTGTCGTATCGTATCGTATTTATTCATTTACTTGTGAGCTCAAGTTGCGTGCGTTTTTACTAACCAATTTAGGCATGGAAGCGAAGAAAAACACCATCTAATGACTTTTTTTCTTGGAGTAAAACGAGTGGTTGTTTTAAGATGGTATTACATTCACCTGGACCCAACAAACTAAGGGAGTCCCATATCCGTTAGGCTACGTTCTGGCTATCCATTTCACTACATACGGATACAGCTACATATCTAAATTACTCCCAGCTTGCAGGCCAGTCCAATCCTTTGATGCCTTCTATCTACCCTCGTAACTGTCAAACTTAACGAGAGGAAAATATTTTATTCACAGTCTAGTGGTGCTAAATATCGGTCATTAATGGAGGGCACTGTAATGAACACTGAGCTTTGTGGATTCTAGAAGTAACCCCAGGCAGGAGCCTCACCTGTTTCCTCAGCCTGGTGTACACGTGGTGCTCGGACTTGTTGGTGGTATGGTACCCACGTCCAATCATCCGATTCTTTTTTTCTAGGAGAACAGGACGATTTGTGACGATTGGTTAGAATGGATCAATCTTGATGGGTCTTCGTGGCGGAAGCAACGAGAGCAGAAAAAAGAAGCTGCAAAGTCATGATGCTTACCCGCTTCTGCTGTCATAATATTACTCAGAGCTGATTTCACTTAAACATTCCTGACATAATTTCTAGTCAGATTTCTTAGGGAACAAAATTTGCAAGATTTTTTTTTGCTCTTTGTTTTTTTTTCATTGTTTGATGTCAGGATTTTGTGATCTTAGATCTGAAATCTGTGATTTTTTTATTTGTTAATAAGTAGATGAAACAATTTCAAACATTATTCCCAATCCGTTGATTGATCCCTACCTCCGCAGCGTTCGAAAGAAGCAGTTTTCAGGTTTTTCTGGATTTTGGGCTAAAAACAGTAGTGGACAGTGTGAAGTTTAGGTTTGTCGGTGCGCATCATTCAATTCGACCGGCATGCCGCATTCGCAGCGTATCGAAGAAAAACATAGAGAAAGTGGATAAGGGACGCACGCGTTGTATAGGGCAATCAATGCGTGGTAGTGGTAAGAGTCTAATGTCCGGCCACTAGTGTTAATAGGTATTACCTTGTAGGAAAAGGGTAGATAAAGTCACGAATATCTAGGAGACTTCCTTGGGGTAAGGAAAATTCCCACTGAACCAATGCGACATGCATATCTAAAAGACATTTCAGTGAGTTGGTAAGGAAGAATCTACATCGATAAAAAATTTAGAGCATTAAAAATTCCGTACGAACAATGTGAACACGATGGCAAGTGTGATAAAATTCTAGGGCATTACCCGTGCAATCAACACGAAGTAAACAAGGGCGCATGGGCTTTCGCAACTTTACCTCTAATGGTTGGATAGACCCAGATTCGTACATCATGTGTTACCAGGTAGGGCAAGAGAAATACGCAAGTATGGCGGCTGAAATCTTCAGCGACTTATTCGCTGAGAGCACTGCACTTTGAGAAATAATCAACAAATTAGCTGAACTGCTTTACTGCAAGCGATACTAACCTTCGAAATAACGCAAACCATCTCTCAGTTTTGTGGGGTATGAAGAACCATTCACTATGAGATGCCGAACGCGGACTAGATAACTATTTATAGCTCTATCTAGCTAGCTCTATCTATCTAACTAGCTATCGCTTACCCCTATGAAACCCGGAAGGAAACGCGGTTAGAGAAAGAAGTCCAAAACCATAAGACAGATACAGTCGTGCTCTCGTAGCGTTACCTCTTTCGATCACCATGTACCCTGCCTTCTCAAGCGTCACTTGGTTGTTTAAAAACCACAAATCTTTTTATGGTCTGAAAGTGGCAGTTCGTCCCCCTGACAGAACAGTTCACTGTATCTCCAAAGGGAAGCTTATTCACGGCTTTTACTCGAACTTGCAATTTGCCTAACAACAAGCCTAAGGACGATGCCCGTAATTTTCAGATAAACACAGGCGCAGAGAGAAATTCTGAGTTCCTAGTTGCGTCATTAACGAAGGTTGGCTAGACCAGGCACGACATGAGCTTTCGTGATGCCTATTGGACCGGCGTGGGCAGCAACTAGATCACTCGGGTCGTCAAGAGAGCCAGGACGACCGCAATTGCAATGACTAGAATTCTCCATGAATTCTTTAAACGGAAGGAATGATGTCTCCCAAGCGGGAAGTACACTGACCTACGCTAACTCGCAGCAGTGACGAATGAAGATGTTTCTGTTACCCATCTGCAAACGATGACCAACGGGACGTTAGGTAATACAGGTGACACAACAACTTTTGAACCTATTCATTGTACCGGTCAATGGTCTTGACTGCTCTCTGATGCAAGGTCGTGACTGTACGACTTTGTACTGTAGGTCAGCACTTGGTTTTTTATCGTAGCAGGCTCACAGGAGAATAGGGTGTAGGCTGTGCTCTGCGCATGGCTGGTTACGGTTCCATCGGACGATTGGGCTGCATGAGCTGCACACTAGCCGTTCTTTTTCGAAGGCGTCAAACAGGGTGAAATTGACCTGATGGAAAGGTTTTCGCTACTTTCCCGGTGCCATGAAGCATGTCATCAGCTCCTACTATATTTGTATCACGGAATCAATGCTGTGATGCAAGTGAAACCGACTGTATGCCATTCAGGGATATGATCCTATAAGGGCACAGTGTGCTGTGTTCACTGTAAAAAGTTTCTGAGCTCCTTCGAGGAAGAAGATAGATGCTGGCTCTCAGCGGAGCCAAATCGAAGGCCATGCTGCCCTGCAATACTTATCACCACCGGTATTTTCAGTGCCAATGCTATAACTCCATATCAATATCAGGTCTAACAGCAGCAAATCCTCCTACTTAAGACCTCCAGGAGGAGGGTGGTCAGTTCTTTAGTGTCGAGCTTTTTAAGTGGTTACCTTATCGTGAATCTCATACGAATTATACATTGAAGAGGTGAGTGGCTACTGAATTCGCACTAAATCCTCCTTATACAAAGTGTTTGCAAGAAAAATATGCCAAGGACACACTACAGAAATCAGCTACCACCTCAAGTGTTGCAGGTCCCCGGAGAGGAGGAGCACCGGGGTGGGTGTGATGGTTGCCTCCAGCAGAAAGCTGGGGTGGGGTAAGAATGAACATTCATTAACTCACAAACCTCCGAGCTCCACCCTCATGAGGCTTAGGTGGAACTATATTCTTCTTGTTATGAAATGTCAGGCGAGCACCCCTATGAGCTCGCAAAGCGGCTACGTCTCCTTTTCTGCGCTTCAGCGCTCCATGTTGAGAAACAGCCGTGCCCTCTTCCCAACTATAAACATTTAACTGCTCTAATAGGCCAAGAAACAGCCTATGGGAAGATTAGTTGGGTCTATGATGAGTATTCGTTATGGGTATGAATCGAATGCGGAGGGAGTGATCTTCTTCACAGAGTCTGACCGCAGATAAGATTAGCTCGAAATAGATGAAATTATAATGCCCTTGCCGCTTCAGAAACATTAAGTGTGGTTTCTCGTGGAAAAGTTTAGGAACAGACGTCTATTCCATTCGATTCAGCAATCAGGATCTCACACAGACCTGGAAATTAGTACTGAAACACGGCCTGAGATCAGTGGCCACTAAGGCCACCCAACTTGCGTGAAAGCTCAAGGAGGACCACCTGAATACCTTTCGAACTCACATCCCTCAGTCCAGTGTGGTAGAAGAAGGACCTAAGGATCACTGAAATCGAACGATATCATCGTTTTGAGTGCCCCGGGTCATTGTAAATACTTAATCGGCAAAAATCGCTCTATTGATAAGTCGATAGCGAGGCGACTGCGATGTATGTACACTCGCCATTGCTGAGCTCCCAACCTATTTACCTTTTGGGCTTCCTCCTAACTGTAACGGTGGGATTTCGATATCAACCTCCGCTATCATTTCATGGGAGAATTGCCGACGGGAAGACAGACAGACAAACAGACAGACAGACAAACATACAAACAGGCTGACACCAGTGCTTCACATGAGGTGAATAATTTACTCAAACTAGCTCTGACTGATTATTATGAGGCATTCTAGATAACACTGGAAACAATGTTGAAAAGCAGCTTAATGGTGATAGTATACTTGGACGTGGCGATTTCGATTACATCATTACTCTGTCTTAAAAGGAAGCCTAAAGCAAAAAGTTCAATCAGTTCATCAGTGAGTTGCTTCGACGATCATTAACTGTGAAAGGAACTGAAGGAACACATAATCAATAAGTTAATATGTTGCCCTCTTTGGAGGAATGCAACGATATGAACGTTTCGTCCTCGTTCGGCCTATTCCGTGTGGCTAGTTGAACAAATCAGTTAGGATAGATTTGTTCAGGTGTCGGAGCCACAGCAAAGACCTTCTTCCAGAATACAACCGAGGCAAATCGAGCTAACTGAGAAGGAGGTTCGCAAATGTTACTAAAAAAGGCTTGTTCAGCTTTTCAACTCTGTCAGGAGTTTTCGAGGTCTTCATTTCAGCGTTTGATAAAATCAGGCCTTCAAACGGGAAGACAGGCGTATCCAACGCTTGATGACATAGTGAGTGATTGGAGTGAGAAGGAAGAGGTGAATGATAATACTATTTTATTCATTGGGTTCTATCCTGTCTTCTTGACGGGAGATGGGCGGTCGTATCGGTCAGGGTGCTTCCTTCGTCTGAAGGCGGTTCATCTAGAGGAATTTCTGGTTACAGAGCAAGGACGACAAGAAAGGATCAAGTGAAGCCGGAAAAGGCTCAAAGGGCTCAGCGGAAGATGTGAATTGTTTTCTTCTTTGAATCTGATTGATCAGCCCAATTCAAAACTTTTCAGAAGCCGAAAGCTGATCCAGTAGCGAAGGCTGGTGAGAAGAAGGTTAAAGATGGTGTTCAATAAATGTTTGATAAATACGTTTTCAAACTGAGAATAGTCTTATTGCCTAAAATCGGACTCTTCATCGCTAACCCCAGCTGCTTCTGTTCATGATGTGAATGCTCACACATTAGTGATGGACAAGCTCGAACTGTGAAACTTTGAAATGCCAACTTCGTGAGGCTTTATGTAAAGCCGCTAGTAATGCACCTTTACGGAAATACCAGTCGGCTTGCCCGGCTGGCGCTGAGCTCCCCTCCTTCCCGCGTTAAAATGCCCACTGGCCCATAAGTGTTCCTATCTGCCGCCTGCACTCCTACCAGGTTTGAACGCTCTGGGTACAAAATCAGGTTATTCACACAAACCCGCCCCTTGCAGGCGGAATCCGGTTCTGCCACATCCCAGAAAGTTCACATCCTGCCTCCTGTACTTCTACTTAATTTGAACGCTCTAGGTCCACGGGAACAGGAGTTATCAATTTCTGGCAAACCCCGCCCCCTCTGTGAGTCCCGTCCTGCCACCCGCCATAAGTGTTCCTATCCCGCCGCCTACACACCTTCCAACTTTGAACTTTCTAGGTCCACGGGGACAGGGGTTACGATTTTCCAAAATGTTTTCATAAAGCATTGCATTTTTGGAGAACGCCCCGTCCACCGGGGGGGGGGGGATCTCCCCAGTTCGATCTAACCTACCTATGCACATTTCTAGCCACCGTTAAACCCCAGTTTTGAAGCCGTATTTCGACTGAATTTGAAATCATGGCCCTCAGTACAACTCATTTCGATGCACGCCATGCCCATTGTGTTCGGGGCTCCGCCAAGGTGATGTGTGCTTTATGCTTCTCGGGACATGCGCCACCTATCCCACGCTTGACACTGTATCTCCAGGCAGATCTGAAGGAGCTAAGGAATTTTGTGACAGACATACAGACAGACAGACGACACACGACACACGACAGACGAAGAGTTTTGTAGTAAGTCGGATCCGGCAAGACTACGTCTGACTAACGGGCCAGACGTCCTCGGTCATCCTTCTTCGTATAATTGTTGCTAATTTCATGATTTACATAGTTTCGTTACTATTTTTGGTACTATTCTACTATTACAACCCCAAAAACTCAAAATTTCAATTTTCGATGGAACTACCTCTATAGGGGTGATGCGATGCCCTGATAACGAATATGACCTTCACTTTTGGCGCTAGCGCCATTTGGAGCCAATTGGCGCCAAGGGTGTTTTCACCAAATCGCTGAAAACTTGCGTTTAGGGGTTATTTGAGTTCCTGATAACGAATATAACATCCACTTCTGTGTCCTCAAACAACGAATAAAACTTTTATTGAGCCACGCCATATGGCTCGTGGTGAAGAGAAGGGTGGTGGCTTCTGTTACTGAGCTTTAAAAAAGGAACGAGTCTCAAGAAGTGCTCTGCCTTTCCATCTCCCACCCCCTTGTAGGCCTAATATCGGGAATGTGGCCCTAAGGAGGACCGTTGGGTTAGTGTGCGTGAGATGCCAGACCGTTCAGCAAGGATATAGTGCCGCAACTCGATCCCAGAAATAAAAGACGACCTCCCGTCGACCTCCGAACTCCTTCTTCCATAGGAACTCGCACAAGTAGTCCTCGTAGCGTAAGTTATTAATTCCAAAGCGCCGCTTGCACATCGTTTTGTATTTCTGCCACAGCGACTCCGCTTTTGAGTATGGGCACCAGTTTGTGGGTCTACAAAATTCAAGTAGTGATTGACCTGGAGGTGACGGTAAGCATTGCGCAGTGCGGCGATCTGACTGTATGCCCTCTAGCAGTCACTAATGATCGTCGTGCCAGGTCTTATATACTTTCCGATAAGACGAAGCAGAGTCGTCCCTCGTTCGCATCAGCCTCAGAAATGCTCGTCCGCTCCCTCTCGATGCCGCCAAAAAGCCTCTGGTGTCTGCGTACCCATCGACCACGATTGTATTTTCTTCTCGCCACCAGCGTTTCGTCAATCTTCACTGTACATTCCGAACCCAACAATAACTGGAGGATTCCCTCTGTAGTGCTCGGCGCAGACATCGCGAAAGTACTGCTCTCACTGGACAACACTACAGTGACCAATGTTAAGTTCGTAAACTATGTCCTTCACGGTACCCATGTCGCGCAGCCTGAGCGCAAACACGGCCGACTCTGCGAGGTTCGACTTCGCGAAGAAGGAGCCTTTTCGAGCTGGAACGTACACCTTCGTTTCGTTCGATGGCCCAGTTCGGCATGATCGAAGGTGGCACACCCATCCGTTGTGGTGCTCGTCGCTACTGGGACTCATAGATTCTTGACAAAGAGGGCACAATGGCAACGCCAGCAGCCCCAGGGATCGCAGCCACTCCTGTAGATCCATTTGCATCTTCACGTACACGCCCTTCAACGAGAAATCGAGGAGTACTTACTGGCGATTGCGCCTTCTCAGAGCGTTGAGAGCCATCGTAACACACGTTCACAAGTTGTGAAATAAAATAGTGATGTTCGTTGCATCGAGGGTTTGTCTTTAGCCATGAGAAAGTGCCTACGTTATCCCCTTTCCCACAACCTGGCTGTCTTCAACCATGGGAAAGCGCCTCGGGTCACATCGTCTCGCCTCACAACCTGTATGCCTTGTCGTCGCGCCAAATAGCCTCTGCGCGTAAAATGAATGTCATATTCGTTATCAGAACCTCAAATAACCCCTAAACGCAAGTTTTCAGCAAATTTGGTGAAAACACCCTAGGCGCCAAATGGCGGAAGCGCCAAAAGTGAAGGTCATATTCGTTATCAGGGCATCGGATTACCCCTATAGGCCGAAGTTTCATAGAAAATTAAAATCATGAGTTTTTGGAGGTGTAATAGTAGAATAGTACAACAGACTCCGACAATATGGGGTGAATAATTTAAGGGTTCTTTTATGAACATAGCAACTCCCCTCCGGTCCTCCGACTCCTATCACAACGGAGAATAGCATACTCTTCAATCCATTTACTAAGCATAGGCAGTACAAAGTGGTAGCCTTTTCAGCCAAGCTTCAGTAAAAAAGTATAAATCATATCTCCCAGCTGCCTCAACATTAGGAAATACAAAATTCATAGTAAAAGACCGAATATTGATGTATAAGGCAAAAACCGTAGAAAAGAAAGACGAGATGGATTCACAATTATTTCCAGAGCACGCAATTCTATTCAGTTTTGTGCTTGGGAGCTTTTTGATACTTTTACAATTTCGCCTTTGTAGATTACAAAAACTCATTCGCCGTTGTGCCGGCAACGGTTAAGCTCGTGGACACGATTACAAAGATCGCGATCGATCGCTCCTTGTTCGGAGTCATCGATTTTCCTATAGACACGCTAGAAAATTTCGGCGGAGAAGCAACTGTTTAGCTTTGGAAATAGTTTGAAACATAAATTTTCTGTAAGTGAAAACATATTCGAACTCTATCCTTCCGGAACACCTGAGTCGGCTGAGTTTCGATGTCGAGAACGTCGAGAATCTCGGAAACACACCTTTCTGCAAACTGCTGTCGAAGTGGATAAGCCAGCGTCGCCTTCCGGGACACCATGAATCACGATCGAACGCTCTCGCTTCTCGATATGAACTGCATCCCAGGATAGAGAAGATAGTTTCGTAAGCAGATGAACTAATGAAGGAAGTGCTTCTAGGGCTTTAGCAGCTAGAATATGCTAAATACTGCCGCCAAAATAGGGGGCATTGGCTTCCTCGTCACATTGCGTAGAGGGTTAGCGGGTTGAGGGGACGACTGAGACATTGATTACGGACCGACCGCTCTCTGTGATCGCACAAGATTATGTCTTTTTTGGGTTTTAACGTATCTTCAGTATCTTTGCTCAGCAATAGATCTATTTCTTTTCACTCTTGATACGTATTGTTCATATGTCATACATATGCACAAACACAAAAAACAACACAAAGAACACAAAACACTGTATCTATAAGAATATAAAACCTCATTCCCAAGTTTCATGGATCGTTCTGTGAAACTAGATTTTATGTTTCATATGAGACATGTACATCTTAATAATTTACATATGATCCCTTAACCACGATTATGTAAGTGTAAACAAATATTGATTATTTCGAACAAATTAGTAAATATCATTTGCGTAATCCCGAAAAGTGTTACAACCAAAAAACAAGTTTCTAAAACATGACATCTGTAAAAGTTTTAGTGGCCTCTTAGCATCGGAATCCCTGTTCATCACTTAGTCGCCTCGAGTCAATCGCTCCATGGCTATTCAACACACCACTATCAGAATTTTTGTAAACAATGGCGTGACCATTCATAAGGCGCACAAATGACAGGAGCACCATAAATCACGGAATAGTAGTAAGGTTGTTAACGAATCGAAGAGTATGAAGGATATAAATGATGGTCCCTCCACCGTTCGCGGTGAAAAAAAAGAACCTAATCGTAAGATGAACATACCATCTTTGACAAGAGAAGGTGCAACATCGAGGCGCTTAACATCTGAAAAGAAAGAAGCCGCGGCAGTCGTTACCACCTGGGAGCGCGTGGTGCAGAGGGTGATGATAGACCGCTCCTTACCTCCATAGTAGACACTGCGACTCACATTTGCTGCAATATGTGCTCGCACAGTAGTTTTTGATCGCGATATAGGCAAAAGACCATGATGTGCGCTCGCGGAATATTCTTGACTACAAGGAGGCGGACCAGCACATGCGCCGCCGTTGCTTCTACGATGTTGCCCGCGACCCACTGACTGATTGATTGAAGCGAATGTGAAGAGATGTTGACTAGTGCTATTGGTATTTTGGAATTAAGCATCGAGATCCTCGAGAACAATCCTAACGAAGAAGCACCAGTACGCCGCAGATGAGTACACCTCGTAGAGCAACTCCGAGTTGACATGCATATCTCGAGGTGAGGGGGGTTTACTGTTCGGAGATGCGATATTGGTGTCCAAGTCGTATTGGTAATCAGATCCAAAAAAGATCGGTTTTACCTCTACAGCCAACGGAACATTTTGGATGTCCGCCTAGGGAGGAAGCTGTTTGCTATCCCAACTCGAACGAAAGTAGAGAAAAGTCTCTACACGTTATGAGAGAGTGAAAAACACGGGGAAGCTATTCCCTCTTTTGAGATTTTTCTCATGGACGAAGAAGATAGAATTTTTTGCTTTCTTGACACGTCACACGACCTGCTATTCGTGATGTAGGCATGGGCGACGATACTGCATGCAGCGCAACGTCGCGCGCGCATTTGGAAAGGCCGATAGAAGTGCCATCAAATTATCTTCTGACACCATCGAGGCTGACACATCCATTTCTACTGTGCCAGCGGCATCATGTGGTAGAAGATTCGCTTCGAGGCTGTGCTTTTCTCAAGAACGTCAGGGAAGGTTCCTCAACTGATTTAAAGTTCAGGTCACTGATCACCAACGAAATCAGGAGAGGGTTGGAGAGCTCGCTCCATAATAACTGTAAGTGGAAAGGGAATATCTGTTACCACTTATCTGGAATACAAACTTCCGTCGTTCTCTGATAGGTCGTCAATGAAGGCAGGTTACTTCTTCTAAAAATCCCACTAAGATGTTAATTGTCGGCTGGTCCGGTAAAGGGATGTTCACTGTACGGACAGTATCCTAATAGTTTGCCAGCCACGCTTCGAAATCGTGATCAACTGATCCGGAGAAGCATGTAATCGGACTAGTCGTGTGCTTCTCGCAGGAATTCCGCAGATAGAAGGAGCTGTAGCGTGACCCTCCGTAAAGAGGCTCCCCTGAGAACGGCTGATATGAGCGGACTGCTGAGCGGCTGGTGTGCCCAAAACAGACCGAAGGATCTGGGGAGAGAACACTCTTACACTTGAACTTCGAGCAAGGCGATGACAAAGAGTAGGTGCTGGACGTATATAAAGAGAGCCCATAGATTAGAATCTTCACGACACCATGAATGAATCCTAGAATGCCACTGACTGCGTTCAAGGAATCTATATACTCATTGACATTTCCGTTCCTTATCTGCGTTCGCCATCTCATGGCAATATTACCAGCACTGTGAAACTTCATTGGAAGCTCGATGATTACGTTCACAGCTTGGAAGATTAAGAGAAAAAATTCACGGCATCTTCGCTTCAGAGCGTTACTTCAGGTTTCATGAACTTGAGCTGTACAGAAAATTTAGGAGACCCCTACCACACCTCTATGCTCGAGGACGCGGTATCCTAAATTGTGCATTTGGAAGGAATTCAAACATGAAAACTTAGAAGAGAGCTCAATTTAAACGTGCCTCTAGCGATGCAGTATAGTGTTGCATCGGAGTCTCAAATAAAGGGATCGAGGAACAAAAGATTCGACGCGAAACTGCTATCTTGGGAGTGAACAACCATCGCATTGATCTTATTTTAAAACTTTTGAAAATGAAGCACGTAGCGGTTTCAAAATAAAGCTTTGCTCTGGATAATGCGCTCGTCGAACTCGTTGATCTCCCTGGTATCAGACAGGCTGAAATCAATAAAAAACACGCTTATAGTTGGCCAGATGACCGAGACTGTTTACTTCAGCCATTTGCCGCTGGCACGCTTGCCCCTCGGTAGGGATCTATACCGATCATCTCGCGGGCTGACCTCGTGTCGCCATCCTTCTAATGAGAGGAACAGTCCGGTGAATCGCGGGGTCCAGTGACGTCCCACTCGCTACTACTAGTGAAGGTTCCGATGTCCTCTTAGCATCACTTCAGCATGCGTGTGAGCATGCTTCTTCTTGCTTGAGCATGCTGATATCCCCAGCATCAATTCCTTTTCAGCACTCATTGGCCCCAATCGCTCCATATAGGTTCAACAAATCACAAATTATGAGCACTGGCGTAACCATTCATGCGGCGAATATATGACACGAGCACAAGAAATCATGAGAAAGTAGAAAGATTAATAACGATTGAAAGAGATGGAGGATGTAAACGATGGTCCCCAGGTCGTTCGTTGTGTGGTTCTTGTCCGAATCCTCGTTGACATCCTCGTCCACTCCTTGCCCATTCTATCGTCTTTCTTCTGTGCGGAAACAAGGTGTTTGAAATATAAACATGTGACACGGTTACACAGAGTCAACGATGCCTCTGCTAGATACGAGAAATATCAAGAGCAGAATATTTTTAGGTTTATATACCTCTAAACCTTACACATCATTGAGCTATTATAAACATAATGGTAACAAAATAATAATAGCAATATCATAAGCATTATTAAACGAATTAAAGTTAGTTGAAGATTACTTGAAGAACACTCAATATTGCTTCAAGAACTTGAAATATTCGATTGAATTAAATGCACGCTGGAGATTAGTGAGAATTCGTGATTACTGTGTGTGTTGGTGTAAGTGTACATATGTAGTACGTAAAACAAAAGAGGTGTGACCTTAGAAACTTAGTAATGTATGTGGATGAAAATAGTTTGGGGGGGGGGGGGGGGAGAGGGTGAAGCCAGCGCCTTTTCGAGTCACTGACGGCTAGAGCGCAGAGAGGGAGGGGTAACAGACTTCACCTGTTCATAGAGATACTTTTCAGAGAAAATAATGTTGTTTTCACCTATTTTCAAGAGAGGGAGGGGCTCCGGGATGGGTGAGATGATTACCTCGTGCAAAAAGCTGGGATAAAAATTAAACGTGCAATTGGATCACCCACCTCGGAGCCCCTCCCGGTCCTAAAATTAGGTGAAAAATACATAGTTATAACATAAAAAAGCTATGAAACGTTCGTAAGCACTATTACGGGCTCGACTACACTTCCTTCTCCGCGCTCTGGCCGTCTGTGATTCAAAAGGGCGCTGCCCCTCTCCCTCCCCAACTACATTTTCACCTGTATATGTATTAGTATTGATGTGAATTCATAACGTCTTCCTAGTACCAATATTTAGTGGCAGCACTAGCAGAATGAAATATCAATATATACTTTATTTCAGGATAAGCTCAGTCGCCAAGATAATCTGGATAGAACTCCTGTATTCGAATAAACCAAGAACTGCTCAAAGGTGAGTGACATAGCTAATTGTAGACCATTTATAAAGTTGAATCAACTTATATATTTATGTGCATACTCGAAGCTCAATTGAGAACGAAAATCGAGTATTCAGTACTCGTCGTCTTGTACAGAAAATGCAACTAAATGTAAGCGATTAGTTACCAAGTCTACCACTTATGTTTTAATGTACTCTATACGCACACTTTTCATGATAAATCTATCGAAAGTTTTATCAACTGAATGAAGGAACTAAAGATATACAAATTGTTTACAGTTATTTTACATGTACATCCAAGTATTAAGGCATGCTAAATGCATAACAACACGTTAAAAGTCATTTCTCAATATCCGTCGTGCCTTCCGTTCAACTTAAAAGGATGGCTGGCGCGGCGCATCTCGGTCCTGAAGTGAAAGAACAGTACGCTGCAGAGAAGGAGAGGACGCCATGTGGTATACATAGATACGGACTCGGGCCGCTTATGTCATCATGCGACGATTGCATCTGTGCGTACTAAACGCCATCACCGCCGGTCGCAGCTCCAGTGTAATTCGAAGCACCGTTCTATTGCCATCTACTGTTGATACAAGTGCTACTGCAATCAACCTCACGCAAGGAAGATCTGGAGGGGTGCTTTGCAGCCAAGGATGGACCTGGGAGCAGCAGCAACGCAAAGTGGTTGGTAGGATTAGATGACCCGATTTCCAGAGTGAGCAGGATCGATTCAACCGTAGATTCAGTGTGGTTTAAACACTGAAAGTGCTTATTAAGAACCTTTGACTAGTAAGCATTTGCTTCCAGCACTGGCTTGCGGTACCAGCACAGCCAATGGTGTCTGTGATATCAGAAGTAGCTCCAATGTCTTGGTTTGAATAAGTCCGAAACACTAATTGGTGGGGTTGATATAGGAGTTTCCTGGAGATGCGTTGTTTACATCAGTAAAAAAACAAAGTTAAGGGAAAGTTTGAAGCGATGAAATACTCGGATTCAGGTTACGACTGTGACTTCTCTGCTGTCTTCGCTTTCTGTACGAATGCGTTTGTGCTTTCTGTACTCTCGTAATCGAAGTTCCTTGTAGTCATGGCAATGAAGAATTGAGATGGCAAAGAGCAATGTTGTGGCAAAAACGATTGCAAATTGTTTGCTTGGACAAAGGCTGCGCCAACACCAAAAAAAGAAACCAAAATTACATTTTCTGGACGAGCAGGTGCAGCCAAACTACGTCATTCCCATCCCATATAAATAGAAGGGATGATTGGGAGAATCATTAACCTTCGATATGCCAGTTTTGCTTACAGTTTTGGTTTACCTCATAACATTTGCCACTGCTCAAGGTGAGTGCTTTCGATGAAGAACATGCCTCATCTATATGGTGGGCCTTTCGTCAGCATGAAGACTTGGAGCCTCTCCAAATTCAAGTGAGAACCTCCTCAGGCGCTGAGAAGACCTTGCCACCGGTGGCGTTAGAAGCGCTCATGGAAGTCAGCTTAAATTATAACGAAAATTTGGTGAGGTTTTCAGTAAGCTAATAACTACAGATCATCTATTAAAAATTAATGTACAGGAATGGAACGAAGAAATGGTCAAAGAAGCATTGGAAGTTTTACGATCGCGAAAAAGCGTCAGTGCCCATCTGGAGCTTAAAGGGAAAGAGTTGGTCCTTACGTTTAATCTCCTTTTTTTCTTGTTCATATGATTTTGCTTATTGGACATGGAGCTTGTACACTCAGGAAATTCTCAAAGGCTGATTCAACCCCAATTGGAATCAGAATGATAAAACTTTTCAAGAAACTCGTCGATGAAAAGAGAAAAGAGGTGCGTTAAAGTTACTCGGATGGGGAGCTGGTAGTCGGTCCTCCACATTGCCCTCTTCTTATAAACCAAAGGAGGCAGCTCCTTCGAATGCACCCATGCCATATATCATAGTTAGGCGTGGTTGAAGACGTACAGGAAATATTATAGCTATGCTTTAGCTGTTAGTCACAATTTACGATTTCAAACTTTCTCAGTGAAACACTTGCCGTCCATCTTCCGATTCAGTACACTAGGATTTTTCTCATTTCTCTACATGCTAAGGTTTATGAGAAAACTGCTTATTCGTTCAATCCAGATAAAGCATGCTTTGATATACCTAGCCAGCTTAGTAAAGTGTCGTTCAGGACGGGAGCTGGTAGCGAAACATTATCCATCACAGTTCCTCTAACCCCTCCCCCATATCACCCCCACTCCTCGGATGAACAAATACGAACCTTTCGTCGTAACTTCTCCAGCGCAACTTTTATCAGTCACTTAAAGGCACAGTTCATATAATGATTGATTGTATCGTGCATATCCTCGGACGAGTTTCACCGGCACTGTAGAGGCTACCCGATCACAAGGGAACCCACTACGGGAGTTTGCTACAACTGAAATCTCGTCCGAATATCCCTTTAGTGTTATTTGCGTCATAGTGATCTCGTCCAACCTGCTTTTCCTTATCTTTAAGGAGCCCATTTTTCCAAAAGCGGCGAATTCTCTCGCTTTCTTCATTACCAATAAACTATTCCGAAGCTATACTTCCGCTTTTTGACTCAGAAGGGGTACCTCAGGATTATCGTGAACTGTTCCTTTAACATGACTGTGCTTCTCGATTGTAATTCAAGTCATGTTCTTTCAGATCGCTGGACTAAGAGAAGGTGCTCAGTTTGGATGCAACGGCGTTATCAGGGAGAGAAAGCAGAACACAGAACAGAACACCGTTGTAGCACTATGCCTCTACAGAAATTAAACAAACTACTCTTTTTGGATTCTTCAGTAAATCGATTAAGCAGTTTAAGAGCACCAAAAAGTAGCAGTGAATATAACTTCCGAACAAAGATGTTCTGAATCACAACAACATGTACCAGAACTCTTCTGAATCTCCAAGGGAAAAAAACTCGTCGAAAGCACAAGTCGAATAGAAATTCCACTGAAGTGTGCAGAACCGTTATGCTGAATACACCGTGATCCACGATCCACGAACATGGCGATCCAATCCTCTATTCATGAAAAAACATCCACTATGTATCGTAACCACGGACGCAAGATTACTAGGATTCCAGGTTAACCGGAACACTAACGCTGAACGAAAGCCTTTCCATGGTTAACACATATTTCACTACTCCATCCTCTTCATACCCAAGGACCCTATCCACTTCGACGGCAACTTTCAAAGGCCATCGGCCCCATCACTTAGATCTGTGTGTTAGAAGCTCCGATTTGTCTCGAATGGCATCAGAAATAGTAATAATTTAACTTTAATCAGCGATATGCAATAGAAAAAAGGCGTTAAGAGATCACAGAAAGCTGGCATAGCAACTGGTAGGCGTTCGAAGTAGTAGAATGCAGATCAATGTGTTGAGTTCGAGTACAGGATCACAGGAGGTCGTTTTGAGGTGGTCAAAACCAGTTCAATCAAATTGGGTTCCAAAACATTCAGAGTAGTGCCGCACGGAGCCAAGCTTGTTGAGTACACTTGCTCGATTCCCACAGTGCAGATGATTCGGGCTGTTGGAAGATAGTCAGAGCAATTGTGAAAGCAACAAATGCAACATAAAGGGATATGCAGACGTGCTTGATGATTCTCTCCCATGGACGCTCCTGAAAGTGCCGGATTAAGGTGAACATGAACTATCGAAAGTACTGGAATAGTACGGACTTCCGGTACTTCCGGTGTAGAAATTTCAAAAATTTTTTATTCTTAGAAAAAAAACGAACCACAATATTGTAGAGAATTACCACGCCGAAGCAGAATCCAGTAATTCCGCCTGCGATATGGGCAGAATGTGACACCTGGAATCACCGTAATTCGTCAAGGAACGCCAAATCAAGCCAGCCACCCTACCGTGTCACATTCGTCTGAACAGATGCGACGAAATATGGCAGTTGCGATGTCGAACACGAGAAAAATGGAGATCAATCCCAACCGTACCCATCGGTAGGGCATTTCGGCCCAATTCTAAAAAACGGCGTCGTTAGGCGAGAGAGAATCCGATTCAGTGTAACCAGACTCACGAGAAAGATATTCGCTAGATGAGCAGTGAGCAGTGCATATACTCCGGCTGAGGCACCCACCACATACACTTTTGGGTCGAGGGTGTACTGGAGAAGAGCACCTGAGAAAGATGCAAGATGTGAGAAGATGTTGAGGTTTCTAATCTACGACTCCTACCTGTCAGCACTGCCATCAAATAAAGTGGGCCTATTCGCCAAGGTTTGTGAACTATTTCGAGAGGCACACCGATTACGATCTGGACCGTCATGTTACCGATTAGATGGATAAGCCTAAATCATGACGCTTCAACTTCTTCCGAGCACTCGAAGAAGCTTGTCCACTTACCCAGCATGGAGAAGCGCGTAGCTGAGAAAACGCCATACTTGAGCCCTCAGCTTGGGGGCGAATAGTAGAGGGCCCACATGATTGTCGACATAACAGCCAGCGCAAAACGTGAAGATATCTTCGCCGGCTGCTAGTGGTTCCGTCCAGTAATAGTAGAAGAAAACTAAGATCTTGAAAAGGGCATTATCGTTGTAGGAATTCAAAAGGGAACATCGCCCTTTGAAAAAAAGCAGCCGAAACGTTGTATATAACGGACCCACATGGGTCCGGTATCTTCTCCCCGAAAACGGCGTCGCGTCCGCCGCGCCCGATCGCGCGCAGTCGCGCGTTGAAGGGAAAGGTTTTGAATTCCCAGTGCAAGGATAGTTTAGCCGCCTCGTGACCTTTGCTGCTTGCCGTGGGAATTCGGGGAGAAGCTCCGGCACCCCTCCCACATACACCAGTACAAACAAACCTCAATGATGGTTATGAGGAGAATAAACAGTGGAGGAGGGCAGCAGGTGTATTCGTCTATATATGAGTGCACTTCTATCCGTTGCTGAGGAGTAATCACTTGATCGGCAATCGCATAGAGTGCTCGCTTCACTTGCGACGACTGAGCCTCTCTTGAAGTCACCTATAATATGTTACCGCATAACGAATTCCCAACTCATAAGGAATCGCTCTGGTAACTCACTAGTTCCTCGAATTCCTCGACCGTAATACGCTCATCACCGTTTTTGTCGGCTTCCCTAAGCAGCGCCTCTATTTGGTCATCTCGTAGTTTGATAGATGATCTCTGCTTCCGTAGTCGTGTTCGCAACACATCCAGTGGAATGGCATACTCTCCGTCTGATGAGGATTTCAACTAAAAGCCAAGGGTCAGTGATGAATGTGAAGAATGATTACAGTAACCCACGTCGGTCTGCAAAGTACGACCGCGCATGGAGCGCCTGGTTAGTGAACTAAGACCGTACCTGATTGAACTGAGCCCTGTAGTGAGTGCGATATCGTTTTGTATCCGAAAACATCACCTGAAACAAAATAGTATCAAACATGCTTCTTGCGAATCTGAAGCTTTTCTGCAAAAGATTTGAGTATTCATGTCAACGATATATCGCTTCTACAGCACTGTCACTGGTAATAGTATGAATGTGACAAATTGTAGCAGTGCAGTGTTTAGAGTTAGAGCATCACGAAAATGTGAATATACAGCTCTACGAAATCGATATGCACCTAATGCACGCAGCGTATTTTGCTGATTCTCGCCTTCAGTATTCTCTGTACATACGTGTCCACCGTTAATAATGGGGTTGCGAAAGCGAACTTTACGCTTCAGTCTGTGTTAGGGACTTCAGCCAGACTCCCCTCCACCCAGAAACGAATGACTTCACTTTTCTGACGGCTGTACTGCGTATAGACTTTAATTTGGCGGTGTTTCATTTATAAGACATTGCAGAAACTTTATCTACGCACATTCTACAGTGATTCTACAGTGCGAATTAGCCTTTCCACTTGAAAACACACATAAGCAAGGCAACTTCCTGACAATAGATATTGACTACCAGAGCGGAAAATTAATGCGTCTTTCTGATCACAGCGTAAATGGGACGAATAAATTCGGACGACGTATCATTATCACAGTAAGAGTGAAAATCATCGAAGGTTGCGAATATTTTGTGAATTTCCCCACCAACACTGTATATGTTTTGGGTAGCATAATTAGGTTAATAATATTTCTCAGTTCGAACACAATTCAATGCCTCACAAGGATGGCGATTTATGGACAAAACGTCAGTCTCGGGCGGGACTCGAACCCGTACTTGCCCTTTACGAGGACCGTGCTCTTATCCTTTACACTACCGAGACCCCGCATGCTCTCGCCTTCTTAATCGAAATGATGTCCGAAGTCCCGTCCGAGACGGAAGTCTTGTCCATGAATCGCCATCCTTGTGAGACTTTCGCATCGCGAACAGCGGCGATATGACGGCAGTTAACGAAACATCAAGTCAAAACAATTCAATGCTGCTAACGTTTTCAAAATTCCTTTTTTCCAAGATTCTTCTTACTATCAGTTTAACATCAAGTGGAAAACGTCGCAGTTTCTTCATCTTCCTAACAACCTGAGTATCTTTAAGCTCCATCGAACGTTTCCAAAGTGCAGCACCTTATAGCGAATGGGTTTTTCACAGTAAAAAAAACTGAGTTACAGCACATGCACATCTTGGACGGGGCATTTTCGCACGATAAAATTTGACGAGCTCGTAAACCAATTTCTTTCATGAACCCTTGGACGTGTGTGAAAAAAGCGAGCGAAATTCCCCCGTCTCTTCTCAGGAGTCTCACAGTCAAGAGAGAAGATAAAATCAGCAGGTATTTTATTTATTTATTAGGTTGGCAAATAAGTCCTGCGACAAAAAATTTGAAGCGTTGAAAATTTGTATCAACAGTGTGAAACATGGTAGCAAGGGTGATAGACTTTTAGGAAATTCCTCAGGCAATTAACACATAAGTACATAAGGGCACGCGTGTGGGCTTTCAGAGCATTACGGTCAATGAATTGACAACACCCGATTCGTACCATCACCTTCTACTAAGCACGGCAAGGAAAAAACGAGGGTGTAGCGGCTCAAATCATCTGCAACCTATTTAATGCTGGAACTGCTCACCGATCAACGGTCAACAATCGGTTCGATCGCTTCACTGGGGGAGTTACCAACCTTCGAAGTCACGCAAGCATCGTCCCTTAATTTAATGGAGGTTGGAGGGATCCATCCACTATGAGTTGCTAAACACAAACTGGATGGACGCAGCTATCGCTTGCTTCTTTGATCCCCTTAATTTGGCCAACGGGGTTAGAGAAGGGCGATCAAACCGTAAATCAGGCCCCTACAGAGGGACAACGCACGTCGAAAATTCGCTTCAGACCCACATCGAAAGTTCACCGATCCCGATCGGTTCCAGATTATCATCAGTCCTACTCCCGGAGTGTTCCCCCTTTTACCTACCATGTGCTCTCCATTTTTGAGCATCCCGTTGTGGAAAAGAAATTCGTAACTTAATGTGATTCAAAAACGGTAGTCAATTACTTCTTTAAGTCACAGCTCCCTCACTCCTGAAGAGATGGCATCAGTGATTGGCTCAAAGGATAAAAGAAGGTTGTTGACTTCTTTAGTAAATATTTTTCCGAAAATTGATTGGTATGAAAAAATTTAGAAATGATTCAAAAAAGATCTCCATTTTGTCGCAGGACTTATTTGCCAACCTAATATTTATTATATAAGACAGCGTTGAAAAAGAAAACATAAACAAACGCCAGCAACACAAAACATTACGATAGAACAAACAAATTCCAAGAAAAAAGGTGGCAGCTATGCTTGTAAAACATTTTTGCCAACTGCCCGTTTGAAGGTGCTCAGAGAGCCTTGGATGCTAGGAGCCTTGCTGGTTTGCCAGTATGCAAGACCAGCCCTTACGGTGAAAAAGTTTTAGGTAGCACGACTAGAGGTCTTCTGACGGAGCAATAAAATTATAGTGTACGATAGTGCAGCTTTTCACTTTCCATGAATGGTTATCATTTCAAAGCTAAGATTTTATAAACAAGGACATATCAACTTTGTTCTGTCCCAGGAGCTCCACACACTCTGCTATGGATTCCATCTCTCACTCGACTGCTACGATACTATGTTAAAAAAGTGCTTGAGATGAATAATGGCGATATAAACCAGAACCCCGAAGAAAATGAACATGGCGTCAACAGAGGAAAGCCGATGGTCATCAAACATAATGCGTTGTAAACAAGTGGCAACCCAGATGGTGAACGGTTTTCAAATTTCTTAGAATAAGTGGTCAGGGCCTGCAAATGGCAAAAAGCTGGTACCGGGGCAATAGGTGTCATAAAGTAAAACTTCTAGAAAGGCCTCGTTCCTCAAATAGATACTCTCCAACAGCCTCACACTCTCAAAGATGGTCTATCCAGGACGAGATCTGCACATTCCAAGAAAAGTTCATATTACTCCTAAGTGCTGCGCCACTTCGATTTCAACGGTTCTAGGAAAAAATGATGATATTATTAGCTTAGAGTGTTTGGAATAGAAGTCTATACGAGCACAAAGAAAGCACCTTGAATCGAAATATAAATTTGAAAGAAACATTGATGTTGATGATGTCTTCGTCCAATCGATTGCTTTTAGAGAATGTGGTCCAAATTACCCGGTGGAAACGACGTAATAGAAGGGAAACGAAGAGCTGTTGACGGGAAAGGGGAACATGAGCCCTGGTAGTGCAGTTTAAGTCACAAGCCTCCTCTCTCGTATCTTCAAGAGCACGAAAACATCCATATGCGTCACAGCATATGAGAAGTCTCAGCAAAACGCAGTGGACAGTCTTGCCCGGGGGAGAGTTGCACCCTGAACCTCTTGTTGAACAATATTTTTCCAATAAAGTGCCTAAAAAGCCGGTCAATTTTCCAAAGCCTACCCCAGTAACTCAATTACCATTGTTAAAAGAATCTCTGTGTTCAGTACGGAAGGAAATTGATGGAGTCGCAGCACGTAAAGATAGTCCTGTTCTTTTCCAAGATCGTGATGGTTCGCTCATCGACAAAGAACTACTGGACCCTACATAACAACGACTCGGATGGCAAACTACGAAAAGAAGTTATCCGATCGAGTGCACGAGTCGTAAACAGGATTTGCTTCGTGGGAAAGTGTGTGCCATAATCCTTCCCACCTTTAGTTTTCGATGTTCTCCTGTTTTTCATTAGTTTCCGCAGTAATTCGATTCAGGTGTAAAATAGAAATGGATGTGGTCAATTGTTTTTTGATTAAGAAGGCTTTGAATGAAGTTGGGTAAAGCCTCCGAAGTTGAGCCCTGTTTTTGAGGTAGATTTTTAGATCGGGGAGAGGGGATGCACTTGTACTTCGGTGAACAATTATTTGACGACATTGCTTTAAGTACAGTGATTCTACCAGGTTTGCAAGTATCAGTAATAGGCTATTAACCCGCAACTGACCATTTGAAGTCAGCTTAAAGTCAACCACTAGACATTTCTCCCCACTGATTCCAACGCTTATACATCATTTATCGAAGACTGTGGATTCGAGACATTAAATACGATTTTCAAAGTGATTTTGTAGGGCACCATTGAAAGAAAAACTTCTTGAAGCGATGATTTCGAAGCAAAAAGTAAAAACCGATCACTAGGGAGAGCTCATAAAGTAGTATTCGAAATTTTCCATCAGGAGGAATCTGTAGCTTTCGGCTACTGTCGGGTCGGAAAAAGGCATAGATACAAAGCACTGAGGGCATAAAAACTTGTGTGTACTACTTCTGAAGATGGAATGCTCACGACAGAGTAAGTATGGGTAAATGAGTGGCTTAACGTCTACAAGGCAATAGATTCTACTCCTTGCCGTAGTCAACAATGTCTGTCATTACTTCCAGTCGTTGATTGTTCAGCTGGGAATTGAAAACATGTGGAGACTACGCTGGCTCAAAAGCTCTCCTGAGAAACATGCAGAAGTCTCCGTAGGTGAGACACGGAGACGTCCGCGATGCACTTATATTGCACTCCAAAGTGTACATTGAAGCCTATATCAGCTACATGGCAATGCAAAGCACTGCGACATAAAAGCTCGTTCGAAGATCGTTCAGGCATGGTTAATGACGCTCGCATTAGAAGTAAAAAAAGGAGAAGGGATAAAGCCTTTGATCAATCCCGCTTCAGGGATGCGCCTCGCATTCGACTTCCATCCAGAATCGCAATGGCGTATTGGATGCGTATATGGAATATACAATGAATCGAGCTGACCACCCGATGAACAGGGTCTTATCCTCCCAGAAAAGTCCCATAAGAATTAGCCGACCCTGAACGGATAGAAGGCTCGGTTGGCTTAGATGGATATCGGGATATCACCCTCCCGACCACGTAACATTTAGAGGTGCTACCGTACTTATTCTGATAGTACATTCTTCTATCTCTTGAGCTGTTTTAAGCCTTTCCGAGATTCACAACTTTATCCAGCTTACGTTTCAGCCTCTTCGCCTTCTTCAGAGCCTGAGCAGAAAAACGAATTGAGATTGATCCTAACGTAGGCCTAGACAATACCTAAAACAGTCCTCTAATTGTATTGATCGAGTCCAGGGGGGTCTACTAGTTTAGAGGACTGTTTTAAGTATTGTCTAGGCCTACGTTAGGATCAATCTCGACTCATTTTTCGACTTTCAGGCTCTGAAGAAGGCGAAGAGGCCAAAACGTAAGCTGGATAAAGTTGTGAATCTAGGAAAGGCTTAAAACAGCTCAAGAGACAAGTTCAGCTATGGCGAGATTAAGAGAAAGTCGAACATGGTCCATTCTTCTAAGTTCATCACTTTCGAAGGGCTTTATCGTTGACCCGTTCCTTCGGTTTGAGAGTTCCCTGCAATTGTGTTCATTGACGTTAACATTAAAAATCTATTTTTGGTTATTTTAATAGATGGAATTCGGGATGAGGAATAAATTTCCAAAATAAGTGTCACGCATTTCAAGAAAACGTTACTCTAAGCACAGAAAGTTCAATGTGGAAAATATTGAAAATTAAAATTCGTTTATACAATACCCCTTCTCACAGCCAGCTAAATTCTTATAAATAAACTGTTTTTAGACCAGTGCTAAACAAGAGCCTATTAAAAACCCTACCCCTTGGAATCTCCTTCCTGACTACCATCTGACGACTATGTCTTAGCAACATTATTTAAACCGACTTCTCTAGCAGTTTCGCCATTGTGGTTCAGTGGTTGCTCGTGTGGAAATTTTTAAACTCTAACTTTGACGGTCCACTGGTCCTTAGGGTGATACCGAATAGAACCTTTTATATACCAAAGACAAATTATTAATAGGCACATGACCCTTGCAGCCAAACTGGTGGTAGGGCCGACCGTTTCAGGAGCGTTCAAAGAATGCTTTATCACGGTTTCTCCACAAATGAAGACTAACAAGCCATCCCCTCTGGGGTGGATGCTCTCCTGGTCTATGATTCGAAGTGAAACGTTCGGCAGGACCGATTTTACGCCAGCAGTTAGTATCGTTTTAAATGAGGCACTCGTAGGGAATAGAAAACATCGGCCAGACTCTCACGCGTAAGACTCACCAAGAGGGCGAAACCCACCCATTCCTGTGGTAGCACGCGAGCACCAAGCAATAGACAAAACAAAATGCGATTCTAGTAGGATGTGTGTGGAGGAACACAAACACACAATAGATTTGGCTCTCCAGGGAACTTGGACTATCAAAACATTCAAGAGGCAGCGCCTACCTCCCTCGCTATCAAATTAAGAAACTTTTCGAGAAGCATCGAAATCTGTAGTTAACTTTAGAAAAATGTGACGTACTATCGAAAAACAACTCTCACGGTAATACAGTTTTGAAAGCTCTCGGATCAGCTTAGGGTCTTAAAAATGGACTGGAAGGGCCTAGACACTTTATAAAATGAAAAAACAATGTTGGTATCCATATACAACAACTTGACCTTTGATTGATTACTAATTAGACCTCCAAGGTCGTCAACAACTCATGTCATTTTCGTCTTCACAGATTTTGGATGCGAGGTACGATAAAAACAAAAAAGGATAACCAAATATTTTAACTCGAAAGGCTTAACAAACGAAAATCGACGGAAAATTCATTCATAATTTGATTGTGCACAAAATAAACAGCGAATTTTTAGTTAAACGTTTTTACAGACACCATGAACTTGACGATGGCACGAGACGAACGTTTTGAGATTGCAACCTTGAACTAAGGTCAAACAGCCTAAAGGGATTTTCAGGAAGTTAATTGCTATTGATCAGCAGACAGTGAGGCCACATACATCTGAGTGTCCCTTAAAGGCACAGTTCACGATAAAAATGGTTTCTGAAATTTTCCTATAGTATGAATTCGAGGAACTTCCTTGTACCAACTTGCCGTTATAAAACTACTTGGGTAGAGTACAATAAGGACCGGGAGGTTGTATAGTATGAATGCCACCCCCATAGTGGACGAATTTCAACGGCTTTGTAGAGGCTGGACTACCTCAAGCGACTCATATGCAGGAAGTTCTAACAAGTTTTCGTGACCCATGGCGACAGTGCAAGGCAGTCCGGACAATTTTGGCTTTATATAGTCATATCTTTGTGCAATGGGAGCAATTTAAATCTCGTCCGAATACCCTTGCGTACCATTCCCGTCACGATGATGAAAATCCCTACTTCCACTACTTTTAAAAAGTTCTGAAGTAGGCGGATATTCTCGCTTTCTTCGCCACTGATGTACTCCTCTACATCAACACTTTCGCTTTTCACCACAAAAAAGGGCACCTCAAAATTATCGTGAACTGCGCCTTTGAAAGGTCCAGAATATGAGGGGATGCGGAATTTCTGACCTGGGCAGTGTTACTGGCTCTATCGATCAAAAACGCATTTGAATTCGGTGGGAATATTAACGAAAGCAGAAAGCATGACGTATGCCAAATGGACAGATCAGTAGACGCTAAAACTAAGGTTCCGGATTTTTTTTGATTAGACGTAATATGAATAATTGGAAATTATTCAAGATTTGATTTTTTTCAGCAGTTCAGCATTCTCCGTTTTCATTTCGAAGTGTAGAAACTGGTAAGGTGCTATAGTACAGCAATTGTCACAGCCTGAATTTGACGATTAGAGGGTCCTTCACCCTGATTCAACCCCACGAAACAATGACTGAAACAAGATGGCTTTGGTGGTCCCATGCAACACGCACCTCCAACACAAACTGAAGCCAACACTTCTTATGGGGACGCTGGATGAATTCAGACCTTTTAGAAGTATTTCTTTCAGAGGACAGTTTTACGAAGTCAAGTTAAGCTCTGTGCAGAAAAATTTTGGGTGAACAATGCCATTAGTCCAAAAGAGTTAGAATCACCGCCTCTGAAGGATTTGCAAGGGCGTGTGGGAAAGATGCTCTAACACAGAAATGGGATCTCTTCTTCTTCTCGCAGTAGAGGCAACGACATGATGAGAAGGTAACACTCAGACACGAAATACAAGAGATAGAGTGCGTGGGAAAAAATCGAGTTTTCCCGTGGGAAAAGAATGGTTCCGGTTCGCGGATGATAAATAGAGAAAGGAAATGCAGATTGCATAAATCAAGAACGTGCGATGGGCTCCATATTAGGCTTCTATTCAATCGGAACACTGACGATCACACGTTCGCACGTACAACTAGCTACGATCGACTCGTTTTTCAGGGCTATGATTATAAAATAGCTCAATGAATAGCAGATGAAGAAATGCAAAGATTTATTGCTGTGAAGCGCTACGAAAGTCGCGTTTTCCTTTATCTAGCAGTTACTAGAGTTCAAGAAAGAAGCGTTGGATATCTGCGAAAAAGCCAAGCTTCAGGCGTGCCATAATATCGACGCTCTTGAGGAGCCAAACGAAAAAAATCGCCTCCACCATTACCTCCCCTGATTCAATTTTATGCTTCCTCAACATGTCTTCATCTCCAGCCAAACCTTTCAAGGCTTCAACATCAACTGCGTGTCTTTAGGGGCAACGATAGAGATTAACAAGTCGAAGGAGATTCCTTCAAAAATCATTTTGTTACTTATTAAAATTTACAGCACATTTAGATAGTGTTAGACCATATTGCTAATCAACAGAAACTGCAAAAAGGCATATCTTTGGACGGTATTCTTCCTGATGAGTATCAAGGCCATTTATCATCAACTAGCATCGCTCAAGCTGAATCCGAAGGTTGCAGAATGTGGTCGATGGGGGGATAAGATCAATTTCTATGATGTCAGAGAGCAAAAACCAAGTAAGCGACTTGCAACGACACCTGTTGTCGCCAGAAACTCAAAAAACAGGGTACTTAAAACTCGGCCATTTCATGCCAATTGTCGACTGTCACCCACTTGACATCACTAGAATGGCAATTGGGAATTTTTGTGACGGATTTCAACTGATCCGAATGAAATAGTATGCAATGGTATAACGTTTTTGTCGAACTGACAGGATGTTTAGGGAACTGAAGATCTCAAATGGACGGTAAAGGTTAGCACGACTTGCGGCATCGTATCTGTTGTTGAGGTTTTCGATGTTTGCTCTTCCTCCTCTTCCCCGCTCAACCTCACCCCCAACATCAGATAAAATAATTAAACCCTCGCAAAGTTCAAGTAAATGGAAGTGAACGGCGGACTCGAAGGCAGCGGAAATTTGACATTGCTTGGTCCGAGTTGGCAGGCGGCGTAAATTGCAAACTGGGCGGCTTCATTGTCGAATAGAAATCAGACAAAAACGAATATTATGAGACAGCACGTGTCCATCAATGGCATTTTGCAGCGGTCTCCATTATATTTTGATTTCAGCTTGGCTAAAGTTAACAAAGGTAGGAAAAGGGAGGAAAAATTTCGAGCTCAGCTCTTATAAAACAGGGGTCCCCACAGTTCCCTTTGTAAAATCCATACCGAATACGAACGTATTTCCAGAGAGAGGTCCGTCTGGCTCGAAGGGGAGCGAACTCTTACCTGGGTACCGTTTTTTGAATGTTTTTTCAAACCCCCAATGAACCTTTCATGCTTTTTTCACAGCTTCCATTTCACAACTAACGCTTGTTTATCTGGATCCATTTGGAATGATGACCCGAATATGCACTGTGATGAAAGAGTAGGGCTAGGCGTTGTTTATAGTTCAGTTCATATCGATGTTTAGGCTTGAGCTATGAATTTACGAAAAGGAAAGAAGCTATACCCAAAAACTGTCAAGGAAATCAGTTGCACGTAAAAAAACTGATATGAACTGTTGCCAAGCAGGTGTTGTAGAGGGAGGGTTGAAGCGATTGTTTGATAAGGCTGAGAAGCGCCCTGGGATGGGCAGAATGCGTCAGTGTGACCACACAATCAGCTCACAATAATGCAAACACTGACTCACTTAGGGCTTCGAGCGGCCAGTCTCATCTGAACAGCCAGCCGTACACCATGGTGAACGAGTGGGTGAAGACGTCCTACTCTTCAGTGGGATTCTGCCTTTCCATCGCTGCAGAGAACTGAGAGAGTAATCGATATGTAAGCTTGCACGTCATGCATGGGGCTGTTCGCCTTAACACAACGGCGCTGATTGCTGCCCAAAGATTGGACTGTTATCAGCGATTGCTCATTGACATTCAGAGCATCCACCATATCTGTAGAATTGAATTACATAAAATGAAAGAGTTTTTTTTAGGAACAAAGATCAGATTTTCACGACGGCCACGAGTTGGTGCACAACTTCCGCTTTCCGACTTGAACTCTTACTCGTTTCTGAGCACCAGATCAAAGATCAGATTTCTTCGGAAGAAGTCTTTTTCGGAGGCCTACTCTTTTCCTTATAAATTACTGGTTCAAGGTTAGATCATAGAGTCGAAGAAAAGCGGCTATACCAAGAAAGGAGGCGGGGTGTACTACATCGGTATCTGGGGACCGACCAAATTAGTTGACTGTTCCATCTGTTTCATGTAGGGCTCAACTAAGTTTTTGCTAGGCGGTCTCTTTATCTCTATAGATTTTTAAAGGGGATGGAAAGATGTTGGAAGGTTGTTCAGCAAAAGAACTACTAATAATCGCATAGCATTTTGAAATCGCGTTTTATTCAGCTACGAACTAGGCCGAGACCCTCGCCATGCTCACCGGTTGCTATATATCCGTTGCGGTTGCTCTATCTGCTCCAAATTCCTATTAACCGATGATATCACTCTTTTTTCAATTATAAGGGAATATGATCATTACCTTGTTGTTGCGCTCATGTTTGTTTTCTGTATTGTTATTTTTTATAGCGATAAACGTGTGCATAAACTTATTTGGTTATACTAGCATGACGCACAGAAAAGCCAATCAGAATAAAAGTTGAGTAAGGATACAAGTGGTCTGATGATTATGTGTCTATTCTGTGAGCATAGAGTAGGATTTCAATAGCAGCAGAACCTATGTTAGCTATTTATCACTTTCATCAGCTCCATCCGCTGAGTGGGAGCAATTCATCAAATCCTTCCTCAACCTGCGTAAGCTCTATATGGCTCTGTTTCGTCCGAGGTTTCGTCAAACTCCAGAACCCATCCATGCGCCTCTTACGGGCTTCTTTTGTCCCACGGCTACTGGACCATGAAGAGTTCAATACACCTTATATCAACATTTTCAGAGATGATGATCATGACAATTAGATTGGGATTATGGTGAAATGGAGAAGGTGGCGGAAGTGTTGCGCTCAGGTCGGCCATAATTACATAATGCATAGTGGACAATGACAATATGCTTATCTTGAAATGTAGTCGAACTTATTTTATTTTATTTTATTTTTGGCTATTAACTGCACGTTTGATCCTACCTTGAATTTAATACTCATTGCAATTATCAAGCTTGCAATCTATACGGTTGATGCATAAATTTTTTCCCCCGTGTCTGGTTCTTCCGTATTTCGTTTGCATGGATTTTGGTATTTCGTCATCATGTGTGTATGACGTGTGCATGACACTCTTCCATCACACTAGCTATCATTCACCCAGCCTGCATATGTAGACGACAATGCCGCAAAATTACCACTGTGATAGAATGTACCGGCGCCACAGTCTGGTTTTACTTCACGATTTCGGCAGGAATGCAGAAAGCCCAAACCAAGCTACTGGAAACATACCGTACTCTCTTACCGCACTTGTCAAAGATGCTCCGAAGTCGGGTCGGCTGATGAAGTTGGATTTGGAAGTACTACTTTCCAACATGGAGGAGGACCCATACCTAACCGCAAGGGAAGTGGCGACCATGCTCGGCTATAATCAATCGACGGTTGTACGTGGACCTGAACAGCTCGGCAAGCTAGCAAAGCTTGGCCGATGGGTCCCACATGAACTGCCCGCTTATGACCTCTCAAGGAGGGTGGCCTCCTGCATTTCTCTCCTCACTTTCTACACGAAACTCCACTTTCTCAAATCAACGACCACTGGAGATGAGAAGTGGGTTCTCTACTATAGCCCTATGAGGAAGTGAGTTCTCTACTATGACCCGGTGAGGTAGTGGGTCGACAAAGGAGAACATTCAGAGCCATCCTAAAGGCGGACCTTCACCCTAAGAAGCTAATCCTGTCCCGTTGATGGTCTAGAAGAGGCATGGAGCACAGAGAGCTGCTGAAGAAAGGACAGACGATTAAAGCTCCCACAACCGCCACCCAGCTGCGGAAATTGAAAGGCCACATCGACCGTACTCGTAGGTTGAATGCGGGAAACTACTTCCATCATAGCAGCGCCCGAACTCACATCGCAAAGGCGACCCAGGCCAAGCTGGTGAGGTACGATGGCTGATCGTCACCCAGCCCACCTACGGCCGCGACTTCGCTCCATCCGACTACTGGCTGTTCAACCACCTCAGCGCTTTCTGGAAGGAAAAAAGTTTGAAACAGAAGATGATGTCAGAAAGGCAGACGACTTCTTCAAGTCCCAGCCCCCGTCCTTTTGGGAGGGAGGAATCGACAAGCTGCCTGAGCGTTGGCGTCGAGAAGTGTATGGTGATGATGCATACCTCAAATCTTCAGCTTGGTTCGCTATTGGATATTTACAAAAACAGTCGGGGAAAAAACTTATGCACCAACCTAATAGATGTTGGTGAGCTATTCACATAAGATCCTTCCGTTTAAAATGCGAAAACTAAAAGTCGGTGAGTTTTCATGTGAAGCAACGTTGGTTTCAGAATGCATCATTTACAACTGTAGGCAAAATTATTTGTCCATTCATCGTGGTATTCCTATCTGTTGTCTTCAAACGTGCTGACCATCACAGACTCTTTTGAATTCTGTTTTCAGAACATTCAAGGCATGTTCCTATTTGATAGAGGTGGAAAATACTGATGGAATTGTGGATGAAAGGATCTGCATTGTCAACAAAGCAGGCGCTGTCAACGAGTTTCGCACCCTGACTAGACGTGCACGATCCTCATTGATGGTTTCACCGATATATCCTGTTGTCGCTTGCGGTCTTCCTCTTTATCAGACACGAATGCAAAGGTTGAACTGTCTTTTATCGGGGCGTGATAGGTAAATACTTTTCAGCGTCTTCCAGTCAAAAAAAAAGGTTCTACAAAACCCTCACTAGGTGCCTACCATTCAGATTCGCGACTAAGGCGCACATGGCGGAAACGTGGATTGCTCATGTCTAGTACTTCAGCGGCATATATGGTCTGCTTTAACCCTTTGGCGACCGCGTCTTTTTAGCGTGTCTGGCGTGTGGGACCGAGCGTGCTTTTCGCGGGCTGCTGCTGTGGCCCGCTGGCGGGCCACACGGTCCCAGGAGCAAGTCAATTTTTTCGAGCATTCCCAGCCGACAAAAGGTTTTTTAAATGTGGCATGTGAAGGTTACAAGTCATATACACTATTTAGAGCAACGTTATGGCGTCTAATGTTGTTTCTGATTGTTCGAGGGGGGTGGGGGTGAGAGTTTTTACCAAATAATTTCCAAATGCGACTCTCTCTAGACACGAGGATACAGACATGATGAGAATGGCATATTTCATCAGATACCCAGCAAAGTCCTTTTACATCCTTTTTGCACCTTTTTACAACCTTTTCTACAGCCTTTGGTTTTCCTCCTTTACCAACGCCCTCAAAAGTGACTTTGTTTTCTCTTATTACTAAAGTCAAAAGTAAATGTTTTACGGACCACTGCGCATCAAGATTTTATAGCAGGTCATAAACCTGCCCGATACTTGAAAGGTTCAAAAAAATCGAAAATGAATGTTATACATACAAAATAATACTGTGGCCCATATGCGGGCCACGCGGTCCCAGGAGCACGACAGGGCGTGGCCCGTATACGGGCCATGCGGTCGTCAATGGGTTAACCCTTTGACGACAGCGCGCCTTTCTGCGTGTCTGCCGCGCGGGACAGGGGCGTTTTGAAGCGTTCCGCTTCCGCGGCTCAACGTTGAGCCGCGCTGTCCCACGGGTCACTCTTTTTCCGCAACAAGCTATTTTCAAATTTCCCAGGATTATTTCTCATCTTCAAGTTTCAAGCAGCAGCAATAAAAACAAAAAACTTCAAAAAAAATGAGCAACCGAAAAGATTAACCCTTGAAGAGAGTGCGGCTCAACGTTGAGCCGCGCTGTCCCACGCGACCGAAAAACCGCGGCACACCGTTGAGCCGCGCTGTCGTCAAAGGGTTAAGTGATTTTTATCCCACCGGACCAAATTCAACAAGCGTAATCCGTTGAGCGAATTCTCCCTTACTCAAAAGATCCAATGTAAAAATGCGAACGAGATAAAAAATAGCAATTTTTCTGCGAAAGCTAGGAAAGTGGTGTCACGGCCGACAATCTAGGACTCTTCATAACGAGCACTTCTCACAGCAAGATATGAATAATCTGTTCTACGATAATAGTGGCTGCAATTAGAAATTATTAGGTTGAGTAAAAAGTTTTGATCGGCTTTTCTATTTTCACTTTGAAAAGTCTTATTTCCATTGAAAGAGGATCTCAACTAGTAATATAGTCTCCATCGTTGTCCTAAACATACGTCTAACCAACTGGCAGTTTCTTGACTCCTGAAGCCTAGAACGGTGGCGGTCGCGATTCGAAAAAGGTAGAGATCTCATTTTTGAATTCCGGGCAATCATCAAAATTTCTATTGCGGAGGTGATGCTTCAGAGCAAGGAACAAATGGTAATCAGACGGAGCGAGACCTGGCGAATAAGTAGAATGGGTTAGCAATGCCCATCCAGGTTCGGCAATTTACTGACAAAAAAATTTTGCAACATGCGGCTGAGCGCTGTCGTGAAAAAGGCAAACATTTTAACGCTGCGGACGCTTCCTTCGAACATCGTCGGCCAAACTCCGTAGCTGAGAAGCGTAAATCTCGGCGGTCACGGTGGAGCCCTCAGTAAATTATCCAAAGTAGAGCATTCCCTGAGACTGTCCACCGACGACACAGTAAAACCTTCCTCGGACATAGTCTACTTCTCTGTTAGTCTTGGAGGTGTTTCGTCATGAGGCACCCATGGGCTGAGATACGAGGACCCTTCTGGTGGCACCACAGATATTTGCGACAGCCGTCGGTGGATTATGCCCTTACAGTAATTCGTGATAGACGATAGCTCTCAGACAGCTTCGGACGACAGTTGAAGGTTGAAGTCATTTTTTGCGAAGCACTTACAAGGGGGTGCTTATACATCCTCTTAAAAATACAGGTTAGGAATCGGTCTACCATAATCTATTACGAAGTCCTTCCGAGCGGTCCTACGAAAAAATCTAGAAGAGTCGATCAAGACTTTTTACTCAACCTAATAGATGAAAGAAGTTGGAAAGAATGTTGTCTTAGATGCACATTTCTTCGCTTATCCCGGCATTGTCGTGTCCCAAAAGTTTAGATCAATGCTCCTGAAATTTTCGACTTGCATTTTACTTCGTTTGATGGCACATCCTCCTCGAACTAGTTTCAAGTTCATTTTTCGATCATGCTGATCAGCTTGTCATGATGTGAAGTTGTATATAATATTAAGTGTCGTAATATTATATATAAAGACAAAACTTCAAAAGAAACTTCAAAAAATGATCGGGCGCGCCAATCATGTAAATTTATCAAGACAACTGCATTTTTTTGAGTGGTTACGATATACCTCCTTTTAGAGGATTTGGAAAAAGGACTTTGAATTCAACACTGGAAAATGTTCAGATATGTTATGGGTCACGCACAAAAAGTGAATAAGGTTTCTTTAAAAAATATGCTCAAAAATTACGGTAGGCATCTGTTCACTTGAGGCAAAGTTTGCTCTCGGAAACTCGTATTCGGGAATTATCTTTATTCCAGAAAAAATCAGAATCCTCGAGAGCCGCAAAGATGACATCCTCGAGGACAGTACGTCTTCCTTTGTTCATACGTGATACCCTTGCGGTAGCAGAATCCGTTCGCGATATGAATCGGACATCTGGAAAGGCCGTATTGATTTACTCACACTAAATTCTACTGCGAAAACTTTCACTTACTCTGGACGGTCCTCGCACTTGTTCTTTTGCATAGGAGGAGGAGGAGCAAAGGTGGTGGGAGGTTGAGTGATTCTGCGAGTTTCTGACCCTAATGTAGTTGATCGAGGCTCATCTTTCGAAACTGAATCAGATCGTCCTGACTTCAGTTGAATCGGACATAGTTCACCATAATATTACCTTGCCGGTATCGCAAAACCACTCTTGACTCAGAGACCCTATTCCATGTTATGATTGGGACACGATTAGTGAGAGAGCGAAGCTTAGTTCCTGCTGCGCTAGCAGAACAGAACCTGAGCAAGGAAATAGAAGACGGATGCTGGAATAGTAGTAATTCACTCTATTCATTCTCAAAAAAAGACACCTGTAACCGGTGAGCTGATGGTTTTCGTTTGTCTTGATTTCTACACCAGCGTTCGGACAACCTTCTATAGCGTGGTACTTAGAGAAGCTCACAATCTCTATTTCAATTTCGGTGTTTTCAGGCGACTGAAAGCAAGGTTTCCATTGTATCTGAATTCCCTTTACCACTGGTTAGCTAAAGCTGCGAAAGGTACTTGAATCCAATAATAGCATTTTGTATAGTTTTCCTTAGGGCGATAAACCGTAGGATCTCCTAGACGATCTGTGAAGTTTTTCCATTCTGTCGATGCGATATATGTGTCTCCGCACTCTCTTGGGTTTCCTTTGGGCTAAAAATGACAGTCAATGTCGTAATCTCATTCGAAAGTATTCTCGCACCCTTTCATCGCATCGATCTCCAGCATATCCATCAGGACAAACGCATTTCGAGCAATTGAGTGGATGAAGATAACCACCATTTTGACATTTCTCATTCCTCCTTTTTTTATTTTTTATCTGCTTACGCTCGCACAACTCTGAAAACAATTGCAATTAACAGATTTCAAAAATTGCTGTTTCGAGAGCAAACACACACAAGCAGAACTCAAGAATACGCTCTCTCGTTATGAGGGAATTGTCTCTATGTTGTGGCTCAAGTGAGCTCCCTATTCGCCGCACTTTCAAACTAACGCCGCTAACTGACTGTCGCATCCGTAAAGCTTGTTCAGCATCAAGACGTCGATGAAGGAAACGAATGGCGACCCAAGAGTTTCGCGATAGTACTTGTCATACGGCATCAGTGTCGGCTGTTGGCGGTTGATCGCAGCACTATACGTGAACATTAATGAAGAGAAGCTTGATACTCAAAAACAGAGTGAAATCAATAGCTAGCTATGCTTCTAAAAATCATAAGTTTGCGATTGCAGGCATTCAGAAAACTGTAGTCATTGGAATGATATTGCAAAAAAAACAAGAGAATCGTGAGTATTGAGATTGCTAGTGAGAATAATTCTGTCCTATGAGATGGGCTGACATAAAATTGATGTCAAAAGATATTTAGACTCACTCTGATGCACGGTAGTGCATTATGCTACCATAGTCGTAGCCCAGGTTGAAGTTATCATTGTCCTCTTCTCTCTGCCACGCGAATTGGCTCCGCCACTTCTCCTGAAAGCAAAGGTTATAACCGTCGATTTTTCCTTTTTGCCCGCATCTCCTCTAAAGTACCTCAATGTTGGCAAGGTTTACAAAAACGTATTTATCGCGATCGTGTCTGGACATTGTGTGATAAAATCCGAGGGTATGGCCGATTTCGTGGGCGGCGATGGAGCTGGTCTCACATCCGTCTGCTAGAGATATGTGTTGCAAGCTCCCTAATTTTCCGAGATTCGACCAACATCCATTCTTTGCTTGCACTACCAGCAGATCATGAGCTGGAAGTTTGTACATTGTTAAGGCAACACTAAAAGGCATTAGAATCAGACGAAAATTAGCCTCTAAACATGGTAACTAGAAGTAGTATTCAGAGAAATTCGAAAGGAAGATTATTTAAAAGTCGTAAAAATCGATTTGAACTGCAGCGAACGCCCATTATAAATACATGATGTTTTGAGTTGCCCAACAGGACTATAAAAGGAACGGTTGTCAAAGAAGAAAGCTTCCTCTATAAGAGCTTTCTCACTGTTCAGCTAAAAGCTTTCTCTCACAGTATGTTCCACTCTTGAAGGTTTTTGAATGCATCCTTTGCAGAAAGCAATTCACACTTGTGTTCGAAGTTACTCATTCACGTATGTGCTCACCTGCAGCGCTAGGATCCTCTCTAAACACAATACATGTGTCTTTTGACCACATCTCAGCTCCTCTCAGAAAAGCCCTCCTAGCATCTTCGCCTGTAATTTATTCTTGTTAAACGAATATCTAATTCACTTTGTCAGTAAAAGATTACTTGTGTCTTACTTAAAGTCGTGGTGACGAAGTAGTGGACTGTATGATTGCTCCAGAGCCTCACGCCTTCCTTGTCTCTAATTGCCTGACGTTTGGTGCGATTAATACCTTCCAGTTCCTCTTTGAGCTCATCGATTATTATCTTCCCTTGTAACCTTAAGCACATATTTTTGCTCTAATGGTAGCTCGTTTGTACGACATGAACATACTCATCGAGGTAGATGTCACCCTGGAAAAGTTTCTCGTCTATCTTGCTTTTTTTGTTGATCTCGTCAATGTAGTCTCCCTTCGGATTTAAGTGATCGTGCTCCATTTCCGGCAGTTGCTGATGAAATTGACAAATAAATCTTTTTCAATGACAAAGTATTATTTCAAAGTCGTCTATTCTACTCTAAAACCTGCACGGAGGAATACTTCTATAATATATGAAATGGTATGCCAAAAGCACTGCATGCTTACTAACAAGTCGAAGTAAAAAATGTCTAGCCCTGAAATTAAATTCGCCTTTTATTCAGATCGCGCATTATACCTTCGAAGCTTCCTCCGATCCTCAAACCTTACCTGTCGCTCAAAAAAAAACAAATCATTTCGCAAACTGTGGAGCCTATGGTTTGACCAATACCTTAGTCATTGTTGATATAATGGGAATTTATACCTCAAATTCTTCAAGCGTTTTTATTGCCTCAGGTGTGAGTTGGGAAATTTGAAGAATTTCATTTCCCATGTCTCTGATTCTTTCAATGACGTCCACTTCTGTTTTGTTAATGAACTAAAATAACAAGAGCAATCAGATGCTAAAAGCCACCAAGTAGACATAAATGAAATCTAGAACGAAACCTCTTCTTCGTCAACGGTATCGCTGGTGTGACCACTAGTGACACCGAAAACAAGTATCAATGGTATTAACCTCATCTTGAAATTTTTTCCAATAGTGTTTTAAATAATTTTAACCACTGTACTGCGATAAGTCAAGTATTTCAAAATACGACCAATTTGGCCAATTACTTATTTATGATTTCAACTGAGTGTTTTCACCGCTTTGTATTCAACCAAGGCTGAGAGGTTCCGGAATCAAAATGACTCTGTAATGTCTTCCTCTCCTCATCAAAACGAGGCACTATGTTAAGGGAACATCCTGCACTTTGGGCGATAATGAGTGATCGCGGCCTTCATTAAGAACTGTGTCTGTGATGAAAACAAACACTGCAGAAGGAAAGGTAGTTCAGCGATAAATTCTTTGTTTGAAACGCCATCAAACCGAAACACGGGCTCTGGGAACTCTTCTCTAGCGTTCACTCCCCCACCTTACACATTGACTTCGGGTCATTTGTCAACTGAACCTTACCGTACAAGGATGACTGAAGGCACACTGGATTAGGTCATAATTTATTTCGGCCGTTATTTAGGATTTTGCAGAACTACGAGCATCGGGTTGGGCATGTACTCATGACAGCAACATTCCACCCAGACCCATGGAACTTCCTACATAGCTGTATTCGGTGATACTGATATTAGTGACGGATTCTAAGGTACTTCAATCAGGCGTTAATTTGGGAAGTGTTGAACAGGTAAATCTATGATGAGGAAATGATGCGAAAGGATAACCACCAAGGCTATAGAAATGCGAGTGTGACGAACCAAAACGACGGCATCACTTTTATACACACATGCGATTTTCCATGGACACTATAAAGTATTTGATTTAGAAGGGCTGGAGAAACATCAGGCCCTCCACAACAGTATTGATGTCAACGCAGATTTCATGCATGATCTATGCTACAAGTTTAGGGCACAGCTCGCGATAGTTTCGGAAAATTCAGCTCCGGACGAAAAATGGAAGCGATAGCCCAAAATAAGGACGAAACGGAGAGGAAAATGCGAATTTAGACGTATGCAAAGCAGTGCATTGCGGTGCTTTGCATATCAAGGCATCAATAAATTATTAAGATTATCTGTAGTACGAGATTGTGGCGACAAAAGCTGGGGTGTTCGGACGAGCTGTCCAAAGTGTGTGTGAATTGCGCACAGCTGGCTACAGTGAGCTACCGGACACCGAACCTTGTATTGTTTTTGAATAAGGTTCGTCTTAGATTAGAGAGGAATGTCTGGAACATTTTTTTTGAGAACTGAACCCGGAACTGTGCATTCCGGATGACAATGTTCATAAGTTGTCGACGAACAAAAATTATAAAAGCTATTACTCTCATGCATCTTTATAAAAACATCGGATATATTGACTTGATAGCGATTTTACAGGCCCCAATTATTTAGCAGTTTATTTGGCTTACTCTGTTCGCTCGTGTGGAATTAGGACTCAAGCGCTTGCTCTGGAAAAAAAACTGCATTCTGTATAGCCCAAGTAGAATTAACAACAACGGAACGGGAATTAGGTGCCAGGTAAAATAGTTATTAGTTTCTGAACAGAATTCAGAAGCGCAATTGATCTTTGTGATATCAGGCGATATATCCGATGTTTTTTTATAAAGATGCATGAAAGTAATAGCTTTTATAATTTTTATTTGTCGACAACTTATAAACATTGTCATCAGGTACGTCGTAAATAGTTTCCAACTTCTCTCTTGCTTCAACCTCGGCATAGTTGTTTATGATTGAAATACTTTTGTGCCGTACGGGGTTGTTAGGTGGAACGGTTTATTTAGTCAACGGCCTAAGGTTTCGACGCAATCGCCTTCTTCAGAGGCCAGGGTTCCACCGCTTCAGCGGAGAAAATCCCCTGTCGCCACAGGCGACTTTCATTAGCGAACGACTGACTACTAACTACTGACAGTCGCCTGTGGCGACAGCGGATTTTCTCCGCTTAAGCGGTGGAACCCTGGCCTCTGAAGAAGACGATTGCGTCGGAACGTTAGGCCGTTGACTAAATAAACTGTCCCACCTAACAACCTCGTACGGCACAAAAATATTTCAATCATTGTAATCAGGAATGCACAGTTCCTGGTTCAGTTCTCGAAAAAGTGTTCCTGACATTTCCCTCTGATATAAGACGAACCTTTCTTCAAAAACAAGACAAGGTCCGCTGTCCGGTAATTCACTGTGGCCAGCTGTGCGCAATTCACACACACTTTGGACAGTTCGTTCGAACACCCCAACTTTTGTCGCCACAATCTCGTACTACAGATAATCTTAATAATTTATTGATGCCTTGATATGCAAAGCACCGCAATGCACTGCTTTGCATACGTCTAAATTCGCATTTTCCTCTCCGTTTCGTCCTTATTTTGGGCTATCGCTTCCATTTTTCGTCCGGAGCTGAATTTTCCGACACTATCGCGAGCTGTGCCCTAAACTTGTAGCATAGATCATGCATGAAATCTGCGTTGACATCAATACTGTTGTGGAGGGCCTGATGTTTCTCCAGCCCTTCTAAATCAAATACTTTATAGTGTCCATGGAAAATCGCATGTGTGTATAAAAGTGATGCCGTCGTTTTGGTTCGTCACACTCGCATTTCTATAGCCTTGGTGGTTATCCTTTCGCATCATTTCCTCATCATAGATTTACCTGTTCAACACTTCCCAAATTAACGCCTGATTGAAGTACCTTAGAATCCGTCACTAATATCAGTATCACCGAATACAGCTATGTAGGAAGTTCCATGGGTCTGGGTGGAATGTTGCTGTCATGAGTACATGCCCAACCCGATGCTCGTAGTTCTGCAAAATCCTAAATAACGGCCGAAATAAATTATGACCTAATCCAGTGTGCCTTCAGTCATCCTTGTACGGTAAGGTTCAGTTGACAAATGACCCGAAGTCAATGTGTAAGGTGGGGGAGTGAACGCTAGAGAAGAGTTCCCAGAGCCCGTGTTTCGGTTTGATGGCGTTTCAAACAAAGAATTTATCGCTGAACTACCTTTCCTTCTGCAGTGTTTGTTTTCATCACAGACACAGTTCTTAATGAAGGCCGCGATCACTCATTATCGCCCAAAGTGCAGGATGTTCCCTTAACATAGTGCCTCGTTTTGATGAGGAGAGGAAGACATTACAGAGTCATTTTGATTCCGGAACCTCTCAGCCTTGGTTGAATACAAAGCGGTGAAAACACTCAGTTGAAATCATAAATAAGTAATTGGCCAAATTGGTCGTATTTTGAAATACTTGACTTATCGCAGTACAGTGGTTAAAATTATTTAAAACACTATTGGAAAAAATTTCAAGATGAGGTTAATACCATTGATACTTGTTTTCGGTGTCACTAGTGGTCACACCAGCGATACCGTTGACGAAGAAGAGGTTTCGTTCTAGATTTCATTTATGTCTACTTGGTGGCTTTTAGCATCTGATTGCTCTTGTTATTTTAGTTCATTAACAAAACAGAAGTGGACGTCATTGAAAGAATCAGAGACATGGGAAATGAAATTCTTCAAATTTCCCAACTCACACCTGAGGCAATAAAAACGCTTGAAGAATTTGAGGTATAAATTCCCATTATATCAACAATGACTAAGGTATTGGTCAAACCATAGGCTCCACAGTTTGCGAAATGATTTGTTTTTTTTTGAGCGACAGGTAAGGTTTGAGGATCGGAGGAAGCTTCGAAGGTATAATGCGCGATCTGAATAAAAGGCGAATTTAATTTCAGGGCTAGACATTTTTTACTTCGACTTGTTAGTAAGCATGCAGTGCTTTTGGCATACCATTTCATATATTATAGAAGTATTCCTCCGTGCAGGTTTTAGAGTAGAATAGACGACTTTGAAATAATACTTTGTCATTGAAAAAGATTTATTTGTCAATTTCATCAGCAACTGCCGGAAATGGAGCACGATCACTTAAATCCGAAGGGAGACTACATTGACGAGATCAACAAAAAAAGCAAGATAGACGAGAAACTTTTCCAGGGTGACATCTACCTCGATGAGTATGTTCATGTCGTACAAACGAGCTACCATTAGAGCAAAAATATGTGCTTAAGGTTACAAGGGAAGATAATAATCGATGAGCTCAAAGAGGAACTGGAAGGTATTAATCGCACCAAACGTCAGGCAATTAGAGACAAGGAAGGCGTGAGGCTCTGGAGCAATCATACAGTCCACTACTTCGTCACCACGACTTTAAGTAAGACACAAGTAATCTTTTACTGACAAAGTGAATTAGATATTCGTTTAACAAGAATAAATTACAGGCGAAGATGCTAGGAGGGCTTTTCTGAGAGGAGCTGAGATGTGGTCAAAAGACACATGTATTGTGTTTAGAGAGGATCCTAGCGCTGCAGGTGAGCACATACGTGAATGAGTAACTTCGAACACAAGTGTGAATTGCTTTCTGCAAAGGATGCATTCAAAAACCTTCAAGAGTGGAACATACTGTGAGAGAAAGCTTTTAGCTGAACAGTGAGAAAGCTCTTATAGAGGAAGCTTTCTTCTTTGACAACCGTTCCTTTTATAGTCCTGTTGGGCAACTCAAAACATCATGTATTTATAATGGGCGTTCGCTGCAGTTCAAATCGATTTTTACGACTTTTAAATAATCTTCCTTTCGAATTTCTCTGAATACTACTTCTAGTTACCATGTTTAGAGGCTAATTTTCGTCTGATTCTAATGCCTTTTAGTGTTGCCTTAACAATGTACAAACTTCCAGCTCATGATCTGCTGGTAGTGCAAGCAAAGAATGGATGTTGGTCGAATCTCGGAAAATTAGGGAGCTTGCAACACATATCTCTAGCAGACGGATGTGAGACCAGCTCCATCGCCGCCCACGAAATCGGCCATACCCTCGGATTTTATCACACAATGTCCAGACACGATCGCGATAAATACGTTTTTGTAAACCTTGCCAACATTGAGGTACTTTAGAGGAGATGCGGGCAAAAAGGAAAAATCGACGGTTATAACCTTTGCTTTCAGGAGAAGTGGCGGAGCCAATTCGCGTGGCAGAGAGAAGAGGACAATGATAACTTCAACCTGGGCTACGACTATGGTAGCATAATGCACTACCGTGCATCAGAGTGAGTCTAAATATCTTTTGACATCAATTTTATGTCAGCCCATCTCATAGGACAGAATTATTCTCACTAGCAATCTCAATACTCACGATTCTCTTGTTTTTTTTGCAATATCATTCCAATGACTACAGTTTTCTGAATGCCTGCAATCGCAAACTTATGATTTTTAGAAGCATAGCTAGCTATTGATTTCACTCTGTTTTTGAGTATCAAGCTTCTCTTCATTAATGTTCACGTATAGTGCTGCGATCAACCGCCAACAGCCGACACTGATGCCGTATGACAAGTACTATCGCGAAACTCTTGGGTCGCCATTCGTTTCCTTCATCGACGTCTTGATGCTGAACAAGCTTTACGGATGCGACAGTCAGTTAGCGGCGTTAGTTTGAAAGTGCGGCGAATAGGGAGCTCACTTGAGCCACAACATAGAGACAATTCCCTCATAACGAGAGAGCGTATTCTTGAGTTCTGCTTGTGTGTGTTTGCTCTCGAAACAGCAATTTTTGAAATCTGTTAATTGCAATTGTTTTCAGAGTTGTGCGAGCGTAAGCAGATAAAAAATAAAAAAAGGAGGAATGAGAAATGTCAAAATGGTGGTTATCTTCATCCACTCAATTGCTCGAAATGCGTTTGTCCTGATGGATATGCTGGAGATCGATGCGATGAAAGGGTGCGAGAATACTTTCGAATGAGATTACGACATTGACTGTCATTTTTAGCCCAAAGGAAACCCAAGAGAGTGCGGAGACACATATATCGCATCGACAGAATGGAAAAACTTCACAGATCGTCTAGGAGATCCTACGGTTTATCGCCCTAAGGAAAACTATACAAAATGCTATTATTGGATTCAAGTACCTTTCGCAGCTTTAGCTAACCAGTGGTAAAGGGAATTCAGATACAATGGAAACCTTGCTTTCAGTCGCCTGAAAACACCGAAATTGAAATAGAGATTGTGAGCTTCTCTAAGTACCACGCTATAGAAGGTTGTCCGAACGCTGGTGTAGAAATCAAGACAAACGAAAACCATCAGCTCACCGGTTACAGGTGTCTTTTTTTGAGAATGAATAGAGTGAATTACTACTATTCCAGCATCCGTCTTCTATTTCCTTGCTCAGGTTCTGTTCTGCTAGCGCAGCAGGAACTAAGCTTCGCTCTTTCACTAATCGTGTCCCAATCATAACATGGAATAGAGTCTCTGAGTCAAGAGTGGTTTTGCGATACCGGCAAGGTAATATTATGGTGAACTATGTCCGATTCAACTGAAGTCAGGACGATCTGATTCAGTTTCGAAAGATGAGCCTCGATCAACTACATTAGGGTCAGAAACTCGCAGAATCACTCAACCTCCCACCACCTTTGCTCCTCCTCCTCCTATGCAAAAGAACAAGTGCGAGGACCGTCCAGAGTAAGTGAAAGTTTTCGCAGTAGAATTTAGTGTGAGTAAATCAATACGGCCTTTCCAGATGTCCGATTCATATCGCGAACGGATTCTGCTACCGCAAGGGTATCACGTATGAACAAAGGAAGACGTACTGTCCTCGAGGATGTCATCTTTGCGGCTCTCGAGGATTCTGATTTTTTTCTGGAATAAAGATAATTCCCGAATACGAGTTTCCGAGAGCAAACTTTGCCTCAAGTGAACAGATGCCTACCATAATTTTTGAGCATATTTTTTAAAGAAACCTTATTCACTTTTTGTGCGTGACCCACAACATATATAACATTTTCCAGTGTTGAATTCAAAGTCCTTTTTCCAAATCCTCTAAAAGGAGGTATATCGTAAACACTCAAAAAAATGCAGTTGTCTTGATAAATTTACAGGATTGGCGCGCCCGCAGGAAAGCCATAATATGATTGAAGAATCAGATACGGAGTTATCAGTTTTCAATTTTCTCGGTCAGCTTTTTCGCACAAGATCTGCAGAGTGGATTGCGTGATTCCTTACTATACGCTATCGATCATTTTTCGAGTTATCATCCCTCATCTCCTCTTTGTATATCATATTACGACACTTTATATCATACAAAACTTCATATCATGAAAAGCTCGTGATCAGAAAATGAACTTGAAACTAGTTTGAGGGCGTTGCGGCACCATCGGATTCGAAGAAAAATGCAAGTCGAAATTTCAGGAGCATTGCATCTAAACTTTTAGTGGCGATATCACATGGTAGTGAGTAACTATGAGCTTTTGCGAGTAACTCATTTTTTCGAATATAAGACTGCTCCAATGACAACGATTATTCTGCAAGAGCAAGTTTCATCAAGTGCACCCACACAATATAATTCAAAGGCGTTACCTGTTGACTTAGCAAGTACTAATTGAATAACGATCGTTTGGCTGGTGAGCAGTATAAGTTACTCCTGCACCAAGTTTTTGAGAACGATTGCTGCTGAAAACTTTATAATCTGCTGCACTTTCATTTGAGAAGGACAGCATACGGCGGGATTTCAATAATTTTCCAGACAGGTATAATTTATTTATTTATTACCTGCGACGTAGAGGCTCTAAAAAAGTTTAGATACTTCCGAGCGGGGAGTTGCTAGTGGTGACATAACATAAGCGCAAACTAATAAGAAAAAATCAGCAAATAAGAACAAAACAAAATAGAACAAAACAACCGAAAAGGTAAGAGACAGCACCAAACTAGCTCAATGCATGAGGAGATTTTTGAGACCAGAGGGTCAAACAGAGTCAAGGAAGGGGAAATATAAGGAGAAAGAGAAGGTGGAGGGGACGTACCAGTCAAGCAGCTGATCGGCAAAAGCCCGATAAGGAATACATCAGGGATTAGGATTCAGTCCAGGGGGAGAAGTATAGTGCGAGCCCTTCATGAGTGCACCTACAACGACCACTCGTGACACGGACCCGCACCAGTCGGCAATGGTGCCCAATCGTCACAGAAGGGGTCATAGGGGCCACGCGGAACTCCGAGACACGGGTATACAGACAGCCCACGTGGAACCGGAAGACTGGGTGAGTGCCACAAGCTAGCCGCTGGAATGCCCCCAGTCTGGACTTGAGAACTTACCCTCCTCCTTGAAATGTACATAAGATATAATATGAACAACGCGTCAATTAATGTTAAGCTAAGTATAACTTGGGTCGAGTTAGGGCAATAGTGCCTTGAAACCAAGCCACTTGACTGGAAAGCCCGGCGGGGTACAATAGGAAACATGATAAACAAAAAACTGCCGTTTTAGGAGACATCATCTATGTCGAGGAAGTTCAGTATGTTAATTTTTTAGTAGAAGTTTTGAACTGATTTGAGTCTTTGAGTCCCACGAGCAATGAGGGCAGTCACTTCAACCAGTTGGCTGTAGGACCTCTCTCAGCTCTCTGCGCCACTTGCCCATTTTGAGATGATGGATCCCAAGATGAACTGTTCGCCCAGAAGTTGGTCGAAACGTCCAGTATCTCGATGGTCTGTTACGAAGCTCGCTCCTGAGAAGTTTAAACGCTAGAATCAAATCAGATTGAATACGCCTATAGAAAAAGCTTCTCAATTTCAATATTTGGAGAAGAGCTTGATATGGGGGCAGCGCTCGTGGATAGTCCGCATTGGGAAAGACCCGATAGAATAGAATCCTGGTGAATGTTTTTATGTCATGATAATTATTTTTATGCCATACTTGTGGCTGCCCTGCCGTTCCGCCTTTGCTTTACAGTAAGGAGATTCCATTACTTCACTCCCTGATTGTGAGCAAAGTAGTGGGATGTGAGGCACTTCTTGGGCTCACTGTTGGAAAACACGCAGTGTGAATACTGTTTTTCGCAATCTATCACGACCTCTTCGTAGCCTACTTCATAAGCGCACAGCGACTGGATCGCACTTAATATCAAAGGATCTGAAACCAAATCTGCATACCTCAGAAAAAACATGACAAAACCGCCACTTAGATCTTCAATATTTACCTTCAGTAGTGAAAATAACAATTGCATTTGATGGCGGTTTCTCAACTTTCTGAAATGCATCTCTCTCGAGGGCCGTCTTTATATTTAAGATCTTGATACCCATAAGACCTGTTCTTGAAGTTTCCTCGGTAGCCTAACGACTCTTTCCACAGTATCATAACTTCGTCTTTTATTGTCTTTTACTTCCTTGCGGCGCAGCACTTCCTGATTCTACGGTAGAACATCAAAGAGAAAGTTAGAAATGCGATGATTACATAATGCATAAAAAAAGTATGTGAAGAGACTGCGAAATCGAAGTGAACAAGCAAATGCAATTTTAGAAGAAAGTACGATAACTGGACGGCGTGATCAGCACCCTTCTTATATATAAAGCCGTAACTTGTCGGTGTGTCGGTTTGTCGGTCTATCCGTCCGCAAAGACTTATGATTACGATGAAGGTAGTGATTTGGAAAATCAGCTCCCACAATTCCTTCTTAAATGTAAAGCAGAAACTTGGTGGTGGGTAGTTAAAGGCACTGTTCACAAAAAAAAATGGTTTCGGAGATTTGCACATTGTTCAAATTCGACGCCCCCTCTGATACCATTTGTGCAGGAATGAGGTCGGAAAACGGTCTGCATAGGGCACAATAAGGGGCCGGAGAGTGAGCCTCGGTCGCCCTCCGCCCCTCGCTAGGCTGACTGCGAAATCTAATTGCCGTTCATCACTTTCGCATTGGAGCGAATTCGCTGAAAAATCGATAAGCTGGTTGGCAAATTGCCAGTCTGCCAGTCAGATTGTCAGGCAAATTGGGTGTGATTTCTGCTATTGCAGACATTGCGCCGCCTTCGTACACTCGCCCGAACACTCCCTTAACCGCCGTTCTTCCGATGCGAAACTCGTCCAACCCCCCTTTCCAGCTCTTTTTTGACCCTTTCCATTTCTTTTTGCTCATCGTTTTTTGCGTTTTTTTTCGTTGTTATCGCTTTATTCTATAGTAGTTCTATCCATTTCCGTCATAAAGGGTACCCTAAATTTACCGTAAACGATGCCTTTAATGGAGGAGAGTGGAGTGAAGTGAGTGAGTGACTACAGCGGAGTGAAGTGAGAAATGTGAAGCTGAGCGGGTACTTCAAAATGTGATTTCGATCTGTAATAGCATCGTGTTATGTATGTCTAAACAAAAAAGTGTAGCTAATAATGTAGTTGAGAGGCTTTGTTTTACTTTCAACATTGCGTGCTAGGGATAAGGAGGTCAGCCCACTATTGTGCTCGACGGCCTAAGCTCCAGGAGGGAAGGGGCACCGGGGTGGGTTAACTACCATATTATGAACTATTCAACTCACACCCCATCATAACTTTAAGTTCGGCTAACCATCCTTCTTCGCATCAAAGTTTTCATGGTTGAATAAACGCGAAGCCACCTCCCCCTCCCTTCTCCGTGACTGCATCATTTTCTAACCATCCTTCAAAGGAAGGAATGAGGCACGGCGTAAGCCGGGCGACCCGTCTGGTAGAGTAACAAGCACTATGACAATCAAATAAATCCTGTTGATGTTGTTAGTGTGATTCTACAAGAGAGTGAGAGGCATAAAATGACCTGGTGCATGACCACTTGCATAGAATGTAAGCAGAATGTTATATGAGAATTACGAATGGAAGGGAGTTATGCGCATTGTGACTAAATAGAATAGTTTTATGGTTGTGCTCGTTATCTCGTGCTCTTTTCTTCTGAGCGGTGTCATTATGTGAAATATGAAGGTACATTAATTGATTCAACTGTTATTCTCCAACCCGTCTTCCCTATCGTCGTCGGCTATCCGTACATATGCGATCCGGCGAGAAGCAGATCTTACGGCAATGGTGAATGATGAGATATTTGAAAACCCAATTGTAAGGACTCAAGAATCGGTAGTACTGATGAGATGGAACTGTCGACTAAGTTGTCGTTCAGCCGGTGAGCATGGGAGCCGTGTGCTGCTGGAGTGACCGTTGGATGCAGCCGGTTCGATCTTGGCGAGATCCTCGAAGTGTGAATCACGTCTGTCCTACCTAGTCTGCGACCATACGTTCTTCAATAGAGTCATACGTGATTCATAACAAGGAGGATCTAAAGGGTCGAATGTAGCTTGAGGCAAGCGGATAAAGTCTAACCCCTTTTCATTGAGCTGTTTGGTATGGAAGGGTGAAGTATAGTTTCTCAACATTGATCAACCCCATTTCGAGATGCACCCAAGGAATCATAGCGGCTTTGAATGCGTGTAAGAAGGGCTATGCAGTGACTGCGGTGCCAATCCAGCTGCAAGCTCGTACATTTATCCTTCCAGACCATTGTGGACAACAAACAGATCAAGAGCAATGTAGGGACCAGTTGGTCTGAATTGCCATTAGTCTAGGATTTGATCCACGCACCGTACGAGTCTCAAAGCATCAACCGGCTTAGCCCTACATCAACGCTAAATTACGAATCATTTCTGAGTATTTCTACTGGCGAAAAGGAAAAACTTTAAAGCACAAGCCAGGACTAACAAGATATTAATAATGAGGCTTCAGGAAGAAAGGAATAGAGACTGTAAAAAGCTTTCCGAAATTTTACAGCCATTGACTACACAAAATTATAAAGTTGTTGAGAAGCCACCGATTTTCAGAATTCATCCATTTCCTTCTCTAGTGACTTGAAATCAAGATTAATTCGACGTTAATAGAGGCAAACTCAGCATTTGTTCATGAACAGGGTACATCATACATTTGAAGTGAAATGTGTTGCGCAAAAACCTGATTGATCAATGTTGAAAGGCTATTCTTCTCCTTTCCATACCAAACTCTTCAAAAAAGAGTTCAGACGATTATCCGCTTGTCTCAAGCTACATTCAACCCTTTAGCTATTCCTTGTTATGACTCACGTGTGAATCTATTGCAGAGCGCATGGTCGCAGGCAAGATATGTCAGACGTGATGGAATTCGAGAATCTCGCCAAAATCGAACCGGCTGGTGCTGCCATGCTCACCTGCTGACAGCATAGTCAACGATTCCACCGTCATCAGTACTGCCTTTCTTAAGTTTTTATAGCTGGGTCTTTAGTTATTCGCCTTTTACGTGGAGTATAATAGCAATTAGAATGAATATTTTTTAAAAGCTGTAGGATGATGCAATACAAAATGAGTGTACTGGAACTGCCATTCCCAATGACTTGTTTGTTATCGTTGCGACCGTGCAGTGCTCATCTGCTCCTCCCCTTTTCAACATTTCGTCAAAGACTATCTCGTCACCAGGATCATCAACTCAGCTTCACAACTTTATCAGAAACGCTATCAAAATAGAATTGTCAAATTTCTTCAAAACAAAAAAGAAATCATGGTCCCAACCATGCCAACGATTATGAACAGTCAAAGGTGCTGATTTTACCCACTTGTCCCAAATCAGTTGAGTCGAGCTGTCATGTAGCAAAGAATTGTAGCCCTGGACTAGGTCTACGCATTTGATCCTTGCTTTCACTAGGTAATTATAAGGGCAGCACATGGAATACTGTTCAGATTTCTGTAAGGGGGACAGACTCGGACAATTCGAAGTACCGTAATCCCTCTTGAGAAATGAATTCACCCTTGCATCTTGCACTATGACTAGAGGAGCCGCCGTCGGTGTCAGTCAGAGTAACCTTATAACCAGCAGGAATATAATTAACACTGACAGCGTCATACAAATTTTACGGCAATCGAAAGTAATGATTCAATAATAGCAATAATTTAATTATAGTAGTATAAAGCTAACCCTAAGTTCCTCGTAGTTTTCCTCGATTAATATGAAAGAAGAAAGATTCAGAATAATTCGGGAGGCCTTTCCGATTTGAGTAGCTGTATGCAACGATGTCTTTCAAGTCACCTACGGGATTTCTACATCGAGCTAGCTATTGTGTGAATAGCTGCAAACTTAATGGCAATGTACTTAAGAGGCAGAAAAGGGGCTCCTTCTAAAAATCGCAGATGATTTTTTCCATTAGTGGAGCGACGCGTGAATTCTTCGAAGAATGTGCTCAGTCATCATGAGACTAATTGAAGCGAACGGCATATTGCCATTGTCGCCCATAAAGCTAATTTGACATTTATCCAACGCCGAGGCTCTTTCAGTAATTGGTTCATGATTACTCCCACAGCTGTCAGTTACCGTATACCACAGGCTAACTTCATATCTTTTTGTTTTTCTCGAGGAATCATCCAAACATCTTTGCTACCAAAAGTCGAGTGGTTCAGTACCACAGATCGCTCAGAAGCGAAATTAAGTGATCAATTATCGCCCAGTCAAAGGCCCCATTGAGAGCCACCTTTCCAGGATATCAAATGCTCCTAAAAGTTCGTGATTTAAACTTTCGAAGAGGCTTTCGACATGTGCTGGCAACAACAAAGAACCGATTTATAGCGATTCACTCGGTGGTTTATGGTTCATATGCGCTGACCGTGCTTGTCACTTTGACCTTCAAATAGTTGCTCCCACACGGACTTCTTCGAAGCTCAGAAAATTCCCTTGCTTTTGTGTTACCTTGTTCCCTTTCTATCGTCTAATTCCTTCACTTATGTTTGATTACCATTGTCTTCACCTCCATTCAGATGATCTCTAGTTGTTATTAGCACCCTTGTAATGATCATGGGATCTGCAAACAACCGGAGATGATCGGACCTTAGGAAAGAGAGATGCTTTCCCGTTGGCATTCCGGTCTAGTGGAGGATAAAAGGTCACGGTGACATTTGTAAGACATGCCTACCGTCAGGCAAACAGTCGGGAGAACCAAGTTCCTCAGAGTGGATTGTGGATAACCAGAGCTGCGCCAATGACAGTAAACCGATAAACCAGGCCTCTTCATCTTTTAAAGAATCGAAATAAACAAGTCCTACCCTCTTCTTTCGCCTGGAACGGACCTCCAATGGCCACAGATTTCGATCCCTTGCTTTTTTAAAGCTCCACAAGCGGCCTTGTTTAATTGAACTATGAAAATTGCCCTTAGTTTTTGGACATTCCAGACATCCATCTCGAGCTTGTACCAGAAAAAGAGGGAGATTCTCCATTATCAGCTTCTATGACTCGAATTTGTCAATATGTCTGTGATGGATGTGTCCGCGAGATAACTAATGATAACAGTAGGTAATACAAAGTGATCGAGTGAAATAATCTGATTATAGGGAACCGAATAAAAAGCATGCCATGAGCTGTTCAAAACAATTCAGATAGTGTCAGTTGCCAGTTGAAAGCTATCCCCTTCCTGACGTCCAAGGTGATGACTAGCATTTACTAGTCTATACCTAACAATTTCCGGGAAGGATACAGTAATCGTCTTTGGGAACGGGGTCGATTAGATTGTTAGCTGCTTGCACGACTTATGTAGCCGTGCATTAGGCGTGCAAGGGTGCTGTGCGCAGCGTGAACGCTGACACATCCCCATGTTGCTCATTATCCGGCTTACCTTTCTGTCAATTTGACACCATCTAATCCGAGCTTGACCTGAGCATTTGCATATATCACTTTGATGCCTAGGATCATTTTTCGATTTAAACGGGTCCATTGCCATTGTTTCTTTCTTTATTTATGGCGAGAAATGCTCCCATTTCCATGAAGGGTACCCAGTGGCGTGCCCATATGGGCAATAGGATGTCCTGATCTCTCCCTCAGTTCTGAATTTTCTTTATCTCCTTCTGCTGTTCCTGTTTTATTTATGGCTCCCCCATACACGTTCATAAGTGACTCCGGACAGTTCTGAGTGGGAAGGGTGGGCCGAAGAAGATCACGAGGGACCATATGACAGGCCCCATGCTCAAAGTCAGCTGTAGCACCTGTTTCGCTTCCCATGTTCGTGTTCCCATTAGCCATCTTGTGAGTAACGACGATTCCGCGATCTGCCCATTTTAATTAACTGTCTTTTCTTATTTACACTATGTAAAGCCTGAAAACGAGTTTCACGGAGCCCGACGATACTCGTCGTCAGTTCCGTCAGTAATTGTTATTGCAAGCAACGAGCGGGATTCGCGGATCCACGGGCGGGTTACCGTAATCCTCACCTAGGTGGGCGTGGCTGCTGGGTGGAAAGCAGCACGGCCTTACGTCTCAACGGGGGCTAATTTGAGGGTGTTCCCCACAAACTCGCTGTGAATTATATAGCTCCTTAATGCTAGAAATTAACAGGCGAGAGATGTATTTCCGTTTCTTGTCGAATTCACTTGAATTCGTTATCAAATGCTAACAATGCTCATATAAAGTGATCACGCTTGACAGCACCCAGCTTCAGCTCTGTTAACAATTATGTTTTCCCTTCATTTATTCGAATCTCTACCTTGTTTTTTCATCATCGCTTCGTTGCTTCCACTAAGAATAGATCTATGATGAACAGCAAACCATGTAGAAATACTATCAGTGAACATTCATCGTTTTTTCTACGGTTTTGTTTATTGCTTAGAGGTTTTTCCTTCTTGGCAAAGTCGCTCTTTCCTTCTGGTATTCGCTGTCAAAACGATTTTGAATAAAGTGAATTTAGGGACATTTTGATGGATGAAACACTGAAACGTCTATCGTCACAGGGAATGAGCTCAACATCCCGAAAAGTGCTCAGAAATGATCTGTCTGCATCGAATTCTGACGAACCAAGTGAACCCACGACATGCAAATTCAACATTCTCGACCTACTCGAGACTGATCAGAAGAAGTAAACGTTTATTCGTTTTTTTTTTGATAATTTCGAACCTTCCTACAATGTTACCCATTCCAGTCTTTGCCGTTTTTCAGCTTACCCCATACGTCCCCATCATCGTCGGTGAGCACAGACGAGGAACCGCCAATGATGTTCGATTCAAGATTTGCATTCCCTCAGTTGGCAGCACTATTCCAACACAGTATTGGACCCCCTGGACTATTTGGAGCTGGGCTACCTTTCATACCGTGGATGATGCCGACGACTGCCGCTGCTCCATCCGTATCCAGCACTGCCTCACCCAAGATGAAATCTGCACAGAATCCAGGTTAGGTTTTTTCCAGGTTCGACTTGTTTCTTGGCCACCTTCAGCCCTGTTTCTTCAGCTTCAGCGGCTCTAAGTTGGGTTTTTCCATCAAAGACCGTTCCATAAACGATCGCATTCAAATGGGGACATTACTGAATCGAACAGTCTCCCAGCGGAACAAGTAAAGGGCAGATTAAATTGCAGGTCATTGGAGCATGGTATTGGGAGTTACCTCATAACCACCTCACCCTCATCTCTTCCGAAAATGTATGATGGTACAAGAAAGAACCTCGGAAACAAAGGACTAACGAGATAAATTAGGGTGCTCATTAAGAAGTTCGCGGCGAGATCTGAAGTATTTAGCCAGTGAACTGCACCACCGTAGTATGCCGTTGAGATATACATCTACCACCCACAGATGACAATTACTATTGTCATAGCGCTGTACCCTTTGATTACAACACATTACCTATCGTTTTTCAATATGCTCCCTGCTCAGAGGTTGGATGGGCTCCATGTACCGTCTGAAATTTTGTCAACTCCGTGGCGTTCTCGACATATCGTAACGTGGGGTTCCCCTCGATGAGCTAAGCCCAATCGCTGAGGATCTTTTTTGTGTGTAAAGAATGAGGCGCTCATATTGTGAACGTACATTAGAACGAATTATCACCGAACGCTTTTAACGAGAAAAACGGCGGTCCACTTAACACATTAACGCACACTGCTTTGGGAATCCGGGTTGCGATTAAGAATGAATCTATTAGGCTGAACGAGGAAATCTTAAAGCAGACAACAACGGATGAGTATTCGACAAGCATTCAGCTGAGTATAGCCATTTCCTTGGATAAAGACGGGAACAATTATCATGCACATGCGGCCTGAATCATCGCCTTTTTTTTACAAACTTTTTTTTTGAAGCCGATTTGTACTTGAGAAACGTGAACACGGTAGTAACCTAGAGGAGACAGATAAGGGAAAGTTTCAGATAGTTAATCAAACTAGGATCGAAGTGGACCTCTCGATGGATGGGAGAACATCACCAGGCCTACCCCTGGGGTATCTCATTTACCCCGTGCACTGTAGCAACCTACCACAGTAAGTCTGGAACGATATCCATGGGAGCAGAAGATGAAACGAGAGAATACTTTTATCTTCATGATGAGCCAGATAGCCTTCCAAAAGCCGCTGTACATCAATTAATAGGAAAATAAGAAAATATGTTGTTGCTATAACTTCACAATAGAAAATTCAAGAACTTCTGAGAAGGCTCATTGCCCTTGCAGTTCTACCCCAACAGAACCATCGAAACAAATTGATTTAGGTTGTCATCTAGAGATAAGGCGAGAGCAGGCTTATAAGAAAGATAGAAGCCGGCTGATACAAGATTTCAGGATGAGTTAGAGAATTTGCAGTCATTTTGTATCCCGTGCTCGTGTGAAAGTCCGATATAGAATGAGGTTTTGGTCGAAGGCCGTCTTGGGAACCTAAGCCTACGCACTCAGTCTCTGTTCCACGAATGCTCACAAAAATGCAATTATCACTATCATAAAGTTCTTAAGTTTTAAAGTTTTCGGCGTTAATCAATCCCGTCTGAGGGATGCGCCCCCGCACTCGACTTCCATACAGAATCGTAGTGGCGTGATGAGTGCGTATGTGGCCTATACAATGACTTGCGGTGGCCAGCCGATGTACAAGTCAGTGCTTTTATCCTCCTAGACGAGTCTGGTACCAATTTGCCTACCCCGGGGGGATGGAAGGCTTGGTCGACCTGGGCGGGCATCGATCCGGGATTCGAATCCCTGACCGTGCGTGTGATATAGTGCGCCACTTGCCACTACACCACCTCTGCCCTATCACTATCGTACTTAAAAAATACTTCATATTTCAGGCCTTGGACAAGACACAACTACAAGTTCCCCCTATTCTATTTCACAAATACTACTCGAACACCCAAATTCAAGTGAAGAAAAGGTTCTTTTCTTAGTCACAATCTCGTATTTATTTCTCACTGATTGAAATCAACTTCAATATTTCAGGTGAAATTTGGACGTCCCGAAGGACTTCCGAAAAGCGGGCAAGGAGAGCCGAGCTCTCCAGATTCCGATATCGAAGAGCAAGTAGAAGACTGTGGTGAGGCGTTAATTCTGTACAGCAGAAGTCATTAGTAAATAATAAAGAAAGGAGGAGAAGCCGCTTTGCACGTTTATGAATAGAAAATTCGAAACCATTCACAATTCAAAATCTTCATTCTTGTATATCAAACCATTTTTGCCCGAGCTCTCTATTGCAACAACACTCTCCATAGCTGTCGATATTGAGGTCCATGAGCTGCCTCGGTCTTCCTATAGACCAGATGACCTCAGAACAGTTCCACCGCCGACCATTTACACTTTTTTTGCACGTTCTTGACTACTCGTTGTTCCATTTTACGGTTGTTGTGGGATTTAACGTCAACACATTTATAAGTCACCGATAAGAACGGTTGACCCCATCCTACAACTTGTATGACTGTGTTGCGTTTGTCATATCTCGCTCTGCTCGGAGCTCAGTTCCGCTTCTTCCACTTGGATGGAATAGTTTTTTCGGCAAGCAGAAAGATAGCCAAGCGAATCTCTAAAAAAAAGGTACACAAGGTATAGCTGGGTCATGTCGCGGCTCATCTGCTACAACTCGCTGCAGTGATTGGCAGTTATCTCGGAATTAAATGGTGCTATCATACAACGATTACAGCTACTGCTCTCCTTTTTTCGTGAATTGAGGATTTTCCTGAGGTCCGCAAAATTGCATTGTATTGTAAGTTATAATTAGAGGCTTAACCGAGACCACGATCTAGATTGGAACATGAACGAATCGCCACTGGTCGATAATACGAATCATTTCATAATTTCTCTGAAGTCAGCAACTGCTCTAGGAATGTGAATGAAGTAGTAGGGAGCTGTGACTATGTCTTGACTGAGGAGTCTCTGACTTGCAATCAGCACCAGCACTCGCTCGGTGGCCATTGGGAGGGGTTTGCGCTCCAATTACGTTTCTAGCACCATCTCTGCCCTTAACTCATGATCATGAAAGTGAAATTCCGTTAGAAAAGTTAATTCAAAGTCAAAATCAAGAAAAGTCACCAAACATCCTTAATTTAGGTGATGCACAAGGCAGTGATGACGAAACTTCTTCGGATCCGAGCAATGTGAACCGGAAGAAGAAGACTCGAACGGTATTTAGCCGGCATCAGGTGGGGGCGTAATGCTGCAGAGGCGTCTAGGTAACGGCCACAATCCCACTTTTTTTCAGGTATCTCAATTGGAAATGATGTTCGATATGAAGCGTTACCTCAGTAGTCAAGAAAGAGCCCATCTAGCCCAGAAACTCCATCTAACCGAAACACAGGTGGATCTTTTTCGATTTCATTGTTTCCCATGAGCCTATCATACTACCTAGACTTATCGTGAACCAGTCAGGGACCGGTTATAGAAATTTTATGACCTCCATTATGATGTTAGGTGAGATTCACTGTATTTCTTTGCCGATTTGAGCTGACTCTGCTGAAAAGGTTTGAATTCTGTAATCGGCTTCGATGATTTCCCGAGTGACTTACCACTTGTGGATGCATTCCCAACACCTGCTTTTTTCAACTATCAAAACTCTGCTCTTAACACGCTGCCTAAGCTTTGTTTTCGCAGCAAGCCTTCCATCCAATGCCTTTCGCTGCTGTTTTCCCTGATGCTCACATTCACCATTACCCGCTCAGCTAACAGCCTACTAGAATACCTAAATCTTGTTGAGCCATGTTGTCAGCAACCCTCATATCAAAGCAGAACTGATATGATTTTTGGGTAGATGCCAATCTGTGTTACCTCAATCATAGGCTCGGTTTTTTTGAAACTCATTCGAAGTCAGTTTATTAGAGCTGCACTCCGATACTTAGAACTATTAAGTTTTTAGTTTGGTTCGAAATTTGTAACAGTAATGACTTTTACTTCTTAATGTTTAGCTGCACTTTTGATGGATTTCACAGATGGTCCTCCAGCTTCTAGGAATCCTTGAAATCCTTTTCATATCGCTTAGTGCTAGTCACTGTAATTACAGCACTTTAATACTTTCACTTCAGGACCTTATTTCTAACTAAAAAGGATTTATTCTGAACCGGAAATCAATAAGAATCTAGAAGGGTGATTAGCTAAAATTATTTGGGATTGCAGGAAGGAACAGTGGAGTGTGACAGACAGTTTGATTTGACTGATCATCGCTGGGGTCATGGCTGAAGGGGTAGCAATCATTGCGAAAACTTTTGATTCCCAATCTAGATTTACTGGTGTAGACTACAGATAGGGCTGTTCGGAATGGTTCCACATATGTTCACATGTGGTTCCTTGACTGCTGGACAAGTTCCTGAAATGTGACCCTTCTAGGAACAAACTGTTACCCTCTTTTTTTCGAATCAGTTTGTCCATAAGAAACAAGAGGAATGAGGGACTGTGAGGTTCGCACACTATGACAGTTGGCACAAAAGGGCCTTTCTTAAGAGAAGGGCGAGGAGATTAGGCAGAAAAAGAGGAACCATCGATTATGGCACGGTGTTGATAGACGAGAGCCGATAATAGCGACCATGGCGTTACTGTAATTGGAACTTACAATTTTGACGTGCAGCTTTTGAGTGAAGATAATATGGTAGCCCCATCATTACTGGCCCACGTGAACACATCCGGGCTCCCACGACTTTTTAGCTTAATTCATTTTTTGAAAATCGTATGTAAGGGTCTCTGCCCACTATACATTCTGGTACAATCCAGAATTGCAAGTAGAGGAACCAGACCAAGAAAGGCACATATAAGACAGGACCTCCAGGGATGTGAAAAAAGCTGCAGAATGAGAATGCTATGCCTGTACTGCCTTCCTTGTTTCAGGTCAAAATATGGTTTCAAAACCGACGCAACAAGTTCAAGCGGCAGGCCGTAACCGATGACCCAACTGCAGCCCTTCAAATGCATCGAGCAGGTCTATTCGGGCATTCACTCTCCACATCTGATAGGCTTCCAACGATGTCGTCAAGGTAGGCATCTTCAAAAATATTTTCTTCAAAGGGTGCAGAGGCGCAGATGTTCACATCCAACAGCTTGATATAGATCAGCGTTTTGATTTTCCATGCAGGCCAGCCTTACTGAAAGAGCCTGACGATGTGGACTTAATGACACGGGGTCACTCTTACTTCTTCGTAAGGGTAGAAATCTTCCGATTAAAGTATGTCGCGTGAAAGGTATTTCCTCATTTTGAGCGAAGAGTTCGCATAGTTTTTGTCGAAATTTTCTGCATAGTCAAATGACTTTCATAGTTACTTTGAAAGGATGAAGAAGCACTAGCGCGAAATATTCGAACTATGAAAAAGCCAGCATTGTTTGACGTGCTCGAGGAATTGTAAGTGCGCAGTAATTGAAGTTACCATTCAGGACAGTCGAAAGAAGTTTCGATAGATTCGTCCTTGTAGCAAACCTGCACACTCCTGCAGAAACCTCGGAAACTTCTAAAAAAGAAGACTATAAAGTGATTATACAAAGAGGGATAGGATAGTTAGGGCGGAGATGAAAAGATGTGAGAGCACAGGACCTTGTGGTCATGCTAAGGTCAACAGGTGGTCGAATGCGCACCCAGATATATCCAAGATCCCATTAAATCTAAGGCGTAGGGCTTCTCATCCAAGGTTGGTTGATGAATGTCAACCTTTTCGAACTCTTCCCTGTTTTCAAAAAGCTCCCCGATACGTCTCCCTTGTAACTTGATACAAAAAAGGAAATGCAGGAAATGGGTCAGTAGTTTTTGCTGTCAAAATCAGTTGCGGGGGATTTCGTGCTAAAAACTTCAAACAGGTCGGAGGTAATCAGCTGTCCCAGTTTAATCAGTTAACTTTTCAGCTTGTTGTCAAATCCAGCTGGTTCATCATTATCGCTTCGCCCTTTGTCAATGCCTGCAGTCAATCCAGCAACAGCAGCTCGTTTCCTTTTCGGAACATATGGAGCCATAGCAGCTGCTCATGCGCAGCAGATCATCTGAACAGTACTCGGAGTTCTCCCTCCTTTCTCTTGCATCTCATCATCAAGCCTCTCTTCCACTTCTGAATCTATTCGGTCTCTTTCATGCTGCAATATATAAATCCATACTGTGTGTATCCAATTCTTGCCGTTTCTTGTGATTTCATTTGTTTCTTAATCATCCTATGTGTATCTCCCTGTGCGTTCCAGATAGCACACTTCATTTTGTGCTATTATTTCGGATGAATATAAATCTGATCTGGTTCTACTGCTATTCTGGTAACTTGAGAAGAAATCGCCCAATCAAAAATACCATGCTCCTTTCCAAGATGTTACTTCCACGGGACAGTACCCTTTTTGGAGTTTGTACATTTTGCCCAATATCGAGTTGCATAACAATAAGGGAGATGAATGATCAGCTTGTCTCAAAGTCTATTCAATACACTGATATACATACCCGAATTTTTCCTCTTAACAGCAACAATCTGGTAGGAAAAAAGAATCAGAAAGGGGTGTATGTTGTTTGGCGCGGCCCCTCCCGTCGCCCCGCCCATTCGACGCGGTTTGTGAGCTGGGCAACTCGTCCGAGTGATTCAACCTCCTAACCATGCTAATCGGGGGACCCACTGCCCATCCAGCTAATAGAAGCCCGATTGATGACACCGTTGCCTAATAGTAGCAGCTTAATCGATCGGGCATCTATCAGTTGGATGGGCTGTGGGTTGCTCGATCACCTGAATGAGTTGTCCAGCTCGCAAACCGCGTCGCGTGCGCGATGGAGGGATCGCGCCAAACGACTGCCTTCCACTTGTCTGCATCAGACTGCTCCGCCCTTCAATACCCGAATCCATCGCAGATTGTGCCTTTGATATTGTCTGAATGACTAATTACGGTACCTTTGTACAATAGCGCTCAAAAGTCTTCGGTGAAGTGATTCTTCAGCCGTATTTTTCAGTCTTAACTCCTTTCCTACTAGATCTTATCATGCGAAATTTCTCTATACGGAGCGTGGGTGTATTGTGAATATTTGCCACTATTGCCTGCAATCTGATCATGCTCCAAATATTCCAAAGAGCATGAACTCAAAATCGACTGAAAATACAGATCATGGTCCTTCTAGAATCTCTTCCCTTTTTGTCCTGTCTAATAAGTACGAGCGGTAAGCCGCACACAATAGATGAGAAAAACGCTCATAAGGTGGGAATAGGTGCAGATGTCAACAACTTTAGTTTTAGCAAAATCTGCTACCGGAACAAACCCCTTGCTCTATCTGTGCTTCGCAGTCAAATAGTGTTGGGTAGGGTGAAATATGCTTTAGTTGAAAATATCCAAATTTTGCGCGATTTGGTCGACTAAGAAAAAAGTTATGAACGGAAAAGCGTCAAAGCATTTCAACGAAAACTTTCGAGCGCTACTGTATGTGTAACTTATGAAAGAATGCGATCTGACGCAGATTAATTGACAATCAAGAATCAGTCATTGGCCTGTCTTCATGACAGAATATCTTATTGTGGATTACTGGTTTCCGAGGGACCGATAGATTTGGAAAGCATCCTGAACCTCATGATACAAACATTCTCGCTGAATCTCAGGCATGGAAACCTCAGAGCGGTGGGACGTGCTGAAGTTGGTGAAACTCTTCTGTATCATAGCAAAGGTTTGCTGCTGGTTTCGGCTGAAACATGGGTGTCCTCCTAATTCAGTTGAACAGATAAATAATTATTATTTATAAAGATATGGCAGGCAGGCATATACAATTATATTCGAGATCTATCTGGTACATATCAAAGATAAAGCACCGAGAGGGAGCGAAAAATAGAGGAGCGCTATCAAATGGTAGGACGGGATTCACTTAAGCGTATACACAGACACCTTTTGAATTTCGGATGACATTCGTTGGACATCCACATCCAAATGCTCCTATATCCGGATCGTAACTGCATGGGGAGTCTTCTGGGCAGTCCTTGGCGTGACGTGAACAGTAGTCTGAAATGAAGAACTCACATTATGATAGCTTCTTCGATCTTAGGCCAGGTTCAACAGCAATTCTGATTAATGGTCGGTTGTATTCAAATGCTTTGTATCGGAGCTCGAATCACTACTTGTTCACCATCGCGCCGTGCTCCTTCCTCCTTACACTGACGGAATTCCGCTATATCGGCTGATCGCCTTTTCGCATTTGTGGAAGTGTTGATGAGCTATGGCTAGAGAACTTCGGAAATGGCTGGAGAACTTCGGAAAAGGCGACGACAAGTGATTCTCGAAGGGGGTCAGGGAGAAAGGGTGGGGTACCAGCAAAGCTTCGAAATAACCCCCTCCCCCTCCCCCAAGGATTTTACTCTCTAGAAATCTAGAAAATCCCTCGATATCCAAGATTCCATCCTACATGTACCGTGAAGTTGACAATACCCTAACAGAATGAATATGGTAACGAAACAATATTCAGCTTACAAAGGATCTCCTTTGTTTTTTTAGTATTTGAGAGGTGAAAGGGAAAGGAAAGGGATCTAGAAAGGACGAGTCCCCATTTTACCCCAGTGGCGGTACTCAGTACTCAGTGAACCGCTTAACCAGTCATATGGACCGTGCGCTTAGAGGAGCCAAAATAATGAATCATGACTAGTCTACTTGTAACCTTCGTCGCTGCTGTCGTAACAGTCTTGTTTCCCATCCATCACTGATTGCCCATCTATGCATTCCCCGCTTATACAGCGAAACTGTCCTCTGTCACAGGACATTGGGATTTCTAAAAATCGCTCTCTTACAAAACATTTCAGAAATGAGCGAAGAACATTGGAACTTTACCGGTAGGTCTCGTTAGCTTGAGTTGCGGCAAGGTTGTCCTCAAGCGCATTGCTGTAGTTGTTGGAGCAGCTGAAGACGTCATCATAGTCGTAGTAGTCAGTTCGGCTGAGCTTGAAGTAGGTTGATCAGTTGAGCTCGCAGTAGTTTGTTCAGTTGAGCTTGGCTCCGGTGTAGAGCATGGTATAAGTTTACACGGCTCTGCAATTTGAAAGATATCCAACAACGTCTTCAATCTTCTACTACTCTATGGCTCTTAATAACACGAGAGAATCGCTTCTGGGAGTTGCCACAAAGCTGCACTAAAGGGCTATCGGTATACATAGTATGTAGACCCATCTTTGTTTACGAATATAGTACGCATGTATACATAGGTCTATCCATAGCGTCTGAGGTGGTGTAGAGGCAAGTGTCGAGCTATCACACGCACGGTACGAGAATCGGCTCTCAAGATATTCGCTCATGTCAACTAAGCCTTCCATCTCTCCGGGGTCGATTATTTGGTGTCAGACTCGTCTGGTAGTATAGAACAACTGTCTTGTAAAGCGCCTCGTTATTGTATAGCCCAAACCCCATTCAATTCGCTGGTGCAATTCTGAATGGAAGTCGTGTGCGGGGGCGTATCCCAATCATCGTGTGTGCTGAGCATTTGATTGTCCCTCTGGGAGGAGATGAACCTGAAAAACTTCTTGTGACCTTGTAGAGATGCTGGTCGAAACAATACAGGACAAGTTCCGACCCAATTCAATGAGCAGTGTCAGTTTTCAATGGCGAGCTCGTGAGCCCAGACGCGTATCATGCCAAACTCCTCGTCGATGTTCGTATAAACTCTGAATGGACAGACTCTTCGAGACTTCTTTCTGACTATTTTACAGCATGGCAGTCAAAGGAGAACAGCATCTCAATACCGACTCGGACCATCGTTTAGTCAGACCAACAGGTTCGTGCAAGAATAGGAGTAAGGCTTAAAGGGAAACGGAGAAGACAAACAGCATACCATTCACGATATACATTCTTCGACGAGAGGATGAAAGCGCACGCTTCCACTGCAGATTTTTTTGCAGGATATGGAAGTACACATACTAATACTAGAAAGCCTTTTCTGTTTTCTGAACCGTTGCTAAAAATGCTTCAGGACGAAGTCGAAGCAAATACCGATGAGGTGGCCATCAATTCTCGGTAATTCGGAACGGATTAAAGGCACGGTTCACGATAAAAAAGGTTACTGAGTTCTTTCTTTAGGAATACTCAGCGCCCCATGGGTGGTAGAAGGGACCCTCTCGCTCCCACAATCTCGGCGATTAGGGCATAGTGGAAGCCCCGTTGCTGCCGTAGTTCGCTTTCCCGCCCCTCGATCGGTGTCACGTTAGACGAGTGTCGAGACAATACCGATTGCAACCACTCGTTCTAGGACCCACACACAATCAGCTGATTGCCGAGTGATGAGGCGATGTTTTTCTCCCATTCTTTTTTCCTCTGTTTTTCTTTTTGCTGCCGCGATCCCTTATTCAATTTCCTACTCCTAGAGGTTGAAAAAGGTGAGCTACTTTTGCTGTTACTAGGGTTTTTTTGTTAACTTATGCTTATAAGTAAATGAATTTTTTCTTACCATTGTCACGCGCGCACACCCTGAAACACACTGTTTAGCTCGTCCGGGCGCCCCACCTTCTTCAGTTTTCTTGTTTCGTTCTCGTCCAGCCCCCTTTATAACGGTTTTTGGAAGCCTTCTTCTCACTCTGGAAACACCGATGCACGCTGTTCCTTCACCTCAGTCGCACTAGTTTCGATCTTGTCTTCCATTTTTCATCATAACTGGATTACCCAAAATTACCGTGAACTGTGCCTTTGAACAGTCAAAAGCGATTATCGGAAGTGTGCGGCACGGCACAATGTGAGAAGCAGCTGAGAAGTCAACAAGTCAACAGACTTCAAAACAACATTTATCAACATACGTCCTGAACCCCTGTTGAGAAGTTGACGAAAGCAGATGGCTCCATAGTTGGAAGCCGCAAATGTATGGACGAACAGAATTTCTAAATCTGTTTCTCGAAAAAAAGTGGAAGTCGTTGCAGTGAAGTCCAGTCGTTTACCATGTCATTCAAATACAACAACGACGCTCTCCAAGTTTAAAAGTGGGAAATTCCTGAAGCGCAGACGACAACCGAAAAGTGGCAGAGCGCCCTCGAAAGATCAAAATAGAGCAGAATAATTTATTTATTTATTTATTTATCCATGGACGCAGCGTGACTGCGTGGTAAAACACAACCAACAATGAAATCAGATCATACAATCTTCTCGATAAAGTACGCATCAATTGAGTGTGCTAAACTATACTACTAAAACAATGATGGAAACATTTGATAGATATCAATTAGAACAAATATGGACATAGTCATGGCAATCAATCGTACCTTACCGGATTTCAGGGAATTTCTGCTTTGACTAAGTTTATGGCTTTGCGGCGGAACACCCCGAGAGTCAAGCGCATGATATTCTCATCGTAGATTTTATTCAACAAAGGTAGCACTCTAATAGCGAAAGATTTTGCTCTGACTTGTGTTCTCACTATAGGAAACCTTATTTTGACCGTGCTCCCTCTAGTCCTCGATTTCACCAGAGTGAAAAAAATCAGCAGAATCCACCGCAACCCTCCCTGTCAGAATTTTGAAAGCCATAACGAGATCGTTAACATGCCTTCTATGCGTCAAAGAAGGTAACGCATAACGATGGCGCCTTTCAACCCCACTAGGCAGAGACTTGAAACTTAAGGCGGAACAACGAAGGATAAGCTTACGTGTAAAACTGTTTTGTACACTTTCCAAAAGCTGCACGTCTTTTTTCTTGAAAGGAAAGAACACGGAGGTACCAGATTCCACGATTGGTCTCACATAAGCCTTGTATGCTTTTAGTAAGATTGCGGGGTTCTTTGATTGTAAAGTCTTGAAAAGGTTGTAAATTCTATTGTTTGCTCTAGACACCAAAGCCTTATAGTGCGAGTCAAAGGCAAGCTTGTTCGACATGACAAATCCAAGATCCCTGACTTCGTTCACTGGTTCCAATACTACAGAACCAATTTTGTAGCGTTGGATAAGGCTATTATTCCCGATGGAGAATACTTTGGTTTTATCAGGAGCAAGGGGTAGCTCCCATAGTTCGGACCAAGAGACAACATGGTCGATGGCCGCTTGCAGCATATCACAATCGGAGAGGCTCTCAATAACTTTGTAAAGCTTGATATCATCAGCGTACATGGCACACGATACTTGATATCTAGCCACACAAGTGGGAAGGTCAGCAGTGTACGCAAGGAAAAGAGTCGGAGACAGCACCCCACCCTGGGGAACGCCACTGGGAATCTTACGTATAGAAGAGAGCTTGCTCCCGACCCGTACCTGATACGTGCGTCCGGAGAGGAAGGATTCAATCCAGCGAACAATCAGTGGATAAACCCCAAGTAATTCCAGCTTGTGAATCAGTTTTTTATGCGGTACCCTATCGAAAGCCTTGGCGAAGTCGAAATAAATTACATGAACTCGTTTTCTGGCGTCAAGGGCTCTGGACCAATCGTTGAGAGAACAAAGAAGGGCAGTTTCCGTTGATCTACCCGCTCTAAAGCCATGTTGGCAAGAAGGAATGATGTTGTGCTGTTCAAGATACTTGGTAAGCCTGACCTTTACTATTTTTTCGAATAGCCTAGCGAAAATCGAAGTAATACTTATTGGCCGATAGTTCGCGGGATTACTAAAGGGAGGCTTTTTCGGGATGGGAATTATGAAAGAGTGCTTCCAACGAGATGGAACTTCCGAACGCATATAGGAGAGGTTAAAGAGAATTTCTAAGGGAAAGGCAATGTAGAATGCAATCCTTTTGATAAATTTCAAGGGAAGAAAATCAGGCGTGACCGAGTGAGAGTCCGGCCACTGGGTTAAGAACTCATAGATCTCCTCCTTATAAAACCACAGAGAGGACTCCATTGTAGTGCCGCAAGAGGAAGAGTCAGCAAGGATCAGGCTACTGTTCTCCGTAAAAACCCGCTGAAACTGGTCAGCCAAAACCTCAGCTTTGATATCATCAAGAATAACAACCTCTGACTCAGACCGATTAAGGGCTGGTATTTTCACCGACTTCTTGAGACGATTATTAATATAGGCGAACAACTTGTTAGGATTCTTCGACTCAATAAATTTCTTTTCTAAGTACGCACTGTATTTGACTATAGCTTTACGCACCTTCTTATCGAAAACTTTGTAGGCCTCCCAGGACAGTACACTATCGTCAGCTACCGCGCTGGCCCATAGTTGGCAACGGCGGCGGACCATTCTGTCCAGGTAAGAAGGAAATCTGTACCGGGTACAGCTAGCACGACGTAGTGGCACATATCTATCCACTGCATCATGAAGGACAGACAGAAATAATTCATATTTTTCATCTATGGTGTCTACAGTAGCAAAAGATCCGACCCAATCAATGCTACTTAAATGCTCCTCCACGGCGTCATACCTGGCCTTGCCAAAATCTCTAACCCACTTCCTCTGTGCAACAGCAAGTGGCTCAACATTTAGAGTGAAGCTAGCAGACGCATGGTCACTACTACCAATAGGAGGAAGCACTTCTACTTCTCCTATAAGCGCGACTTCATTACAAAATATTAGATCAAGATATGAGGGTCCACGGGTGGGACTCTTCACAAACTGTACAAAGTTATGTGAGCGAAACACCTCTAGAAATTCCTTAGTCACAGCGCAGTACCCAGCACTACAGTCGGTCGAGTTCCAATCGACATCGGCCAGATTGAAATCACCTACCACTAAACATGGTGCCTCATAACTGCTAAAATCGCTTATAACCTTTAGTAATAGGCTAGAACTATAAGCATTGCAGAGTGGAGTTCTGTAAACAAGTATTAATCGAAAAGTGAAATGGCGTACGAAGAAGTCAACAACAATTATTTCATATGCATCTTTCAACGAATCTTTGTAAACAATCACGAATGAAATGGTGTTTTTAACTAAAATGAGAACTCCTCCTCCTTTTTTATAAAGACGGTCGCAGCGGATGACTTCGAATTGAGAACTAACAATACCTAGCAGAGGAGCTGTATCGTGCTTCGAATTTAACCATGTTTCGGTCAAAAGTACAATATCATAGTTGGTATGGAGCAGAGTACAGACTAAAGACCAGTTATTCTTGATAATTGATCGAACATTAGAAAGCAAGCACTTGAGTCTCGGTTGTGACCGGGGAAGTATTAGAGGTTTCCCTGTAATCCGGTTTTCAACGTATTTTCTGAACCTGTACTGCAAGTATCATTAACCGTAACTGTTGGGCCGGCTCCATTCATAACACTACAATCAGCCTGACCAGAACCAGAACCAGAACAATCTCGGCGGGGCTTCTCGCCTGCGTATCCTCTCCTCTTTGGTTAGGGAGGGTCGGATATAGACCCCCTTATGAGGAAAAAACCGCAAGCGAGAAGCTCGCTTTACCACTTCTTTCTGGAAACGATCATTTGGTAGTACAATTTTAAGCAACCTAGGACGGGAACTATTCCTAACACCCATACGAAAAACATGACAAGGTAAACATTCTACACCTAAGAAGTTGAGTAGTGTGTAAACACATTGTAGATCATGAATAAGAGGAGAATACTTGAAATACATTGAAGACCACTTTTTTGAGAACTGTTACGAAAGCTCCGGTTGAACTCGTACCAAAAAAAGAAGAAAAAGAAGAAAAATAGGTCTGCTCAAAGTCTCCCACGCTACATCCCCACTGTTGCATTGATCGGGCTCTCAATGCAAAAATCTGTGAACAAGCTGGAAAGCTGGTTTCCAGTGAATGGTTTTTCACTATCGAGCAAATCCATGTGGTTTCACGACTAACAGGATGATGACAATAACACCGGATTCCTTTACGGAAATATTTAGCGATTCTGAGTAGCTTCTGATGGAGTTGAACATGAAGCAAATTCAAGTCCGGCACGATATGTTGAGACAGTATGACAACGTAACACGAACTACTGTGCTGATATTGAACTACTCAAGGATCCGACTTTCATGCAAAGAAGCGTAGTTATTTCTTTAAAGCTATTCACTACTACAGGCACCTATTGAAGATGGCAAAAGACAACGGTACCCTATGTTTGAGTACGATAGGATGCTCATTAGTGTTATCCCTAGTGCACTTAAGAGCTCTTCAATCATCTTAAAAGCACAGTTCACGATAATTTTGGATAATCCAGATTATGATGAAAAATGGAAGACAAGATCGAAACTAGTGCGACTGAGGTGAAGAAACTGCGTGCATCGGTGTTTCCAAAGTGAAAAAAGGTCTCGAAAAACCGTTAAAAAGGGGGCTGGACGAGAATGAAGCCAGGAAGTGAAGAAGAGTGGGGCGTCCGGACGAGCAAAACAGTGTGTTTCACTGCGCGCGTGTGGGTCCTTTTTCAGCCTCTAGGAGTAGGAAATTAAGTAAGGGATCGCGGCAGCAAAAAGAAAAACAGAGGAAAAAAGAATGGGAGAAAAAGGTCGCCTCATCACTCGGCGATTAGCTGATTGTGCGTGGGTCCTAGAACGAATAATAGCAATCTGTATTGTCTCAACACTCGTCTAACGTGACACCGGTCGAGGGGCGTGAAAGCGAACTACGGCAGCAACGGGGCTTCCACTATGCCTTAAGCGCCGAGTTTGTGGGAGCGAGAGGGTCCCTTTTACCACCCATGGGAGGGGGGGGGGGGCGCTGAGTATTCCTAGAGGAAGAATTCAGTACCTTTTTTTTATCGTGAACCGTGCCTTTAAGCAGCGCTTCTTGCCCAAAGAGACTTGTAATTCATCCGCGAAGGAATAGGTAGATGAGCAAGGACCCTTCAACTTGACTGTGCAAACCATCCAAAACCCGGCACCTTTCGCTAGCGCCACTGGGCTAGACGACTGCTTTTATCCGTCGATGGCCAACTCTGTCATCAATGATTGGACAAGAACATTTTCGATTCATTACCTTGTATTAGCGGCTCCGAAGAAAATAGGATTATCAATTATCAGCAACATATTTGCTGGGAGTATTGCTCACCATTCAACGGTCAACAGTAGTACAACCGCTTTTTTACAGGAGGTACAAGACTTCAAATTAATTCGAACATTTTTTGCAAGTTCACTTCGGAGAAAAGACGCCCTACACCAGCAGTACTGTACCATTTGACATTTTGCTACATAGGCCCGTCAAAAAATAGAAGCGCAGGTCTGTTTTCAGAGTGCCCACCCATCGCACTCTCAACGAGTCCTATTTTATAATTACTATCAATCATTCGCTTAAAGGGATATGGTCGATCTCTTCAGTGTCTATATTTCTGATTTAGGATTTATTTGCAACTCTAGAGTACAGAGGAAAAAAAACTATTTTGTTCGACTATCACATTCCTGAAGATCATGTTATACAACGGTGCTCACCAACCTTCATCACTTCCATCTCCGCAATCATCCTTGCCATCCATAATCCATGTTTTTAGGACACAGTTAGAAGTAGTCGCACAATGGATCGCCCCTGGTAGTCCGCACAGCTTTTGCCCTGAACTCTTCGGCTCATACATTTTCTGAAGCACGGCTTCACTTACATTTGTGTTCATGGCATCGTGGGTAAGTTTCCTTGACTCGAATGCACCTCCCACACGGACCCTTCAGTCGCGTCTCACACAGTGGTCTTCCATAGCTGCACACTGAAACCCTTGTAGATTTTCAGAACATTCGGCATGCTATTATATTAACAAGGTCGCTCCTTCCAACGCGAATGTTATGAATAAATGTGACATCTTTACTTCTTATTTATATGAATATATAAACGTGAAATAAATATGAATAAAACATAAAATTCATTCTAATCTCGAAAAAAAATTGAAAGGTAGTTGCTTTTTTATCACTTCTGCCAATCAGAGAAGTTGGCATTGTAGAGAGTGTAGCTGCGCACAATTACCAATTGAAGAAAATTGAGGAAAATCTTCTGGCTCTGGTCAATCCTGTCTAAAGGAGGGTTCGACTTCAATTCAGAATCTCAGTAGCGTATTGAATGCGTATTCTGCCCATTCAATGAATTACAGTGACCAGCCGATCAAGTCAGTGCTTCTATTCTATCAGGCAATTATGGAAACAATAAAGCTACTACAGAAGGATGGAAGACTCGGGTGGATTCGGCGGGTGTCGAGCAGCGGGGATTCGAACCCGTGACCGTGCGCGAATGGTAGCGTGTTACTTGATACAATACCACCTCCGCTTGGGGGACGGTCACCTCGTGCGTCCGAGGACGCGCGCGGCAAAATGCGCGGCGAAGTTCGTGGCGGTTTGTACGATTCTGATGCCAGTTTTCGGGGCACAAACTCGAAGTAGAGTAGTTCAGTAGGGTCAGATTATCCTTCTAATCCACTCTACTTCGTAATTGGGCTCCAATGATAAGCGCTAGAGTCGTTCAAATCGTTACGAAATTCGCCGCGCAATGTGCCGCGCGCATCTTCACGAGGTGACGCATACCCCCTCCGCCTACAGTGCACCCTCTACAAACACAAACCTCAATTGGAAATTCATACTATGCACTTCAAAATCTTCTACTGCGACATTTGAAAGGAAGCTACATAAGTTTATCACCCACAACAGTTCATCAGTTTATCAATATAGAAGAAGTATGCTTGGATGGACTCAGACGTCATGAGTTGTGCCCATATTTGCTTTCTTACAAGGTTGTAGGTGAATGATCTTATCTAACCCCGGCCTCGGTGATGAAGTAAGTGATCTTGAAATTGATAGAACCTTGTGGGCCATCGGGACCCTTGCCCTAACACCTTTGGCGCACTATACTTTTCCTAGAGTGAATGAAGTAAAGCGAAGGAGTAATGGAGTCCTCGTACTGAGGGTCCTGTCTCGATCGTTTGGTGGAAGCGGTCTATTCTGCCGAAAGCGTGGTATGACACTTTCCAGCGCCGGCATATGTGATTGAACATTGTAGATGTTGCATATGCCATCCACAGATGTTCAAATAAGAAGAGTACATGTGACGGGATAAAAACGAAGGGAATGCTACCAAATGAGTATATGATTACAGTATACAAACGATAAGATATGGAAAAATTAGAAAGGTCGTGGTCCGCCACGACAAGTGTTTCATTTTGAAAGAATTCAATTTCAATTGAGTTTGTCTCCAAGCTTAGCTTCTTAAAGGCACAGTTCACGATAAATTTAGGGTACCCGTTTTTTGACGAGAAATGATAGATCCCCTTCAGATTGGTGCGATAACATCGAAGAAAGCGCAAAAAACAACAATTAAAAAGGAATAAAAAGGGTCAAAAAAGAGCAGAAAAGGGGGGCTGGATGAGTTTCACAGTGAAAAAATGGCGGTCAAGGGAAATGCGACGCAATGTCTGTAATTGCCCACAACACACCCAAACCGCTGATTTTGCCTTTACTGTTGGGCAAACACTGGGCAAACAGCTGATTTCGTGCTGAAGGGTAGATCCTGACGCGAATACATGACTCTGTACCCGTCTACATCTCGTATGACGTGACATTGATCGAGGGGCGGGAAGGCCAATCACGGCAACAACAGGGCTTGCACTATGCCCTGGACGTCGAGATTGGGAGAGTGGGAAGGACCCTCCTACCAACCATGGGGGTCACTGAGTATTCCTAAAGGACGAACTCAGTAACCTTTTTTATCGTGAACCGTGCCTTTAACACCTCAATTTCAAAAACATTCATCGTATGCTCAGAGAGATCTCTGTATTTGCAGCCTACCGAGTAAGTCCAACAAAGAAAGAAACACAGGGAAGGAATCCTGCGATGCATGTTTTTAGACCAGTTCCTAGCTCGGGACCTTACAATCATATGAAATAGTATCGATTGATTGAAAACTCCTCTCAATTCTCTCAACTGTTTTCTCACCTCGAAAATCTGTCGCCCTGGATGACCTCAACAATGCCGCCATATAGATAATTAGCAGCCTATAATTGCAGAAATATTATGGAGATTTGCCAAGGTAAACAATTCGCTGACCGTTCGATTAAGCAGGCCTGGAGCAGCATTTGAAGCATTATGTTTCATGCGAGCTGAAAGGTAGAAGCTTGAATTCAAAGCTCAGACCACGTATGAATAGAGCGTCGCCAGGAAAACGGCGAGGCCCAAACAATGGTCAAATTGCCTCTTTCCAAACCACACACTTCCTCTCGCGGCTCAAAAACGTCTAGAGAAAAAGTTAATGGGTAGGCGAAACAGTTAAACGAAAAAGCAATCGAAAGAGAACTAGAGAAAGTCGCGTACAACTCCATCTGTCATTTCTCGGACTTTCATGCATTAATTGCCAACTGCCACTAGTTCCCTATAAAAAGCCATAGAGGGGCAGAATATTCGTGGCCCATGTCGCCTCGAACAATGGAAGGGTCCCTCGGAACATGTGGATGTTGGTCGGACCGACTCCCTTTACATCTAATTGAATAGTTCTGTAGATTCCGCTACCATACTCCACCATACTCCGACTAAGAACCGAATGCATGTAATATTACGAAACAGAACTAAGCTCTTTTGTGTTTTGTGGGCATATAATTACTAGTTCTTGATACGAAGTTCCTTAATCGGCGAGGACGTTGACTGAAACCTTCTGAAGACGAGTAAGCGAACTAATTGTAAGATAAAATATCGAAGACGCTTCAGTGTTATGTATAGAAAGATAGCAACAAATATTGGCAATACGGGGGCAATACTAAGAACATTTTAACTTCCACGATGGGTCAAATGTAAAAATCTTCCGGAATGATGAGAGAGTACTGAGAAGAGGGCTGGGCAATACAACAGTTGAGAAAACTATGCTCATCGTCATGTTGAGAACTAATATCATCGGAACCTTTACTATTCGCCGGTTGCTATTGAACTTGAAGATGCGTAGTTTCATTTAAAGGAGTTCACTTATTTTGCAAAATCTCGATTTTTCTAGACCTTCAAAAAAAACACATTAATTATGCAATAACTCTATTCAGAGCGGTAACGAAGTACATCGAGGAAAGCTCACAAACTTTATGAAATAAAAAACAAAATATTTCAAGTGAAGATGATTTTTCCAACCAAATACACACAAAATAAACCCCTAAAATGTTACTTAGATGGCTAAAATGGCAATCATGGATGTCAGAAGTACTCCTTGGTAACGTGCTGACAACAACGATTGCTGGAGGACTCAAGTGGAAGGTTGTCATAGGACTTCGAAAAAAGTTATGAGGCCATGGCGGTTGAATGGTGTTCTGAACAAGGTAGCGCGAGTGATGGATTTCCTCTTTCCATCCAAGCCGACGTATGAAGTAATTGCTCTACTATTCTGTCACCGAGTAGAGTCGTTCGTAGAGGTATGGGTATAAAACTTAACCACGCGTTTTCTAAAACATTGCTAGTGAATACTAACCGAGTGGAAAGAGTTTCAAAAAGGTGAATACTGAGTTAATCATAAGCGTATCCATCGCAATGAAGCTCTAAATTGCCGTCTTACATTCGACATGATGATTCTCTGCGCTATGCCTTTTTAAAAAGGTTTTTACAATATTTATCTATTTATTTATTACATGCCAAGCATGGTAGTTGCCAGATGGCAATAGAGACAAAATCACAGCAGGAGACACACAAAAGCACGATATAATAAAATCAAAATCCCCTAGAGCTTTACTGGAGTGCTCTACTGAGATGGGCTTCGAGGGCATTTGTCGATTCAGGGATTAAAGGATGTTACTTCACAGGCACAGCCACCGATAATTTCCCGGTACCTCTTTTCAGTTGAAAATCGCAAGTGTAGGGTGGGAATAGTCCATCGATGGTGAAGCGAAAGAATTCGCCGATTTTAAGGAAATAACGCCCCTCAAAGATGAGAATATTGGGGGTTGGGCGAGATCCCCATGACGGAATTAACATGGAAGGTGTATTCGGACAAGATTTCAGTTGTTGCATCTGCACAAAGAGCTGACTACATCAAGCAAGAACTAAACAGACTGCCTTTCGCCGCACCTTTTAGTCATGACAAGTTGGTTTAGCTTCCCACACGGGTTCCCTGTGATCGGTCCGGCTTCTATAATATCGAGCCCTTAAAACTCCCTATCCAAGCCGTTTCCAGGTATGACTTTACTTTAGAAGAAATCGGCAGATTTTTTCGCTTTCTCCCCCACCGATGCACTATTCTCCAACAACGCTTCGACTTGAAGAGGGTCTTCGGGAACTGTGCCTTGAACGATAAGAAATGGTAGGGGCTCAGTACTTGAAATTCATTATTTTTTAGGGAGTGAGTGATACATAAGAAGCAGGCACATGGACCTTGGGACATGAGCTGTCGCCGTTTTCTTCCTCCATAGCTCGAACTGCCGCAAAGCGAAGAAAAAAACGTTTTATTGTAATATTTCCAGCGGGAGTACCTTCTTCAATAGAGCAGGCACCAATCACCAGCGTACTATGATTGTTGCCCTTCAGCTGACTGAGTATCAAAGAAACATTGAAATTTATTCAAATATAAAACCTCAGTCCTCTCGTCCCAATAAAATTTGAAGAAAATCTGCAGTCACTGGTCCTTTGAGAAGAGGCACCGTTTGGGTCTGTTACTACAAAATCTCCTGAACAAAACCCCTCGAAAGTGACCAAGCCTTCCACTTCTTGGCTAGTGATAAGTTGGGAATCAGTGACTCGGCCTCGGTACCATTTTCATAGGCAACATATACGTACGAAAGTACTAGTCCAGGTGGGAACAGTACGCGAGTGCATTTCGCAATAGAAATGGTCCGGTACAGCATTATTCAAGGTCTTGTTCCTTTCCTAACTCCCTTTTCGAATGGTCTTTCTTTCTTATTGTAATTGCTTTTCTACTTACATAAACAGCATCCAGGCGAAGCTGCTTCATGGGAAAAACAGTTTTTACAAGAGCTGTGTAGGAAAGCCATAACTCTGGCAGAACCATGTGGCTTGGGAACGCATAATCAGAACTCATGTGTCTCGGAAAAACGTTCCATGGAGGTCACATGTTCGTTGCATGCAAGAGTTCCGAGTCTTCTGCCGTTTGATAACATTGCCCATTTGCTTAAAACTGGGTGTCTCCTGAGGTAGAGGACCTCTGAAGACTTTTTTCAGTCCGTTGAGAGGGTGTAATGGATGACTTCTTGATTTTTCAAGATACATTTTTTGGATTTTATTTCGAATCTGGGTCGTTTCCCTTCTGGAAGCCTACTAAGAAAACCTTCGAATCCATGAAGGTTGTAAGCATGCTCAATCCTGGTAGGCAATGCCCACTGACCGTTCAGTTGACAGCTGTGCCTCTTGTCACAATCTTAGCTTCTCGTTATTCGGTTTTTCTCTTTGCCAAGGCCATCGATGTTTTGCCGACCGCTGGTCAGAACCTACCTCCAGATGAGCTAGCAACTCTTACCGCAGGTGAACTGCAAGTGGGAGACCTTTTAAAGGCTACTCGACTTCTTCCTCTCCTTTACAACACTGAGAGAGCCCGTGTGTAATTGGGGCCGTCAGTTGGTCGGCATTGCTGCTCATCAACACACATACACACACACGCAGACACATCGCGACCGACTGGCGGCACATGGCGCCAGCGACAACCGCTGGCGAGTGACGTGTTCGACCGCTGGAGATGCTCACCAGGACAATAAATTCGCTATTACTAGTGCTGGTACTACTGCTCAATTCAATCCCTCTGTCCTTCTGCCAGGTCTTGGAAAAATCCAGATCAGTCTGGGTAGAACAGGGGTTGGTTCGTGGGAAAATTTACAACATTGATGGACGACATATTCAGATATTCCGAGGTATTCCTTATGCTGAACCTCCACTAGGAAATCTTCGATTTGCTGTGAGTTTTCCGAACTTCGTCGGGATTTTTTAGCCTTTAAGAGATCGTGTTTTCCATGAAGATTCTTTTATTGCTTTTATTTTGTTCTTCTCGCCATATGGTCTCTTTGAAAACAGAGAGCGTTCCCAGAATTTTTGCTTCTGAACATTCTTCCCTTCCTCGCGAGGGAGAGGATACGGGAAATCGCCCTACCCTTCGATGCGTATTAAGAAGTAGTTACTTTTTCCATTGTTGTAGTCAGGTTGAGGTGTAAGTGCTGCAGCTAAGAGCTCTGTCAGCTGCTGCGGTTGAGGTCGGTCAGAAAATTACTGAGAATAACTTGGACACCTACTTTCTGTCATTTTAATTTAGATACTCCCTTTTTCGTTACTTTTTTGACATGCTCCCTTTGATATTATGCTAATAACAGTCTAGCCGTCCCCATTCTGAAAAAGAGGACGTGGCTTCAGTCATATGAGGACAACACGCTTTTATTTCGAGATATTTTCTCTTGTTTGAGATGAAATCTTGCGGTTCAATTGAAAAAAGGCAGTTAGGCGAATTATGAGGCCATATTAATAGAGTCCATCCACCTGGCTTAGTCAATCATGGACGTTTTTTTGAAAGAGGAACAGTTGAACGTGCAGATGGAAATATGAAACCGGTGTTTACTGCTAAGATCGAATTTTTGATTCACACCTAAGAACTCAACTCGTTCCTTTTACTTTAGTGAAAAAATGGGATGGCAGTAGTATAATGAAAAGAAACTACTCCTTTCCGAACATACACCAAGAAAAACCATCAGGAATCCGGAAAAAAGTACCTTAAATTCTTTCAAATTGTCCTGACTTGGCTCTAATGGGTGCGTCCCTTGAAGGCACAGTTTACATTGTAGATGGTCTTCTAGGCCATACATATAGGACTGCTTCGAGCCAAGAATGACTTAGATGGAGGTAAATATTGTTTCAAAATGGCTTCGTCCACGATCACGCTCAAAGGCGGACGAGTTTCAACTGCGTTGTAGAGACCGGCACCCTTGCAGTGAAGCATGTTAAAAATTAGAAACTCTAGTCGTGGCCCCGGCAGAAAGGGTTATTCCGGGCATTTTGACTTTGTGCAGCGACCCCTTATGCAGTTGCAATGACTGGAGTCCAGTATTGCAGTAAACCAAACCGTACTTTTGCTATCTCTAAAAATTTCCGATTTTGACGGAATTTGCAGACTTTTTTTCCTATTTTGCCATCAGTGTACTGTTCTCCACTTACATCTCCGCTTTCCAATTTAGAAAGGTACCTCAGAATTATCGCAAACTGTGCTTTCAAGGAGGGACAGGAAATATCTGCAGCAACAAATTTTTCATTAGATGATATTCTGCTCCATTTTTCCTTAGCTTTCTAAACACTGAAACTGTTATGCCGATTGTCTTCCACTGAAAAATTTCCCACGCTCTCCTGACCGTTATACTCCCATTTTAATATTTTCGTATTTTTCTCGGCAACTTTTTCTCGAACTTGTGAGTAGGTTTGGAGGCACGGCTCCTATTATAGTAAAAATTGTTCCGGAGCTATCTCCCTCAGATGAAACTATGACACCCAAAGATAGCACAAGGGACGCTGTCAGGTGGGAAAAAGCTAGGATAGGGTCTAACGAAGGCCTCAATACGGGCACACCCTAGGTGGACCAGCTTTCATGTCGTTGTAGAGGCTATGTAGACTGCACAAGTCGCACCCTTTCAAGTTCGGTCTCAGTTTGCTTTGGGACGCACAAGTTGCACAGCCGGCAGCTTACTGTGGTGCAAACTACACGGCCTCTACAACGCCGTGAGGACTCGTCCGCCTAGAGTGTACCACCTGCACGCAATGCCACACACGTTTGGGCAACTCGTCCAAATACTCCTTTCATGCATTTCTATTGCAACATTCTCGTTAAGCCCCTAATTTTACTACTTTTTGAAACATTATACTTCTTTAAATACGACGATTTTCTTCACTACCTTTGCAATATTCTGGAATATCACTTTCATAGCTTGTCCAAAACTAAATATCCCAAAAATATCGTGATTTGTGCCGTAAAGTACCGGAAGATAGAACGTAATAATGCCGATATTAATGGGAAGTCAATAACTTCCTAGTGATATTCGGGTATAATCGATTCCCAATGCTAACAGCCCATTCATTTGAAACGGCCCGCTATCAATTCTGCGATGTTTATTTTCGAGGACTAGAAAAAGTTGCGAAGCTGTTTCTTTTTTTACAATTTAGGTTTCCATTTGTAACAGCATCAAATAACACGACTAGCATTAGAGAGCATTTTCGTAACCTAACGGCAATCGATCGGAGTGGGGTTATAAGCCCACCAATCGCTTTTATTTATATTTCACTGGAGCGCTTCATGTTTAAAAAATAAATGAACAGTAATTTGTAAATACGATCTGTTAATGGGATTATTTGCAGAAGCCTGTGAAAAAATCTCGATGGCACCAGGAGCTATCTGCCGTCGAATATGGCCCTCCGTGCATACAGTTTATGGATTTCCATCGATATGATAAGTTTTCTGCTGAAAATATGAAACGACAAAGTGAGGATTGTCTCTATCTGAACGTCTTCAGTCCTTACGTGAGTGCAATACCTTACTCTCTGGGATCGCATTGTATCATATCGTTGCTGTTGTAGGACAACGAAGATGAATCAAAGACTTTTCCGATTATCGTGTGGATCCATGGTGGTTCATTCCTAGCCGGTTCAGCTGATACTGGAATTGATATGGAGGTGGGTTCTGATAACTGGTTATGGTAAATCTGTTACCCATCATTCATGGGCTGTGAACAAGGGTTCTGGAAACATATCAAATTCTTGATTTTAGAATTTGTTAAATTCAAATTCAAATCGAATTTCTAAAAAAAACAGAAGATAGAAAAAACTGATGAAAATGAAGATTGGGTCGGGACTCAAGAACCTCTCCTATTCGGTCAAAGTCGTTGAAACGCTTCCACTCATTAAGTACATATTGATTGGGGCGAAAGTGGTTTAGGGGGCGATAGCGCTCTTTATAACATGCATGTCCCGGGTAAACCTCGGCTTGTGATCCATCCGGGCCAGTCAGACCACTCGTTCATCAGGGGTCGCTTAATTATTAGGTGTTTCAGAAAGTTCTGTCGTTTTTGGATGGTCTACTTTTAAACGCTCTTTTCTTAGTTATTTTTTGTTGTTCTGCTGTAGTATAGTATACCATTTGAAATCGCATTTTTCGCTCTTTCTGCATATAGTATCAGCTTTGCCTCATAGTAACTTACTAGCTTTTGCAGAAGCCTGGAAACAACATGGACAAACGACAAATTCGCACCATCTTACTTTTTCAATTCAAACTAGGCAGGAATGCAGCGAACACGGCTCGAGATATTAACATAGCGTTAGGTCCTGGAACAACAAATAATCGTACTGCACAGCGATGGTTCAGGAAATTCCGTAACGGCGACGAGAGTATCGAAGATGATAGTCGTGGAGGTAGCCCATCGGATGTTGATAAAGATGAATTGAAAGCCATGGTCGAGGCGAATCCTCGTATGTTCCTGTTAGATATCTCTCCTAAACTGAATGCATCGATTGGAATCGTTTCCAGCCACATGCGAGAGATTGGGAAGTCGAAGAAGCTCGATAAGTGGGTGCCGTATGAACTGAGTGACGAGCAAAGAACCGTCGTTTCGAGATCTTTCCTTCTCCGCAACAAAAACGACCCTTTCCTAGATCGTATTGTAAGTTGTGACAAGAAGTGGATCCTATACGACAATCGGCGACGTTCTGGGCAGTGGTTGGACAAGGGTCAAGCTCCGCAACATTTTCCGAAGTTGAAACAGCAGTCAAAGAAGGTGATGGTGGTAGTTTGGTGGTCAGCGGCTGTTTTATCCATCATAGCTTTTTGGATCCGGGCGAAACCATCACAGCTGGAAGATTTTGTCTGGATATCGACGAAATGCACTGGAAGCTGCACCTCATGAGCCCTTGATTGGTGAGCAGGGAGGGACTGACCCTTCTCCACGACAACGCGCGCCCCCTGTCACACAGACCACCCTGAAAAAGCTGAACGAGCTCGGCTACGAAACTCTGCCACACCCAGCGTACTCACCTGACCTAGCTCCAACCGACTACCACTTTTTCAAGCATCTCGACAACTTACCCGGAGAGAAACGCTTCAGCAATCGACACGATGTCGAATCGACCTCCCTCGAAGTCATCGCTTCTAGTTCTCCAGAATCTACACAACCGGGATAGGCAAACCTGTCGCTCGTTGGCAAAAGAGTGTAGATGACAATGGCTTTTATTTCTATTGATAACGTTTTGTTTTAGCTGAGATATGGTCATTGAAAGTTAAGCGTTGAAAAACGACAGAACTTTCTGAAACACCTAATAATACCAGACTTTCCTGGGAGGAGAAAAGCACTGACTCTTGCATCAGCTGATCCCCAAGACATTGTATAAGCCACGTAGGCGTTCAGACCCTCTTCAGACCAGTCCTCTGAATAGAAGCCGTGTGCGGGAGAGTATCATATCGGGACGAACTGACACCAAAGACTGTATACTATTTGTCAATCATGTGAAATAGACGATATTTCATCTTTTAACGGGAGCCGGACAATTTCAGACTGTGGCTCGTAACATTATCTTCAAAGGAGTCACATTCGTCACCATCAACTATCGGCTGGGACCACTTGGTAAGTTCGCCTTTCATTCCATGATAATGCATCAACTTCCACATGCACGGCGAAGATACTCGGAATGTTTGCTATAACTCAATTGGTGCGGTCATCTGTTAAGCGTAAGATCCCCATAATTCCTTCAGGTGTTGAATGGACTCTTCATTTGCTCGTACAGAGATCATTCTTCTTTATCATTACCCTTTGAAGAGTTTGTGGAAGAATGAGCAAGTCATGGTGTGCTTTGAGGATGATGAATGATGAGAAAAAAGCCCGTAGAGTGTTCTTAAGCCTTCACTATGAGCTTCTTGCATAGGAACAGCTGTTTTCACATATGCTGCGCCAAATTATGAGTATCCAAGTGAATCCCACTGTGTTTGAGACGGAACTGCTGCTTTGGGATCCTGAAACAGTTAGAATATAATATCTCAAATATCATTTACAACCATACCATCGACGTTAATAGTTTGACGTGCTCTAACGAACTTTTTCACAAATCTTCATTGGGAGAAATCAGCATGCGGAAGAAGCGGAGTATACCAATGATCATAGTTAGGTTATTGGTTCAATCTTGCCAAAATTCGTTGCATTGGTTTGAAAAGTCAGATTAAAAAAGCTAACAATTTATTATATGCTTCCTTTCCAAAGTTTCACATAAAGTGAGTAGGCAAAAATTGCGCATCGTCCATGTGAGAACGGTCAGAGGTACTGTTCAAATGGTTTACAGGATTCCTCCTTAAAGTGTACCTGTGACCTTCAAGATGAGTAGAACACTGGGTCAAAAAACGGCTCAGGTAGGGCGTAATGATGGCAGAAAAATAGCTCAGCCGACGTACACACCCAAGTTTACGTACACCCGGTTCTGCTTGCGTTATAAAAGCTATAGAGGTTGCTCCATTCGCACCGGGGCTTACAAGTTGCATGCAGGCAGCTTACTGTAAAAAACTGTAAGCAATGGCAGACACAATTTGGACAGCTCGTCCAAATATCCCTTCCAAGCGACTTTTCTCCTCACATTTTTTTGAAGCCTTATACTTCCCTAGATACGCCGACTTTCGCATTTTCTGGCGCTTTTGCACCGTTCTGGTCTGTCACTCCCACTTTCTAAGACTAGATATTCCAAAATTAACGTGAACTGTGCTTTTGAGCGCTCCGTTTCAGGAACCATACCAAGACGAACAAAGTTTCAGGTCTCTTTTAGATTGTTCTGCAATTGTCTTGTTAGAGAGACTGATTTTCAACTGATATTATGAAATAAGAGGATAACTCAAAATCCGCTTTTTTTCTTTGCTTTTTTTTCCTGAAGGTGGTGACCGCTGTCAGCAATTATCGAGTTTCATAGATTTTATAAGCTCATTTGATACCATATTCAGTATGAGAAAAATGGTCGACTTTCTCACCTCCCAAGGTCACATCGGTGTATCATCCAAAGAACAAGCAAGCCACTGTTGACAATTTGGTGTGCTCTTCTTCTCACGAAACTTTCCTACCCGTGCGAACTTCTGTCGGCGAGCATCTCGTTGCCGCTTTTTGCCCCCTGGTTCATCAAATTCCTCGGTCCCAGTTCGGTGGGGATCAGCTTATGCTACTTCTCCACAATCTGAAGACATCCAAGCGTTTTACTTTGCTCAAGTTGTTTTGCTTTGTTCACTGCCGGCGCGATCTAGAATGCAAGATATCCGAACCGCAGTGAATCATTTGAAATATATCTGTTAAAGCTATCAGGCCCCCAGTTCAATGCTGGTATCTGCTGTAGCGTGGGGCCTTGGAAGTGTAACATAGAAGCGCAGCGCGCATAGGTGGGAGTTCGAGGCCCAGCGCTTTTTTCTTTACTCATCGTTATTGAGGTGAGTCTCAAAAGCATGAACCGCAAGGTATATCATTCACCGTAAGCCGTATCATGCTGTCAGAGATTTGATCCACTCTGAACATGTCTTTCATTGAAGGATTACTCATATGCAGGGAGGGTTTAAAGATAAGGATGGATGAAAGCTTTTCTATCAAGTGACCTCCATTGATTAGTGCCAAACAATGTCAGACAACCTGTCCGGGGAACGGGGAATTCCTACATGCCCACACTCGTTATTAGAATGGGCGATTTTAGATCGAGCTAGGTGCGTTGGGTGATGGATGTTTGATTGAAGGCAGTGTCTTGGCCTTCGGCTGAGACCCTAGTATTTCGAGTTTAGTCGAAAGGAGAACCACGAAACGTCAGCCTAATCGAGGATATTTGAAAACCTTGTGAAGAGTTCAAGACAACAATAAACTCAGTAATAAAATTATGCTACGGTTTACAGAAAGCCATACATAGAACTTAGAATTTCGAGTCCGTAACAGAGTTTGCGTTATTCAGCAATCGAGTAGTTCAACATTATACAACATGCTGAACAAAATATTGAGCATTGTTTCCCCCTGATAAAAATTACAACTGAGATCGTCATACTCCAGGTTTCATAACCACACGATCTGGCGACACTGTGGAGGGAAACTACGGTATTTGGGACCAAGTGATGGCTCTCCAATGGATTCAAGCGAACATCAAGCAATTCGGTGGAGATCCCTCTCGAGTCACGCTTATGGGCGAGTCAGCTGGTGGTGCTGCCTGCAGTCTGTTGGCCCTCAGTCCTAGAACTGAAGGTTTGCAGTGACAAGTTTGATCTCTGCTAATATTTCTTCATTTATTTCTGAACCACTTTTATCAAAGCCTCATTTAGGACTGGCTCAGCAAGCGATCATTATGAGTGGATCAGCCACCGCTGGATGGGCTATTCACCGACATGGGAATCCTAGCTGGAGTTTGGAGAATCTCATCAGCTATTTGAGGTTTTTCTGAGCTTTCTATTACCATTGTTCTTTTTGATTTTCGGTACATCAATTGTTAGATTTTGCTTTTGATGATAAGCACATGAAACTTTTGTGAGAATCTCTACATGAACTGCCACTATACTTCCGTTCTTAAGATGAGGGCGCCAATGTGTAGCCCACGAGTTGCAAGCACTGATTTTTAGATCACTTTCCAGATCGACTACGTAGTTTTGCTAGCTGCGATATTAGCTGAAGGCAAACCTCAGTGCAATAGAATCCCTTAAAACCTGGTGCTCCATGTTGTAAAAACTATGGTCAGTTAAGTGTTTCGAGGCTCATCGTATTGTACACAGTAAAGGGTAAGGGGACCCATCCCTACTGTGGGTCTTGATCCTCGAACACAGTCGGGATGGAAGGGAGCTGGGGGAAGAGACGGGGTCCGGAGCGGTGAAGTGGGAAGTTGTAAAATTCCCCTCACTTACATATTCTTCCTCTTTCTCCTCGTGAGCAAGATTGAAAATTCCCGGCATTTATGATACAATCACCTCAAATCAGCATTTGGTGCTTGATCTGGAGTTCGTTCTCACAAGCGTTTAGGTTTCTGTCCGCAATGGTTAAGCTCTTGAAGCTCCACACTTACATAAATCCAAAAATGGGAACGGCCGAAATACAGTTGCTTCTATGCATCAATGATTGTTTCTGGATGAGTGAGATAGTGAAGCAACTTCATTAGCAACTTGGCTAAGAATAAAGATCTGGTGGTTTCGAGCTGTAAACAAGGTTGTTATTGCTGCTGATACTTCACCTATTCGCAGCGACAAAACTCCCATCATTTGGACCATTTCAATTTCTATTTTAGGCTGTTAGGAAGGTCCGTGTCCCTGCCTCAATGAAGCAGTTCGGTTTCAAGTTAGATATTTGCAGATGTGAGAAGATGATCAGTGGAGCTGAGTACGCCCCACAAGTGGTCGGCGATGAATATAATGTGGACGAACTGGCACAGAAGAAGTGCAATTACCAGAACGAGCTCGTGCCTTGTCTAACGGTGAGCACCACAGCTGTAAAATAGCGCTGACAGCCATTATCGAACTCTTAATCGGCGACCAATCGGTCTATAGAAAAGAAGCAGCCAGATTGACGATCCATAGCGGCTTTTTTCCTATCTTTTTACCCTGACTCTAAGTATAGAAAAGAAGCGGGGACCATTGATTGATATCTGAAATAGGCCATGGAATGCATTCATTGGAGTCCATTCTCATGTGCTCCCATCACCGTAAGAGCTGCTTTCAGGACGACCAAACCCAAGAAGAACAGATGAGCTGCTTACGGAAAAGCCTAAACTTTAGCTCTCCGCTATTCCGTAAGGCACTCGCATTCGAGGCAAGTCATTTCCTATTTCGGTTCGACGGATTCCAGGTCTTTCTAAGCATATTCTGGTTTAGTTAGGAGTTTCCAAAATGGTGGTGGATGGAGACCTCGTGCCGACGTCTGGGATAGACCTTGTCCGACAATATGCTCGGATTCCCATCATGACCGGAGTGGCCCGAAAGGAATGGGCGCACAAGAAACGTGAGTACCAATAGTTGATGATGTTTGTTGCTGCTCGCCAATCAGATGACGCCAATTTCAAGCTCAGTTCTACAACTTGCATCGGAAATCATCGTTGACAGCGGAAGAGGCTGGAGAAAGCGTGTTCCGGATAGTTGAGGGTTCTTTCCATGATACCTCTCCCACCAAACTTAATAACGCCACCTTGCATCTCGTGGCCAACGCCTCTTTTGTCCGGTGAGTGTCCGGGATGATTTCAAATGAAGGTTGTTTTACAATACACATTTCCACAGTTTTCCCTTGAAAGAGCCTTTTCAAGATATATCGATGATCCATCGAATACATTCGAAACAAGCAGGGTGGTCGCAGCCCTTCAAACGGTCAGTCTCGGAATAATAGGGCTATTAGAAGTTAGTCTGACTAAAGTGATTCTTATAGATGGAAGCCGATATCGAATTTGTGGCGCCTTGTCAGAGGGAAATCGATGCATATGTGCAGAATAATCTGACGGTTTATGCTTACTCTTTCGATTATGTACCGAAGAGCCCAATTTTCGAAGTGGTAGGTAGATTGTGTGGTTCCCAGTGGCTGCTTTTATAGTCCGCCGGATCGTCGTCAGCGAACTCTGAGAGCAGCCAGTAGGTTTGACGATTCCTCTAAAAGAACTCTCGATTCAGGAGAAGAAAGTATTCAACTTGTTCGGAAATAATCCCGTCACAATCACTCGTAAAGATCAGACATTAAAAGGTGGGTTTTAGTCCTCAAAAACCAGTGTTCCCGCGCTTTCATTCTTGAAAATGCTCTTCACCTTCTAATGCATATGTATACAAGGTGGGGTAATCCTGAATTTTAGGAGGCGGTACATTGAAATTTGGCTTCACTCTTATTTCGCGACACTTGCGCCACTTCACTTTGTGGCATGACCTCATTATCTCGGCGATAGAATCGCACGTCTCCTCGATGGAAAGGGGTGATTCGCGCTGTAATGTATAAGCATATTGCCTTCAGGTGTGGGAGGAAGGGACTCGTCTGGCCGCGGTCTAATGTTTTCATTAATTCTTGAATGAATTCAGCAGATTGTTTTACTTAAGTCCCCTTTTAAGCTCTTATCCTTAGTCAGCGTCTGAAGGAGGCGTATTCCGGACATCCAGGAAACCCATTTCTGTTAACGATGGAATAGAATTTAACTCAATATATCATCCAGCAAATGTTTTTATGAACATAATGAAAAATCAGAGCCCTTATGAACATGCTAACCACTGGAACTTAGATTTGACAGATCTTATAAAAAAATTTCGCCGATGCACGCCGCACTATAACGCCCGACTATTAATTCTTGTTTGATTTTTCTCGAATACATCACAGAGAAACTTTTTTCGTTGGACTTATTAGTACAGCTAAATGTTATAGATCGAAAACTAGAAGCATTCCATGGACTGGATCACGCGTTCATTTTCTCCCGAGGATACAGTAGTAACTTTGAAATCCGGCCTTTCACCAAAGAAGATGAAAACATGGCAAAGGTTCTAACGAATATGATCACTAACTTTGCAAAAAACGGTGATCCATCAACAAAACGGTGAGAATGACCCAAACCCCTGTGGTCAGAGACCTTTGAACAAGTCCTTTAGGTTTGTTTGGCCATCGTTCAGCGGGAACAAGACAACCGAGCACGTTTCAATCAATCTCCCACCGAAGTGAGTCATTAAAATATAAAAAAAAGCTGGAAGTAAGAAGGAATGGTAAAGTACTCAGCAAAGGTCAGTCTTGCAGGATTATCCAGGGCGAACTGCACTGGCCACATCCGAAATTCTGGAATGTCGAGGCAGAGCTAATCAGTCGGGTCGTCGCCCATGAAGGAGAAGTTCCAGTTGATCCTGATGCCGATCTGACCAACGAGGAACGAGTCCAAGTCAGTTGCTCATCTCAGGAATTGGTTTAATCCCTGACTGGTAAATTAAAATCTGAATTAATGTCTATATTTTCAGCTGAGCGCCTATCGACGAGCGTGGTGGGCCTTGTGGTTGTTAGTAGCCTTTTTGGCGATTGTCATCTGGGGAATCGTCATATACGCAGTTGTATCGAAAGGCAGTAGTCCGAGGAACAAACCCTACGACAACATCGTCATAACCCGATGACCCCGTGCTCTGAGCTGTTAATTACAATTGTTATATTATACATTTTATTAAAGTATTATCAATAAATTAATTACGACCATTCGGAAGCAGATCAAATGAAAAATCACTGGAATACCATCAGATTGAAAGGATTTTTATCTGAATAAAGCCGATGACTGGTCACGGCTCGCCTCGATTTGCTCCGCGCTAGACTATTCCAGACCTAAAACCACGAGTAATCAGTGTCGTGGAACTGTATTTGTGAGTCTTACAGAAAAGAAATGAGACCCAAGAAGCGAATTGAAGGGAGGAATGTAAAAACAAGAATAAAACGCAAAAAATAAAAAGGTTTTTGTTTTTTTAGGGGGGCTGTTATGCAAAGAAAGACATTCTTGCTTAAATTGAGAATCGTAGTGGAGGTTAGAATGCATAGGTGACCTATACAATGACCTTGGATGGCCATTCGATGCACAGCCCAGCGCTTTTGTCCAGCAAGTTGAGTCTGGTCCCACCCCGGGTGAGATTGGAGGCCATTGGCTTGGACGAGTATCAATACGACAATTGATTCAGGATCACAGTTGATGGTGAGATCATGGTTTAAGGGAAAAGAAATGAAAGCGATGATTTGAGAAAAGCAGTAATTGGGGTAAAAAACGGAAAGACCAGAGCATACTCAGAAACGGCATCTTTCTATACCAGTTGATGTTATCAATGCATAGAGGGAAGCGTTGAATAAGTTCTGTGATTTCGTGACCGATATCATTCCCTGACGTTGCTTCGTATCTCATTTATGCAGCAATATACTTCACCCTACATAGACACACCCATTTGCACCTTTGGAGGTCGTGGCTGTCAGACGGATAGCCTTCAGTTGACTTCAGACTTTCACTCCTCTCCTCCAGGCCGTCACTTGAAACGACAACAGTTAGCCCTCGTTTCACGAGCACCTAATCTACATCGTAGCTAGTAAAAGTTAAACGTAGTAAAAGTAGATAGCAGCGTTATCACCAAAGGGTCGTCCATATGAACAACCGCAAAATCATTTTCATCGCTATTTGTGCGCTCTAATAGAAAAATAAGCCAATCTTTTAGGTTATAAGATGTTCCATCCTCATTATTACTATTACTACATAAAACACCGTAATCTCGACTGAGCAATCGTTGTTTGCGCTCGATGAATTTGGGTCTATCTCCAAAAAAAAAACGTAACACCTAATAGAAGAGTATCGCTTTTTGAAAAACAACCTACTTTTTTAACACTGCATGCATAATTCTGACACTGATCCATGTCGCAATGGATTCGTTGTTGACAACGACTGCAGGCAAGCCGTGCAATGGCTTGCAGTCGCTCTTCACGGGCAAGTGAAACGAGAGCAAATCGGAATGTGGAACCAAATTCTGCACAGCAAGAACACCACGGATTACCACCTACTGTTAGGCATCCTGGGCTGAAACAGATAGGTATAGTTACGATTCAACGCCACAGAAATCTATTATGGTAACTAATTCTCACGTAAAGCACATCGTAGAGGCATCTGCACGCCAGTTTATGGTAAGCGGGAGGAGATCGGTGACCCTTCGCAGAGCAGGAAGAATATGTACATGAGCATAATAAGTGAAGTGGATCTGGAAAAGGAGAACTTTCAAGAAAAATAATCGTTGCAGTTAGTCAGAAAGTTCAGAATGCTCTTTAAAAGGCACAGAAAGAAAACTATCGAAAGTATCAACAAGAGCACCCGTGAAGTGATTAGTTGCTTTGAAATGGAGTACCTGCAGACTTTTATCTGCTAGAAAGTCAGGGATTGATCGCACACACGAGATTACGGACGCGTCGGGAGCACCTTGTGTCACAATGTACGGCAGACGTTCTCCCACAAGTGCAATATGGGCAGGATTCTGGGCAGCCAGTCGCCTGAACGTTTGCTGCTTCACATATTTTATTTTGTCGTAAAAACTATGACTTACATAGCCACTTTCAACTGTGGAACGGGAGCGTTATCTGTGTAATGACCACGAAATTCTTTCGAGAACACGAAGTCAGTGTACGGTAAGTCCTCAAGTCTAGAAAGCTTCGTGTTGAGATACGTGCTTAACGCTCGCCAGTCTTGGGCAAAAATCAACTTCAAGCTGCGCTCCAACACCTGAAAGGAGATTACGATGCATGCCAGCTTTGAGCAAATGAAGGAAGCTTGTCGAATAGCCTGTTGATAGTTTGTAAATGTACTTTTTCGGCAGCAAAGTCAGAAAATACACGAAGGGCAAGGCTTCATGCTTCTTTAAACAGAATATTTGATCTATGTAAAGTAATGACCAGTTTGGATCATAGAAATAAGTTAGTACTAGCTGTTGACCAACGGTTTACCGCGGCACTTCCAATCGGCTACCCTCCCTCTCCCTCCCCCATTCAACTTCCAACTAGTCGCCAACGTTTTGAATGCTCATATGGCCCATCCAGTGACTTGCGGTGGCCAGTCGATGTACCAGAGTGTTCTCCCAGACGAGTTCTACCAGTGAGTCCGAATAAATATCTATTATGCATATGCTTGGAAATTTTGCCTCGGAGGTTTTCAAATCAGAATTGAGGTGATTCCTGTAAGAATGAGTCAAGCCCTCTTCTGGCCTGATATCCTCTGCGGTTCTGTGGCATGGAGGGTAATCATAGGTTACAGCAATCAGTAGTGATATTAAAGGATAAAAGGATAAAGTCTTGAGGCGCTAATCAATCCCACCAAAAGGGTGCGTCCACCCATTCGACTTCCATACCGTGGTATCATTACCTTCTCATATTCTTTCTTTGTGTAGAAGAGCAATGATATGATTACCATGAATACCCTTGGCAATCATTGGAGGTGGGTGATCCCGGAACTCATTTTCTGCCTGAAGGAAACTCATCCAATGGAATTGAACTCACATTTGCTACCACCATGCACGTATCTCTCCGAATAGTTTCCAGTCCTTTGGAGTCCAGCTGACCTTTTTCGTCGTCTTCACTCTCATACATCCATCCAGCATATCGCTTCTTCGTTTCCAACACACAACCCATATAAACCTGGAAATGTGTTCGTTTCAGTCCCAGAGGGACACATCCGCTGGATAGCAGGAAGGTCTGATCCTATACCTTCTCTAGTTTCAGGACAACAGGAGTAGGATTGACTTTCGTGATGTCCTCAGCAATACGACGACCAATTGCGAACGCTTCAGCTTTAGTAGCTCCTCAAAATGAAACAACTTTCCAAGTGAAACAGTCTATGGCTTCCAATACTGCTTTAGCTAAGACCACCTTCAAGGGGCAGGTGGAGAAACATAAGCAGGAAACAACAAGCAAACCTGGTACAAGCACAAACATGCTGTCGGTATCGCCGTAGATCACCTGGGCACCACCATAGTTTCCTTCTTTCACTTGAGCAATCGCTCTTTCCAGCGTTTCTCGACCTTTTCCTAGAATAGCATCGGCAACCTAAAGTAGTACAAGGGTATTCCAGTATGTCAGACAGTATTACTGCCCCACATTTAACTACCTATCCGAACATACGCTAGGTCGCTCGGAAGGTCTCAGCCGAGAAGCCAGAAGAAAAAAAGATTTTTTAGGAGCCTTTTCGTAGTTCTCATGTAACTGCTTTATAAGGACAAAGCCCATTTGTATGCGCATAACATATCCGGCTCTCTCTTCCCCGCCTGCTCAGCCAGGTAATGATCGAAATGTCTACCCACATTCGTCACGTCAAGTTGGGATTTAGCCATTCCGAAGCTGAAGCCCGTCAAAACTTGCGTCAACTACCTACCCTGGAGATCCCATCCGAGTGGTTCTGCCCATGCCTTGTTCCAAACCTCCAAAGCCGAAGAGAAGAAGCTCGGGAATGAGCTTCAACCTGGTCAACGATCAGATATCATGACATCTTCAGATATGAAACGTGCAAGGAAGGAGATGGTTAGCGACAGGTAGCGTACTATCAGGAGAAGCATGGTCCGGGGATTCATTCCTAGTTTTTCTTTTGCCCAGAACAGCCAAGCCTTGCATCGTTACGAGTTTTATTGACACCATCCTCGTCCAACTCGTTAGTCATCGTATGTATAGACTACATATGTACGTATTCAAGGACCACCATGATTCTGATTAGAAGGCGATTGCGAGGCGCATACTGCGAATGGCTGCTTTCATAGTCCGCCGGCGTGCCACGAGGCAGTGCTAGAGGGGAGGAGGGCGGCAGAAGGTCGGTCGAGGGGTTGAAAACAAAGAAGAACAAGATCAAAAACCAAACAACCAGGGGCTCGTACAAATGGTTTTTGATCTTGTCTCTCCTTGTTTACAGCCCTTCGAGCGGCTGACCGACCGTCTGCCGCCCTCCTCCCCCCTAGCACTGCCTCGTGGCACGCAGGCCGGCCGGCCGGCGGACTATGAAAGCAGCCAATGAGAGTGATTGGCGCCGAAGAGATAAGACCTCATGCGGCCTAAGCGCATACAAGTGAGAGGCGAGCTAAGAAATTGCATGTGACTTTCCGAAATACTACACAAAAAGTCTGGACTATTAGAAATTTACTTAAGATAAATATAATACTTTACGAACACTCTCATAGCAGGCGAATAAAGCTGCCCGCAGCTTCACCGGCTGTTTTGCCGCTAGAAAGGTGATAGTCTTTTTGAGAAAAACTTCACCTCAACACATGGCATTCTCCCGCTGAAATTCGCACTTGTGTAGCCGTAAGTGACGTTGGCTACGAGCTTTAAAGCTAATTGACGAGCATCAAGGACCCGCTTCAGACGCTAAAAAATACTGAATCCAACACAAAGAAACCTTACCAAGGGAAATTAAGCTCACCTTGCTAGTCACGTGTTTCATTGCCGATTTCACCATAATACGTGCCCCGAGAACCTGTAGGTATTCTGTAAAATGACCACTAGTACAACTCTCCTTCAAATTCGCAAACCTCGCGTAAAAGTGTGGGTAGTATGCCACTACGCTTTGAATGAGTTGCAAATGCTGCTGAGAGAGGAGAGCAGTGTAGCATTTTCTTCGTCGCACATTCCACAAACGATGATCTCTGTAGTAAAAGTATTCAATGACATACTTCATGATAAGAATGATTTCTGAGATTTCCCCATATTATAAGTTCGAGACCCCGCCTTATACCGTACCTGCCGTTATAAGGTCGAAAAACGTCCTGTATAGGGCACAATAAGAGGCGAGAGATTGTATGATGTGAATGCCACATCCATAGTGAAAGAGTTTCAGTTGTAGAGGATGCACTATCTCGAGGGGGTCATAACCCATAGCAACATTGGAGACAGTTCGGACGATTTCGGCTTGATGTGGTTAGTTCTTCGCGCAGTTGTAACAAAAAAGATCTCATCCAAAAGCCTCTCACATAGCATGCTCTTCATGGCGATCTCGTACAATATCTGTTTCCACTACTTCAGGAAAGCACAGTTTTTTGCGAGAAAGGCGGGTTTTCTCGCTTTTTTCACCGATGTACTGCTCAATATCAACATTTCTCACTTCAAAATAAAAATGGTACCACAAAATTATCATGAACTGTGCCTATATGAAATTTTGCAGAAACACGCTCTTGCCCTAATAGCCTCAGTATGGTATTATAACTGAAACGCTTTTTTCAAATACTAGCCCGGCAGCTATTTGTTACGTCATTGAGAAATTCCACGAAGAAACTCCGTGTGCTTCCCATTTCCCTGTGACGCCTTCAGGGTTCCAGTACCCTGAAGGCATTAGAAGTACATTTGTGAAGTATAGTTGCTACTAGAGTTCTACGCAATTACAATCAGCAGAGCACAGTATACTCGGCCGACTGTGACTGTATTGATCTCTAGTAACCATTATACTTTGAAAATTAGACTAACGATTTTTTACTTGTGAGCCCGTTCCAGACAGTTACGCAACGCAACGTCACAGTAGCGGTGAATGGTTCCCGTCATACGACACAATTCGTTAAACTCATGCAAGCAATCAAGTTTGATCAGTGAACGTTCGTTGCGCGCGTCCGTCGAAGGTAGGTCACCCCGCCCACTTCGCGCGCGGCGCAGCCCACTAAGATCCCAAGATGACATTACAGTACCACCAAGTGTCAGCGAAGCAAACGATTTGCATTCGTCCGTGCTATCTTCTCTTTGCCTGAATGCCGTGGACCAAGCGCAATTCGTATGTCCCACTGATACCCGCGACGTTTGTCAAAGATCGCGGCTGACACTCCGCGTGCGACGGCTGCGACTTGACCTAGTTTCGACGGACGCGCGCAACGAAGCGCACCCGTTCCAGACCGTTAAGCAGAGCAACGTGCACAGGTACAGTAGCGGTGAGTGGTTCCCATTATGTGACACAACTCGTTGAACTCATGCAAGCAGTCGAGCTTGATCACTGTTTTTATTTGCTGGTTGGGAAGTTACAAGATGAGATCTCCTTCGCTGGCCGAACGTTTCGGACTGTTCACCTATGTAGAAGGCCCGGTTCCCGATGCTACTGTTACAGAAACAAGTAATTTGAAACATCAGACCGACAGTAACAGCTTCATCTGAAACCGTATCGAAAGAAAGAAAATACTGAAAAACAAACAAGACGATATGAGAGGAAACGGAGCTCACCGGGACCGTGTATTTGATTGCACCGATTTGTATGCTACTTCCACCCGTACGATGCATTTCTTCAAGTGCTGTCACCTAGAATTCGTATTAACAATTTGGAAAAACGTAAGCAGTCCCACTGCAACAACTCTACAGACGACTATTTCAGATGAGAATTGGACTCCATAGAAGACATTGTATACAGAAAACAGCAGAAATAGCAAAAATGCTTGTAACCAGAAAGTCACCACATACCTTACCAAAAAGCGTGGAGAAACAATAGTTGTAAGCTATCATCATGGACGGATAAAGTGACTGAAATAATCACGAAATAGCAAAAATCGGTTCGTATAATGCCCACAAAACGGACTAAAAGCGTACTTGAAAATCAAGAACGATGACTGGATCGAAGTACACTTTTGACAGAGGTTCCATGATGAGCTGCAGTTGTTCAGGTGCATCCATTCTGGAGAAGAATAACCTCATTACGAAAATTCGCCAAAGTTTACAAATAGGTCCTATGGATAGGGAAGGATTCCATCTAAAAGACCTGTGATATGGGAGTGCTAGGTAAAATGATTAGATAGTAGAAATCCAAGGTGCGGAAGAGCAAATAGAAAGATTCATTTCCAAGGCGAAACTCAGACAAAGGAAGACGGAAGCTTACTGTATCCTCTGAGAAGGAATAACAGACGGCATTACAAATCCTTGTGTATGAGCTAGCCGGAACATCATCGATTCCACTCGCAACTGGGAACCTCTACTCCACACCTGAAATCCTCTTCGTGTCTCTTCTTAGAGAATACCCCAGAAGCACTCACTTCATGAAACTGGATACCATATACGCGAGCCATCTCAGCTGTTTTCAGGAACCAGTTGACTTCGTTCAGCAATGATATGTTCAGTAGCGCTAGCTTATTGACGTAACTTATCACCATTTCACTAAAGGTTTTTTGCCTCATAATGATCAGAGGAAATCTTTAAAAACAACTTACTATCTCGGCTTCCACTTCCCAAACAGATTTTGACAAAGAGCGCGATCATCGAGTATCGGAAGCTTCCTTTTCAGAACCATCAATGCTGCCGTACCCCTGTCGTAGGACCTGCAAAAATATGGTACAGAGAAAGCACTGCATATTTCCGTACGAAGCTGACATGCTTGTACTGACGTTGATGTACGTGGCTTCGATGATTGACAGCTCGTAAAATAAGGTTGATTTGTAAGAGATTCAGGGAGGAGGTGATGCAGTGTTCGCTACCGATATGACCAAGGCAAGAGAAGCTTAATTCATTCCTGGGGCGATAACTTCGTTCAGGACTCATTTGGGAGGACAAAACTACTGTGCTATACATTGGCTGGCTACAACTAATCATTGTATAGGCCGCATACAGACACTACTACGATCCTGAGGGGCATCGCATGAGAGGGCGCATAGCTTCAATAATATTGATCAACGCTAGGATTCCTTTTACTCTTCTCAAGTGTATATATTTGGCAATAGAAGTTACTACCACTCCTCCATGCCCACAGCAGACAATCTCCAAGACAAGTATGGTAACAACTAATAGACCCCAGACGGAAACCCTGTTGGCAAACAGGACCATCGATCTGGGGCTCAGTTCCCGAACCATGCATATGTTAGAATGAGTCCTTCGCCATCACCAAACTACCGCCCGACTTGAACATAGTCAATCAAACTTCCAAAACTCACCTTAGCTGTAGTTCGGAACGAAGTATTCTCCATACAGCTCGTAAAAGTCTACCCGAAGGAGGATTTAAGTCTTCAGGAAGATCATAGTGCCGATCCAAGGGCGCTTGATAACCTAAAAGACGCCAAAAGCAAATTTTCCACACATCTGTCTGGTACTCACATGGATGGGCAAAATGCCCATCCTCGGACGGGACCCAAACCCATATTTGTGTTTTACGGGAACTTGCTCTATATCCCCAATACCGAGACCCCTCTACCCTCGACTACACAATGACATTCTAGCATTAGTTAATCACCATTCACTTGTAAGACGTGAGAGCCTTCAGTCGATAACCGTCAACCGCTTTGAATCCCCAAGCTGTAAATTTTCCATACACACTAACGAATCAATGCTCGAAAAAGTGCTCGGTATTAGAAAAAGGGGAAAAACACTTGACTTGGTAATGAGGATTGAAACGTTTGGAAGCTTCGAGGTACATTGGCATGGCTGGATTGGCAATCTCACTCTCCCTTTCCCGTTATCACATCAGTTGAAAGCAATCCAATAATAGTACAGGTCCATTCAGTGGGAGAACAACGCAGGGGAAGATTTTCTCCTTTCATAGCTACAGTCGAATTCACTTGCGGTCGGAACTAAGCACACCTAAAAAGAAAACGTAGTTTACAATCCAGTACATATTTACCTCGTGGATAGCGTCCAATCTCCTGATGAAAGTCAAGGAATCCAAGAACCAAAGCTCTTCTGAGAACGTAACCCCAAGAAAGGCGGACTGTATCGTAACCAAACAGGATATCTGGATCTGATCTGGAAACATCAAGTCATCAAAAGTTCTTTTAGAAAACGCAATGTAGTAATAGTCTTACTTCTTCACCAAGCTCTTTAGTTCCTCAAATAAAGACTGCTCGTCAGGAACCCAAGACAGATTCTCATTCGACAGGTTCTGTAACAGGAAACAAGCAATTCTCAGTTATTTTCAAGATAGTCAACAGCTGTTAAGGCGCTTTTCTCTAGTTTGAGATGAAGAATTCTTGGAGAATCTCTCTCAACGAGTCGGGCAAGTATGTAGGTAACGCTAAGTGGGTAGTGAAAGGCAGCTCACACTGAACAGCGGAGAATAAGGAAAGCTACAAAATATTGCTATCTCGCTCCCACCAATATTTTTTCTATAAGAGCAAGGTTAAAAAGGATTTCTGACAGATTTCGGAAACTGGAAAGCTGAAAGGATACAGTACGCTGTGAGAACCGCCTTCAGGCACCTATCGAATCGTTCCAAGTTAATTTCTACAGAACATATTCACAATTTTTATCATTCTTCCGAAGGAATACCTGAACAGGCAACGTCGTAATAAAAATCATTTGAGGCGATGTGGTGGTTCGACAAACATCTTCGAAGACGCAATAGGAAAATCCCAGAAGCGAATCGAACTGAAAGAATAACCCTCAGCTAAGGTTACCCTCATTGGAACATTGAAAATTCTTGAGAAATGAACCTGTGGATCTGGCATCGAAGCCTGAGTAAACACTAACAGTTCCAAGCTTGCCGCACTTAGGCAGGATATCCCTGATAGATCATCTTCCATTCTTTCGCCGTCACCTAAATTGAAAATGTGCCATAACAAAAAAGCCTGCTGAGAAGTGGTATGGAAATGTTGTGCTGAATGGGAAATGAACTTGCTTGAGTCCTTATCGATAACATTTCTGTTGGACTTCTCTAAACGCTATGCGGTATATTCCATAAGCGTGGGCGAATACCTCGTAACGCCGCCGCAATCTGTGCAAGAATTATTCAGGTATCAGCTACAGAGCGCTCTTTGATCCCAGCTACTTTCTTCACGGTTGATCTTTCGCAGCTAGGGAGAGCGGTCGGGCGGTCGGGGGAAGACAGCACCAAGGTCCCCTATCACCCACAAGGTCCCGGGTAGAAACTCAGGCTGATCCGGAATCTAGAATTGAGCCCCCTGGAGTCTGTTAATTAGTACCAGACACTGTCTGGGAGGTAGAAAGCATTGTTCAATCACCCACCCAACGCTAGCCGTTGTATAGGATACATACTCGTTCAAAATCCACTATGGAAATTTAAATGGAAGCCGAATGCGGGGCTCATCGCAGAAACGGGGTCGACCTACAGGAAGACAGCATACCCGTTAATCCTTCACCGCTTTTTTAATGGGCCGACAAACTTATTTCCTTCTGCTGCGTGGGAGAATGGACTCAGAAGCTGAGGAACTGTTTCGTAATACTCATCTGTCTGTGAAAATGGTCCGCGGCCAGCACAAGGTTAGAATCTGGCAGTTCTTTGGGAAGGTCGTGTTACCCAAGTCTCACGAGCATTACTCCCCGAAAGGCGAAATTCAAGTAAAAAATGGTAAGTGCGTCAGACTATGCATACCATTAGACGATACGTTGAGAACAGCCGTTTTTTCCAATGATGAGTTCATAGGCATCTTAAAAAGGTATGTCGGATGAAGAAGGGACAGTTGAATCTGAAAAACGTACAGGGTGAAAGCTTGCATCCGCAAATACGCTTGTAGTATCGGATGGAAACGATCCGGATGCTTCTGTTCCAGTACACTGTTTTAGGCGACGTTCAAGCGGCAAGTCTACGTCCATCGTTACCCATCTTCTAAACGAAAAAGAAAAAAATTAAAATATGATGCGATGCTGATGTAGAGAAATTCTTCAGATGCGACTTCTTGCCTCGCGATTGACGCCCTTATCTTAATGAACTATTTACCTCTCCTGATAGTTTTTAAGAGCGGTAATGGAAGAAAATATTACTGCAAACTCACGAATTTATTAATTGTTCCGATGGCTCCGGTGTTGGTCCATCTTCACAAAAGAATTCCTCAATGTCAGGGACCTGACTTGCGATGAGCATTAGGAAGAGGGAACAATGGACCGAATCTCTTCGTTCTTCAATGTAACCCACCTCTTTATCTTCCTCATATTTTCTTTTCAAAGAATCCTTTAGTTGCGTCATTAGCACTTCCTCCTTAGCAACCGTATCAGCTTCATCGTCATAACTTTCGTCCAGACCTGCTTCTTTTGGTTCGACAGCTGGAGCCTCAATATCCATTGATTCCTCCAACTGCGTTACTTCGCCGGTCCACACCATTGTTGAATCCAGATTTTGCTCACGGTTGTTGAAAGAGTCATTATCAAGGATCGTGTCTAAAAGCAGTTCTCCGATACGAGGAGTATTTCAGCTGGGAAAGATTCTGTCAGGTAACAAAGTGAGCATACTATTCAAAGGCTGCGTAGGAATCGCTTCGCCTTTTTCTTCGATCATCTCCTTGGCGATTGACTCAAGTCGCTCCAGTAAATCACGCTCTGATTGAATTTTCCAGTAAGGTCGAGGTGTGTCTGAAATAGTGCTCTGAATTCGGCAATTTCAGAAATTAAAGGCACGGTCCACGATAACTTTGTGGTTCCGCTTTTCATTCGAAAAGCGAAAGTACAGGTTGGGAATAGTTTATCGGTAGTTGAGAAGCGAGAGAAGAAGCCGATTTCGAAAAAAATTGGCTCTTTAAAAGTAGGGAAAATAGAGGTTGGACGAGATTACCATGATGGAAATAACATGGAAGGGGTACTCGGACGAGATTTCAGTTGTCGCAATTGCGCAAAGAGCTGACTACGTCAAGCCAGAACTATACAGAACTGTCTTTCACTGTCGCTTCGGATCATGACAAGTTGTTTGAACTTCCTGCATGGGTTCGCTTGTGATCTTTGCAGCCTCTAGAATGCCGGTGAAACTCGTCCTAGGATACACCCAGTACTATCTTTGAGCATTTATAACGCCCTAACTAGGCCGTTTTCCAATATAAAAGGGTCAGATATATTATAAGAGGGGACCTCGAATTCATTCTATGGGGGAATCTCAGAAACCATCCTTATCGGTTTGTGCCTCTTGATAAAGTGAGAAACTGTAGCGGTCTCTTTTGAATTCTATGTAGATCATTCAAGTCATTCTGCATCTACACTATGATTTAAGTGCGATGGTAGGCCAACTCAGAAAAATCATTAAGCACCCACGAAAGGGCAAGTACTTCGACTGATAACATCTGGCGGTGGGCGAACTAAAATTGCAAGAAGATCAACGTTTGAAACAAGCTCGAATGTGATAGCACAAACACTGAAAACATCCCCTCTCCCCTCTTTAGAGTTATCGCCTTAGCAGCCATTCTAAAAGTGTTGAAGAAGCCCTGTCAGATAGACGGTGATCGCAACATGGAGTTTCCCACCCCCATGAGGGCGTCTGTTTCTGAATACATGGTGAGGTCTAGAGTCTTTTCATGAACATGTTCCATGTGTATCGTGATTATTGCTGAAAACATTCTACATTTACGTACAATTATTAAAGACGTCCTCGAGTTTGCGTCCTTGAGCATTACATCGTGCAGCTTCTTCACGCCAAATATATTCCAGACCAGGATTGGATGAATGGACTGAATTAGGTCATAAAGTTCAGAAGAGTGAAGGTGAGATATTTGGCTATATACCATTGAACGAGTGCAATTCTTTATTCATGATGTCCGTGACAAAAGCGTCGCATTCCACGGCACATGACGTGATCGGCATCAGAGGTGAAAGCATAGACGGTCTGAAATTGGGACCTTTGTCCTACTGGATGCAAATTCTTCCTCAGTTATCAAGCTGCAAACTGCCTAAAGCAACGGTGGGTCATTGTGGGCCACAGATTCCATTCATTACTAAACTTGTTCACAAATGTTTATGTTTCTTGGGTCAACGCAGCAACTTAAAGAATTGCGTCACCACAAGATCGACTCATCAGATCAACAATTGGGAAGAAACTCCGATTACTAATTAGCCAATGGGTGACAGAAAGCCTGGAAAGGGCATGACGAGAGCTCAAATTCCACTAAGCCATCGTCATTAGGAGATGGATGTGGTATACGAGTTCTGAGCTCGTATACCACATTCGACATTCCAGATGGGTGTGGTACTAACGAACCGAGCCCGGGAGTCGGAAGGTTCGATCGGCTCAGCTGATAAAAATTAGATTGAAAAAGCAAAGAAGGAACAGCTAGAAACAAAGAGGAAGAAGAAAAAAGGAAGCGAGTAGGCCGCCTGAAGGGACATCCAAGGAACAGACTTGGACCTTTCCCGCCTGTGAAGAAAAGCTGCTCAGTCCCCAATATAAATGATATGAAGAGAGCTCCTGACACTTTTTAGAGATGATTAATTTAAAAAAAAAACATAAAAAGTAACACCTACGAATTGAGCACGTCACCAACGACCACTCCTTCGATGATAGTTTCTGAAAGAAAGAACTCATAATATAGCCACAGTTATACCCAAAGTTATGCATTTATGAATCTTACTCAACATCAAAAGTTTTACCCGAGCATAAATATACCACTATGAACCTCAAAATGTATCCCTCAGTTAGTTTTCCTAACCATATATTGCTTTTACTCTTCGGTTAAGGTTTCGGTTGAGTACGTTTATTTCTTGAGTCTCCCATCAAGTGGCTGTTGTGCCTTTGATTTGACTCACCTTGAGAATCACTGTTCGGTGAGATTCGATATTGAACGCGTCTGAGAGAGATTTCGTCCATCCCAAATATGGAATTGTCAATGAAAAACTGGAAATGAGCATAAAAGTTCGAGAATGCATCTTCAGTTGAAAAACAACCATCAAAGATTTCAGGGATCATACTCAAAATTCTTGAAGCTTCTTTTTTCATGAACTCACAAGAAATTACCAACCTGCAGTATGAAGGGAGTGTGCGCTTCAAAAGGCTGCATAATGGGGAACTCGTCCACTTCCCTAGCTAACGAACTCAGCAATCTAGGAAAAAAAATCTACAACTAATAGGATTTCTAACAGATTTGCAGACCTTGCATCCTAAAAACTTTGAAAAAAATGCCTGGTTTTTAGCGAATTCGAGATTCCACCAATATACTCCAACGCTACTCAACCCAAGGTGATATGGTTATCCTATCTTCATGGGCTAAGCTTGGAAAACGCACAACTCAGTAATGCCAAGCTTAAACGAGATCTGCCCTATTCACCCCACTTCACATTTGATCGAGAAAGAAAGGAATCTGATCTTACTTTGCACGGTGCATTGGATTGTAAAAATAAATCTTCGCGAATGGTTCATCTTCTTCGTGGTAGCCATAGATGGACCTGTAGAAAGTGTCTTTATGTGCCATAAAAGTTGCTATATGAAAGGTTCTAAGGTTGAAATGTATATGAAATAGAAACAGAGCAACACAGTGTTCTTTCAAAATTAAAGTCCAAAGCTACAAAATTTTTGATGGGAAAAAATACTACATGACAACAAGGAGTACCAAGCGTTACCTGTTTCTTACCGTAGTCATCACTTTTTTGATTGAAAAATTCAACTTGTTCTACTACAGTATTTCAAGTTCCTTCGAGTGAGTCATGGCCAAAGAAATTTATTAATATGACTACCAGAACGTTTCCCTGTAGAGAACCCTAAGGACTCTGCGTGATGGCAACCTCCATACTTTCAGGAAGTCCTTGAAACAACGTACGTTCTCATATGCACCCTCGTTTTTCAACAATAGCTGTAAATTCCACATAAAAACCACACTTGAAATTGTTCAAAAGAAATGACTTTGTGGGATTTCCGAACGTAATCTACTCCTTTGATAAAAGGCTCATCTTTCCAGATCCGCCAGCACTCTATGTAGTGCTACTCTGCAATGCAGAAATATTTGCGTATGGGTGATCCTCGAGTTAGCGTATAATAATTATTGTTATTTAATAATAACACTGTTCACTTTGATAATATCGTTGGATTATTATGGATATTACTGTTTACTAATAACGTGTTGTTTCAGTATTTTTTTTTGAGATGAGGCGCCTCAACTGCTTTAGGAAGACATCAAATCACTCAAATAACTGACTTTCTCATTACTGGTTCAATCTTGAACACATAGCTATTGAGGTTCTGCCTCCTATCAGATTTCTGCTCCCTCGGTGCCATTTCGCGTTGAATAAGACGGTTAATTTTGTCCTCCATAAGTAAACCTAATGTTGGGTTGAAATCAGCTCCAATCCGTAGCAGGACGTACGGTAGCACTCCATGGATGTGAACACATGCCTTCTTACCTGAATCATGTAATGGTGCGCTCTCTTTCCCAAAAAAGGAATCCGAATTAGTTACGACTTTGCCGAAAAACCATATAATGATGGAATCACTACGACTTTCACTGGTACCTTCTGGTGTTACTCCGAAAATGTGGAAGGTGGGTATTTGTAGCCTCAAATTCGGATATAGAAGACGATCAATTGCCGAAGGCATGGACATGCTGTATTCGCAAAGAACATTACAAAATTTGAATGCTGATTCTGCCATCTTTGCAGAGACCTGAAAAGAATATCAGCCTGATCTCTGTTGATTTCCAAAAAAGTTTCAAACTGACTCAGACTTGTAGAGTAACCAGAAGCACTAGTTTTTGGCAGTGCATGTGGTGCAAACAACGAAGGACGACTGTGCAGACATTTTCAATTTGGTGCGATTTGGTGGGTCATGTGAAAGTGCCAAGCATGCAGGAGCCTCACACAGGGCTGAAAATAAACATTCATTTGTGCATGAGAATAAGAAAAGTTGTGGGCAAAATTTAGTTGTGAACTCGATATACTATAAAAATATTAGAAGTGTTGGAAGATACAGAAGTGTATTATTTCCCTCAAGGGAAAATTACCTATGGGGCGCGACCTCACATCATTGCTCATCTAGGTGAGTCATATCCAGACCTTCCAAAACAATCTGTTCTCACGCCAAGACGCTCGAGTGCGGGACTTAGTAAAGCAACCTGGATGTCCAAGAAGCCTGTATCAACCACATGACAACCACCACCGAGTTCATAGTTCCTTGGAATGGCAGCACCGCCATCCAGGAAAAAACTACTTCCCTGTCCCGAAGCTGTCTACAATTGGCTTAGCGTCTTCCTTCGAACTGAGGAAGTTGGTTTTCTTCACGTTTGACCCGAGTCCGTTCTCTGCCAGCACGCCCTGCCATTCCTACAGCTTGTTCTGAAAACCTTCCCAACTATCTGCTAGCAGAGCGATCGATGTTACCAGAGTAGCAGATGGTCTTCAATGGTACCATCATGTTCCTCTCGTGATGATAAGGGAGGAAAACTTTTTTTTTAGTAGAAAAAGTTTTGAGCGACGTGAGTTCATTGTGGATGTAGCAACTTCCTTCTAAGGAACGCCACTTTCATAAACTAGTCTATCATTTCAAATGAGGAAAGACAGAAAACTTGGTTGTCTCAGGAATTTCCATATTTCCGAAATGGTTCAAAATAGCTAAGTGGAACAAGCCATTCATGACAAGTGTGGGATACTTTTAATAGCAGTACTGGTCGCAGGTGGTGTAATGGCAAGTGGCACGGATTGAATACTGGATCAATACTCGTCCAAGACAACTAGACCTTCATCCTCACGGGTCGGCCATTTGGCACCAGATTGGTGCAGGAGGATAAAGTTGGTCGCTTGTTTATCGGCTGGCGACCGCAAGTCACTTTACAGTCCACATATGGTAATCTCCAAGTCGTCGGTTCAAGGCTTCGGCGACTCAGATCAAGTTAAGCCTATGGCACCCTTGTCATACAGGTCACGCAGTCCCAGTAGTCTTTTAGTCTAGAAGATTGTCTCAGGTTCTGCCCTTATCAGAGAATCTATCTCAAGTAATTTTTCGACTTGTAAGCCCTATAAAATCAGAAATCTTAAAAAGGCTGGGGTAAACATATTCACTAGTCAAAAGTCACGTCAAAATCGAGAGGAATTAATCATCGTCTAGGCCACATACGCATTCTAGCTACCGCTACGAATCTGAATGGAAATCGAATGGTGGGATGCATCCCAAAACAGGATCGGTAACGCCGAGTACTTGATCCTTTACCCTTTTGTAGCACACCTACAACCTTTGCTAGCTTGGGGCCCAACTTCCCAAATAAGAAACGTCACTTATTTTAGACAACTATAGGGGAAATCACAAGAAAAATGAGCACAAATGCGTCGTCTTTGATAAAACCACGGAAGCTCTTGAGACTAACACTGTGTTGCGTAAAATTAATGCAACTTGTGAAAAACGAAACAAATTGCAAGACAGTGAGAGACGTGCTTATAAACGGGTGTTCACAATTCAGAGAGGCTACGAAGAAAAGATAGAAAAGTCTAAAACTTTTTTCACAAAACTCCACATTTAGGTAGTACCTTTATTGCATAACACTTTCATCAATAAATAAGTAATAAATTAGAATAAATACTCGTATGGCAGTTATCAGGGCAAGAAATCGTAGTTTATGCACATGACCCGTAGAATGTCTGTTATTTTTAAGCTGAAAAAAACCTCAGCTCTCAGAGAAGGAGCCCCAATTAGGCCCTGAGCGTATCTTGACTGGCAAAGGAACCCGAAAATCAGGGAAGACATTCTCCATACAGGATCGCATCCATAGTTTGACCTCTTCCTCCTCATCCTGGACGCACTCGATGATAATTTCATCGTGTATGGTCATCACTAATCGTGTCGCTTCTGCAAAAAGTACAGTACTACTATGAAAAGGCATGTAAAAAGACTGCATAAGTAAGCACTACATCCCTCATCTAGAACGGTAACTGACTTCTTTCTATAGAAGGATAGTCTGCTATCAAAAGACTTTACCACATACAAGGACTAACTACGCAAATAGACGAAAACCTCACCCTTTCGGCCTTCGTCCAACGCCACTATGGGCTCTTTTGAAGATCTCACTCGCGGTACCTTGAATTACATAGTTGATGCTCTGTCGATCGTCCCTCGCAACATCTTCCTGGCGTCCTCGGGTACTGCAAGTCACCCGTCTCCGACCTAAAAGAAACAGATGATTCAATCGATGGATGGAATCCATCACCCATACAAGTTTCACAAGACGTTCAAAAAACGTCACTCACAAGATTTTGAATTAACCGTGTAAACAAAAATCCGCAAAATTTTGCACAGTATCGAACGAGAAGCTCAGACAATTCCAGAGCGAGAATCCCCTTACCTAATACGGTAGTGACGAAACCTGCTTTAACAGCTTTGTCCTTGGTATTATTGATGAATGTCCTCACCCCTTAAAGAGAAACTGTAAGTCATACGGGCAAAGCGGGAGGTGTCTCACATACTCACTTGGGAAAGACTGGAAGAAATTTTTAATGAGCTCGTTTGCTTCATTTACTGATTTCTTTACAGTTTCGCCAAGCGTTTTGGCACCCATTCCGTAAATAACACCATAGCACAGTTTCTTTGTTGTATCTCGTGAAATTCCCAACAGATGTGACATGTCTGCGAATACGTCCTGCCCTGAAATGAAACTACTTGGTGAGTACCTTACCCAAAAGCTTTTTGCGGGTGTCATGGACTTGGCACCGCTTTACCGACTACCATATTTATTGGGGGCACCACTGTTGGCAAGAGTTATGGAGTTGGAGTAACATACTGAGTCCAGCATGAGCTTTTGCCAAAACTGCTCCACTAACGTTCCGATGATCCTGCACTGATGTAAGAATGCCGAAGATTCATACGTTTGTTTTCATTCATTCCTTCATTTTTTCCTAGTTTTGGTAGCTTTTGGAACTTCTAAACCACTTATAGCTCTTTCCACTGCTTATAACGTTTCACTGTACAGGAGAAGTACATAATGCAGTATGACCGTATATGAGCGATTACGGTAGGAAGATAAATAAGAGTGCCTCTGAAACCTCTCTACCACTGCCATGAAACCGTTCGGATAAATCCAGATAGGGAAAAAATATTGGCTTTGTTTTCGGCATCTGCGGAGTGAGACATCAATACTGATCAGTTCACGACAGTTGACTTAATTTCTGTCAAGTTTTTGTTGAGGCACTTTACTTTAACTAAAAGCATGAAGAAAAACAAAGCTAGTAAATGGATACTGCAAACCTCTTTTGAAAACTTCTAGAAGAGCGGGATCTTCACTGAGATGGGCCAGCACACGAAGTTCCAATTGGCAGTAGTCGGCACTGATCAACACACAGCCTGAAGCAGAAAAAAAATTTCAAAAAGGATCCATCACAAGTAAACTTATAGATTCTTATTGCAGGGGTCGAGAAAATATGTCTCTTCCAAGATCAAAGCACAAAGCATTGAAAGAAGGCCTGCCGGTCCCCAACACATGCAAGTCAAATGCTAACACGAAGAAAATTTAGGTTAAGAATGCTTCACTACGATCTTACAAAAGATGAAATGTAAAACTCTTTCCGTTATATTCGCCTCAGTTCATGTAGAGAAGTACATAAACTCGAGACTCCTCACCTTGTTGAGCTTTGAAGAGGTGCCGAAGACCGATCCCGTCAAGCACTTCGTCTTTTGGTACCGTCTGCACGCTCGGTTCCACGCATAGAATACGTCCTGTTGAGGTATTCATGTCACAGTGGCTTCGAACCATTCCATCGACATCAACGAAATACTGCATTGGAATAAGACATTGCTGTAAATGAACAAATAACGTGGATAAGACAAGGTTCGCTCAATCTGTTGTGCTGAACGATTCATAAGTGAAAAAGGAAAAGAGACTATCCGAGCGAGCTGAAAAATGTCCCATGACTTCACCCTATACTGAGATAAATGTTATAAGCACCGAGAACTAGCACAGCGAAAACATCGTCTTGCCCAAAACTATTTATTACCGTTAAAGCGTGCTTCAAGCGACGATACCGCAGAATGTTCGAGACTATTGGGTGTTGCTTTTCCATCTGCTCGAGAATCGCTTTACTGGTGGAGAGGTGTTTCTTGGTTGATGAACCGCCCGGACAAGCTAGTTTGAGGCGAGAGAAAAGCACCTAGAAAATCGGTTTAGTTAAAAATCTAACCTTCTTATGAACTATGCACTCTTTAGATTGTCAGGGCCGATTCGAAGACGAACCTCAGAAACTTGTTTCGAGCTGTCCAGGTTGAATTGGTGCCCAATAAGGGTGAAGCAATCGTTTTCCAATTGCTCGATATTCTTTTTCAACCGCTGTGTCAACGATGAACAAAGAGCGCGATCGAAGCAGAAACCACCCAAGCACATAGAATTCACTGCCTGGTGAAAGGGATACGATTAGATGAGTGATGATGGACATGCAAAAGAGACCTGTATAGAGAGATGTTTCCTGATGGAGGTCACTTAAAGGAAAGGGATGAAAATTTGAAAAAGATGCTCAGAAATCGAATGAAACGACTGTGGTACCTGCAATGAACGCAACTCAAGATGAAGACTTTCCGAGGAAGAGCAGCTGACGACGATTGGAGTCAACATATCAACCAATCTGAGAATAGAATCAGTCTAGACAAAGGGTATCTATGTACGGGCAAAAAATAACAGCCTACCTCGAAGCCAAGTACGCCTGAGCTCCACAAGCGATTCGGGGATTCATACGAAGTAGTGATGACCAGTCGAAATTCCACTGGAATTTGGCTGCGATTTCAGAGAGTGATTGTACTCGATCACCTTGCCGCAAATGTCCAAGAAAAGCCATGTATGATACAGATTTCACGCGGAGGTTCTTAAAAACTTCATCAGATAGGAGTTGTTGAGACCGGAACGGCATGTTCACCAACCTCCAACTCGAATGACCTCCTCAGAACATGACAGTCCCTGAGGGCGTCGATTAGGAACAGTTCACAAGACCGCATAATCGAAGCAACGCAAGAAACGCGTTCGTCAAGTGTTATAGATTGTGAAGGTGTTGAGGATGGACAAACCGCTTCTTCCTCGTCATTCCCTGAAACAACCCACCCAGTAGAATAGCTTTCAACACTTGGGAGTTGTAGGCCCGTTGGGTGGAACATTCACTGTAGGATTTGCATCTGGCAGATCCAGAAGGAAAACCGATGCAATGCTTTCAACACAACAAGATTTTTGGCTCCTTCTACCCGAACCTTTCTTCATATAGACCACTGCTTTACCTGGGAAGTATTCCTCGGTAAGGGGTATGAAGTGAGGCCAACCATCAGTAGGGCAAAGGCAGATCCCTGTGACTTTTGCAGCCGAAGCAGAGCTGCGCTCTTTCACCAGTGCCACTCCAACTTTGTTCCAAAGGGAGCTCCGCTGAGCGAAATAGTTCCAGGCAGATTCGGTCCTGCAAAGATAGCAACAGTAAGAAAAGTTCCATGAAGCACATTGGCCAACTCTAACCGGCAAACATCGTTGATGTCGAGGTCCGCATTTGGAGCTGTGGGTGGCAGTAGTCGTTCCATCCGCAAATTTTTCAATAGAGGACTCGCAGTGGACGGCGAATTCGCCTAAATATTAGAGCTAAAAGTGTCAAATGCATGGCTCAAACATAGAGATGTAGTGTGTTTCTGGTTCTGAATTTTTTTGTCTAAATTCTTGAGTTTTATAAGCCCATATTTGTCATTGATAGCGGCCTTATAATCGAATTTTATACAGCAATCTTTTCTCTCAGTATTCATTCATGCATAAGGAAAAGGTATCAACGAATAAGTTACCAAGACTGGCTGCCGAGCTCTTTTTATAGCTGGATGTCGCTGATCGGGTGTACTGTTGAAATTCCTCTCGGCTAAGGGCGATCTTGGAACTTTGCCTAAAAAATTTAATTAATTATTTATAAAGTGGTGTGCAATTGAGATTATGAAGAAAAACCGTTCACAAAATCTCAATCACTGAGAACAGGGCAATGTCGTCCCGGTATCCCAGACTGTTCTTCTTGATTATTAAAGTAATGCACTTGTTGAGGGCGTAATCACGGGAGTTGGCGGTTGGGTCAGTCAGGGTCAATTACCTCACCAACAGTTTTTTTCAACTGCCCCACTACAGCCGTTTCTAACTAACAAGATAAAAATGCAGTTCCCGTCGGTCGACGTATCATGAATAGATGAAGTGAAAGGCATTTCGATCAAGGCTTAGAGAGAAGAAGTCGATCTCGACCAATGCACCCGCACCACACCTCACCCTCCATCTCTGAGGCTTCTTGAGTGAGCCATTTTTTCTTTCTCTATACATTCACTTCTGAATTTAAGAAATGTATGGAAGTGAGAAAAACTTTCACCACTACTTCTCAAAGAGGGAAAAAAATGCTGAATGTTAAGGAGGTTTGAACAAAGGAAAAGGGCAGCTGTATTTTATGGAATCCTATGTGAACATTCTGCGGTCGGTGACCTCCCATCATCGTCGTAATGGCAGAGGTATTTTCAGAACTTTCGGGATGGAGTTGGGAGCCTCAAGGATAAAGATCATGGGAATCCATCTGAACTTGTGGATAGCCAAGCATCTTGGCACATCATCCAGTCAGTCCTGCCAAACTATATGAGAAATCGTAGAGAGGTTCCAGTGCTCTCACAACACTATCAAGAATCATTTGTCCTCAATCGGAAAGTACATTCGGTTGCGCATCAACCGCCGCCAGTGTCAGAATTCTACTTCAGAGCAGTAATAACGGACGGTTTTTGAATCCATTGTGAGGGAAAAGGACTGACTCGAAGATGTGCCAAGATGCTTCAAAAGTGGATATTCTCAGGCAGTGCCGTGAAAAACGGCAGTGGCGGCCAACTGGTGAACCGCCGAAACTGTCGACTCTGAAATCAAGCATTCACGGGAAGTAGGCGATTGCTGTGCGTATTGCTGAAACACTGTTGGATTGGTGCATCTTGAAATGCTGAAAGTAAGCGAGACGGTTACCATTAAACTATAGTTCAGTAACCCGTAGGAGCAAGATTTCGTCGTCAAGGGCTCAATTCAGTCATTATAATTTTTCAACGACAATGGAAAAACTCATGTCGCGAGATCTGCTCAGCAGCGATTCAGGAATAGGGCTGCCTCATACGCTGCGCAGCCCAGATCTTGTGCCACCCGAGGGGCACTTATTCAGTTTCTTTGCTGGAGAGAAACTTCGAAAACCCAGATGACGATGATTTTTGAATGTTCATCTCCTCAAGTCGTAGCCGAAAAAGGTTCAAAGCATCTATTCTTCGCGCAGTAGATGAGTAGAGTCGTTGATCAAGTTAAAAAATTTTAGATTTGAGTTTTGCTAATATTTCTATAACAAAAGTAATTTCTGTTCGAAAACGACATTTCATACTGGCCACCCTAACAAATCTGGATCAATGTTCATATTGAAGTTCGTTACGGCGGATGCAGTGTAAAGGAAAGTGATGCACTCATACACACGCATGGGTCACGGGTTTGAGTCCCAGACTGAACCAAAAAGCTTCCACTCCTCCGGGGTCGGTTAATAGGTACCAGACCCGTCTGGAAGGATCAAAACACTGACTTGTTCATTGTGTAAGCCACATACGCACTCAATACGCCACTATGATCCTGAACGGAAGTCGGGAAGCATCCCTCAGACAGAGGGGTTGGCGCTCGAAGACTTTATCCTTCAGACTTTATCAAGATTCACTCAACTTTTTCATAATGAAGCTACCCGCGGTGAAGCAAAAAACGATTAGTACGACTACCAGACAGGTACTATCCATGCTGCTTACCTTTCATACACGAAGCTTTTTGAGATCTGAGTATCGCCGGAGATCGCTTCACAATGGGGCTTTTGAACGAGGGAGGCTCATCGAATGAATCTTCTGGCTTAATATGAGCACTATAGAATCACGTTAGAAAAGTAAAAGCATTTTCAATTTTGCCCACCTGATTTTCTTCACCATATATCAATGAAACCTTGAGAAGGCTGTTTTCTAAGTCATCGACCTCACCGGCGCCACTGAGTCCTTCGGAATCCAAAGCAGGTGCTGTCTGGACACGATCACTGATTGCTAGCTGAAGAAATCTTGTGTTCACGTGACTCCATAGAAAATCTTACCAAGAAAATATGCTATTGAAAATTTTCGATATAGACGCTTCTCCCTTTTCCCGAGAGGTTTTCCACCATCACACGAGCCCTACGAAGTTCCTACCATCTCTATCGCAGAGACACCCATGAGCTTATTTCACGGACTCCTAGTGACTTACCCCTGGGATTCCCGATCTACATAGACCGTGTCCTTACCTTTGTAGAAAGGACCTGGATACGATCTAAATCGGGACCCAGAAAGTAAATGCCTACCCAACAAAAGTAGCTGGATTTGGGGACCTTACCAAAACGAGTAACGCCTAGCATTCCAGAGTTTCTGACCGCTTCACGCTGCAGTTCGAACCATTGGCTGCAGGTGAAACGCCGTCCGGAGCTCATAGTTATAAAGATCATTCAGGCCAAAAAGTAGTTTCACGACTAACCTCTTCCATACTTTCGCTGAACAAGTCAATACTCTCGTCGTCAATCACGCTACAGTGTAGTTCCTCAGTTCTGCAGTTACCATTTATTTGCTCATCTATTACAAGCCTGTAAGTAAGAGCACTTAGGAGTAGATAGAGCAAATGTCTCAAGAAAAATGACAAATTCCTAAGATTGGAATAATCTTAAGCTGCTCTCACGATTTATTAACTGCGGTAGAATTGTTATCTGTGTTTGCAATAGACGAGGCCTTTGTAGAAGTGACTTCATCATCCGAGTACCCCGAATCTTTCAGATCAACAACAGGATCTGAAATGTCGCACTATCATCTGAGGCTTACAGCAATGATGTAGATTCAGCCGCTTCACTCGGTAGTTCCGGTTTCTCTTACGAAAACACTACGAGTCTAGCTGCTTAGCTGCAGGAGAAGCTTCTTTTGTATATACCAAGAATTTCTGCGGTAGTAAAAGGCATGAAAGCTTGACCAGAATCAGCGAATCCAACCAGAGTTTTAACGTTTATTTATAAAAGCTGGCGTTCTAGCAAAGTAGGCTGTAAACACTTACGCTGAACAAAAACAAAAAGTCCAACACGAAAAATAATCCGACATTCATCTTATTCATAATAATACTGTCACTGCCCATAGGAGGGGTACTCTAGACCGATTTGAAATCTACAGATTACAATCAACGCACCTGAACAAGGTGCATCACCCTCGGGAGACGGAGCTCCAGTGGCCGAATCCGTTGAGGAAGGCATTTTTATTTGATCCACGCTGAGTCCGAGAGACCTGAAAGTATTAAGAAATCGCATCGTGAAACATCTACACGTAGACTATCACTGACATTAGGAGATGTGACGAAAATGGGATTGAGAAATTAAGTTTCAAAAGCTATGCTGAGATAGAATATGTTCTCTTTTGATTTATGGTAGTTAAGATTAGCATAGCTGGCGGAAGTCCAGAATAGCGACATCACAAAGGAAATGCCTACGTTATTTATTTGGTATTATGTCGATGAAGGATTTCTCAACCGCAGAAATCTCTTCACCAGCACTCTACAAAGCTCCTAAAAAACGCTAACGAGTAACGTTAGTTACTGTCACACTTACTTCCTCAGCTCAAGGGTCAATCTAAAGCGAAGAGCGTTCAACGCTGCAGGATCGGAAATCAACGAACTCTATGCAAGAAGTCAAGAAATCTTATGATGGAAGCGGTTGCTTATCGTAAACAAGTGGTTCGCGTTGCTTACAGGTACCTTGATCCCCGGGTGATCGCAACTTCACCCTCACGCGAGGCTGAATAATCCGCCTCCAGTAGCGTAATTAAAGCCCGTTCCCCGCACATAAGTACAAAATCCCATCAAACAGGATCTCATTCTCGACATAGCCTTAACGCTATTCCTTAGAATTTCCCTGACTTCCGAAATACAAAGGAGAATGATGATGAACGATGAATGATTGGTGAGCCAAGTATGACTATAACCACAAGTTTCATTTGCGACCCGCCGTTCGCTGTGCATTTCACTGTTTCATTTCACAGTTCGAACTGCCCTTGAAAAAACGTCATTCAACTCATGATTTCCTTCTCAAAAATAATTTGCTCCAATCATACAACCCCTTCTGAAGAAGCAATTCACATTCACATCAACATATTCATTTGATTAGGGCGCTTTCAGGATGCCTTGTTTCCGACGCAGAAAAACTGGATAGTATTATGATTCACTAGAACGCGGTGGAGTGGCTCATTTCACATTGCAGGGAACCATCAGTATCCTACAATCAGACAGCGAAAAAATGAGTTATCTTGCCATCCACTGCGCATTCTTGCGCAAACATCTATTTTGGGCCAGAAGTCACAAAGAATAGATTTGAACTTGAACCATTTGTCGAGAGACGCCGTGTTATTCTTCAAAAATTCAACCTACCGAAGATGATCTTTGACTGCGTCTGAAGCCCGTTCTCTGAGCAGAGCAGCGGCTTCTTCCAGACGTATACGAGGTTCACCAAACAGCCATTCGTTCAGACCATCTGAGGTGTTACTGCTGAAATGAAATTCAGTTAGCTCGTCTCGACTGACCCCAAAGCTCTAGTCTTATTCCCATCACAAGGAATGTCTGGAGCTTGTAAAAGGAGTCTTGAAATTGACTACACGTATAACACCTCTTAGACATTGCGCAAGAACTGTACATCATCATTCCCAAATCTGACCTTACAACCAATTACGGTATCCATAGCAATTACCCACTACCACCCAACACCATGCGGATACAGTAATTGAGACGCGCAACAAAGCGCCCATATTGTATCGCACAACAAAACAATACAATCAGGGAAATATTATGGTAATGATTTTAACTATGTACATTGGAAACAGCTCCAAGGTCAAGATATGTCTGGGAAATTACTGCTTGGTTATTGCCTTCAGTTATCGACAACCAACACAAATCAACTCCTTAGCTCAATTAGTTACACTTGATTCTTGGATTCCCAAAAACTGCAAGACAAAAAAATCCATCAAATTAATTCTAAAAAGGTCAGATCAACGACACAACAATACTCAACACTGGTTATTGTCATTTATTGCCAACATGAAGGGCACGTGTACTGAAGAATTGCAAAATGTTAGAATCGATTTTTTGTTGTGTGGGTGCCTTATTTCATCCCTTCGAAGAAGAATTAGGGTTCCAACGAGATCCGATTCCGATCTACACTAGCCTGACAATAAAAATTTGATAAATCCAAAGCCGAAAAGTAAAACAAGCGCGAGCATGGTGAGACAAAATGCGCTTGAAAACTTGAACAAAGGATCTATCGGAATTCTATACTTGTAGAAAATGTTCATCCAGGTGCAGGTAACTAATAAAGGGCAAAGTCTTCGACACCATCAGCCCCCCCCCCCCCTATTATAACAGTCGGCATTTTGAATGGATTTCACAATGATTTGCGGTGGCAAGCCAGTCTACAATTCACTTATCCTATCCTCCCAAACGAGTCTGGTAACCAATGAGCGACACCGGAACTTTACAGTGCTTCATTGTGTTGGGCTGGTATCGGTCTTAGATTCTGTCCTGAGGTTTGCATGTGACAGTAGGCCACTTGCCGCTGCCTCAAATGACTTCCGAACAAACGATTATTTCGGGTGAAAATTTAAAGATGGTAACCTTACACCTAAGGTAAACATAATGAGTTGAAAAATAGTGATTACAGTTATGACAAACGCGTTTGAAATTGTAGTGTACCATGCTACCGTATCGATATCCGTCTTTTCCAACCGAACCTTCCATCCCTCACAGGGTCGGCTACTGGGTACTAAACTCTTTTTGGAGGATACAAGCACTAAGTCTGGTACATCGGCCAGCTACCGCAAGTCATTGTATAGACCACATAGGCATTCAATAGGCCACTACAATCCTGAAGGAAGTCTAATGCGGCGCACATTCCTCAGACGGGATTGATCAGCACCCAAAAATTTTAACAATTTGCTGATAGGCAATGCTGGGTTGGGTCAATGTGTAGTAGAAGATCCATGAGGTCTCGCTGAAGAATGCCAGTTCTAATCAACTACCCTAGTCAATAGTTTCATTCTATCTTATAAAAAGATCATTACAATAGAAGACCAGCAATAGTAACCCATTAACTCATCAACAACTCATATTGCACCATCTCTGTTGATAATTCGCGAACCCTTTCTTGGTAATGGAGGCGATAGACGTTGCCTTTTCTTTAGTCGTCGTTTAATGGGACGTTCTTGCCGCGTTCTCGACCTCAATACGGGTGTCTCGCTCACGAACAATTAGGCACACACACGCACGATTTGCGACGCCAATTGAGCCAATCACAACTGTCCATCTCCTACAGTATCCCAAGGGAGAAGGGTGTAAAAACATAAGCTAGCAGCAGATACCATAACGAAAAAACAAAACCAGATAGACTCCCCATACCCTGTAAGTTTTGCTCGTCCTATAGAATCGTAGGAAAGCCTACCTACTGAAGGGTACAGCCAATGATAAGACTTCGCAGATCTTTTTCAACTGGCAGTTAGACAACTCCACCATGGAAGTGATACCCTGCTCGTGGAAAATCCTGGCCCTGAAAAAAGAAGTACCTGACATATCCAACACTGGAAATCGCGCTAAGACAGACATACCGACTGGCATCGATTCCTGCAATGGAAACAAGTTCTGTCAGTTCTCTTCGAACTCCAAACGCCAACCGTGAGGCGAAACCTTTGAGAAGATCGCAAAGATACGTCCAACCCAGGCGGGAGCAGAATGCCACCACCATCGCTGAAATTCAGGATTTGCTATCTTGCGAAAAATTGCTTGTTCAAGAAGATCTTCTGAGAACTCCAAACAAGACATCCGTGCTAGTTTCAGCCATTACGCATTTATGGGACAATCGTGCGCACATCGCCATGCTCTTGCCTAACGGAGCCAATCAACAGTCTAACGGAGGCAATTCTTGGACACAGGGGACAGAAGCCAATTACTCACCACAGCTAGAGAGGCGAGCGAGCTGCAAACGATGTGTGCGAACATGCACATCGTCTACTGGCACTTACAGTAATAGGCTAAACGAACCGGCATAAGTGGCACTTTGTTGTTGAAGAGTCTGAAGAGTACCGCGACTGATCCTGAATCGACGAGCTACCTCATCAATTGACTTCTCGTTTACAACGTCGAAGAGTGCAAGGGCAGAGAAGAAGCGCAGATGAAGCTGAAGAAAGAAGCATCAACTTGAATTTATTAAAATAATCAGGAACTCAAGCTCACGACCTGAGTATTCCGATCAGATGTCGAAATGCTTGGGTTTCGAAGGCGTGAGACGAGGAAGCGGTCATTTGCACCAACCTGAAGTCAATAGCTTTTGGAATAAATCAAATTTGATAGGTTTTACGGAGAGTATGCGCCAAAATTTCCACAAGAAACCAGTTTTTCCCCAGGATTTTCTGGAAGCCCCCATGGAATCTATAAAATAACTCTACTCTCTTGTATGCGTATATGTATAAGGTCAGGAGATTTCATAATAATCAAAACCGGTTGTCTCAGGGTGAAAAAGATTGGAAGGAGCAATGCAGATTACCGCTTAGTGGGGACCACAAGGCCGAAGGCCAATCACACTTTTCAATGGGTTTCAGCAGTGGAGTCGGAATCGAACTCGTAAAGAAGTGTCTCGTAAAGGAGTCTTGGTGGTAGGCAGTTCAGTCATTAAGCCAGTCAGGCAGTCTGAATGAATAAGCAACGAAGAAGTACCCAAATATGTTATACGTAGACGCTTGGGTAGCGTCCTATTACAGAAACCGTGTGGAGACTTCCAGAGAATTCCGGAAATCTGGACCGTTGAGAAATTTTCGGCAGATACTATCAGTACAAACGTATGACATATGAAGATGAACAAAAATATTGAAAAAAGTCAGGACTGAAAGCTAATCCTTCTTTGAAGTGTTCCCATAGAAGTATTAGATAGAATTTCCTGCACTAATTACCCTTACCAATTCAATTATCCGCTCCGATCATATCACAGTCGCCTGGTTTCTATATGAACACATCTTAAAAGGACAGAGGTGCCTTACGCTTTGTGGTAAAACATAAATTTGAGAAGTGATCCTTGAGAGCGCTTACTAAAAACCCAGGCGATTGCGATGAAGTCACAGCAACTAACTATGTGGGCAACAAGGTATCGCTGTAGAGTTGTCTCAGGCGCTTTGAACTTTCACGGTCTCCACTATGTACTTTCTCTGGGTGCGAGTCAATTTCTCCTCATAACGGACGAAAAACCATCACTATGTCTCATTATCACTGTTAGCATATTGTCGATGACCACCTGCCCTCTAAATGCTTGAAATTTTTATGAGGAACGTCACAGTTACTTCAAAAGTGCCAGTTCAGAACCTTTTTTCGACTTACCAACTTAGCCACCCGTTTTTCTCCAGCCGATAGTTTCGAAAAGATACTGTGCAAATGGTTCCAATCACATCCTTGCCATACAGAACAGTTTGTCGGAGTAACCTGAATGGCATCTGAGAAGATTTTCTCCAGCACTTCTTTTCTGAGGGCAGAACATACCAAATACAACATATGAAGTTCACTATCAAGAGCTATTGCTTTCGTGGCTTGCTGAAGGTCACTGAAAACAAACAACGCTGCATCTGGAGGTAGCGAGGAAACCAAAGCAGCTCTACCGAGCTGAGTAGGCGACAGCATCAGATCTGAAAGACCTTCAGTAGTGGGGAAGACATGGGAATCGGGATAAGACCTACAACTTCTGTCGCCTTCAGTCATCTCCTGGACATCTATAAAACGATTCGTAGACAAAGTACATGTAGCGTCTTCTACATTTCTCAATGGAGTGGAAAGAGTTAACCGGGACACGTCCTCCAACTCTTCGACGTTACTTGCGAGGCCATCACAGATACACTGGAAGGTGTTGGTTCAATTGGTTCGTATCTTGGAAATCCTGCCAAGAAGAGTGGTCTACCTCCAGATATAGCTTTGTTTGGTCCCTGACTAGATTTACCGTGGACTGAGGGCCAGAGTTGATCAATCGGAGCACCTCTTGCAGTTCGCTTTGCTTCACCGCCAGTATGCTTTCACCTAAAACGACGCTGTCCTTCATGTACATCTTTTTTGCTTCACTTCCTGACTGAAATTCAGTTTTGTTTAAGCAATTAGCCGTCAAGTTCAGAGAGCAATTGCTATCCATCATGAAATAGATCACACATTGCGTTACATTAATAGCATTTTGACACTTTCACTCGGCCGTAAATAGGCAATTTGCTTAGGATTGAACTTGACCGGAAGAGCGTTTGTTAATTTGCACAAATTGCCATTGCCGACTCTCTCGTTGCTCTTGCGATGGGAACGGGGGGCGACCCTCGAAGTCTCATCCCGCCTCCTTCCTCCACAGCCTCAACGCTCATCAGACTCTGTCCAGCCGCCTGAAAATTAGCCAATGGCCCCTTAGTCCCGCCCATCACTTCCATTACTACAGTAGCAGACGTGTCGTCGCAGTATTTTCTACAGGCAGCAAATTATGGCAGTCGAAGAAATGCAGCTCTCCAATGGTGTCATGGCTGGTGGCCCTATGGGAGGTATGCAAGGTACAGCTATGGGTCTAGGCCCACAACGGATGAGTTTCGCTATTCATGAGATTCTTGGTCTACAAGGAAATGCTTACCTATCACATGGGTACTGCCCACAAGGATTTTTCCCACAGCAGGTAAGGGCCTTCCATCCTCTTCAAACTACACTTTATGAATTTTCATAATTGAATTTAGAACTTCGCGGTCGACATCGGTTCCTGCGCTTCGTTCGACAGACCGCTTTGTGGATCAGACCAATTGGGTGCAGGTGAAATCCATGCCCTGTTGTTGATATACGCTTGGATATTTAGTCTTTCCAAATAACTTTCTTCAGGTTCTCATAACAGTTACAACATGCCGGTATCAGCTTCCCATTCAATCCCGTCTGATGAAGGAACTAATCACCAAGGCTCTGGAGGAAAGAGCAAACGGAAGAAAAGGAGGCACAGGTAAATCTGGCCGAATCAATTCTCAAGGACCACCCATGATTCGAACTTTGCAGGACAATCTTCACACAATACCAGATTGATGAGTTGGAGAAAGCCTTTCAAGAAGCCCACTATCCCGACGTTTATGCTCGGGAGATGTTGGCCGTGAAGACGGAACTGCCAGAAGACAGGATACAGGTAGCTCCAGCACAGCCTATCCTTTTGAGAATTTCCTTCAACCCCTACCAACAAGACTGAAGATCGAGCGAACCACGAAAGTGTCGCTTTTCACACTTGTGACTTCCGAGTAGATTTCCACGATGGCTTCACAATAGCCAATCAGTGCTCAATAGCCAGCCACTCCTCACCCTACTACTTCCTTTTAGGCAAAGTGATTTGTCGTAGTGATTACCGCCATTCCATCGGCCTTTTTAACGTTGACCACACTTGTGGGCCGTGTTCATTTGAGAGTTGAAAAGGCATAATTAGCTTAAAAGCCAATTTGTTCTCTGTAGGGAAGTCCGCAGAAAATTGCTGCATGAAAGTGGGTAAGTGGCATTCGAACTAGCTTAGCCTCCCCAGAGATATGAGGAGGACAAGAAATGCTCTAAAAACAACCGCAGCAACCGTCATCACGTACTTCTTCCCAGTTTCCTCATTTCAGGTTTGGTTTCAAAATCGACGTGCAAAATGGCGAAAAACTGAGAAAACTTGGGGAAAAAGCACAATTATGGCAGGTGAGTTCTGTTGCTGAACAGCTGGAAGAGTCACAGAGCCATGAAAGGAAGAACTAATTGAAATATTCAGAATACGGCCTTTACGGCGCAATGGTGCGACATTCGCTTCCATTACCGGATACGATTACGAAAACGGCTGAAACATCAGATCCTCAACAAAGCGCTGCACCATGGTTGCTCGGTGAGTTCCCCATCGAATTTTAATACAATCTTCTCTTAGAAAAGGGGATTTCTTTATGCACCCCCTCTTCAAAAAGACAAGGCAGTATAAGAGGTGAGCTATGATGAGTACGCAATCAATAGTAGTAGTAAGGTGGGGAATGGGACGATTTTAATGCCGAAATGGCCGATTCCGGATTTGATCCTTCTAATGGTTGTTGTAGCTTTTAGACCAAACAAAAATCCGGCTCTGACAGAGATTTACCTCTTTTCTTTGGCAAAAGTACTCGAGATTCAAGTTCGGACTCAGAAGTTCTTCTGGCACAGTATTTTGAGGAATTCCCCTCTCTCCAAAGATAAATCCTAATCCTGTTGCATAGGTTTTATTTGGCCTCCAATCATCTCCCGGGCAATGATAAGATAAGGTGACAGTGAAGCGGATCTTCTGTGTATACCATCCGCTTTATGACGTAACAATACACCCGAACTTTCGTATTAGCGGTTATTCCGTTCTATGAGAGTTCATGGCAAATATGCAAAAGTGACAAACTAGTGTCATCCTCCCTGAGTAAGTACTTCGCCAAACGATTAGCTCCTGAGATATTTGGTGTTTCCCCTTATAAAAAAATTACTTACTTCACAAAGGGCCATTTCATCTCAATACATAGTTAGCCTAGCTGAAAGATCACCCAACAACGCCTTTCGATGACACCGCTACCGCCACATAACTGAATAGATTCCATACCTATTGAACCAACACTCATATTAGCACTAGCTTACCGATGGCATCGAATAATTTAATTAAAATCACCTATGAAATAAGGAGTTGCATCGATTGCTTTTCAAGAAATGACGATTAGTGAATGGATTTGAGAGAGAGGAAAATCCGTCAATTAGATGGATGAGAGAGGGCTCGAAAAGCTGAGGTGCAGCTTGGGCTTAATGTTAGGAAACGAATGTATCGCTCAGAACCCAGCACATCCGAATTGCTTTTGTTCGATACTTATTAAATTATTGATTAATCCAAATTAATTAATTCAAGCTCGCTCGAAAAGTTAGCAACACTCAGACCAGAACGAGTGTATCCTTTTGACAGTAATGTCCACGGACAAAAGCTAAAATAAATAGTTGATGGCAAACAAATTCATTATCCTTCTCAAGAATGGCGCAGCAAAAAATAACTGATGGTGACTGAAAGTTGTTCTACCATTTTAGTAACTTTTGAAGTTTCCATTAGAGCACAATCCCTTCCCTAAGAAGCTCACCGGTAAAACTGCATTTGTTCAAAAGTCGGTCCCGATTCAAACTCCGAAAGTACCTTTGGTTCAAGGCTTCTGCTTTCTACCAAGTAGGGAAGGCTAAAGCCACAAACGTGATTACTTTAGAAAAGGTACACGAGTGGAGTCATTAGATAATAGGAAATATTAGCTCCGAATAAAAACCATGTACCCGAAGCCGCCGGAGCGGAGGCATTTTCAATGTACTCCATCTGGTATATGTACTCGCTTGTTAATTCGTACAGTTTGACGTTGCTGTAGTTCATTGGGGAATTAAGGCAAAGGTTCTGTACCAGTGGGGTTATAGAAAAAACTTCGGTCTGAAATGACGAAACGAATGCTCTCCTCTTCTCAGGCAATTTCTTACCGCTTCTTTTTTTAGTGCAGCAGTCCTGGGAAAAAATTCCGCAATGCGATCTCATAGGGAAACTGCAGTTACGTCATTGTTTGAGAATTTTGGGGTATGATGTGAGGGCCATTTGCCACTTCCCTATCACCTTAGATAACTATAATACATGAATCAGTGGCGATTAGGAGAAGTCAAAAAAAAGTTACATAGGCAAATGTTATTAGCTATAATGCACACTTTTTGGGTTGGTTTTCCCGTTGAATTGAGAAAACATGAAAAGAAATGCATTCTGTTCACAAATACAGCCAAACATCTGCATACTGCATTTATATATTTGAATTAACTGTTTTCTGATTAGCGTCATGATTGACTCTTCATCAATCTCGAAAAGATCGTTGCTCATCTTCTATGTATTATATTTAATTGAGCCTATAAAAATGAAAAATAGCAGTATGGCTGAGATTTGGGCAAGATCCCTGAGCCTTTTTTGGAGCCTTCGCCTAAATGAAGGAGTTGGCAAGTTAGGGACCGCTATCAACCTTCTGAGATGAAGTTCCGAGGATAAACTTTGCATTGATTCTTTCCAAATTAGAAGCAATTCACCTCCTCCACCTCAATTCACCACTTCTTCGTTACCGTAATCGTCTGAAGATCAGGAGCAGTTCCCATGATTCTCGAATGTGTTTCCAATTACAAGCAATTAAGCGTGGCGTTACACGAAACGAGAGCGTGTCTGGTGGTGTTTGCCATGGCGCGTTGGCCGACTTCGACCTCTTTGCGCCATCCCTCATTGCACTTATCTAATTACAAACAGCTCTCCTAGTTATAAGCCGCTGTTGAAGCACGAACACTGCCAATTCAGGTAAAATCCAATAAGGACGCCGCACGAAGAATATTACCCGTCCTGTCATTTAATATGAGTTTCCAGCTAAGTTAGGCTCATTTCATTTGAGCCCTCTTATGCTTGGCCATGGCGCGTTGGCCGCCACCAAGACTACTATATACCCAAGAAATCGTGGTCCACACTTCATAATTACCAGTTGAAGGCAGAATAGAAGGCCCCAGCATGTTAACGCCACTGATTAGCAGGATGGCTGCTGAGCAAGGCAATTCATGGATTCCATAGAGCAAAGTCAAGTGAACCTAACCCTCTTCCGGATTAATTCATGGACCCCAGTAGCTCTGGGTGGCCCAGAGCTGGATTCATGTGGGAAAGAGAAAACTTAATTACTCCTCGATTGCTCATTATTTGGTAAGGGTAACCGTAGGTTGGGGCTCATTCTTTCCCACCCACCGTACGACGAAATTCAGTATACTGTCCAAAAAAGTCTTCTACCCTGAGATTTCCTACAGGTAAACTTGCCGAGAAGCATGGAAGTCTAAAACCTACCTCTCCAGAGTTTCTTAAGACCAATTCCTTTTGAAGCTGACTGAAAACTGCAAGAGAATGGCAAGGCTCTTGTCGCAATATGACGATTTATTTGATTAGGAACAGTAACCCAATAGTATCAAGCCCAACGACAAACATTAACGAAACTGCCAGTCAGTCAGTTATCGCAATAATAATGTGTTCGATGCACATGGCCATTGAGAAAGAACGATCTCATTCTCAGACGACCTTCGGGGCAACTAACTGCAAAATTAGTCATTGTCCTAATAACCAACCACCTCGATAATTGCAGTTGGCATCAATTAATGCATTTCCTTAAATTGCAATCGGTTAGCATGCCAGAGCAGAGGAATCCTCCCCGAGTAGTAAAGGAGCCTATTCAGGAATGCACAAAAAGAGCATGGAGGCTGCAGCACATTTGGAGCAGGTGGAGAAGTCAAGCGACATGAGTGAAAGCGATAGTGATGATGGTCCGTCAAGCCGAAGCTCAATCAGCGCCAATGTGAACTCCATCTACCATGATGATAAGGTAAGTAGCAATTTGTATTTTGGGTTGAAAAACTGAGAATAGGGACTAGTCGGCCCATTTCAGTTGGTCGGACAGCTTAGTCAACAGCGGTTACTTATGGATCAACATGTGCACAATCATGGACCGTTCGTTCTACCCTCACACACGAAACTCTACGAACAATGATATCCATTTACCAGTAACATATCATAAGTGTTATTTTGCCTATAAATACTTCCACTATATACGTTTTCGCAATCAATACACAAGATTACGGTAAGCGACGTAATTATCTCAAGTGTGACGATGACGGTGTCAAGAAGGCAGCAAAGCCGTCTTCTAATTGTTCTCACGCAAACAACGCCGGCAACTGACCACCGTGACTTCTTAAGTGATTACTGTACCGTGCCGCTTCTTGAGAAGCGGAGATGGTTTTGTGCTTCAGTTGTGAAGGGATTCCATCCGAATTTAAAATACGCCTCTGGTAGGCTACCCATGCAGCTGAGACACGTAATAATTACAATATTTTTACAGTAATACTTGTGAAGCGACTTCATTGAGATATTTTTGCAATAATTCGCACATTTCCCGCCGTCAACAAGAATTGGTCTTTGTTTTGCGTTTGACATCCTGTCAACTCGAGGTAAAGGCGGTGTAGCGGTAACTGTCGCACTGTCACACACGCATGTTCACGGGTTTGAATCCCGGATTCATAACGCCCAAGCATTTCATACTTGAAGAGTAGGTTAATTGGTACCAGATTCGTTCGGGAGGGTAAAAACACTGCCTTGAACATCGGCTAGCTACCGTAGACCACTGTATGGGCCACATACGCATCTAATATGGCCACTACGACTTTGAATGGGAGTCAGTGCGAGGGCGCATTCCTCAGACCGGATTGATCAACATTCAGAGACTTTATCCTTTACCACTTCGTCTTATTACTTTTGTCTCAAGAATTCATAGCGCACTAGCCAAGAGTACTTCTCCTAACCAAAGCTCGTTATTAACTTACTTGTCTTCAGCGTCCGAAGTTCAGCGTTAACTCTTAGCACCAAAGGATATAGAGCCTATATGAGCTACGAAACTATACGAAACATCTCTTGGGGTAATGTGACGCATAGGGATGACGTCAGAGGACGCTCAGATGCTTCAACCGCCAAAGGAAATTTATGTGCTCCAACCAAGCTACCAACAGTAACGCGACATTCCAGTGCCTCCCTGTAGTACCCCTTTTATTTGACATCAGGCATGTGAGGAGGAAGCATTAAATAATCACGAACTTACCTATTTCAACCTGGCCTAATCGACCAGCTCGCCCACTCATTTGTTTGTAAGTGATAGCGTTAATAGCTGCCGGGCCACGAGTCTGCGCTTTGATGACCACTCGGCTAGCGGGTAAATTTACGCCTAAATTCAATTTGAAGTCATTGTTATCTCATCATTAGATATTATCATTTTATTCATTCTGAAAAACGAAAAAAAAAACTTTACGAGAATATACCAGAGGAAAGCGTGCTAGTAGCAACGAGTACCATGATAACGCCTGAACGGAAGCCATCCTCAATATACTCTCTTTCTTCAGCTGTCAGCCCTGGAAATCGTTGCTTTCACCTAACGCGAACAAAATTTTCTCGTTTTGTCGATGACGGCATTTTATATCCCAATGACTGGACTCCCTAGTGTGCGCTTAGTTGTAGGACCCTTATTCATGAGATAACTATGGACAGTTACTTATGAATTGTGTTTGTACATTTTCAACTTCTGTTAAATTCCAGTCACTTTTGCAATCATAAAGTTTCCTAAGTAATTTTTAGCTCTTACCTCAAAAAAACTGATATAGAAGGAGCAAAAAAATGAAAACCAAGCAAAACATCACAAAGGTCATGAAGAAGGTGACTAGACCAAAAATTAGCACAAATAACCAGAAATTCAATGATCCAAATAAATCATGGTTAGGATGAAAGGAAGGATGGTTCTAAAAATTAGCTGAATTTGACAGAAACAACAGTATGGGTTTGCCTGCAGCTTAACATGAAAACGCGTTGTGACCGCTCACACGAGCATGAAATTACACCTCTTTTTCATTTGCAGGGCATAAGAAAAATACATCAGGCCTCCAGAGTGTTAAAATTACCTGCATGGTGGAAAGCAACTCCTCTTGGGAGGGTCTGCGCTAGAACGGTGTCAACAGTGCCAGCGCACTGTTCCAGGTTCATCCTAATTTGATAAAGGGCAGCTCGATCAAGACGAGAAGCAATCACTTGATTTGAGCGATAGATTTCATCCAGGATCTTGGCCAAATCGAGAGCTACCTGCAAAAAGACTGCAGTAGATAGGAAGCAATCCTACCTATGTGAAAATAAATGACTTCAACCATAATCACGTAGAATGAGCAGAAAAATCATCATCAGCGCTTCTAACCTTTTCGACTTCCGCTTTCGATGAACAAAATACGAGTACAAGCTTTCGGAAGAAAAGCCCTTCGGCTGCTAAACTAGAATATACAAATTTTATAAGAACTGAATGATGAATCAGCTGTTTGGAACAGACCCCAAAACACATTCAGGATCGTCGGCAACTCGAAATCTCTTTGGAACATCTCTTATGTGAGTATCCGATTTGAGGTCTTTGATACGTCCACCACAGCATAGTCGTTCGTGCAACTCAACTGGCCGGAAATGAGTCGCAATCACCTACGAAATATTCTTTCGGAAAGGATTTGAAGGGACCTATGATTCATGAAACACCCATGTACGTTTCTACATCCATGGTCCGCTGCTACATTAAAGTGAAGCCGGACTCTGTTTGAGAATCACGACCAATGAAACATACTTTTGCATTCAGCCAAAGGCCTACTTCTTCCAAATTCTCTAACGTTGCACTCATTCCAATTAGTCGAACAGCAGATGACGAGTTCCTGAAATATTTACTTATGCATGCCATGAAAAATAGATTTTTGTAATAGGAGCAGAAAATTCACCCTGTTGAAGTGAACTGAAGTGAACCAAATAAACTAGCAACTGAAAATAAAAAGAACGAAACGAAAGGAAGAGGTAGTGAGACGAAGTACTCATGCGTTTGTAGTTTTTGAAAAGTTCTGACCTAATAATTGCTAAGTTTGTGTAATGATTGACCGATGTGAACGACGTCTGACAGAACTTTTCAAAACCGAAACATTTTCAGATGGAGAGATGACAGTGTACATGAAATCACTACTTTACTGAACGCATGTTCTTACATTGGACACTTTCTTCGTACACTAGACTTCCCTAAAAAATTCAGATATCAAGAATTCATTTAAAAAAAATTGCTTCGAGAGGAATAAACGGTTGCCGCTTTCGTGAAGGTACAACCTACCGGGAGTTCCAAAGAATTATTTTCGCACAAAGTGACTCCAATACTCCACCACGTGATGAGTCGTAGACCATGTGCAGCTCATCGATAACTACCAAACCTTCAAAAGCCAATAAGCTTATGAGAATCGAGAAAGAAACCTCAACTGTGTGTACCTATTTCTGTCATGTGTCCATCAAGAATAGCATGATTTATGAGACTGTTCGCCTTTTCAGTAGTGCATACTGCTGCAGTCCATTCTCGTGAAGGAGCAGATTGAGCTCCGACAAAAGCTGCCACCTGCACATCTACCCTGCGCCAAGCTCGCTGTAAACTTATTGGAAAATATCAGATGTAGTTGAAACATGGTGATACAACTCATGTTTACGCCTCTGATACGACATGGGATAGTTTTTCCTTTAAAAAAATGATTTTTGTAAAGAGCACTAATCATTTAGAAAGTCACCTGAAGGAAATGCAGCCTTTCCCTTGCAACAGAAATATAAGGAAGTAAGAAGAGTACTTTCCTGCCAGTCAAAGCCAAACGAAGGGCTGAAAAGATCATTACCAACAAATGAAAACAAAACCACAAAGTAAAATCTACCTATAAGTTCCGCTACAATACTTTTCCCAGCACTAGTTGGAGCGCTGTACACAATGTTGCAAGGGTTTGCCTCTGCAAACTCTATGACATCTGATTGCCATTCGAATAAGTAGTTGATATTCTAAATATACTACAGAACTGATAGTCCAAACGATACACTATCAGAAAGCATTATACTACATTGTTTATGACACAATAAGAAAAAATACACTATTAAATCGCAATAGCCATTCCGCGTCATTTCGAGAGCCGGAGGTATAGTGGCAAGTGGCCCACGATCACACACACATGGTCACGGGTTCGAATCCCGGACCTATATCCGCCCAAGCTAACCATGAGCTTCATCCCTCCTGGATCGGCTAGTTGGTACTAGACTCGTCTGATCTGGAGGGTAAAAGCCTTAAACTGCACATCGACTGGCCATCACAGGTCATTGTATAGGGCACACATTCACATTCAGTACGCCACCACGACTCTGAGTGGATGTCAAATGCTGGGGCGCGCCTCCACAGGGATTGACCAACGCCCAAGGGCTTTATCATTTATCCATTCAGACCAGTCATTCCTGAATCTCAACCCATTCGTAAGATTGCGTCTCGCACATGAACACATACTTTTTAATTGTCGGCGTTTGGCAGTAGTTAGCGATCGCCAGTACAGAACACGACGTCGCTTTTCCCACGGCACTCTCATCTCTTCGCCTATTCGCCACAACAGCAACTCTTATCAAGCGCCACCGCCACTCCTCGATACACCTCATTTTACTCCTTTGAATACGAAACTTGTTAATCCGTGTGTGCAGGAACCATCAAAAGTAGCAAAAGCTTGTATCACTCGAACGAAAAAAGCAGCTCAATATATCCACACAATCAATCCGCCATAACGAAAAGCAACCGAGTTTCACGCGCGAAGTAGCTTTACGTATGTTGCTGTAGCCTGTTGTAAAATGAAATGTACGCCCCTACCAGCTGAGCTCATTAAATGAAAAATATACATTTGGGTACTAAAACAGCAGGAATACATATCACACCCTCCCACTCCTAACAGTGCCGGTTAAAAAAAAACTGGTTCAAATGAGTATGGGGCACTCTTTCCAGGACAATGTCTCAGACTGGCTCGGTAAACAGTTCTAGCTGATTGAAAACTATCTGAAGTGCGAAAGCTGAAAGCTAGAGCATGGATCTGCAGAACGGTGCGAGTGTCTCTGATTACTTCGCGCTTCATTCCTTAGATTTTTTTCACACAATCAGAAATGAAAAATTGAGGAAAGGGGGTCTGATTAAGCTCGCTCTGCGATGCCATACCAGCTAGCCCACAGTTTTCAAGTTTTTTTTAGATAAAAACCCCTACTTTTGTACTGGATTTTGGATGGTCACTGAGCGGTGAAGATTTAACAGCGAAAAAAACAAAGCTTTTTTTTGGACACTAGGCAAAGTTGAATGAAGAGACGAATTTTATCTCATAGCTCGACTTCAGCAAGGTGCAAGCCGTCGTACCAAAACTGCTCTCCGCATCACGAACCCGACGTTACAATTGAGCTCAGCATTTATCTTCACCCCAAGATAAAAGGCTAAAATGGATGCAGAAAGAAGTATTCTGATTCACGTGAACAATCCTAACCAGATTTCCTATTGCAAAGTGTCTTTGTGAGACTGAGGCTTAGACCCCCTCCCAAAAAAAAACCACACTGGTAAACAGAGCGTTCAGCTCAAACACACAAACAGGAAGCCTAATTCCATGAAACACCATATTCGAGGACCTGTTCCAGGTATGGGTTTTGGAGCCTTCCCGACCACTAGGCTATTCTGCCACTTTCGAATCGCTTCGAAACAAAAGTGGGTGTAGCACGTCTGTGAAAGAAATTAAAGGAGAAAAAAGCTTACTAAAGTAGGACAATGTGTCGAGAACTAACCTTTTCGGAGTAAGCAGCTACAATTTCAGGTGGTGTCCATGCAGGAAAAGATTTCCGCATGTCTGAATCCATCTGGAATTTGAAGGTAAACAAATGCAGACGTGAACCATTGAAGCAGCATTTTTTGCGTCAAGCGCATCTGTACAGAAGCATGTCACAGGAAAAAGTTGGATAGTGCTTTAATAGATAGCATACCGATACATTCAGTACATATACATATGACTCACATGAAGTATACAAGAACGAGTTATTCAAATAGCATTACAACTACTATAGGGAATACACATCAACGAATATTGTTATTTTTACAGCTAAACAAGAGTTATCACGGTTTATGACGACGGCAAAGGACCTAGCGTTACATCCATGTGATGGGACAGTCCAGAAACCAAGGTAGCTCTTCTCGCTGGATTTTCGGAATTACTCTGGAAAATCATGACATAGCACTGAAATGATGAACCTAAATTTAACCCAATCAAAGCATGTCAATGATTTAAAAGCAAGGTTCACGATAATTTTGGGTAATCCAGATTATGATGAAAAATGGAAGACAAGATCGAAACTAGTGCGACTGAGGTGAGGAAACTGCGTGTTTCCAAAGTGAAAAAAGGCTTCGAAAAACCGTTAAAAAGGGGGCTGGACGAGAATAAAACCAGAAAAATGAAGAAGAGTGGGGCGTTTGGACGAGCTAAACAGTGTGTTTCACTGCGCGAGTACGGGTCCTGGTGCGAATAACAGACAATGGTAAGCAAAAATTCATCCACTCATAAGCATAAATAAACAAAAAAACCCTAGTAACAGCAAAAGTAGCTCTCATTTTTCAGTCTCTATGAGAAGGAAATCAAATAAGGGATCGCGGCTGCAAAAAGAAAAACATGGGAAAAAGAATGGGAGAAAAATATCGCCTAATCACTCGGCGATTAGCTGATTGTGCGTGGGTCCTAGAACGAATAATAGCAATCTGTAGTGTTTCGACACTCGTCTAACGTGACACCGATCGAGGGGCGGAAAACGAACTACGGCAGCAACGGGGCTTCCACTATGCCTAGGGTCCCTTCTACCACCCATGGGGGGCGCTGTGTATTCCTGGAGGAAGAACTCAGTAACCTTTTTTATCGTGAAACAATCCTTCAACCCTACAAAAGTCTCAAATCTTCACAATGTATAATGAATGATAAAATTACTCACAACCCGTCCAGAATCCTTACAATCCGAACTATCAGTAGAAGGCTTTTCCAAAATAAACGTTTGGTCCATGGCATTCTGAAATTCTTAATCTTCACAAAATCACGGAAGGTTTTACAAAATGAACCACAAACCTCTTTTTCAGGTATGTCTTCGAGGGGGGATGGAGCTCTATGCAACATCATTGATAACCGACGACTGCGAGGTGACACAGGCTTATCTGGCTCCTGACACCGGCTTAAATCCGGTATGGGCGACAAATCGGTCCTAAATACCTATAGCATGGTAACTGTCTGCATGAATTGATAGCACTTTTGAAAACGTACACTATTCTAGTTGACCTCTTTCGGTGTTTCCTCCTCGCGTGGTGCGTAACATCCAGTAAGCTCTCGTCCTCATCCTCCGATCCAGGCTCTACCTCTTTGATGGGATTTTTTACCTGAAAAATAGAGGGCGAATGCGTAGAAAACAGAAGAAAAGAAAAAGTGCTTCACATTTCCAAATCTGTCCCTGAGGACGTGACGGGAAGAACGTGTACGACGCTCTTCCTCCGTCGTGAGGGTGACTGGACTCATGCGCTCCATGCATGATGACGAACGAGAACGTCCCATGCCAGGCTGAAAAACGTAGCACCTCTATGAACAATACGGTTCAGCAAAGGCGCTGAAGCGCTGCCAAAATCCAAAACTTCAAAACGATCTGGCACCGCAGTTTATTCTGACCTTGCGCTTCTCTGGTTCTTGTTTGATCTCGCGCATCCGATCAATGTCGTCACGCAACTGTTTCATCTCATCCACGGCACTGCTATCAATGACCTTTGAAGTACTCACCAAAGTCACCAGGTTCATGTACTGAAAAGGTTTGTCATGAAAGCCACTATGATTTGGATGACATGCTAACTTCCCCATGCCGGACTGAGTTCTATATCCTCAATTTATAACGCACTGGCGTCTGTTTGGCTTTTTGTCTATCTGTTACGAATTTCGATATTTCCTGAAGAAGCGCCCAGAGAGGTCGGGTCAAGTTTGGTATATGTGGAGCATAGGGGAAGACCAAAAAAGCACAGGAAAGAAGCTCCTCCCACAGGAGGGCGTAACATGCACAGGGATGGGCGGTGTCACAGGAAAACTTTTTAATTAGGTTTCATAACAGCCCAAGCACCCGAATGAAATGAGCAAAAGAGAAGGATGGGTCAACAAGTGAAACGAAGGCAACTTATCGACGGTGGGCGGGGCGTCCTCAGAGGGGGGTGTACTCCCTACCTAAATTCTTAATTAGACTCTCCCACAGCGTCTGTTCTCAGAAAAAAAGACACAACCTACCTGCATTTCTGCATGAGCTCTTTGCTTTTCATATTCCGCCAAAGTTTTTCGATGTTTTTCCTTGAGCGTTCCAAGCTCGTCTTCATGCTCTTTCTGAAAAACTATTAATTAGTCTTTCGTCACCAATCTATGCCGTCTCTGCGACACTGGAGAAAGGATGTTAACCTTTTTCTCACGAGCACTGCTTTCCAAATCTTTGATCTTGTTTTGAAGACGTTTCAGCTGGATCTCCAGGTCAATAGTCGTACGACGTTCATTTACAGCCTAAATTGGATAGAACTAAGGGGTTGTGGGATAAAAAATCAGAAAATAATTAAACAAAACGAGGGGATTCAACGCTTTTTCGGAGGAACAGTGATTTTATTCTTCTTTCTAAGTTTGTTTCTTGACTGCTCATGTTTTGAAAAAGCAGAAGAGGCCGAAACGTAAGCCTGATGAAGTTGTGCGGGAGTCTCAAGGCTACAAGTCTAAAGCACAGATTTCGTGTCAAGATTAAGGAAAACTAGCGGGTTGCATGTACTCATGGAAAGGTTTTTCTTATCAAGAGTCAGTACTAAATTATGACTTGCCATGACCTGTTTTCGGTAAAAACGCATGCAATTGAGATTGCACTGTCAAAAAACCTCTTTCACCCTTTCCTAGGAACGACATTTTACTTAATCATTAAGATACGTTGACTAGAGATAGTTCTTCAATATAAAGCTAGCACAAAGTCGGAGAAATGCAATTACAATGCCTTTCCAATCATGTAGTATCTTGGTAGGGCCCACCCTATGAAGTAAGAAATGATCAATTTACGCAAGTTCCTGATAGATCCCTTCACGTTGCAAAAAGTCGTGTATTTGATTAAGGAAAATAAGGAAGGAAAACTGCGTTGACAATTTAGCTCTATAAGTACGTATTGTAAAGCGTTTCATCGTAATGTTACCTGATCGAACAATGCCTTCAGATAAGCGCGAGCCGTAGTGAGAGTGGAAAGATCTTTCCAACGGGATTCTGCTCTACTATCCACATCAATTGAACCGCAACCTCTCTGGAGTTTGTTTAACTCGTCACCACTGAAAAAGACTCAAACTACTAGGAAAGACCGTCAGTAACTAAATCACTACTTGGTTCCACTATCCACACACTTTAAATAGGATGAATTCGCTAGCCATCCAATCCACAGAAAAGATTTTCTTTTCGAGGAATATTATTATTAAAGGGCGGAGGTGGTGTAGTGGCAAGTGGCGCACTATATCACACGCACGGTCAGGGGTTCGAATTCCGGATCGGTGCCCGCCTGGGCCAACCAAGCCTTCCATCCTTCCGGGGTCGGTGAATTGGTACCAGACTCGTCTGGGAGGATAAAAGCACTGACTTGTACATCGGCTGCCACCGCAAGTCATGGTATAGCCCACATACGCACTCATCACGCCACTACGATTCTGAATGGAAGTCGAGTGCGGGGGCGCATCCTTCAGACGGGATTGATTAACGCCAAAAACTTTATCCTTATCCTTTATTATCACAAAGGCACTGACCATAGCATCTGTTGATGATCGATCTTCTCCAAATCTTCTTCTATTTTCATCAATGCTTCTTTATCATCGGCGGAGAGATCATAACCTTCCTCTGTAGATCGTCGCTAGAACAGAAAAAAACTCAATGAGGAACTAAACATAAAATCTTTAGCGCTATGCACCTTCTTCAATGGTTCATCTGGAGACACATAGAGTTCTCGTTGAAGCAGTAAACGAGCTTTCTTTCGCCCAAGCTGCCTCCTCTGATCTTTCAAAGACTGGCACATTTGCTCTGCCTCGTATGAGCTTCCGATTAGCGACAGTTCAGCCTCGATGAATCGCTAAATAACGACAAAATCTTACAAAGGATAACTGCACAACGATAAGTAATTGCAGTAAGGCATTCAAAATTACAACCTTAGCTTGATCTACAGTCTTCTCTGAGTCGGCTTTTTCACGTGAGAACGCTGCACTTCGTTCCATTTGAGCCAATAAACGCTTGTTGACATTTTTGGCTTCTTCAAGCTTTTGTTTGCAAACCAACATTTGTTGATCATGAACTCTTTTCTCACGAGCTGCTTCAAAATCACGCTTACGTTCCTGAAATATCGTGGAGTCACAAATTTGAGCCAATAATAGTAGAGAAACGGTAAGTATCATACCTTCTGTTTGACCTGGATCAACTCTCGATCATGCTTCAATTTCCACTGACGATACTTTTCTGCTTCTTCTTTCTGTTGTTTCACCATACGTACTTTCGCCTGTAAAGGTGGTACTGCTCTCGAAATTTGAAATTCGAATTTTCACATGCCTTTAGGGAACATGTAGGAAAACATTTCAAAAATGTGAAATTTCTCGCAAACTTACAACAAAACATGAAAGCTGTACATGAAATCGATTCAAAGCATCTTGTTACTGACCTGCTTCAATGCAGCAATTTCAGCTTGCATTCTTTTCTGGATTTCTTCGCTTTGCTGCTTTTGTTTCTCTAATCTCTTCATTTCATTCATCTGCTTCTTAAATTGAGCCAGCTGCTTTTCCATTTCTACCAACTTCCTTCTTCGTTCCTCAGCTAGCCTAGCACAACAATGCAATAGTAAAATTGTAAAAGCCAAAGTAAAATAGATCGTAATTGCCAAGTCTAACTTTACAATTACAGGCACAAAAAATCACCAAACTCACTTGTTATTAATCGAGAACTTTTTCAGATCCGCTTCAAGTTTCGCTTTCTCAGCCATGAGACCATCAATTCTCTGTTGCAGACTCGCCATCTCTTGCTGAAAGACCTTCATCTTAATAAGAAAACGAGGAGCTAGGAGTTGTGTAGCAGACCTTATGCTGCTTCATCAAGTCGTCAACATTTTTTTGACTTTCTATAGCCTTTTGGAGCAACTCTTCTTTGTCCTTGATTTGCTGCATTACATCATCAAGCTCCTTGTCAAGATTAGTTTGCTTATCGACAAATCTGAACAAGACATGAACAGACGAATATCGGCATGAGATAAATGGTTCTGCCGTTGATTATAAATACTGGATAAGGAAAAGATATTACAAAAACCCCTGAAAATAGCGAAGGCACCAATCATCCAAATTTAGGCTGCACAGTAAAAAAAAAAAAGAAAAGGGAGACGGCTAGCCAATCCTAAAGCCGGTTTTGCATAGGGGCCAGCGAGTTAGACAAAGTCATAATCCAATTCCTCTCCAGGATAAAAAATCATCCTGAAGGAGTAATTGCGGGAAAAACAATTGAAAAGTTATTCATATCTCACTTCATGCTGAACGTTTCATCCATCGCCTCTTCATCGAAGTCTCCGCCAGCTTCCTTTGACAGTGAAGGATCTTGGTCCTGATATTTATTCGTTTATTTATTAGAAGTCAAAGCAGATCGGAAATGGAAAAGAAATCGAACGGAAACTCACTTCCTCTTCGATTAAGGCCCCACTCAATATTTCGTTTATACGCGCGAGCATTTCGGATTTCTCTATATTTTCACCATCCCTAAGAGAAGCGAAGAATAAAAATGACTACAGTAATTAAGTAAGTACATTAAGTAACCAACTGAGTAAAGATGAAAGTGAGAAAGACTTGCGACAAGGTAATACTACTCCAAATTGAATAACAGAAACCTAAAGCTATGAAAGGTCAAGGCCACGAAGAATATGCTTCTAAAACATCAAACAGTTACAAGCTAGGGTAAGAATAGAAGACGCAAACTGTTTACCGAGCTTATGGAAGTGAACTATTCCCTAACACAATTCGTCTTACAATTAGTATCATATGAATGTTGACGAAAAAAATTTAAAAAAAAAGAAATAGAGAATTTAGAAATAAGCATTGCAAGCCGGAAAATCTCAAATTAAGACTCAGAGAATTGGAGTGTCTATACTTCTTTTGCCTATCAAGCTACTATGACACAAGCAATAAAAAATGCTAGAGAATTACTAAGACACCAATCCGTTGCAGCTTGCATATTGAACCTAAGTAACCCTAACTTCCGAATAGGAAATATGAAAAAATATTGTAGATAATCATGCTAGTGACTGTCGAAACACTTCCAGAAGATCCCAATGAGTAAAAATAATCCAATACGAGCTACATTCGACTTCAGCGTAGGTTTTTGCTATGAGAAGATCAAAAATCATAATAAACTAAAACAAAAAGCCACCTGAGAACTTCGAGTGTTTGTGTTACAAGTGATTTCAGCCGTTCACGATCGTCTTCAAGATGCTGCAACTGATTGCACAGCTTACTCTGTAAAATTAGTGATGATGTGATACCTGTGAAACAAGGATGACAATGAAACCTCTAACGATAGCAAGGATTACTGACGTGCCTTTTGACAAATCACTTCGGCAGCCTTCTCATGCGCATATTTCAGAAGAGCATCCTTCTCAGCCAAAGATGATTTCAGCTGCTCGATTTCGAATGAACTGGAATGGTTGGGTATCTGATATCCATGAAAGGATTTGTGAAAGGAATACGCAATCTACATTCACAAGGATATGCTGGTAATCAAAGTCAACGGAAAAGTTCTATACAAAATAAGGTTTACCTTATCTCACCACAAGGAGCAAATCCCATACGTGCTTCAGCCAGTTCCCTTTCGAGGGTGGCAACCTGATGAATTGAAGGTTAAAACTAGGTACGCTAAAATAAGTAGATTTTATTCCAAACCTTCTCTTTAAGCTCGATAATCTTTTGTTGACCAGCATCGATATTGACAACTGGCTTATTTTTGATCTTCTTAGCTCGATCTGCATACCTAAAATAGAAGTTTGTATAACTACATGTCGCATTCAATGCGCAACGCCGTTGATGCCATCTTGGTCTCTGGTTTCAGAAAGTTAGCCTTCTAACGCCCCTCCCAACATGAGAGAAGATTTATGAAGAGAAGTGGCATGATACACAGCTTTTAAATAGCAGACAACGTTGAGCAAGACATGACATGAAATTAAGGAGGATGGACAAATAAATTTAATGAATTCCCACATGAGTCCGCAGTTGCAGACCACAAGAAGGGTTCATCGGAAAACTTACAATGCGGTTTTCAAACAAAACCTTTATACAGAACGAAGTATGAGCACAATGCCTCTCACCGAATCTCCATTTGCAATACTTGCGCTCGAAAATGAAAACTTCATGGAAGTCTAACCTCAAGGTGCTCAGAGTTTCCTCAGCATTCGAATCAGCAGGAGAGACGCACGCTATCATGACCGTATACGAGTTGCCTCCCAGGGAATCTTAAAAGTTCAATATTGACCCTAACGGACAATAGAAAAATTTTCTAAGACGCTAACCTTGAAGCAGTCGAGTGATTTTTCGAATCCCGGTATGGAATATGCCTATTGCCAGCGGATTCCGATAGTGCAGAAATGACATTTCCCAACGCGAGTAGGCCTATAACACCATAAAACTACAGCCACGAATATGGTTTTTGAGAGGCGAAGTTGATTTGTATTCTGAAAATGATGGCAACAACAGACCTTCATTAATCCGTATACCTTCCATTTTACGCGTTCCTTCAGCTTGGGTTTTCTTGAGCCGCTCGGAACCAGCGAGGTCCACCAGATGTAATTTTGCCGTGAAACCATTATCTCTACAAACACATGGAACGCTTATCTTCAAACGAGCAATCCATCGAGACTTTTGATACTTACTCCTCTCCTGATGCCGTCTTCTCCAATGAAATTGTAAATATGGCATGTGATCTGCTACTCTGAGCATTCATTGCTGTCTGCCCCTTACTCCTGAGAGATCCTCCTTTTTCAAGTTGTGTCATAGTTTCCTTCAAGTTACAAACTTGGCTTTTTGATAACCCTTGCACCTGAAAATATCTCGACAGACAATATGAACATTATGACAGTCGATTTCTCGATCCAAGCAAAAACTTACGAAGACGCTTCCACTATGCTCGCGAACTTGAAGAGGTTCTCGACCGCTACATAGAAGGTCGTGTACTTTTTCATCATATATTTCGAGCATTGATACGAAAACCTAAATAGACATTCAACGTCGTCTTACTATCAGGGACTGCTCCTCAAAAAAATGGCAGTAATACGGCGAAAGTAAGGAGAAAACGTTCTGCTAAAACACCTGCCTTGAAACACATGTCGAGACCACCTTCATTGATTTGATGAAATATCGCTTCAACAAGTCGGGGAATGATACCTCTGCTCTCACTTTTTATGCTAGCTGTAGTCTCTTCCGTGCCCATAGTGAAAGTCTTACCACTCCCTGTCTGTCCATAAGCCAACACAGTACAATTGAATCCTTAACAATGGGTACAGCAGTAATTCTTACTGCAAAGAGGAAGTATGGAAGGGTAAAACCTTCAGAACGCACCTTTAAAAAACTGTTCAAGAAGAAATGAGGTGGTGACTTCATAGACGGAATCTTGTGAAGTCGAAGGGTCCAAAACACCGTCGAATGTAAAAGTTTTTCCGTTACATGTTATCTAAAAGTAGGTCTAAGTATCATATAAAACTAACTGTGAGAAGGATGTACATGTAAATATGCACACGACTTATAAAGCACTTTGTCTGTCTGCCTGCCTATCTGTTTTCTGTTTGTTCATCTTGTCTATCAAAACCGTTATTAGCTGAAGAAGCCGGTGAAGTCGGATCAAGTTTGGGGTGCTGGGAGATCGGGCAAGAACCAGAGTGCGCATGTGAGCTCAGCGGAGTTTCACGCACGGCAGGCGTGACATGCACGCAAAAGAGAGGCACTAAGGGTAAAAGTTCCTAGTATGGGTTTGGATCAACTCAGACACCAAGAAAAAACGTCAAAGGTGAGGAACTAGTCGGCAAGTGAAAAGAATGAGTTTCACTTATATGATGTAGACCGTCATCGGAACTTGCTACAAGAACTCGTAAGTCGATTACAGAACGTTCTAACGATTAGAAAAAAATTGTAGAAATAAGCAAGACCTAATGTATGCCTGGCATTAATAAATCAAGCACTACCACTATCAACTCCGTCTACAAGGGAGAGGTAGTGCTCCTGATTGGAGAAGCACGCTATCAAAATTCATAGCTCTATTCAAAACGCTTTAAAATTCGGCAAAAAAGGGGTGAGAGGCCACCGAAAGAAAAAAGTCAAATTTCGACAGTAGATATGACGTGTGTTGAGATGGGCGGAACCATAAACAAAACTCACATCTTTCTTAAAACCGTTCTAGAGATCGAAATCAAAAGGGTAAGATTTAAAGTGGAAACAGAAAGGTCATTACTGCGTTTAGAAATGTTCGATCAGGAAAAAGGTAAATAGATACTGAAATGAAGACAGAGTCAAATGTCAGTAAAAGGAGTGCACTGAAGAGGAAGGAGGCAAGAACTCACACTAGTTGCCCAAAACCATAATCAACCGTCAGTTAAACTTCCAGATGATATGGGGACTGGAAAGGTGTGGATAGTTCGACGATCATAAAAAATGGCAGATACTGGTTAAACTTCTTAGTTATACTTCAAAGGGGACATCTTCGCTAAGTTTAGTAGAAGTTTCATGCTCAGATCGAGGATTCCGGTCGAAATCGACGGATGACTTTGGCTCGGTGATTTGGACTTATATCTATCGAAACTATTGGCTTTAGACCAAACGAAAATGGTCCGAAAGCGTTAAATCCACAAAGTCACTTTCATATAACATTGACCAAAATCGCCGATTTTTTGATGTCCCAACTGATGAAATTATAAAGGAGATACCGAAAGTGACTTAACTTACCTGATTAGACTCAACGAAAATTTGTAAGCATTCCCTAGCGCTTTCGAGTTTTTCCTTGTCGCTAAATGGTCTCGATCGGACAAAGACCTTCACCGGAATATCATCAGCCATCACCCAAAAATCTTAAATCACAAGATAAAATAGTTAAGGATGGGACACGTGCTGCTTTCGTCTAAGAATACTGATCAGATAATGTTTGTGTTAAGGCACCATATATAGTCGGCGCTGAATAAGAAGCAAACGTAAGAGAACAACAACGGGAAAGTGGACAGTTGAGGCATAAGGGGTGACTGTGTGTTACGATTATTAGCGATGGTAACTGACGGGTTCCTCTGAGAGAAGGAATGGTCTCTTCCATATAGGGCAACCTTTTCCCAGCTTTTCTCACTGCTTGTTTTCCCCTTCTTTAGCCATCAGAACTCGACATACACAGAAAGTAATCGTGTAAAAACACCAACCCCTGGAGGATGATCTATTCATCACGCATGGATATGGATACCCCCTCTTCCCTCCCTAAAGAAATGCAAACAAATCCTGCCTACGTAGACCAATGGAATGTTAATAACCTCAAAAATGATTACAGCTTGCTAATTGAAGAGGAAACGAAGGCAAAGTGATATCGTCTCTTTCCCTATCCGCGGAATGTATGAAATCATGAGTGAAAGATGGAATAAGCGGGATCGAAAAACTAGTAAGAACATCAAATGACGTCGTGAATCAACTACATATATAGAAAATGTCTTGCTGAAATTGAGAGACAAGTGATGACGGTTGAAAAACTGAATGCAACATTTGTGAGCAAAACCAGCACTATAAGGTGAGTGGAAGAAAAAAATCCTACCCACTAGGGCCTTCGTAACTGGGCAAACCCAAAGAACAAAATGAAAAGTAGAAGCCACTCATCAGCTTTTCTAAGCCATTTCAGAAACGAGCATAATAATCACTTTACAAAGCATTTTCAATGTAGTTTCTTAGAATTCAACCTTTGTCGTTTTGAAACGTGATTGTTGCCGCAATTTCTACTTTTGGGTCCTGAAGTGATCGATGCGATTCGCAACGGGTCATGAAGAATCTTTACAGGGGCAACTTATTCCACGTTTCGTTCATTTGTACAAAAATCTGATCAGTTTTTTTGTTCTATCGCTGAATAGGATTCTTTTTTGTTCAGATGACCTACTTTACTAGCTGGGAAGAATTCGCGAAAGCAGTGGAGAAGCTACATTCCGTGAATGCAGAGAAATGCAGGTGAGTACGTTTTTTTTTGCTCAATCTTTAATCAAACTCGGTGTTGCTTATGTTTTATGTTTCTTCTGTTAAACCAAAGACTTTGCGTTTGCCTAGCACTGTCAAGGCATAATCAAAGTCGCGAGTAATACAAGCTGCATGTGAAGCTATGGGGTCATGTTGTGCACTTATTTTTCTCCAATCTTTTTTGTTCTGTCTGGTCTTCTGCTTCTAAATCTCTACGGCCTAACTTTGACAAAGCAGAGGAAGGTTATCTCTGCGTCTGGGAATACTTCGAAGTTCATTTTGGCGTGCCTATTCTCTAAAGACATGAAAATCGCTTATGATTCTAACCAAGCTCACCAACGATATCTGACCGGAGCTTGAGGCTCGACTGCGTCACGCTTTTGTCAGATTGGGTTCTTGCGACAATCACGTTTTCCTACACCTGGGTTGATAAATCAGGTCCGCTTGAGGAACGGAAGTTTGGGTCTGGATCTCGGTCGCCTTAATCTCACAAATCAAAATTCACATCAGGTCCGCGTTCAATATCCTAGTTTTGATCGGCTATTAAAAGCATGAGGCTCTAAAAAGAGCTGAAACGCCTAATTTGCGATCGTTTGATCCCCAAATTCCTTACATTTTTTGTTTCTACTGCTTTTTTACGTTTAGCGCCTTTGCTGCGGAGTTGCTTTGAGATAGACCTTTATCGGATTTATGAGTTTCCGCTCGAACCTCGCCTCCTGCGGGCAGAGTCTGGTCCTGCCACCCACCATAAGTGTTCCCATACTGTCGCCTGTACTCCCACCAAGTTTGAACTTTCTAGGTCCATGAGACAGAATTATGAATTTTCACCCAGCCCCCGCCCCTTGTGGGCGGAGTGCGGTTTGCTACCCACCATAGGTGTTCCCATCCTGTCGCCTGTACTCCTACCAAGTTTGAACTTTCTAGGTCCATGGGGACATGAGTTATGAATTTTCGCTCAAACCCCGCCCCTTGTGGACGGAGTCTGGTTCTGCCGCCCACCATAAGTTTTGCCTCCATGACGCCTGTACTTCTACCAAATTTGAACTCTCTAGGTCCATGGGAACTGGAATTATGGATTTTCGTATATAAGTGTAAGAAGGGATGTCAGCTTCGAGGCAAGCTCCGCCCATTGTGGGCGGGCCTCCGCTGACGTCATTTATGCTGGAGATACCTTCTACAATACCTCTCCTATATCAACTTGTTCCTGCTCTGTTGGCTTTCTCCGAACCGAGTTATAAATGTTTTCCTATAAAGCATTGCATTTCTGGAGAACGCCCCGCCCATCGGGGGTGGGTCTCCCCAGTTCGATCTAACTTACCAATGCACACCTCTAGCCACCTTTAAACTCCAGTTTTGGAGCCGTCTTGTCACTGAATTTGAAATCATGGTCCTCAGTAAAGCTCATCTCGGGGCACGCCACGCCCACTGTGGGCGGGGCTCCGCCAAGCTGATGTGTGTTTCATACTTCTCGAGACCTGGCCCACCCATCCCACACTTGACCCGGTCTCTCCAGGCAGATCTAAAGGAGCTAAGGAATTTCGTGACAGACATACAGACAGACGGACAGACAGACAGACAGACAGACTAAGCGCTTTATAGTAAGAAGACCAGTGTCGAAGTACTGTCATTACAGTACAGTAGAGATCACAATTTGAATCATCCACCTCACTTCATATTACTCACTTCACTCCGCAGTGCTCACTTTACTCCATTAGCCTACCCACAAAGTGACTGCTTTTATATAAGAAGAATAAGTTTTCCATATCACTACCTTTATCATAATCACAAAGTAACCCGGACGGACAGACAGACAAACCGACATACCGACATACCGACATACAGACAAACAGACATACCGACAAACCGACAAACCAAGTTACTGCTTTATATATAAGAAGGATAAGAAGGATAACAAGCATATCATATTTCTGAATGTTGAGAAAGCATTTCAATAAAAGCGAGTATGTCTCAAAGCGCTAAATCGCGATAGCCACCCTAAAACTAGCCTACCATGTCATCATACCTTTTTGTTTCAATGTATTCATTCATCTTTGAACTCATCAGAGAAGAAGGGTCCCAAGGTGTTACGTTGGGGTGGCTGCAGCGAGGTAACCTGGTATGAGCAAATGCGTAGCCCCGCGTGATCTGGTCCCCAAATACATACCAGTCGCCTTCGCAACTCCGCATTTCACAAGTTACTGTTCCTCTTTCTCGGGTTGACCTATTGGAGTGGGTATATTTCATGTTGGGAAACAACAGAGTTTAATTTTGATTTCTATTCATTTCAATTTTCTTCATAATAATAGACAAGCGACAAAACGGTCCAAAAATGGAAAATCAAGTCGCCAAAGATAAAATAGTAGAATTATTGGGATGAACGGATAAAGGATGAAGTCTTCGAGTGGTAATCAGTTCCGTCCGAGGGATGCGCATCAACAGCCGACTTTCTTGAGTAGTGGCGTATGCAATGTGTATGTGGCCCATACAACGACTTGCGGTAGCCAGTCGATGTATAAGTCACTGCTTTTATCCTCCCAGACGAGTCTGGCGCCAATTACCGTCCCCAGAGGGATGGAAGGCTTGGTTGGCCTAGGCGGATTTCGATCCGGGATTCGAACAAATGACCATGCGTGTGTGATAATGACAATGGTATAACTATTGGGAACCATGAGTAAATAGATACGTCTACCGTCTCCGCACCCAGCGAGCACTTGCGCACTCGACGGTCGGGCTGCTGGCAATCTGATCGGGTTTAATTAAACACCGCAAACATTTCGAGACAATTTTGATTCTCGTCTCCAAATTTTTCACTCGAAACATTTGCTTTTTGGGTATGGGCCATTATCCATATTCTTTTCAATGATTCAACGACAAAAATAAGGTTCGAATAGATGGGCTGGCAATTTTCCTTCTGTCTGGTGAGCAGACATTGTGCTGTGCCATGATTCTACACTTTGCGTCATGTATGTATGTAGTAGAGTGGGTGATTTATAGAAGAGGGGGGCTAGTGATCCTCTTACATCTGCTTGTCTATTTATGTTTCTTTTAGCTTCATGAGCGACTTACTTATTTGAGTCTATCAAGCTATGTTTTTCCGTTATCTCAGTTGCCTAAACAACAATTAACTTTCGGTATTGTGACACCATTCCTTTTTGCTGTGCCGTCATTACATCAGTAAGAGATCGCTGTCAACAGTTGAGATGAGACTATCTTTTGCTTTCTCTTTTCACTATTAATAATCGACAATCTCAATATCAGCGAGTTTTTCAAATTGTCAAAATCTCGATCGGTACTATCGCCATCCGGCTTCCCTATTCTTTTCAAAGTGGTAAGAACGGATGTGTCTTCGTGGAGCATTAAGTTATTTCTTGATTGTTTCTACCTATAGTAGTTAACATTCAGGTTGCAAAGGTAGTGTGATAGTTGCAAATCAGCTTAATGATTAACTCGTTCCTCATGTAAACGCAGTGTGAGTTTGGGTAGTTTAACATTCAGTGGAAGCAAAGCGCGATCATCTTCATTTTTTTTGTTAGGTAGAAGTTATTTATTGTAAGTCAGTATTATCTTTAAAATGTCGTTATCTTAAATGAATTTCCACCCACAGATTTTGAGGAAAACGAGATCAGCTGAAAAGTTTTGAATACTTTCAAATGTCCACTAAACCAGTGAATGGTCAATGAGGTCGTGCTGGGAAAAGCTCAAACTTAGAGTGAAGCAGTTGCCGAGGTCGGTAGGTTCTAATGGACGGTCTGTAACTTTTCAGAAGCCGTGCGATACTTTCATTGAGCTTCAGAGCTACTCTTCAGAGAACTACTGCTTTACAGATTGGTTAATCCCAAGTTTTCATACATCTCTTACGCCTTGAACCCGTAATCTCTTGACCATCTATCGTCTGCTTTGTCTCTCCTCAAGGATTTGGGTAGTTTAGGATTGTTCAATTGTTAATCTTTTTTCAAAGAACTCTTTATTAGAAGGCATTATCTTTTCTGGAAATGCTGTGAAGCCTCCAGTGGTTGGTTATGATGTAGAATAATGTCGGAACTGTATAATGGGTGTATGTAGGGCCCGAGCGCAGAAATAGTCATCCGATTTCCGTACTTGAAAGCCATGGCTGCACCGTTGGAAAACGGTGTACTCGGCGATATTTCCACAAGTCCCTCACCAATTCACTTGATCATCCCTCACCGTACACTGAAGTTCCTCAGAGGATGCTGTGTGGGTACCGTGAGAAGGTTTCGGAAGCGAAAGAACCACTTGACCGGAAGGACTTGATGATTTGACTAGTGGGAATGTCTAGCACCTGTTCCTATTCAGGGGTTGTTATTATGTACGCATGTTTATCCAACTTCGAGAGGAATCTCTCGTTGTTCATTCTAAGGGTTTAAAAAAGGATAAAGGATAAAGTTTTCGGCGTTAATCAATCCCGTCTGAGGGATGCGCCCCCGCACTCGACTTCCATTCAGAATCGTAGTGGCGTAATGAGTGCGTATGTGGCCTATACAATGACTTGCGGTGGCCAGCCGATGTACAAGTCAGTGCTTTTATCCTCCCAGACGAGTCTGGTACCAATTCACCGACCCCGGAGGGATGGAAGGCTTGGTTGGCCTAGGCGGGCAACGATCCGAGATTCGAACCCCTGACCGTGCGTGTGATATAGTGCGCCACTTGCCTCTACACCACCTCCGCCCATTCTAAGGGTAAATCAGGTGAAATTTCGGGAGCGATAACTATTCGCAGAGTATAGACCCTCAAGGGTGGTCCTGCTAACTGTAGTATTCTCTCGAACTTGCTGTGGCGCTGGGACAATCCGTTGCAATCCGTCATTCTGAAGTGTCATTCACTAGTGAATCATTCCTTGCCGATATCATTCACCGTCCAATAAAGGGCAGTGTCAGTAGGGGAGGAAGGTGGGGAGTGAAAAGGAAAATTATCCTCGAAAAATGAAAATAAACCTACCGGGGACGACCCAGTAGATGTAAAGGTATCAGGTGAAATTCCAGGAGCGGTACTTATTCGCAAAGTAAAGACCCTTGAGAGTGGGGGAAAGAGAAGGAAAATTACTCTCGAAAAATGAAAATAAACCTACTGAGGACGACCTGATAGATGGTGAAATCATTGCAGTTTTGTGGGTGTTTCTTCTATTGCAGATCGATTTATCCTCAATATTATATGCCATTTGTGTGATTAGTAATGTTGTTGTGTTGGGAACGTTGACTCCAAAATACGTCACTTTGGTAGTTTGTGGTGTAATCGGCATAAAACCTCTGCCCTGCAAGTATAGCACTCGTAGCGCAGGCAGTTGGTGCTTTTTCTTTGCATTTCTGAAGTGTTCGTTGAGACAGCCAATGACGCGGTGTTACACAGAAGTCGTATAGGAACGGAAGGCTCTTAACAATTTTTTTTCTGGTCTTTCATACATATTGGATTTGATGTTGAGCGTATGTGGGATGATTACAATGTTCCAGATTCGTGACGAAGTATAACCACCGAGACGGCAAGTTGACTATGAAAATGACGGACGATGTGGTTTGTGTACAATTCAGCACGAATCAACTGCAAGATGTGAAAAGATTGGAGAAATTGTCGGCATCGCTGATGAGATCGATGGTCTCTTCCCACAGCTAGTCGTCATCGTCGCGTTGGTCCTTCAAACTCACCATCGCTCTTCGGTTTTATAGCTCTTTGTGCATGTACTTCACAGGGAATTCAATGATTTGTACAAAAGTTGGGATGTTTTGTGTGATCGGGCTTTTCAGTTTTCAAATCTTCGATCTGTTGGCAGTTCTTTACCCTTTGTCTTGCTGTGTAGGAAAACGAGAAGCCCTGTCATGCTCTTGGGTGTGACGGCGGTTTTCAGCTTTGAGCAATGAACAGTTTTATTGATATTTAAGCCTAATGACGCCAGGTTGGAGATTAATTGTTTGTGGTGTTTCTATTTTGGTGATATGTCAATGAAACTTTAATAAATTAGTTTTGTATCGATGGCTGGGACTGTCAGAAACTTTTTTTTGGGAGTTTTACTTCAGAGTTGGGAGAGAACAAGTCAAAATGCCGTGATCTTCATCGATATTATTTGTAATGTGTAATTTCACTGAATGAAGTAGAAGTATAAAGGGTGGGAATCAGGAGAAAGGTTTCATTTTACTCATTTTACTCGTATAAATACGGGCTAAGAATGGCTGACGAAGTTTTTGGCCAGGGTGCGCCACTACGTTTGACTTCAACTCGGAATCGTAGTGGCCTTTGAATGCGCATATGGCCTATGCAGTAGTTTGCTGTGGTCAGTAGATATACAAGTCAGTGCTTTTATCCTCCCAGACAAGTTTGGTACCAATCAATTGACAGGAAGGTGTTCAAGTCCTGGTTGGCCTAGGCGAATATCGGTCCGGGGCTTGGATCCGTGGCCATGGGTGTGTCATAATGCGCCATTTGCCCCTACGCCACTACCCCGTCACTTTTAATCGTGTATATGGATATTCTAATTAGTGTAAGTCTGATGAGTATGTTTCCCTTGGCCTTTAATACCAAGGAATCTGGCTGTAGTAACAACGTGGTGTGCCCCATTAGACGAAGTGGCAATGTATACCCGTCCAGTTGATCCCCTAACAGAGCCCTATTTATGTGCGCCTTTGAGAAGGGCCTCTACATTGGTGAGTTTCCTCAGGTGGCGCTGTGAATTTGACCATCATTAGGGCTCACTTCAAAGGGAAAAATATATTATACGATTTTAAAGGTTGTGCAAAATAAGGCATAAGTAGTCGAACGTAATCGGAAATTCAAGAGCAATTCGAAATCGGAATGCAAGAAGGACTGGAAGAAGAATCAGACCGGCCCAAGGGTCCAAGGCACAGTTCTTTCACCTATAATTCATGGGACCATGGGGTAAACCTCGATTGAGGCCTTAAAGGGTCGGGGCTCAGTCGCAGCGAGTTTTTTTGGATAGATACCCCTCATTATTCATGCCCTAAAAACTTAAAACTAAAATGATAGGCGAATTTTTTGGAAACTTAATTTTCGCTCTCCTTCGACGATGTACCTCTTGGATTCGCCCACGCTAAGTAAGCTAACCCTATTTCCGGTCGACTAGTCTTGGGTTGAAAAAACTCATCTGAGCAGCAGACAACTGCCCCAGTAGTTGTACAGGCAATTTTCTGAAGCTGTGATTTTTTGTGGCCTGATAGGATACCACAATTCCTGAAACTCTTATGCTAGAAGTACGAAGGTGGTGTAGTGGCAAGTGGCGCACACACTGTCACCCACATGGCTCGGGGATTGTGTCCCACTTCAGACCGACCAAACTCTCCATTTCTCCGAGCTCCGTTGATTGATAACAGACTGGTTTGATGGTGAGAAGATAGAAACACTGACTTGTAGATCGGCTGGCCAACGTAAGTCATCTCAGAGGAGGTATAGGCATTCAAATCGCCACAACGACTTGAGAGGAAGCTGAATGCGCGGCGCACTCTATAAATGGAGCCGCTTAAGTTTAGAAGTCTTTCATAAACTTTGATTTTCTGGGTAGTTGCTGACGATCGTAGAGGAGAAGCTCACTTACATATGTCTGTGCTCTACGTGGAATTCGAATGCTTGGTGCATTCTGTTCCATAAACGGTACTGGTAATGAACGGTGACCACATTACCCACTGCGTTAAGGGATTAAAAGTGATTCCTGGGGATCAGTAACGTCTCTAAGGAATCCCGAGTGTTATTTTCTCTGATAGGAAGGTTCAATTGAGGATTTCCTGGTGAAGCAAAATCCGGAAGATGGTTGCGCTCAGAACAAAAAACCTGTAGAGTTGCAAAGGAGTTCGCAATCGAACGGACTACGCCCTGCAGACAAAAAAAGCCCCTCTCGAATCCCTTTCTTTTGTGTATCTCTTTTGTGACACTCCCGTACTGTGCAGATGCATATGTATGATGTACTTACTTCTCTGATATCCGGGTGAGATGCTAGTCTACCCGAAACTGAGCAAATATTCCAACATTTCAAGTACTGGTAAAGCATCAGGGGGTAGAGTTGCGCACGCTCCTTGGGCGTGAGCCGCCGCAACTCTCTCGTGATCTATTTGATCCAGTTTCATAGGTCTGAAGAGAGAGTATTTCGTAGTGTACGGTGAACTAAGCGTTGCGGTGTGGGGTGTGAACGAGGGGACGGGAGGAGTTCGCAGCAGCAGTGACGGCGATTGTCGAGATAGTGCAACAGGGTAGGGAGGACACAGCGTAGTCGAAAATGTTGACGGAGGATAGAGCGGCAAGCGGCATCCCAGTCGGCATGGATGCTAGTGAAGAAACGGCTGAGGCTCGTGCTAAGGTGCGCCATCTCATGGCTCAGGCGCCGAATGCTCGTCCACCCGAATTTGTTAATCCATTGGAGAAGATCGAACAACTACTTACATGCCCTATATGTCTTGATCGTTATAAGTAAGTCACGCCTTTCATTCCGTTTTCCGTTTTCGGTTTCCGGCTTTATACGGTATGCCACCTGTCTGATACTACTGCTGTTCCTTTTACATAATAATATTTTGAATTCACTATTGATAGCTTCGTTCATTTCGTTATTCGTTGGTCTCTTTGCTTTACACTCAACTGCGCGTATTTCATTACATCGACACCAGCCAGGCATTCTCTAACGCAGTTGTTTTTTGAATGGTAAAGCCCGAGCACGGACCATCAAATTCGTTTTGTTCGGTCCATTTAAAAATTGAAATCTCTAAAAATTCGTTTGGCTCGGGAGGGTTTCCTAGGCAAGATATGTTGCCCTGAAACTTGTGACCGGTCATAAGATCGGATCTTTGAGCAACTGGTACCGCTCAGCTTAGGCCCTGTGGAGAACGTTCAAAGCCAATGCTCGGATTCATCATTGAAAGTGATCTATCCATTTCAGGCAACCGAAACTTCTCCCATGCCAGCATACCTTCTGTTATCCGTGCCTGGAGTCGTGTGCAGATTCCCTACACCGAACTCTCAAGTGCCCGGAATGTCGGGCCGAACACTCGATTCCCTACGAGGGAGTGAAGGCCTTCCAGGTACGTTCCCTAATGAAATCGAATGCGATGTATCAATTGTTTCTATTTAATCAATGTTTTCGTTCCAGTCAAACTACACCCTGACTGGTTTTCTCGAGATTCACCTGCAAGCCACACCGGACTCGGCCGCTGAAATTGAGGAGTATATTCGTAGGTGAGTGGGGGTTAGATATGTACGTGAGAGCTACGAAAAGTGAACACCCTGAGGGGTGACTCAGTTCGGCTGTTCGACGATTTCGCCATGTCGTCCTCGTCGATTCATCGTCGTCATACGCTCTCTGGGAGCAGCAGCTGTTCGATTGACGCTATCGCGGTTCACGAAGTGCTGTGGGGAACATCCCGTGGTGGTGGAAGCAACTGATCGATCGTAATTCGAGATCTTTTGAACATCATCGACGTCGTCGTTGATGCAACGCCGATTTAGCGCAATAACGTTCTTTGAGCTGACTGTGTGACGTCTCCACCACAGCACTTGCGAGGGCGTTCAGCCATGTTGACAAAGCACCCGAGCGATTGAGGAGAGATTTGCCATCATATCCCGTCATCGAGCGCACACTAAGCAACACCACATGTTTCTGGGCTTCCCTCGATTCGATCTTGTCCATCGACCCCGTTCTAACTGTTTTGTACAATCTGGGGATATTGAATATGGGAGCGGGAGTATATCCTAACTTAATTCGTAGTGAAAATTCTTCCGCGGTGCAGGAACATATAAAACTGTCTGTTAAAGCTACCAGAGGAGCTCGAAACTCTCCAGTTTCGCCAGGAGCCAAAAGGTTATATGAAATCTATCAGATCTTTGAAAAAGTTTGGGTCATAAAACCAGGTCCCTGTCAAAGTTCACCCTTAGGTCTTTCAAAGGGCCAACAGGTGCTTGAGAACCCCCTTTTTAGACCTGATCGAGTCCGAAAGGTGTTCGTTCGATTCCTGAAATACATCCCAGGTGTTCTAGAGTAAACAGGATACAGGTGTTGGGTCACATTATCTTAGTGATCGGGACTTTGTCGCCAGAATAGTCAGCTGTTCCCTCATGAAAAACTTTTTAGTGGCAGACCTCCGTGGGACCTAGTTTTTACATCGAAAGGTAAGATCGCTCCAGAAATAGAACAATCCTTTGACACAACCAATCGTTTGAATCGGTGCTTTCTATTTACTTGTGCCCAGTTATGTGAGGATTTCCTTTCACTGGCCTTGCTCCAGTTAAATCATTCGGTGCCCTGGCAATGTTGAAAGTTTGCATTTCCCAGAATACACTTGGTTGGGGGAATTGTTAGATCACTAGGGGAGATGAATCGTTGAAAGTTCGAATATACCACAACTGCTAAGAGTTTTCACTCGAGCCCTTTCTCAAGTGCTAGGGTTTTTAGGTAGGTACCATCAGGTATCTCACTTGACGTTAAGCTGCGTAGGTCGCACAGGGGTGACTGAATCTGTTCGAAGTATCCTGCTTGTTGACATATTGATCAACTCATTCGAGATTTTGGGTGGTTTCTATGGCTAGGGGGATGGGCTACTCCTTTTAATTGGAATGGTGGCTTTAGATCTAACTAATCAGCGAGTCAGCTAACCATAGGCTATATTTACCTTCTGCCTGTATCCGTGCCACCACTACCTGAGTAATACTAGGGTCACCGAACGAGGGTGCCAGAATTTTCTGACCTTGAGGAGGTCCGAAGAGGCCCATGCTACCCCAAGACGACAGACTGGTTTCGAAGAATCGTTCTTGAGGGGCTCGGAGTCTGACAGGGTCCTATACCACTAGCCACGTGAGCTAATTTAAAGTGTAAGATTCCATTTAGACGACGTTATTATTCCGTTCTTCGGGCCGACTAATAATTAGGCGAGTAGTTCCCCTATGCCCTTTCCATATGGTAAGAACCCTGGGAACTGGTGGATTTTATTGGGCGATGGCACTAGGATCTTTCTGGAACAGGGTGTACCACAAACCTACCACTCTTGAATATTCCTCTAAACCCGAATTTTACAACTGGGAAGCCTAAGGGGCCGGTGCTCGAGCGGTTTCTGCTGTTACTGTTAATCTGTGGGGATTTCTAAAAGGAGTGGCAGCTTTTAAGTGGTATATGTTAGAAATTGATTGTTGATCAGTGGCCGCTCAGATCATTTCGTCACTGATTGTTTTCCACACGTTGAACTCAGTTCGAGAGGCTCGTGTTCATCAATAGTCTTGTTGACTGCTAGACTTCCTCTTTTTGTCTGGTTGCCAGGATAAATAAGCATCATCAGTTCAGATACAACCTCGAGCGATGCAAAGTTTGCGACGAAAAGGCCGATTGCGAGCTTTGCGCACATTGCGAACGAAAAGCCTGCAAAGAATGTCGCCAGACTCATATGGATATGTTAAAGAGGGACTTGGCAAGGCTACTCAATCAGGTACTTCGAACTAGGCCGCTGGTTTGCATGGTCCCTGGGCAAAAGGTCCATTACAGGTTCGTCGACTATCGAATCGAATCATCGAGGCATCTGACGGGCTCTCGAAAGGGCTGGAGCTACTTACGCTCAATTGCGAGACAACCAAGGATGAGGTCAAAGAATACTTCCACAGGTATCCAATTCAACAATAAGTATCGGATGTCACCGTTCGTAAGCTAAGTCGCAGTGATGTCTGGGACGATTTCAGGCATCAAAGGGATCTGAAGAAACGTGAAGATGCGTTTCTAAGTGAGATCGACACCTTCCACGCCACAGAAAGCCGTCTTATGAGCAATCTTCGGGATGTACTCGAGATCGAATCGTCGAACATGAGCGAGGCCGTTGCCAGACTCGATGCTGTTATCAAGGTCTGCAGTCAGAAGCTTTATCTGGAGAGATTTCCTGCTGAATTGACAGTTTCAGGGCGAATGCACCCTTGACGATGCTGAGCTAGTTCGATTAAAAACAACATTTTCTGAAGGGCTGGAATATCTACGGAATTTCCAGGTACGTAATTATTTTCTCTATGTTTGCAAAGGGCAAGTGGTTTCGAACTCAGCGGCGGCGGTTCCGAATTCCGGTTTTCGGAAGACAAGAAACAATCGAACTGCTCTTGTTATTGACTGCACTGTTGACTGCTCTTACAGGATCAGTTTTTCAGCCTGATGCCGATGAGCTATTCAATCGTAAATTACGTTTTTCTGCTGGAGAGGACGCTGCCAGATTACCTCAGGCCATTACCACTTGTGGAGAGTTATGCGTACTTGTGCCACAGTTTGCTGGAAGGTATGTTCATGTCGTTTTCAGTCATGTAAAGGGGCTAGTCAGCACGGTAGAAATATCAGATTATCTTCAATTCTACAAACTGTCCCGAACTTCTCAAGTGGGTGAATCTCCCGAGCATCTTCTACCTCTTCTTCGACTCATTTAATGTGCTTTACAAACACTTCTGCAAGCATTTATTTTTGTTTTCGACTTTTTTTTTACCAAAATCTCGAAGGATGGAAAAAACTGAAAGGTGCAGGTTAGGAATGATGTGGCATAGAGGTAGAGGGTGGAGGTGGGGTGGTGGTCCCCTGCGGTCAGGGGGTATCGGATCTACCTGGACCACCAAGCCCACTAGCCATAAGGCGTCAAGTTGTAAGTTGTACCAGACTCGTCTGGGAGGGTCAAAGTATTGGCTTGTTCATCGGCTGGCCACCACAAGGCTTGAGTTTTGCCTGAGCGATTAGAACCTCAGCTTCTGATCTTGACCGTACCGTTCCTTAAGGAGCAGTCACAGCGAAGTTATGACCAATGAAAGCGGCTTTTTCCAAGTTTCAAATTGAACCTCGCCCTCTTTTCGCAATCAGTATACAATGCTTAGAGATGGGAGCTAGGAGCAACGATTATAGTGATCGAATCCAGATGAGCAGCTCAATCTCACTCAGCAATCTGCTTCTATTCTCTTACACTACGTCTAATGTGTTGTTGTAAACACAAATGGAATTACATATGGGAGTGTTCTGGGTATCAGACGTTCTTTTGATAACGCACCCATTTGATAAAAGGCCTTAACGGTCTGAGGAAGGTTACCAACCCAGACAAAAGCTCCAACTGTAGCCACCTTCATTGGTTACGTTTTGAGGAATCATTTTTCTCTGCTAAGGCTCTCCAGTACCTCAAGCAAAGCCTCAGTCTGTGTTTGGATCTCATGAATGCAGAATGAATTCGCCATGCCCAAATTAGAAAGGCTCCACTGAAGTGGTGTTGGTGCGTTTCCATGCGCACCTCCTTCTCAGAACTTTTCCTTCGAAATTCTATTTTTCTGAGTGTTGTTGTGGGAATCGTAGGGCATGGTGATATAAGCACGACGCAGATGTTCCGTCAACACAAAATATTTGTTGATGTTGCTGTGATGAATAAAAGGTGTCTGAGCACTTCTCAGCTGCCCTAGGATCCTTGTGATTTGAGTACAATATTCAGAACCCGTGAGATTTTGAACTCTTGGTTGAACTCGAGATTCTCGGGTATAGGATGAACCCAAGAGTGTTTCAGTTTTCTCAATAATTTTTTATGGAGGTTCAACCGAGCTTGTTCTGAACTTTCACATTCAAAAGATGTCCAAGGAAACTCGCGCGGAGCAGCTCGAGCGAATGGAGTCTATATCCTGAGGGAACTGCCACTTTTTGGCTTCGATTCTGAAAAGTTTTCGACCACTGCCATCAAGAAGTACAGTAACTAAACAGAATCGATGTGAATCAGTTGTTAAAAACAGGACTAAGTGACGATGACCACCCGTGATTATTTGCCGGAACCCGTCTACTCCACAGGCTCAAAAAATCATTTCATCAGAAAAATGCGCCTAGCATGGACAGGCATTTAAAATGTACTGAAGGAGCCTGGGCAGACAGGGATAGGTGGGATTTGAGAAAGAGTCATCGGTAGATAAAATGCTTGCTGGTTGGGCAGGGCAGACAAGAAAAGGCTTGGCTTTGGCATTGATCAGTGTGGTTCAGGAGTTTCACTACGCAGTCGAACTCCCCTTCAGGAATAAAAAAAAAATGGTGACAACTGAGTGCGTACCTGGCCCAGTTGGTAGGAACCATACTATCAACTACTAGCACATTGGTTGCCCAGGCGAGGCTGATACCACACAACCTACCCGGACGAATAAGATGTGAGGTGGAAGACTTGAGGTTTGATGTGGGTATTGATCCGGGATGTAAAATAAATTCTGGTACGTGTATGTGCAGTGGTATGCCGGCTTGGCCGTTGAAACCACTTGTCAGGGACAGATCATACCTGATCCAGCGTCTAAAATCATAACCGTTGGTGGAAACCAGACAATCGACTAGTTAGTACATTGGTTGTCCAGGCACGGTTGTCACTATACAACCTACCCGATGAAGATAAAAACTCGTAGCTTGATGTAGAAATTTGCAGTTTTTCGGTTCTTACGGGATTGCAGTATCTCATTGCCTTCGATCTATCTGTGTTATCTACCTTCTTATCTGAAAATTTCTTGTCCAAATTTACGCCGTGGTAGAGAATATGAGTCCCGCTAACAAAAATCTACGACTTTATCATTTTCCTCCCTCTTAACTTTTGATAAGAGCAGTAACCGAGCTCACTGCCCACAGCTGAAAAACTTGCTCAAAAGAATAATTTCAGCAGATTAAGGCAAAAAAAAGATTTATAAAGTTGGTTAGGTTTGGAACTGCCATTTTTATGCAGCAAGATCTTCATGTTCGTTTTCTCCATTCAATTACTTACTCATTTATTCACCTCATCTAGGGAGAAAGGGATAATTTGTTGGTCGATCTGACCATAATGTGTCCCGCCATCACCTCTTATTCAGAGCTGTAAAAACTACTGATTGTTTACAGTACTTTTACCAATCTTTGTTGTTGTTGGCTCACGGTCATGATTATGACTTGACAGAAGTTCCGCCTGAGTAATTCGATACTTTCAAGCCGAACCTGCCACTGTCTGCGGCCCTTTTTCTCATACACATTTTAGCCTGAGATTCCTATTGATGTTAGCCCATTTATCCTTCTTGGTTTTTTAGGTTGGGGTTACTCATGGATTGGATATCATACCCCTTTCGAACTCTTATCTCCCCATGTAAACAACCACACCCACACATAGCCATATGTTCGTTCCGATTGCGGCGGAGCTGATTTTAACATGACGCACATAGTATGCCCTCTCCCACTCACTTGACCTCAGTCTTATCTTTGCAAAGCCTATGAACTATCACTATCACAGATGCTCCCCATTTGTTTCCGCCACCGCTTAAAGTGATGATTGTGGTGTGAGAACAGAATCAGTCGCAATAATGCAGGAAGGCAGAGCTGAGACATCACAATCAGGGGCAACGGCGAATAACAGTTGAGCCTCGTTCAGTTGACTTTTGGACTTGTAGTTTTGGCTCATACGACATGCATGCGACTGCGAACGTGGCGTTCTATGCACGAAAGTGGCCTTCCTAGTCTAGGCCTAGGCCTCCTGGTCTTTCCCACAGGCCATGGGGCCGTGGCTACTAACACCCTAACCATCCCACCGCGTGTTGTAGTACGATGCCGTTACACGGCGTAAAACATTCAAGGGTTCAATCGCAACAGGCAAGCAAAAAATTCATAGGTGCACTCGCTCCCAGTGTGTGCTTGTAGCTCTGGGAACTGGGATATGGCGTTATATTGGGGGAACTTTATGAGGGAATTAAAAGAAGAAGCTATCCTTGACTCAAGTAACATCTGAGCAGAAAACTCTGGTTCCAGTTCTTCCCCAGCAGTCGTAAATCAGAAGTGCATGTCAGTATCAGTCATGAACACATGACTCCACTCAAAATGACAAAATGGTCACTCTGCGACTTTGAAGAGGGCATCAAAAAAGTGTTAATCACCTGTAGTCAAAAATTATTAGCACAAGCAGGGATCATGGACAGCTTTACCAAGAATACCTGCTTAAAAGTGACCCGCGTCCATAAGGATAATCAACAACTCACAGCTCAGGATTCGATGGGTGATTTCATTGGCCAATGGCTAAACAACTTCAGAGGATAGTTCATCAATATGATTTTTCAAATTTTTTTCGTATTGGGATGCAAGAAAAAGCTTGCGGGTAATTCACCTCCGCACTGCCCCCTCCCTCTTGAGGCATCACGATTGGGTTCGATCCAGTCCTTGACGGTGCCGATCCTCGGTTGTCTTGCGGGGGACGCACTTTCCTCCACTACTTTGTAGGGAATAAATGCGTTTGAGAACCCAGTTCAAAAGTTTCCTCACAGTTCAACTAGCAGGTTCGGTGATAATTTGATGTTTTCCAAGCAGAAGCATTCGAACAGCTGACAATTAGTACTTTCAGGTATCTTCCACTAGAACAGTCGTACCTACCGCGACCTTTTCGTCTGACATTAGAAAGTGATCAGCACCGTTCACGTCACGGTCACGAGGACTCACGCGCGAACGATCGCGATCGTCCTTCGTCCAGGCTCACGTGAGTTTCATAGACAGTTGCCCTGAGGGTAATATTCACAAACTTTTTCTCGGGGTTGAGTAAAAAAAGAATTTCGAGCAAGGGGACATGCAGTTGCAATTTTTCGTTACAATCCCAACTCTTATCAAGCTCTTTTCGAGTGCATCAACACCTAAGTCTTGAGAATGTTCTTAAAGAGTTTTTACCTATAGAGGATCCTCTCCTAGTGATCAACGAGGGATTCATTCTTGGTCCTCATCACCTGTTCCACGATCTGGCCATCAGCAATACTCACAAGTAGCGGTGTTAACACCTAGTGGGAATACCTTTTGTACTAAACTGGCGAAAACCGTCGCCAATTCGGGCAAAACTTGGAGGGTGGCGTCGATTCATGATCATCTATACCGAAGATTTTGTGATACAGTAACCGATATGGGGTAGTAGTAAGGTTATTGTACGACTAAAGAGACCCGTTACATGAGCACACTCAAGAATTCATAGGGCAACTCAACTGAGACAATGTGGAGGGTTAGGTGGGGAAATCTACTGGCTGCATATATCCGTGACCAGACGTGAGTGAGAGTAGGGACCCACACCACGTTCACTGGTGCAGAAGAGCCCCGAATTCTAGGTGGATCGACGAAATAATTTGTGAAAAATGGAGCAATGGTGATGTATTCATCGAGAAGGATTAGTTGGTTGACGGCTACGAATTTTGAGAAATTTGGCTTCATCAGTGCTTGTTTCTGCTTTCATTATTTTTTGATACCCACCGGGTTGGCTGCAATCACAGGGCAGTGGGATTCGGTATTTTTAGATTAGTGTAAAGGTGGGGTACAGCCCATAAAAAACAAAAGAAGTAGACTGCATGTTCAAGGTTTTGTTTGAGCTAGAAGCCTTGCACCAACTGTCTTGAATTTGCTGCGCCTCTCCAGGGCATGTTTGCCGTTTCTTTTTCACCAGCTCTTTGCTAGGTTACATCAACACTAGATGGACTTTGGTGAAGCAGTTTGGACCTCGATACACCGCTTTACAGGAAACGAAATAGTAAGGGATATGTAGGTAATCAAACATAATGGCCTATCTTAAACCCAAGCCTATGTGTATGTGGAGCTTGATGCACATTGAAAGCGTGAAACACCACATCTGCCAGTTAATTCTTGAACAATCCTCGGTAATTGAAACGTCTAGGTGAGGCAGTGATGACTAATGAGCATTGTGAAAGAATGGTATCCGGTTTCGAAATAAAGCCCAGATACCCAACTGATCGGATGATTGATTATACATTTTGATAAATATGACTCATAGTGGATGACGAAAAATGGACGACGACTGATTATGTAATTCTAGCATCATTTAGGTGTGTAGGTACACTTCAAGGTGCAGTTCACGTTTAAAAAAAGTTTCTGAGTTTCCTTGCTGTGACTGTGACCTCCAGGATGGCCCATGGGACGCTCTCGGGTTGAAAGACGGTCAAGATAGAGCATAATACATATTATAAGAGCCGCAAAACCGGCTTAGCCACGTACACCCAAGGCAGACGAGTCGTTAAGCGTTGTAAAATCTGTAGATACACCATTGTCACCGGGGATCACACCTTGCACACATGCAGCTACTGTAGCCAGCTGTATGCAGTGGCGCGAGTATTCGGAAAGCTCGTCCAAATGCACCTTCCGTGCAACGTCTGTCGTCACATTCTCGTCCAACCCCTAATTTTCCTTTTTCGAAGCCTTACAAATCTCTGAACAAGCTGATTCCCACGTTTTCTTCGCCACTTTCGCACTATTCTGGGCTATCACTTCCACTTTTCTTCTGAAACTAAGTAGATACTCCGAAATTATCGTGGACTGTGCCTTTGAATACCTGTCAATCATAAAGAAGAAGTTGAACGCTAAGTTTCTTGGAATTTGGCTTGAATACAGATCATCAAAAAGCTAGTCTGATCAGGCTAGCTTTTTGATGATCTGTATGAGGTGAGGGCTAATTAGAACATATAGCGAAGAACTTACTTTTAGTTGCTTGCCATCGAGGCAGTATGATACAACAAACGGAATAATCTCATACGACTTCTCACGGTATTCTTCTCTGTAGAACAGCAAGTAGAAAGACGTAGTGGGGCAAACTTCAACAACCTGATTGACATTGCTTTTAGTATACGCGACTTGGACGAGAGCTCTATACGATATCGTCGCCGTCAACAGTTGGAAGAAGAGGCATGGAATCGTCTTCGAGGTACAAGTGGTGCTATGGAACGAAACGGTACTTCGTCAGTCACATCTACCGAAAGAGAAGGCTCAACTGTTGGCCGAAGTCCGTGGTCAAAACCTCCCGAAGCGTCTTCACTCAATGCTACCCCGGTGCCTGAAACTACTACTCCCGCTCCCGCTCCGAAAAAAGAGGTAAAGTACTTACTATGTTTGTTGTTAGAAATCAGCTAGCATGACTGTTTTCCTTGCAGGCACCTCCCGTGCGGCAAGCGGAACGTGCACAGGCCTCGAAACCCACTCCCTTGAACCTTCCGAGGCCAGAGCGTGCAGCGCAACCTCGAGTTGATGGAAGTCCCGCTCCGAGATCTCCAAAGCCGCCACCGAGTCCTGCTCCACTAATCAGAGCAGCCGAACCGGCGAAAGAAGAGACTGAAGAGGTTCGCTCAAGAAAGCCGCCACTTCCAAGGCAAGCGTCCAGTAATGACGAATCACTCAATGAGAAGGTAGAGGTGATTCGAAGAGCGCATGCAGAGCGCCAGGCTGCATCTCGAGCCGCTTCCAGCGAAGACTCTGAGGCCGAAGAGGCATCTCGACCTCGACAACGTATTCGAATCGTGTGCCGTGCAGCAAGTACCACTCGCGATGATGAACCTATAGCAACAGCTGCCAGCGTACCTCCAGGTGTGCCGATTCCAGTCACACATTTCACAGGTGAGCCTGAAATACCCGCTTGGCTCGCCAGGAGACGTCAACGCTTTCAGCGATCCCGAACTAACCCAGACCTTGCGTCTCAGTTCTGCTCACAGCGTGTACAGCAGTTGCTTCAAGAGAGAGATTCCCGTTTAGATAGCTCGACAAGCACCGAAGAAGAACGAAGAAACTTTCGTCGTCGTAGTGCGTCGCGAGAAATCAGTGAGTGGAGAGCGCGCGGATGCCCTCGCGTGATCTTTGGCCGTAAGGGAGCCAAAGAAGGAGAATTGAATTGGCCCAGAGGAGTATGTGCCCTACGAGGTGGGACACTGGCTGTATGCGATTCGAGTAACCATCGGGTTTGTGTGTTTGACCGAGAAGGCAAGTTTTTGCGACAATTTGGCGGCTATGGCTCTGGACGTGGACAGCTTGACTCAGCAGCCGGCATAGCCACATTTAAAAGTAAGCTGATTGTATCTGACCGATACAATCATCGGGTTTGCATCTTCGATTCTGATGGAACGTACCTGAACTCATTCGGTGGTCATGGGCAGTCCAACGGGAAATTTAACAATCCGTGGGGCGTAGCCGTTGACGAATTGGGAACGATCTACGTTGCCGACAAGGTAGGGATTCGATCACAATTGATCGAAACTTTTTTTTGTTCATCAATAACACTTCTTAAGGATAATCATCGGGTGCAAATGTTTGACAAAAATGGATTATTCGTGGGCAAATTTGGCACGAATGGCCATGGACCAGGGCAATTGCACAATCCGTTATTTATTGCTGTGAATAATGCTAACCATCAGGTAAGGTGATGATCCACACCAGAAGAGATGAAGACTGCAGAAGTAGTAGGAATGGGCTCCGTTGGGCTCGCATACTTTTGATTCCCGGCCCGACTGCCAAGTTGCGATTTAAGGAAAGTACAAAGTGCATGGTAACTCGTGAGAACCTATCTTTTCCTATCCTCCCCAGACCTAACCACTGCGGCCTTTACCAACATTCCCATATTCCAAACACTTCTAAGCTGTCTACTTGTTCTTGCATGGTGTTTTACTAGCAACTAGGGGATGGGGTTCAAGAGATTTCATCCAGGTCTACGTCTCCGATTCGTCGAATCACCGAATTTGTGTCTTTGATGTCCAAGGAATGTTCCTGTTCTCATTCGGGACCGAAGGGTTCCATGGTGGACAGTTCAAATTCCCTCGTGGTGTTGCGGTGGATTCACAGGTGGGTGGTTCTTGATATGTCTCACTTCTTCTACAAAGGGTTATCCTTTTCAGAGCAACATCCTGGTCGCGGACTCAGGGAACAATCGAATTCAGGTACGAGACCCAGGTCAGCTGTTTACTTAGGAGTTAGCCCATGAGCTTGGTTTCAGGTGTTTTCATCAGATGGCGAATTCATTTGCACATTTGGAACGTGGGGTGGAGGTGCTGGTCAGCTGAAAGGCGTCGAAGCGCTTTGTGTATTTGACGGAGGCATCGTCGCCAGTGATCGAGAGAATCACCGTATTCAGATCTTCTAACCCTCAACTTGTCTTCACCGAAAACGAGTACTTCTTCTCTATGTGTGCATCTCTCAGCTTTAACTGTTGACAGTTGTTTCGAATCACCACAATGTTACTAAGGAATGAAGAATAAAGCTGCTGTTGCGTCGTTGGAATATGCCTTCTGTACAACTTTCTTGAATTTCCTTCACCATCACGTCATTCAAGTTCTTTTCTCTTATTGAAAACTATTGAACGTTGTATGTGTTTGGTTGAAGTCGTCGTTATGAACCCTTATTGAAGTTGTAATTTTGATTAATTACGAGAAGATTGTTGACCGTTTAATAGACAAGATTTTCAATAAATATTATGAATTTCGCTTCAAAAAGTTTTCAAAAAATGTCCTACAGTTCCCCTTGATTTATGACTAAACATTCATTTAGGAGCAATGCTTAGATGGACTTAAAAATCGAGGTTTACAACGGTTTAAAAAGAGAAGCTTAGGGGATGTGGTGTTTTCTCGGCGAGAAATGCCCTTATATGTAGCACAAAACGTAACCAGTGAGTAGCACACAGTAACCACTTATCGGTAAGTAAGTGTGGTACCCATTCTATGTCAACTTGATTTCAAATAAATGCCTGGTAACGTCGTTAAGGAGCCACTGATTTGGCAGTGCTTCAGTTCAAGCTCTGCGGTCTCTCACAGTACGACCGTACTGGATCTCTGTTCGAACATGCTAGAGTGAACAATGCAGTGGCTATTATCTGAATCCTTACATATGAAATAATACCTTGTTCCGCAACTCCTTCTATAAGATGTTCTGACTTGTTCTCCAGCACCTTTAGCAGTTATCACCTTTAGTTTCATTTCTACCTTCATCAAATCATCGCACCCATAGCATTTGACAGCTATAGCTCCTTTGGCCTTCCAGTTTTGATTTGGGCACCTTCATAACCACAACGGAACATGCATCAAGACAGCTAAAGATTCTGACTAAAACCCTTTGCACGGGTCACTGTGCGAGTATCTTATGGCTAGTCTGATGTTTTTGACCTATCCAACAAGCTGAGCAAGATAGTTGCTAGTTCGATTCCTCTAGAATCAGAATTGAAAAGTTAAAAGAAGCTGTTCATCAAGTTTTATAGGATGAGAAAGATGTGCCACATATCAGGAAAGTGGCTCTCCAATTAGCGATATTCCTTGCAAACATCGGGAGGCAAGAAATTATCATAACTATCTGATTTCCCACTACCCGCTTGCTCAGAAGCTTGAAGTGTTATTAGGCTCAAAGGCAGCGGTTGAAGGAGTAACGTGCGAGGGCGAAGCAAATTCGGGCTTAATGAGGCTGAGGCTTAATCCTGCGAAATTTTGGATACACAACACCACCGACTTGTACTTGCTGCATGCTATGCTGTAGGAGTGGTGTCACCGAGTACTTTTTGTTGGCCCACCTCTATCCCTTCAGCACGTAGCCATGAAGGATAAAAGGATAAAGTTTTTGGCGTTAATCAATCCCGTCTTAGGGATGTGCCCCCACCCTCGACTTCCATTCAGAATCGTAGTGGCGTAATGAGTGCGTATGTGGCCTATACAATGACTTGCGGTGGCCAGCCGTTGTACAAGTCAGTGCTTTTATCCTCCGAGACGTGTCTGGTACCAATTCACCGGGGGGATGGAAGGCTTGGTTGGCCTGGGCGGGCATCGATCCGGGATTCGAACCCCTGTGCGTGTGATATAGTGCGCCATTTGCCACTACACCACCTCCGCCCCACGTAGCCATATGCAATGATAATGACCATATTCCCTGATCCTCACGCTAACCATGGCAGGATCCTTATTCAGCAGAACGAAACTGGTTACCATGTTTCACTGCTTTGGGCTAACCCTTGCTATCCGGCAACTTTCTGAGGCTTACCAATGTCTTCCGAATTTGCTCTCATCTGTGCTGAAGCACTGTTGATAACAGGGTCTTGCGGAATTCCTTCATATTCTGCTTGATTTTGACCCTTCCCGTTCAGCTCAGCTAGTTTTCAGGAGTAAATGCCTTTGTGAATACCAGAAACCTTGTTGTTTTTGATACTTTCTCCTTGGCGGTCTAGCAAAAGCTTGCTTTCACTGTGTAAATAAAGAAGGTGTAATGTTGTTTTTGCAAAACATGCTGAAGGTCATTTTCTGGGAGGGCTATCAATCGTCTTGTTTGTTTTCCTGTTGAATAGTTTCACTAATGTAAGCATCAATAATCTAATGTGAGCTAAGCCGGAGAAACCTAACGCTTCGTCTTCCCTAACCAATCTTATCCACCAGGCCAGTACTGATTAAAGAATTGAAAATGCCTGAGAGGCAGTTGTAGAATCATCAGCGTTGAAGGCACCGTTCACGATAATTTTGGGCAATCCAGATTATGATGAAAAATGGAAGACAAGATCGAAACTAGTGCGACTGAGGTGAAGAAACTGCGTGCATCGGTGTTTCCAAAGTGAAAAAAAGGCTTCGAAAAACCGTTAAAAAGGGGGCTGGACGAGAATGAAACAAGAAAAATGAAGAAGGTGGGGCGCCCGGACGAGCTAAACAGTGCGTTTCACTGCGCGCGTGTGGGTCCTGGTGCGAATAACAGACAATGGTAAGCCAAAATTCATTCACTTACAGGCATAAATAAACACAAAAAAAATTCTGGTAATAGCAAAAGTAGCTCACCTTTTTCAGCCTTTAGGAGAAGGAAATTAAATAAGGGATCGCGGCAGCAAAAAAGAAAAACAGAGGAAAAAAGAATGGAAGAAAAACGTTGTCTCATCACTCGGCGATTAGCTGATTGTGCGTGGGTCCTAGAACGAATAATAGCAATCTGTATTGTCTCGACACTCGTCTAACGTGACACCGATCGAGAGGCGGGAACGCGAACTACGGCAACAACGGGGCTTCCACTATGCCCTAAGCGCCGAGATTGTGGAAGCGAGAGGGTCCCTTCGACACCCCATGGGGGGCGCTGAGTACTCCTAAAGAAAAAACTCAGTAACCTTCTTATCGTGAACGGTGCCTTTAAGCCAAAATAGGGCAAGAGCGACACCGAAAAGCACTGCAAGGCATAGGACGTGTAGAGTCCAGTCTATCCAAATTTCGAAGCAAATAAGCAGCTTCCCGGAAAAATGTCATCCCGATCTCACCAAACCTTAGAAAACGTTCGATAGGGTCGGTTCGAGAAAGGATGGCTATCAAACCGTCCTTCACGGACAACGCCTTTGTTAGAACTAACAGTAAATTGTCGTAAGAAGGCCACTCACTAATTCTTTTCAGTCTACATGTCAGTTATCACAGTCGAAGAATCGCCGGCAGAGTTTGCTGACCGAGTAGTCAAGGTCAGTTGACTAAAATGTAAAAAATAGACATTGTCGTAGTGTTTATTGTTGTAGTGTTTCGATCCTCCATTTTACGCTGGCATCTTCCACCAGGAGATGGCGTCCATTTCTAACTTCCCTTACCGGAGCGGATACAATTCCTTTGCAATCGAGTTTTTGAATGGATTCTGTACCAAGAGTGTAATGAGAACTGTAGACGCTCTTTTGGAGAGGATCTCTATGGGTCGAGAAGCACCAACGCTGTCGACTCGTCAAAACTCTTATAGGTCAGCATGCGCAGGATGACCTCAGGTAGCCTAGTCAGGACCATTCGTCTTTCATAGGCAGATTCCTTTCGTTCCTTCCCACTCCCTTGGGTTGCTGTTCGTTCTGTTGAGTCGTGCTTGTTCTGGGGTAAAGTAGCGGTACTTTGGGTCAAATGCAGTGCTGCACGGATTCCAAAAGTGAAGGGGCAGTGCTAGTGAAAAGATTCGATACATCAGGGCTACTTCAACTGTACTCATCCCAGTCATGCCCTTTCTATACAATTTTTCCGCGATCGCTCCCTTACTTATAAGGTACAAAATTCAGAAGGAAGGACGTAGTCATTTTTAATATAACGTTGTGTGAAAAAGCCGGGAAGAGGCTCACAAAATTCAGATAACACATGGAGTTCATAGTTAAGCTCATCCAACCCTTCCCCACCCCTCTGTGTATCACTCACTCAAGTTCCACTGTCTGTTATACAGTAGTCGCTTATAGAAAGCGCTCATTGTGAGGTTCGAAAGGAAGCAGTGAATCAGAGAGCCCGTTGCTCAAGAAGGGCTAACCCAAAATATGGTAAGTGATCAGCAAAGAGAAGCGTCAGGAGAGGAATTTCTGCGGCGTAACCACGAGCTTCAAGCATGGCTTTTTGCCTGGCCCATTGAGCAGTTTTAAGTGTGTTACTTGACGAATCCGTAATTCGGCCCGTAAGCCGAAAGTAATAGTGAAGAATTCTTCGCGAAATCGTTTACTATTATTATTATTATTATTATTATTATTATTATTATTATTATTATTATTATTACTAGTATTATTATTATTATTATTATTATTATTATTATTATTATTATTATTATTATTATTATTATTATTACTATTATTATTATTACTATTATTATTATTATTATTATTACTATTATTATTATTATTATGCATTATTTGAGTTGTATCAGAAGCCGTGTACGGGCACTTATCGAAGCTTGCAAATCACGGAAAAGGTGATTCCTCCAATTCCAGGAAATTCCGTCGCCGTAAGCAAAATGAGCTGAAGGGCATATCAAGGCATGACCGTTTAGTTACAGTGAGAGGAATAATTACAGTTTGAGTAGTGATAATCTCCTCAAATAGTACTTATATGAATACTGTAATTATTCCTCTCACAATGAAAACCCTACTCTCGAAAGAAAAATATTAAAAAAAAAAAACAGTGAGAGGAATAATTACAGTATTCATATAAGTACTATTTGAGGAGATTATCACAACTCAAACTGTAAATAAAGGCAAGGGAGTTTCACGAGGTAGAATACGTGGCAGAATCAGAAAAGACAACTTTCACGCAATGGGCGTGCCCCTTGGTATTGTATGAGGTCTCACCCGAGGTCTTTAATTATGAATTAGGTAATCAAATTAAGAAATGTAAAGTGTTAATTAGCTGCGCTGGGTGCTTGAGCACGACATGCGATTACCTTTCATAGAATCGAATTGATGGGTCACAATGGAATGACACAAATAACCCTATTGTCGAAAGAAAATTACTGAATAATTAGAAGAAGAACTTTCTCCCAGGTCCATGGTCATTGAACTACTAAAAACTCGTTGCCGGATCGGTGAGAATAAAATTCTGGTAATCTTGTTTCTTCTGGGATGGCAAATAGGGCAAAGTGGCCCTTAATTACTGACCATCGAGTTTTCAAGAGCATTAATTCACATGTGGCTCAAGATCCATCATAATACCTCCATGTATGATTGCTCCAGTTGTTCACAAAAATTCACTGCCTCGATTTCCGTGAGAAAAACGTAGTAGAACACTTTTACTTCATTCTAACCGTCCCCTTTCGTTCAACCTCATTCTAGTGATGCTCGTGTGTTGTCCACAATTCTTCCCTCTTATCTGCTTTATTGCAAGAGACCACAACTGGACGTCAGGATGCTTAATTGGTGCAAGACTAATCTGGATGTACAAAAACGCAGCCTCGTGGGAGACGGGCAGTAAAATTGGTTTCGTGTAATCGATTTGCCGCACGCGGCTGTCGCGGACCATTCGCTTCGCCGCTATTACAGCTCTAGTGCTCTTCATGCAGCTCAATCGATATGAGATCATTATTTGAGGCATGATTCTAGTATTAGTTCCTTTGTTCCTGTATTCCTTACCTGCTACTGCATTCTGCTACACTCCCTCGCGCGCGGCATCCTCTCGCCGCGACGCGACAACTTCGATCCTACTGCACCACATCCCAGGGTCGTACATCAGCTCATAAGTCGTTGGCAAGTCATTGCTCAGTCCACATACACATACAGAACGTTTTCGCGATTCTGAATGGATGCCAAATGGTGGAAGACATCCCAAGACGGGACTGATTAATGTTAAAGACTTAATTCTCTGGTGGGAAGTATACACATCCAATTTCCCTCAGAGGATGGTAGTTCAGGTGTGACTCGAAGAAGAAGAAGTGCTACCTTGTGGGCTCTGTCATCTGAGTCTAGCAGTTACGCACTCTTACGGAAAATGTGAACCTGAGAGAAGTCATAACCAGAAAGAGGAAAGTTGGTAGGTTTTGTTCGTCTTCCTTTCTAACAAATGGGGAGAAAGGAATTTCACGCGGTGTTGTTTACCTGTTGATCGTTAAATAATGACTAGCATAATACCAACCAATAAAAATTGATCAAAAAATAAATCCCGTTTCCCTTCACTCGGCTTTCCTTGTTTGAATCGGCTTCAACTATAGTATTGTCAGAGCCTCTTGCTCCATCTGTCAGGAATCTACTGCACGTCATGGAGAAGTAGTAGAAAGTGAAGGAAAGGAACATCCCGGAACGGGGTTGGTGGTGGGTATGGGTTCATTCACCCACAACCGGATGGACGCGGTAAAATTCGTGGCGATTCAAACGGCTTTAGCGCCTATCATTGTAGCCCAAAATTTAAGTAGAGGTGATTAGCGCATCTGACCATACTAGTGTGCTCTACTTCAAGTTGTCCCAATGATAGGTGCCAAGGTCGTCCTGAACGCCACGAATCTCGCCGCGCCATTTGCCACCTCCATCCAGTTCTGGATGAATGTCTGTCCCCCGTTGAAGGCATGTCTCAAACAGCTTTTACCGTATTTTCATTTCAGTAGATTGAGTAGTGACAGTGGTGAAAGTAAGCGGTCCATCCTTTTACTTATATTCACCTGTGTCGCTCACTTCACACCTCTGAAAGGCTCTTAAAGGCGAGGACGATATTAATGAGACCTTGGTATGGTTGATAACAAAAATAACGATAAGCCATGGATAGCTGCAGCGAGTGGATCTGCTCAGTACATACCTATACTAATGCTTCCAGAACCCGATAGGGGAATCCTATGTGTGGCGCTCTGAAAGTCTTGCTTAGTGGAAGTTATTACTTGAAGAACGCAGCTTTTAAGAGTGGCAGGGGAAAGGGGCGGCTGTTTCTAGCTTTTTCCCAGACTCCAACTAGCCGACTTTTCATGGCTTTAAGAGCGACCACAGCAACTTCTGATAGTTGCTCTTTCTGATAAATTGCTCAGGGCTCCCTACTTCTCCTCGCAGATTTTTCGTTTAATCTCCAGAGAGGACATTAATTCAGAGAGAGGACGCTACAAAACCCAAACAGTATCATTGCCAACCACTAGGCCGAGTTCCAGTTATTATTATATCACATCATCTCTAAGTCTAGACTGGGTTCGGCGATGGATGCCATGCGTCATCGTTTGTCATCGGATCACGCAGCAATCGGATCACCCTCCGGTTACGACAGCCACCTGCAAACGTTTTAGAACCTTTCATCTTTGAACCCTCGTCTCAGCGTGACGCCAAGCTTTTAACGCGGGATTGGAAATCCAGTTTCGGCAAGATGGCGTCATATGGCATCCTGATCCTTTCAGCTGTGATTACGAGCTCATATTCAAGATCTCCGAAGCCCAATATGAGATATAGTTAACAGGGACTATATTTCGAGGACGCTAACTCCGCTATAAAAGGCTGCTGAGCTGCACATAATTGAGAAATTAGTTCAGAACTGGTGTTAAAACATTCTAGTTGGCTATCTGGTTGCAACCCTAGGATTTCTATTAGGTATCTTCTGCCTCTACGGTACTTCATAAAATGATCTGAAGCTTCAAGAAACGTTGAAACGCAGTCGATCCACCAATGAATTCCTGAAAAGAGGGCTCAATATTTAGTGTTTGTTGGGTTTTCAAAGAGAAAAGTATGGGTGGGTAGAGAATGCGTTGACCCTAGGCGATAAAAAGTTATGGTTATGAGTAGGAGCTAAAAATTTGCTAGTTATAAAACCTGGGCGATTTTAACATATTGATATTATTAGTCCCATTAAGTGCTTTGAGGGGTGAGGTGACCGAGGTGTTAAATGGCTAGGTTCGTCGCGTCGCGGCGAAAGGAATACCGCGCGCGAAGGAATGTCGCAGAAAGTAGCACCAGCTAAGAAATACAGGATTAAAAGAACTAACAGTAGAATCACACCCAAAAAAATGATCGCATATTGATTGAGAGAATGCTAGAGCTGTAATAACGGCGAAGCGAATGGTCCGCGGCGAATCGATTACCCCAAACCGATACTACTGCCCGTCTCTCCCATGGCTAGAGGTGCACGACTGCACAGATGGTGTGGGATCGAACCATGGATTGGCTTTCTAACAAGCCAAGCAAGCTTTCCGTCGCTCAGGTATCGGCTTTGGTCAATACTCGGGTGAGCAGTCAGCCTAAAAACGGAACTGACAAACGCCAAAGGCGACAACTTTTTGATTGCAAAGTGCTTCTTTGTGTTATTTTCCTGTTGTTTACAGATTTTCCCTTCGCTGTTGTTCTGTAAAGTCGGCAAGAATGTAGAGAAAAGCCTTCATTTGAAACATAAGTCAAATTGCATTAAAGAATCATTCAGGGAATGCTAATAGATCCGTTTGTTCTTCAGGAGCTCCAGGAAGCCTTAGGCTGTTCGAGAATATCTTTAAAAAGAACACGGATCTCCATAGCACTCCAAACTGGGCACCCGTCTGACATCTAGTCAATCTAGAAAGTAAGGAAAGTTGTTTAGAGACGAGAGATTGATGAGGAGAAGTGAAGAGGAAGGAAGGATGGAAGTTCATTGACGACCGACATATCCTAACTTGGGAGAAAGACTGAAAAGCGTGGAACAACCCAAGTAATCTCAGCAGTATCGACGAAAAAACTCTGCCTACAAGTCATCAGATGCTAAAAAATTTCTGTGACAAACTACGCTGAGCATAAACACGACGTAAACATGATATTTACAATTGAAACCCGAAAAGCAATCATGAAGAAATAAGCAACAACAAAAGCGAAAAGCTCATTTGAACACCACAAAACACACAGGGACTAAGTGGTTGGACAGTGAAGAAAGAGCGACATGGCATTAGGTCAATTTGTATGGCTAATATGGGAACACGTGTAGTAAGTGACTTCCACCGAGGATGGCAAGTGACTAGAATCCTGAACAGATAGGGAGCCCGATGACGCAACAAGGAATCGCTGCGTCACCGGCTTCAGAAGTGCTCAACGGTGACCGCAACGTCGACTTCTCGATGGGAGCGACGTGGGCGACTATCATCGTTTATAGTTAGATTCGACGCCGACCGCTGCAGCTCACCGTGGACAGACTCGAAAGAGGATTGGCTCCTGAACAAGGGATGTTAGAGAGAAGTAGAAATGGTACTTCTACAGAGGTTTAAATAAGGATTCCATGAGTAACTACCTCATCGACCCAGTATAACTGGTTCTCGATTGGAATCCACTTGAAGCGGTCTTTTTTTCACTGGTTACAGAGCTTGGAGCCGAATTTTTCGTACGACGCATCACCTGCAAATGACCCTTAAGAGCTGTAACTCAGCGAAATAAATAAAATAAATGTACTTGTAAGCTATTTGAGAGATCCTGTGCGACGTCGGATTGCCTGGTTTTGTTCGGATTGACTGTCTCATCCAAGCGTGCTTCCAAAAATGTCGAAAGACTATAGAAGTGGTAATGTTGCAGAATAATCAGACTGAGACCGACAAGCACTGCCAGAAGCCCTGAAATACACAACCATGAAGTGAGACGGCTCAGTTGACTGCACTTCCAATCCCTTGTAGTGATTCCTAGTGGGCACTATTCCTCTTTCTCCCAGCAGATCACTTGCTCAGTTGGCTTTCGCCTATAACCTATCGCCTTCCTGCCTTCTACTAACTTCAATCGTCCCAGTTTTCCATCCATCTACACCAGGAGCAACTACCATTCCATTGCCAGGGCCTTCGACATATTGTACTTTTTATTTAATGAAATCAAGACCAGAATACAGGCGCTCTTCCTCTGGCAAACCTTAAAATTCATTTTCCAGTCTCAATGGGAGCCCCCTTCCAGTTTCGCGTTTGGAAGCCAGGTTTTTGAAATGATTTTAAAAATTACACCATAAATCATAACGAAATGGCTGAATCTGGTGCAAAGTTGGGCAGATTGATGAAGAGTCTTTTCAAGGTGCATGCCAATGAACTTTTTTTGTTTGCTGCAAGATTAAAAGCGTGTCACAAACGAAAACGCCAGATAGAAAAACGACAATTCATCAATTTAGCTGAAAGCATATGTTTAGCCTTTTTTGTCAAACGTTGCCATTGTTGCAAAAGAAAAGTTTTCAGAAATTTTTGTTGTATTTCTGATTCATTCCTTGATGTACGGGGAACCCTTTAAAGAGTGAATGCCACGTGAACTGCTCGTGCTGCCCCTCCCATAGGTTACCCTTCAGTCATACCATTTAGAAGAAACAAAAATGCGAAAACATTTTGAACGAAGATGGCGAGACAGAACAAAATGGTGGTACCCACTCAATTCTGTCTCCCTTCCTGGTTGGGTAGTTGTAAAACGGACATTACTTATGTGAGAGGGAATACTGAAAGGGAATCTATTCAAATAGTGTGGTCATATATAAGGAATTCACCCCAATCCTGCTTTTAGCCTCTCACAAAAACTTGATTGGGTTACAGGGCGGAAAATTATACGGATTAGAGTCTTTTGGTTGGTCGATTTCGTTATTGGATCCGCCTCGCGTTCGACTCCCATTCAGAATCGCGGCGCTACAATGCAATGACTTTGAGAAGGGGCGATCGTCCCCTCAAGCAAGTACTCTACCAAGGACAGCATAGAATTGTAACTTTTGGTAAAAGCGCCGAATGCAAGCGAAAAGATGTAATGCTTTCAGCTCAAAAACCCCTGAGTAATGGTATAGATACGTATTTGTCTCGATTTTTATGCTAAAGATTGTTTTTATCCCAGATTTCATGATGAAATCACTTACCCACGGCAAAAACGCAGTAGAAGGCCCATTGGAAACTCATTTTCATGACGATACGGTTCCCTTGTGTTCCGACGAATCCGATTTGTAATTCACAAGGAGACATGATCAGATAGAGCAGACAGGCGAACAGTGCTGATAATCCTGTGGCAAGCATCGCCTGAATGGCATATTCTGAGCAAAGTCAGAAAGAAGCACCTGAACCGAAACTTACCAAACCGAAATGATGTGGAACTAGTAGGACGAATACGACGGCAAGCGCCCAGCATGATAGCGCAAAACTGAAAGTTTGGAATGATTACTTGCACAAGGAAGTTTCTTCCTGTTCCTATATGGATTGAGTAGTTTGGGAAGGAAAAGATGAACGTGTTCGAATTCTGGTAGGTAAGGGATAAAAGCGAAAAGGTTTCCAGCATTGACCAGCATTTTTTCTTTTGGAAGTGCCCCACAATCGGATTCTATTAAGAATGTAGGGCGTTACGAATACTCATGTGCTCTATGTAATGAATTGAAGTGGCGAGCCAACGGACAGGTCAGTGCTTTCATTATCCCAGACAGGCCGGGTGAGGGAAACAGTTGGCCCTACCAACATCGACATGGGGTTCGATAACCGGTCCATGAGTGTCTGATGGAAAGCCACTTGCTCCCTAACCACCTCAACCCTCTGTAAGGTGGGTCTGTATGTTGAAGAAAAGAAAAGAAGGGTTTGCAATGAATTGTTATTCGAGGGATTCCAAAAAACGTGATCCTTCCATTGTAGAAGACGCTTGTCGATCGACGTCTTCTAGAGGACGGACATAACTGAGCATGGGGAAGTGCAGAAGGAGATGCATGGATAAGGGGAAGTAGTAAAAAGAACTAGGGGCTGATTTGACGAGGTCCCTTTCCGCTTTCGAGTGCTCAACGTTTTACGAATTAGAAACCATCAAGAAGTCAAGAACGTAGGAGTCTTTTTGATTAGATACATGGGAAATGCTTTCTCTGCGGAAATACTGAAAAAGTGATTCTACGAAAGCCTCTGAACCGTCCATTTAAGTACGTTGGAACGAATTTCGGTTCAGTTGCGGTTATTAAGTAAAGGTTTTTCGAATTGCGGTCACGAATAAGAAGTGAAGAGGTTCGCTCATGAAAAGGAAGCTCATTAAAGGATGGTTGCAAGATGAAATATTGGCAAAATGGTTGGTTAAGACAACAAAGTTCAAGAGCGGTTATGAAAGCGAGAACGGCTTAGGAGGATAAAATGGTAATGGGAGAACAAAAAGTAATAGCCTGGCCACTTGACGATGTTAAAGGGGGTTAGACCCACTTCTATCTATAGGTCCGACCGATTTTATAAGCTCAGCCTATAACTTACGACGCAAGACTTGAGGACCCAAGTAATTCTCAGGTGAAGCAAGTGGCCGAGCAAGTCTCGTTAAGAAAAATAGGAAAGCCAATTACCTGATGGCGGCAGATGTGTAGTGACCAGCCGTCCGGTAATGCCGTCCCCAATCGAACGCATCCTGATTGAGGGAAAAGTATTCGAGTATACTTAGAATGGGATACGGTAGGCCGCGTCGGTAGGCCGATCGTAATTCTTCCGTCATAGAGGAAACTGCAAATAATACAAAGATCAGAGGCTGGAGGATTCCAACGATTCGCTTATGTTTGGTCAGTGTCGCATGGGGGCGAATGAAAAGTAAATTGTCCTGGCCTAAAGAGCAGAAGTCGACGGAAACAGTAACTTCAGGAGCAGCTATGAGCCTATTCGAAAAACGGCGTTAAAAACAATGCCTAGAAATCTCCGATGGTGTAAGCCATGCATGCGCCTCACAATCAAAACTTTAGTTTATTGTTAAGGTGTGAATGACGTAGCTTAGGTGACCTTAGAAGAGCAAAAGATGGATTTGTTCAGGCTAGGTTTGATCCAGAACTGATGCAAGCGATGATTTCTCACTCCATATTAAGAGGAAAGTCACGAACCTCCAGAGATATCGAAGTTTTCATTGTAGTAAACTCGACTCATATCTATTCGAGATCCATGCTGATCAGGCTGCACCATTTCTTCAACTGAAACCGATTTTTTGAGCCTTTTGGAAAGGGTCTGTCTGTTGACGAAAGTTCAAAATGTTTTGCAGAAATCGTACATCGTAAAGTGATGTTGATGCTTTTAAGACCAACGTTCACACCCACACGTGCTCGCATTCGTTCGTTCACGTGGGACCTGAATAGTTGGGATTAGGGTACATCCAAAAAACTGCAAACCTACCAATTTCCACGAACCTAAGTTGAGAGAGAATTCTTGCTGAACCTCCGGCCCATCCCGGAAGACATAATGAGGCTAAATTTCATTTTATACAGCCATATTGGTGATTTGCCTGGTTAGAGAACGTACCTGCCAGGACTGCTCCCGTGAGGGTGACAACAGTAATAATAATCAGGGTGATAATGCGCTTTTCTCGAACTCCAGGAAGAATTACCAGAAATGCCAGATATGGTATTACAAAAATGGCAGAGACCTAAATGTAAAAGCTTCCTTGGTTTGCTTGGACAACTAAATTGTCGTTAGCAACTCACAAGGACTGCCTGAACATTGATGTCTGGCATTTCGGCGGTGGCATAGTCGGATGGTTCGGAGAAGCCGCCAAACCAGCTCGTCCACATCGGTCTGAAAGACATACCCACTTCAGAAGAACGACAGCGATGTTCTGGCACAAGAAGACGTCGCGATGAGCTGGGAGCCGCCCATTATTGAAATTTCAACGCAATGACACATCCAATAAGGAAACAATATTGACGAAGAATTCAAAATGAATGCATTATTATAGTTAAGTCAGATTGGAACGGAGTAGGAGGAATGACACGTCCATGGGTGGTGGTGACGTGGGTGCCGTTTTACAAGCGTCGGCAGTAGGTTTATGTCCTAGTTCGGTTGAATATTTATTCAAGAAATACGAGAGTAGAGAGACAGAGGTAAGCACCTTGTAGGAGAGGAGAACGAGACCAACAAAGATACCGGTACAACGAGACTGATAGGTAAACAGTTGCCCCTTTGTCATGTGGCGACGTTTGCTCGATAGAGTAGGGTTCTTTGGTATGGCGGAGCAGTGAACAGCGCCGAAGAAAAGTCGTCTCCTACGTCATACAACTGGGAAAGTACCCGAAACAACGTGAACACCCACATGTTACGCGACCAACGGTCGAAGATCGCCCACTTTTTTTGTCGACCCAACACCTTCGCCATCATCCAGTGGGCGCCCTACCCCCGTAATCGGTCTACAGAATCTCTGATGTCTCGCAAGGTGCGAAGTCGTTTGTCTAGGTTGTCATTTTGTCACGCACATCCTTCCATTTCCGTGGGAACCTGTTCATTGAAGTCGCAACTGCGGATTTTCTAAAACTCTACCGTAGTAGTTAACTACCCATGAGAGCGGGGGGACACTTTTCAAAGTCTTCCCAACCTTCTCGTTGGTCAGAGGTCTAATATTTAACTGCCACTTGCCGCTACATTGCACCGGGAAAACAGGATGAAAGCAGTAAATCAGCAAACATTTACTTGGTACGTGACGAATCAGGGGAATAGAGTGGGCGATATTCGAAGGTGTGGGGAATGAACTATGATAAGGAACAACAGACGAAGTCAAGCTCGGGAGTTGTTTACAGGAATGTGGAGTGCACGATAATTTCGAAAGGTCTCAAAGGGTGATGATTGGAATGTGCTTGGCGCCCACCTTAGTCGCCTAAGTTTCATCAAGATAACGAGGTTCCAAGGCCAGCTAGTGCTTCGATATGTTACGGGAAGGGCAAGACACCCGAAGGAATGTGCCGCTACACGATGACGCAAACAGCTGTGAGGAAATGGTTTGGGTCGTCGAGTTAAAACGTTTTGACAGCGACTTCTCTCTAAGCCCCCCTAAAACGCCAACTGTAGAAGGCCAGTGGGTGATGGAGATAGTGGAACTGCGCTCCTGGGAGGCAAATTTCCTTTGACAAATCAACTGACGAGAAACAATAACAGTTTGAAGAATCGAGATTGCCACTCACCTTACGAAAGAGGAATGCTTAACGTGGAAAAGCTCTTCAAAACGTGGGAACGGGTTCCTCTCGTTGAAAGTTCATTCTCATAACAATTGAGGAAAGAGAGTGTTGGCCTGGCGGCGTTGGTGATTGCTATCGAAGAAGAATACCAGTACTATTATTATGGCAAAACTTCATGGGATGCCCACCATTGAGTTACGACGTTCATAGATTTGTACTGTAGACTACCATAGATTAATAAATCTGAACGAAAAAAAAAAAGCGAAAGCATGAACAATTCACGGGGTGGTTAGTCATTAGAGCTCTAGGAGTGAAGCTCCCAATTGAACGGTGGGGAAGACATACAAAACCCTACTCTACCGTGGAGCAAGAGAGAGTACTGAGAGAGTTACTAAAGAATGAAGATAAGCAACGTTCCGCTGGCTATTCCGGCACTTAAAAAGGTAACCGATAGTGAAAAGCATTACTTGAGTTAACTAGGTCAACTGCCTGAGTCACATTGTAAACAGTAAACAAGTCCCTTGCAAACCTCCCAGACTCTCGAAATGGGTGCTAGGAACGATGCAAAACAGCGATCCCACCCAATTCCGGTGTTGTTTATTACTGATAACAGTAACTATGACTGTATAATAAAGTGGGTGGTATGTTTGACGAGACTCGGGATCGTCACATTCCTCCCCCATAAACAAGCGGATACATCACCGAAAAGGAATTCATATAGACAAGGAAAAACAATCCATTACATAGATGAAATGAAAGTGTGGGAAAGACTTGCGATTGACTTGGGTAAGATCCTCGAAGGGGACACAACGCGACGTTGCAATGTCACGACGAATGAGTTTGCGGGTCTTACGATGATGGTATTCCGTTAGATATGCCCGGCATAGCTGTCGCCGATGATCAAAAAGATATTACACAGTTATTCTGACCTCTACAAGATGAGATCAGGGGAGCCGGTTTTTGAGCGGTATCGTCATATCAGCGAAATCCCCAGATTCGAACCGAAAAACGTGTCGGAAGGCATGTTATTAAACCATTCAAGCCCGTGGTCTCGCTTGTTCGTCTAGGCACAGTGTCCCAAACCAACTTCAGAGGGCCACAATGATCAAACCACTGGTTCGGTAGCAGTTCCCTAAATGGGGTGGGTTGTCAGCTTCGGTGGGATTACCTTTGCTAGCCACCGCAGTCCATCCAGGAGTTTATTTACTGGAGTATCCCCTAAAAGTATCTCTACGGCAGAGCTTTTTAGAGTTCCTTCCGGTCACTCGAATTGAAAAGAGAAAAGGAAAGACTGAGAAGATGACAACGGTGATGGCAACGATCATCAGAATGACATGGAAAACATTGCGTCTAAGGTGGAAATATGATGTCTTGCGTGCGGACAACACCCTTCACACCGTTCCAATAAAGTTTTATTTATTGCTCTCGTGAAAGGTTTATAGTATAGTCAACCTATGCGAATCGCCCCCTCCTGTCCCCCTCCCTTCCGCCTTACAAAACTGTAAACAAGACTATTTGGTTTTTCTCGGAGCCGAGTAGGTGGCGAACGGGTGGTCTAAGCGGTTAAGTTAGGACCTTTGGAAGAGGAATCGAGATCCGTTCAACAAATTCGAGCCATAAAGATTGGAATTCATAGAGCGACGTCCTTTTCTCTATCCCTCCCCCTTTGTGACCAGAATTATAGAAGCGAAAAGACCGGATCGTATTTTGGTTAGGAAGTAGAAAAAACAGTAGATCTCGTGAGAAATAAAGTTATCATAAGATCACATAATCATGTTAGACCTTGCTTCCACCTCAAGAAAACTCAGTCTTTACTAAAACAAAGTAATAAAGCTCCTTTTATTCGCTATTCAGTAGGCTTTTAATCAGGAAGAATGTTGGTCTGGACGTTTTTAGCTCATTCAATGAAATATTTTCTCTTCGGAACGAAAGTTTCTTCGCCCAAGGCAGTGGAAATAGGGGGCATTTGTTGTTGTTGTTGTTGTTGTTCTTGCAGCTTCCGATTCACAATATTCTTAGCCTTACATGTCCCCACATACAAAAAAATCAGAGCAGTGCTCAGATCTGTTAGAAAAAGACGCCAGGACACCAAAGACGGAGATGGGGTAGTGCTAAATGACGTCATTACCATTTTTAGCGTATAAGCGCTCGTGGAATGAGATCCTATACCCATACCAGCCCAGGACAGTCAAGACTCCCATTCTTTCGGAATGTGCATTCACCACATTTAGAAGAAGTAGTGCATTCATTACAAGAAGCAAAAATGGTCTCATTTCTGAAAGTCCGACTAATGGGTAGTCTTGAGGGTGACGTCCTGTTGTGGCTTCTCACAATGAACCGAGTGAATGCGAGGAATTATTAGAAATCTACGAGCTTCTTTGTAATGGGGTTGACCGTAAGGAACTAAACAAAACGGAGGTAAAGGTGTTCCGCTACGGTTTTCTTAAAGATTCCAATGGTGCGAATATCTGTCATCTCTATAGATGTAAGTAGCCGATTGACAGGTAGATGAATCAAAACTAGAGCGGTTCTCAACTCTATTTTACTACTTCTTCAGAAATATGAAAATGAAGCACCAAGGGCTGTCCTCGGTAGAAAACAAGGGCGTTATAAAAAGTAAACAGTCACCATGGTCTGCGGAGCTGATCTTTTGATATTCCCCTCCTCCGTTCTTCTGAACTTATGCACTTATAGCCTTTTGAGGTTCCCGACCCTCTCGTCACGACACCAGTAAAGTGCTGCACCAGTACTTTTGAAAAAGTCGGTCCGAGTTGCGAAAGATTCTCTTGACGCAATTTGATCAAGGGCGTGTACCGGCTCGATCTTTATGTGCCAAATATAGACATCAGAAACGTCATTTAAATGGTCTTTAGACATTAAAACTAGTTTGTACTATTTACCGGTAGACTTGGGACTGACGTTTTCATTCAAAATAATCCATTGGACCATAAAGTTAATAATTTACCATTCTCAACCATTTTGAAACCTTTTTGAATGCAAATGCTATAATCTCAATGGAATGCTTTGCAAGTAGCGATATAGACCGGCTGAGGGGACCGTCTAAAGAAAAAAGGCAGGCTTCAGGAAGGAAAGTGCTACTCTGACAGAATACTCGACCAATATACATACATAGGGCCACATACAACAATAACTACACTGCAAAACCAGAGCTTTTCCAATGATCATTATGGTCACCGTAATCGCCCAAACAGCCACATTATCCTTACTATGATATTATCCTTTGGAACGTTCATTTACTCTAGAGGAGAGCAACAGTTTCACAAAAAATTTCAATGATTTCTAGAAGAGTGCTTCATTCAAGTATGAAGAGATTCAGAAGGCTTGGGCTCAGTGGTGTAGTGGAAAGAGTCGCACTATTCTACATGAGTGGTCCGTAATCACTTCACGGGTTGATATCCTCCCAGGCAAACACACGACTCGCCCCGTTCAGTCGATTGGTACCTGGGAGAATGGAAACTCTGACTTCTACATCCACCGGCTGACCACCGAGGGTCATTGCATAGGCCACACAGGCAACCAACATGAAACTACGATTCTGAATGGAAGTCAAATGCATAGCGTATGCAGAATGGGACTGATTCGAGTGGGAAACACTTCATCTTCTAGACATCCACCTTCTTCTAAGGTGCCACGTTTGAGTGCCACTTAAAAGTCACATTAATCTATGAACGATGTTGATTTCTGATGCTTTGGTACTTTTTTTCAATTTTTTTTCGGATGCTGCCCTTTGATATGTTTGCAAACATATCAAAGAGCATATGGGAGGCATTTCAGAGAAGGCCACGTAGGCCAATCAGCTGTTACTACAGCGGAACATATCAATGCAAGTATTAAATAGTGAAAGGGCGAAGACATTTCTTCCATGAAATGGATCCCCAAAGATGTATTTGTAAATGCATCCGAGTTTTTCAAGCAGTAAGATCAAAAAGACCGAGAAAGCAACAAAGAACAGTACAACAGAGGGCGTTTACCAAGAGTTACTCATGTCTACTGCCAACAGGTAATTATGAATTCTGTAAAGTCATAATATACGATCAGACGAACGGTAACCGAAGATAGATGGCACGGAAACTACTCAAAAGGTCGAGAATGGGTGAAGTGAGAGTGGCTGAGCTGGACGCCTCGCCCTTCTCATCGCCATGAAGGTGAATCAAACGGGGCGACACCTCACTCCGTGTTAGCGATTTCCGATCACCAAATTGGAGTTACTTGACCCGACCTCGACGTGGGAAAGGGACAAGCAGGTTACGGAAGTTAGGGGAATTGATTGGCAATTTGTCGAAGTGAAGAGAATTCGAGGAATTCGGCGACAATTCATGTAGTCGCCGCTTACAGCATTCCCGACGATTCACAATAGACCATCCCGATCGGTAGTGTCGATTAATAGAACAGACACAAGGAGTGGCTCATAGTGTAAATGCCGTAGCTACATTGTCGTTGTCGTCGTCGTCGTCCTAGAAGGACACTCAACTAGTCGACTTTGAACATACGGAATGGACAGACAGGCAACTGCCCTTTTTACTGAACGAGCGAGGGTGAAAACCACCATTACGCAAAAGCCGGTATCTGCCAGCAGAAACATCCATCGCAACACGTTTTCTAAGGGGGTAATTTGTGTGACCACGATAGAAAGTGAAGCGTGGCCAGGCCAGTATCAGTCCGATCCGTGCGGTTTATGAAACTGGTTACCTTTAGTCTTAAGTTGCCAGAGGTTATTCATAGTCGGACACACAGACTTTGCACATTGGCCGAATACGATAAGTGAAAACAAGCTAGAAATCTCACTTGGAAACCCACAAGGTTGCCCTTGATGGGGCTAATTGAGGACCGTCAGAGAGTACGAGGAAATAAAAGTGCACGAACGTCATTTTGAGCGGTTTTAGATGGCCCATCTCCGTAGATGTTTAGCACTTAATGCAAATTGATTAATTAAATCAGTCCGAAAAACGTTGAATCAGATCCATTCGAACAACCGCGGTGAGGTTGCTACAAATTGAGAGGGTGGCTTGAAGCTTGGAGGTTGAATTTCAATGACTTTATAAATTCTTCTACACGCACTTAGCGTTCAAACTTCGCTATCAGTATGGAGCACTGAAACATGCCGAAAATGAAGCCCTGCATGAGAATGGGAATGGTGGAGACAGTTCGTAATGCCCCTTCAATTTTTGAATAGTCAATTTTGAATTATACATTAATAAGTAATATTTTTACAATTCCAATGGAATAGCATACAAGGAATCCAATCCCACTATTAAAAGAAGCGTCGATATAATAGAGGAGCAGTGGGTTCATGACCCTTATGCATCGTAGGTGGGCTTTCTGTAAGGGGCGGAGTCAGTGGAGTGAAAGTAAGGGTTTAAATCGTGTCTACGTCAACTGGTGGACGCACATTTATTACACCATCTGAGAGGAGTTAATGCTACGCATATGCTTAACCTTTTCTTGAACATCTTAGTTTTTTTGGGAATAGGAAAGAAATTGGTCACGAGCAGAGTGCTTCGGAGTTTCCGGATTAGTCGAGGTTTCAGATTACTAGAGAACATTCAACCTTCAACACTTTCCATCCCATTCAGCCTAATTTTACTTCTTTGCAAGGTTCAGAAAACCTTAGGAAATTTCTCTTCTTTAACCACTTGGCTCACAAAACTTGCAATCAAGCCAGAGGGGAATTCTGGTCCAGGAAGACATTATAAGCTGAGCAGCCAAATCTTCATGGTTACGCCCACATGGGTGCTTTTGGTTCGGGAATCTCTAAAGAAGTCAATGCTGAGTTCTAGTAATGATCGATGTTACCGACCGATTCAATTAGCAGTACAAGTCATTGTATAGGTCACATGCTCATTCAAAACTTTCCTACGTTTCCGGTCAGAAGTAGAGTGTAGGGGCGCATCTTAGGAATGGGATTTATAAGCGCCACGCACTTGATCTTTCCACCTTAATCGTGAAGGGGACCATCAATAATTCATCTCACAATTCGGGTAGGCGAACTGACTAGGAAAGCTCAAGTAAAAAAGGGTACAAGCTAGATGGCATAAGTTAGATGGCTACTGGCCAATGTAACATGGCGACATTAAACACTTGTTTGAAACACCTGAACAAACGGTATAACATGAAGGCGGTAGCAAAGAGCTACTTGGTGACTGGTATAGGGCTCAGATTAGAATCTCAGTGGACAGACTATTTGCGCAATCCCCGTTAAACTGGATATGATGCTTAGAAATGATGATCATTTCCAGAGATTACCAGCGAAACAACAACGAGCATCAAAGAGTTCAGGACAGTCTGTCTGCACGAAAATGAAGAGGCTCTTGGAGCTTCTGAGGAAGAGGACTCTGTGAAGACGAGAAAGAGAGTGTTGGAACGTATATGGACGCAGCCCGAACCTGACCGACCTCTCAACTTTTGTACGTTCGAGGCACAGCTACGTCTACATCAAGTTAACTCCGAACTTATTGTCCATGAAGAAGAAAGCGGAAAACAAAAGTGGGCCTCAAGTTCAAGGAACCTAAGGTTCGAAAAAATGTGAAAAATGGTTTGGAAAACTGCAAAAACCAAAGCCGGCCCATCTGGTTTTCCCTTTTTTGCAAAGGATCGGTATTCGCGCCGCAACATTCTGCTTCAAACTAGCCAAAACCACACCCATCTCGAGAATTTTCTAAGCGCGTCCAGGTTACATTGGTCTGAAGGAGAAAAACTTGAACAATGTTCATTGTTGTCTTACACTCCTGAAGTTTTCTATTCTTTCCTATTCTTGTCATGAGTTCAGAGTTCACAAAAAGTCAAAATGTCGTCAGAGTTCCAAACGACCCTCTGGAGTTTTCCTGTAAATTTGAAATTTTTGGTGCTTTCCTCCGCTTTGCGACATGAGTGTTACCTCACTAGAGCAGCCTGCCACTGCTAGCTGATTAGCTCATATAGAACTCTTGGCACGGATCAATCTCTATGGAATTGTAGGTATAGCTGACAATGGTTATGTTGCTGATTGGTGGTAGAGAGTTGAAGCAGAGGCAATTGGGGGCTCCCAACGACAGCAGCAGAGCCCGAACCTCTTTCCCTTCCTTTTATTCGCGACAGTAACTCAGGAAAGCCCTTTAGGATTAACAACCAAAGTTCTCAGGCAGTGGTTTCTGATGCTTTGTCAGAACTAATACCTTAGCCTAAAGTAAACACTGTCCAACGCACGCACAAGACGTCAGCAAGTTGAATTGACCCCTATGCTGATTTCTAAACAATATCTCCCTGATCAGAAAAGCGGATACTGACAACGAGCTGTGGGAAGTCGGAGAGGGTGGATGTTCTTGCACTAGGCAGATAATGGCAAGGATTTTTGTTTTGGATGCTGGTTGGATCTGGACCGCTTCACACTGCTTTTCTACCGCACTATCTCTAGCTTCTGTAACTTCTGTGAATGAGCTCTCAGAAGCTTTCGGCTACATAACAATTTCGAGTCATTCTCGATTGGGTTGACAACAAGCTGGAGATAACAATGGAGAGAATTCTTTTCACTAAAAAATCCACCCATTGAGAAATTCAAGGCTCTGAGGAGACGTGTAAGCAGAATTGAGAGTGGTGCCATTTGGAATCTTTTGGGATCAGCCAGCACTTGTGTTTGACAGGAAAGCTGAGATGATGCGATATGAATTTGGAACGGGCAACCACCCCAAAGCTCGATTCGGGGCCTTTTGAATTCCCAGGCAAGTTTATGCAAATCGGCCCGCTTGGATGGGCGAAAGTAACTGATTAGCGTGAGCGCCTCCATGTCTGTCTACGTACGCTCCCGGTCATGAGCCTCTTTCACCCTCATAATGGACGTCCTAGAAATGTAAGGCTCCGATTAACTAATCACTTCTCCCCATGATCCATCTGAGGACACAATTACCAAGTTCTCGGCTGAGCAACGATGAATAAATTCCCTCCTACAAGTGAGAACGAATAGGTCGTAAAAAGCCAGTGAGCCATAAAACACTATGCCGTCAGTCAAAATCTCAAACTCGATCTGAAAACAAGTGACAAGATTGCCTTTAGAAAGGGGAAGTCATTGGGCAGCAAAGAGGATAACGAGGATCGCATAGGAAATGGCTTGGAACGGTAGCCGCCGGCCCGAAAGAGAAAGTGCCAAGGATGACCTTGGGAGAACGTCTCAATAGGATCATCGAATCCTTGAAGCAGTCAGCCAGCTTATACCACTCTGGACTAGGGGATCGCTCGAAACCGATCGAAGAAAGCGACAGGATGCTATTCTATGCGGATTGTCAGGAGTGAACGGCAACTCAATGGATAATCTTCTCATGCTCATACCCCCGTAGCTCTGAGGAGCTTTCAAGCCAAGGAACCCCGAAGTAGAGCTTAACAAAGGTGTTGGCAACAAGAGAGCAGCTCTGACTGATCGCCCACATAATCTGCCTGTACACCTTAAGAAGCTATAAAGCCAGTTCTCTGAACAACAAAAACATTTGTTGATCATTGCTGGTTGATCAAGGTTAGCGATTTACGAGTCCATAGCAGTTTAATTGAAATCGGAGCGATTTTGAATCAGAGATGCCCTCTTGGCGACTACGACTACATGGCGGTCCTTAAAAAAATAATTTTTCTTACTACTTTTATGGATGGCGGTGGCGGTGGTGGTGTAATGGGTAGTGGTGCACTATCACACACGCTTGGTCACGGGTTCGAACCCCGGATCAATAGCCGCCTAAGACAACCTAGCCTTCCATCCCCTCCGGAATTGAGGCAAGACTCTGGGAGGATAAATGTCCACATACACTTTCAATACGCCACTATGATCCTGAGTGGCAGTCGAATGCGATGGCGCATCCCTCAGATTTGAACAACTGACAAGGAGAGGCGTTATCCTTTATCCTTTACTTCCATCGATAAATCACCGTACCTGTCTGAAGGCACTTGTAAACACATAAGTGAAGCTTCTTTATCGATTCCTTCTCTGGTTGCGAAGTAATAAACAGTCAAAACTGGTAGCAGTTAAACGTATATGAAGGGAAAACCACTAGATTGGAATGTTTCTCTGTACATCATATTTGTTGACGAATACACATTGAACTTTGAAAGGAAACTTCGCCACGAGGGTGAGCCACATACAGGCCTGAAAGCCGCAATTTGCCTAAGCGTAGGGGTTCCCGGTCCAGGTGAAGTGGTCGAAAAGCCATACTTTGGAATAAATGAGTAGCTGAATTGCTTGCTCTTAGGGCACAATTTACAATAAAAATGGTTTTTGAGATTTCCCCATAGGATGGAGTCGAGCTACCCTTATACACCAAATCTGGCTCTATTAGGTCGGAAAACGGCCTAGTTAGGGAGTTACATAAGCCCATAGATTGCAGCGTGTGTATCCTCGGACGAGTTTCACCGGCACTGTAGTGCTACACCGAACACTAGGGAACCCATGTAGGAAGTTCAAACAATTTGTCATGACCCATAGCGACAGTGAAAAGCAGTTCTTTACAGTTTGGCTTGATGTAGTCAGCTCTGCGCAATTGCTACAACTGAAATCTCGTCCGAATACCACTTCCACGTTATTTCCAACATAGTTACCACGTCCGACCTCCATTTTTATTACTTTTGAAGAACCATACTTTTCTCGAAGTTGGCGGGTTTCCCTGATGAGGTGTTCCCACCTATGCGTCCGCTTTTCGAAAAAAAAGCGGGTTTCTCAAGATTATTGTGAATCGTGCCTTTAAGAAATTGATTGAAGTACTTTAAGGATACCAAAGAAAGCCTCAAATTCCCAATTAAACAGCGCCCTGGATCCGATCCGTTGTGATTTCCTATTATGCTTTCGATAGAAATTAGGGTAAATAGAGAGCAAAGTTGGTGTCCAATTGGTCGTTTTGGCGATCTTGGAGAAACTTTTTCGCATAACTTGCGCATTGTCAGTGTTGGTATCGACCTAGCGCAGACACAGGAACGATATCGTTTACAGTGGTCGTAATTTGAAGGCGAAGTTGACTACCTAACAGATTGATTTGGTGTCGCAAATGCCGATTGCCACTCAATTGTCGGAATTTATTTCATGGTATGTAGACGAGAACGTGCAAGAATTTGTTGTTTGGACCGAACGAACATTGAACCGGTCATAAACTTCTTGTAAACACTACCATCTGGAAATTAGTCCGTAAACACATGCATCTTCATCCTCTTTCCACGCAGACCCCTTCTCTACTGGAGCTGGTGAGTTATGGCCAATGAAAAGGAATAAAGCGCGATCTTCTTGGGGTCATTCAACCCCACCTTGGGGTTCGCCCACTCATTCTGCTTTCGTTCAGAATCGTGGTAGCGCTTGAATGCTTATTTGGCTCATAAAAGTCGCTTGCGAATGCCAATGTGTGGACGAGACAGATCCTTCATACTCCCGAATGGGACAGGTAACGACCCTGAAGGTACGTGCAGTTTGGTTGGCTTGGACGGGTCCTAAGCCATAGTTTGATGCCCTACCCATAGGTGTAAGCACCTCTTGGCTCTGCGGCACCTACATCTTTCTCAGTGAAGACAGATAAAAATCTTCTTAGGTGTAACTCGTCCAAAAAACACTACTTTCGAGCGAGGGGGCGATTGCGAAGTAGCAGGCAGAAGTTGAAAGGCACAATTTACGATAAAAATGGTTTCTGAGATCCCCATCCCCCCCCCCCTCAAGATGAATTTGAGGCCTCCCCGTATATACCATTCTGGCACTATTGGGTCGAAAAGCGACCTAGTTAGGGAGTTATAAAGGCTCAAAAATTGGCCCGTATGTATCCTGGACGAGTTTCACTGGCATCACAGAGGATGCACCGATCACGAGGGAACCAATGTATGAAGTTCAAACAAATTGTCATGACCAATAGCGACAGTAAAAGACAGTTCTGTACAGTTCTGGCTTGATGTAGTCAGCTCTCTGCGCAACTGCAACAAGCAGAATCTCGTCCGAATATCCCTTCCATGTTATTTCCATCATGGTAAACTAGTCCAACCTCTATTTCCCATACTTTTGAGGAGCCATATTTCTCTAGAAATAGGCCAATTCTTTCGTTTTTTTTTAACCACCGATGAAATATCCTCAATCCATAATTCCGCTTTTCGAATAAAAATGGGTACCTCAAAATTATCGTGAACTGTGCCTTTGAAGTATAATAACTCTATTTGCATGGTATGAAGCAATGAAGATTAGAAAACCGCCTCAATGCAGAAAAGGCCGTAAAAGAATAAACGAAAAAAGCAAAGGAACAGAGAGGAAAAGAGCAAATGAAGAGCTACTTGGGATGAAGGGTAAATGAGTCTAGTTTGAATCCCGTCAGCGCAACAGCTGGTGTAGTCTACATTTTTGAAAAAGCTTTGTGAAATGACTGCCGTAACCATATCTCCTTCGTTTTCGAATCGACTTACCTCATCACGGTCCGCTGTAAAGATTAAAAACGCAGTCATTAAGAAGAGAATAAGAAAAAGGGAGATGATCAATGTGGCAGTCACGCTGTTTGAGCGATTAGATTCCTTTCAATGTTTCCATTTTGAATCTTTGCAAAAAAGCTTTTTTGAAAAGCGGCTCCATAGCCTGTCTAGCCACCTACCAAGCCGCTTATTTCTCGAAGCCAAGTAGACTGGGAGGCAGTGGGAATGACTTGCAGGTCTTTCCCAGTTGTTCCGTACGGGCCTCTCATCTGGAAATGAGGCCGCTACTTTTCTTCGCTCCTTCCGATAAATCGAAACAGGCTACTTCATGTGATCCGACAAAAATGAACTACAGTCCAATGGGTGAACCTTTCCCGAACTTCTTGTAAACGCGGCATTCTGGCGCCGCCCGAGGTAGAGGAGAACCTTCAATTCGGACTGTGAATAGTCAATTACCATTAGAGATAGATCAGAGTCCGTAATTCTACCATTCCATTACATGGTAGAAGAAAAGATGATGAGAAAAAGACAGTATAGAAAAGGGCAGTCATGAGAACATCGAAGGATCCCTACGGTGACATACTCTTCCAAGAAAGGAATGAGGTTCCCAGGAAACGAGAGTCTGGCTTTAAAGAGCACTGCCTAGCAAAACCCTAGACAAACGAGAAATTCGAGAGCATTGTGAACGGGGTAAGGGAGCCCTGTACATTTTTCGTTGGCTAAATTGATTTACTTAATTGACGCGCAGGTTACTTTGAAGAGTAGCGATTAATCACCCGCGCATTGGTCTGAAGAGAGCCGAACGGGGGTTCCTGAACGGCTTTGCGATTCTATGCTTGTTATCTCTTTGAAAGATATCTTTCTTGTCTAGTGATCGTATAAATGATAGTTATTGCTTTTGCTAGCGATCGATAGTGTTTATAGACCTCTTTCCCGTCCATAGTGTACCAACTTGTTTTCCTGACACTCGGACTCACTTCGGTGCTTGTCAACTTTGACTTCGTTCCTTGATTGATGTATCGAATTTGTGACTTTGGAGGATGAACCCAGTGCGTGACGGTGCAAAGTGGGTTTAGGAGGGGAGAGTGGGAGTGGGTGGGGCTTGCTTTGATGCCGAGAGTACCAGTGGCTCGGTCCTTGTGACCACAGGTAATATCTGTGCCAAGAAAGCGAGGTGCGATGCAGTAGGATCGAAATTGTCGCGTCCGGCGAGAGGACGCCGCGGGCGAAGGAATGTAGCAGAATGCAGCAGCAAGTAAGAAGTACAGAAACAAAAGAATTGAAAGTAGAATCATGCCAAAACAGCATATCGATTGAGTTGTAGGAAGAACACTAGAGCTGTAATAACGGCGAAGCGAATGGTCCGCGACAGCCGCGGGCGGCGAATTGATCACCAAAACGATCCTAATGCCCGTCTCCCAAGAAAGCGGTTTTTTTCGAACCCTTTCGCGGGGGTTTCTCAGAGAAAAAATCGTCAACAAAGCACCTGCCCGACCTATGGCTTATCAAATGCGGGCATATTCGAAGATATCGACCTCACCCGTTTTATTTTTATTTGAGTGGGTCATTTAAGAGCTTCTTCGTAAAATTTATAGGTAATTAAAAGTACAATAGTGTAATTTTCCAAAAAATGCTTCACCCAACTCAATCAATAACAAGTTATGTAATCAGAACAAGCCTTGCAGTCATAAAGTAAGACAATAGAGCCATTGGGCATTTTAGCGATGTGCCCCGCACTCGACTTCCGTTAGGAATCGTATGGCATATTGAATGCGTATGTCGCCCATACAATAACTTGCGGTGGCCAGCCGATGTACAAGTAAACGCTTTTATCCTCTCAGACAAGTCTGGTGCCAGTTGCTCGACCCCGCAGGGATGGAAGGCTTGATTGGCCTAGGCGGATATCGATCCGTGATTCGAACTCGTGACCATGCATGTGTGATAGTGCGCCACTTCCCCCATCTCCTCCCCTTGCATTCATAAAGAAGCAAAATGACCACATAAGTTATTTAGGAGCGTAGCAATCTGCCTATCTTTCACACTTTCCCCAGAACGTTAATGAGGAATCTTTATGGATTGGAACAAAATGGTGCTGTTCGAACGTTGGTAATGTTGGGCTTCGGCGGGACAAAAACATGCTCCAATTGCAATTCTTGCTTTATGGTCACATACTAATTGGCGCTACACAACACTTTCGAATCAATACCAAGATTCTCGTTCATTGGCGTTTTCTCGGGTACACGGAACGCGGAAATTTATAAAATCGCTAGGATGTGATTTCTGGCCACAAGCAAGAGGCTCGAGATAGATATGAGGCCGTATCGGTCCGCTCGAGGGTCTCGAACCGAACAGACGGATTACGGTAAGCTTCAGCTCAGTAATAGATGAGAAAAAAGGAAGTGAATACTCCGGAAGAGAGATTTGACTTGGAATTTGGAACTTCAGAAGTCCGGTTATAAACGATCTAACAGCGAATATGGTTATGAGCTCAGAATACACTAGTTAGTTGGATGGTAAAAACTGCTTATGAGCTACTTCGTATTGATTTACAGCAGTTTGCAGCGGTGTTAAAACAACAAATAATCAATGGACTCAGGACGTGAATAGACATAAAACTCGCCCGGGGGCGTTAACTCCTAATTGGCAGTCAATAGACCCTGTCTGAAGGGGGTGCTTCAGTGGGGGGTGGCATATAAACGAGTTTATATGTGCTATCAATGACAATGAATGGGAAGGTCTTCGGACACACAAAACACTTACACGGAATTACTGGGACACCCTATCTGAACAGAAAATCCGGGGTACAGTACTGGGACGTTGGTGGTAGTCCATTGGAGAAAGTCCTGTAAATGATGTAGTTGTTTCTAGTTGGAATGTAGAAGGTCAAGTAGGTGGGACGACGACGCCATGGCGGTCGGTCTCACTGAAATCGTTCGCGAAACTCTGTCAGATCGATTCTTGGCATTCACTGTGACATACTACGTTAGGTGAAGAAGAAGCAATCGGTGGGTAGGTAGCATCGGGGGTAATGCGACTATGGAACGACCAAACAAGTGATAAACAAAATGTTTTTGGCAATAGTGTGGTCTGTTTGGTTCGATTAGTCCCTGATCTCTCATGGTCATCCGAAAAACCATCTAAACCTGATTTTCAGTAGGAGAAGCCGCTCCAACTCGTACTGTATCGGCAACAACTTTCAATTCCGAAAATCCACGGAAAAAATCCCGAAAAAAGGATCAGGAATAAGGATATGGAGGAATTCCTAGGGACATGAGGGAATACTGCCTCTCCCCCAGTAATACCTATAAATCCCAAAGCAGCACATTGAGCTGAAGGAACGATTCTCTACGTTGGTTGTTTGTGTCGATTACTATCCATTCAAACTTAGTGTAATTGTATGTCTCACTTTGTTTTTACTGCTGTTATTGCTTAAAGACATTGTTCACGATAATTTAAGTCGAAAAGCGATTGTACCAGTTGGGAATAGTGCTTCACTTGTAAAAAAAAGGAAGAAAATCCGTTGGTTCTGAAAAAAATAAGGCTCAAAAGTAGTGAAAATTGAGGTCGGACGAGATTACCATCACGAAAATAACATGGAAGGGGTATTTGGACGAGTTTTCAAGGCTGTGGCAATTGCGCAAAGAGCTGACCACATCAATTCGAAACTGTCTAGAATAACCTTTTACTGTCGCTATCGGTCATGGCAAGTTGTATGAACTTTCCAAGTTGGTTCCCTTCTGAATAGTACAGCCTCTACAATGCCCTTGAAACTCGTCCGCACATACACACGGGCAATCTTTGAGCATTTATAACGCTTTATCCAAGCCGTTTTTCAACCTGCCAAGTGTGGTGTACAAGAGAGCCACAGATTTATCCTAGCACGACATCTCATAAGCCATTCTTGAGGTGAGCTCTGATCCTAAGTTACTAGATGGGAATGATCTATAGACGATCAATCGAAACCGCCGCGGAGAATCTTTCGAGGGGAAGGATTAATGCGTGGGCGTGGTTTGCAAGATGGCGCAATTTCTCTGGACAATTTCTATCGATTTGTAGGTTTCCATTTTGATGTTTTCTTGCGACTCACTAAGGAATTGAAAAATGTACAAAACTTCGAGGAATGTTGAATATCCATGTTATCTTAGATTCGCTGACCGAGTGCGAAACCGATTCCATAGAAAGATAACTGGCGTAGGTCGTGGACGACCACGTTTTCGTCGTAAATAGTCAGCTTTGAAAAGACATCCATTCAGATCATCTCAGGAGTCAATGAAAGTAGGAATTTCTGCGAAAATAGGTTGATCTCATCCAGAGGTTCATCGACTTCTGAATCCGAAAAAAAACAACAATTCCTGCCGACACCAGCTCTAGGTCAAAAAGATCTGCCGAAGTATGATAGTTGATCGCTCTGGATTCCAAGTTGATAAAAAATACAATCACGATCTGGGTGGTTTTCTTCGATTTCCCAATTCATTCATGAAAAACAGCATAAAAACAGGTACAAGAACTGGGAGATAGCTAGCTTTACCGAAACTATGGAGATTTTCTGAAATCGAGTTCTCATTCAGGGACATCAGCTCAGGATGTTCAATAGCTCATGTGTTCGAACCAGTGATTCAATAGAGTGGAGAAGACGGAGGTATTCTATTTCACTGAGTAGATTTCAAAGCAATAAACTGGCTCCGAGGTTACCGAAAACTTAATTACGCGATCGGGACTCGATCCAGGACCCCATAGAGTGATAGCGCCACCGCCATCATAACGGCATCGAAGGAATGACCCTTTGCTTTTGACATCCCGAAAAACTTACTGGGAGTAGAATGAAGAATGAAAGGCGGTAGAAAAAGGTATGATTTCCCGAACACGTTCTGGAAACTCCCAGAGAAAACGGCCTGTGCAGACCACTCGTCCCAAATATGTTTCTCAGAAGTGTATCGTTTCAAGTGGACAGTCAGACTGGTAGAGGGGTCAAAACAAGCGTTAAACACTTGCACACGGGCCGGGCCTGTCTGCAAGCGCACACATTCCTGTACTCTTCATGATCGCTCACTTCACATAGAACTTGTTTATTGCGCGAATGAATTGATGTTTTCATGCTTACAACATCGAAGTAGTAGTGGACAACTTGTGAAACGTGGACAACCCCTGAAATCTTCACGAAAACATTCCTTACTCAACTATGGTCGGCATTCCTGACGTCACAGCCCATGTCCCAGTTTTCAAATATAATGCAGTAGGGCGGAGACGAGTGGTGGTGGTAGTCAATGGGGGGAAACATGACGAATACTCCCATTAATGATGCGTTGGACGAGATTACCGAATCAAAGTGATTCCGACGTTTTCGGGTCAAGCGGAGAAATGAAGGAGCCAATTTCTGAGGTACGAAAGGGAGTGAGGCAATGGAAGTCGGGTAGACAAGTGAGAAAGGCTGGGAACCTGCTAGTATAGAATAGAATCGGATTCTCCTCATAATACGTAGGAAAAGCACTACCTAATGCGCCAATGCCAGTGTGATGGTATGGTTTTCTCTTTGGAGGCCCATGAAGACTCTGAGCGATAGTGCCTATGAACTGGTTTCCCACCATCATTAACATAAGGTATCAATTGAAACTGGGAAATATTTACTGGATGCCATCAGGAGCTCAGTTTCCTTTACCCAATGGGACCGAAATAGTAGACGAACACCATACGGTATGACAGGAAAAGCTCCCAGGTTTACTGGTATAGCAGCTCAAAGGTTACCACACCTTGTTAGATGCTCTCAGTAGGATTGGACCAAACATCTACGGCTTACAGTGTGGGTGCAGCCTGTACTACCCAAGGAGCAAGTCAAGAGCCGTGGGTGTTTGTACGGATACCCTGTCAAAAAGTATACCCTGTTGGTTGAGAAAGAGTTCACCGGCCATTTTTTTCTTCTAGGACTCCCCCTCTGCAACTGAAACTCTCTAGGCTGACCAGTAAGTTGCCCACAAAGATGCTTAACGAGCAGCTCTTGGGCACTTAGTCAGTTTATACTGAGCGTCTTGAAGATATAATTAGCAGATGACTTATTTTCTAGTATACACCTCAATACTCATCAAGAAGAGAGGTATTGGTGAAGATGGAAAACTGAACCTTCTGACCCTCTTGCACCAGATTTTGCGAATAATGAAGTTCTGTCTGTTTGTTGGTCTTGGTTAACTGGAGGAGAATCAACAAATATTCGATTTTCTGACGAAGAACGAGAGAAGAAGGGCCCAAAAGGATGAAGAGAAATCTTATATTTTACAATTAGGTATTACTGCGGTAAAGTAGAACCGATAACGAAGGAAAAGCAGTCAATTCGTTGAACACGTTATCAGAGAGAGAGAGAGTGGTTGCGAGAAATGGATAAATCGAGAAACGTCGTCGACCTTGCCGTTTAACATTCTCTGATGCGGGTCGATCGTAGGTAGGTGATGTAGGTGTGGGAAGAAAATAATGGAAAAAAATGAATGAAATGGTTCCGCGGTAATCTGACGGGCGGCAATCTGACGGGCATTAACGGTATAGGCGGTATATCCTTCAGTAGCTCCTGCCCCGGTCCAACTACCAACTGTGAATAGGCAGGTAGGTAATTCTGGCAGAATAGAAGGAAGGTGCAGCTCAAGGAGCGAATGAGCTGCAAACTCCTTCCATTTCCATGGATGAATTGAGACGTGCGAAAGAGATGTCACCGATCAGTACCGGAGTTCAAGGTGAACACCAAGCGATGGCAGCAGTGATTGAGCTGAGGCAAGGGGTTGCGCGTGGAGCAACAACTTTGTTTACATAAGCATGTTAACACATAAACATCTATGACAATAAACGTACGGAGTGAATGAAACGAAAAGCGTCATAATCGGCCGAATCAATGGGGGATTAGAAGGCAATTCGAGAGATTCAATCGCTGATGTATAGCTACGATAACTACTCTCCGCTCCGCTCCGGGCGTATGTGTCTGAAATGCAGGCCAAGAGATTGTTGAAGTGGGTGACGACAGCTGGGTGTTACTAGTAGTACATCTTCATCTGGGAAAGTCATAATGTGGTTGGGTATGGAATGGCCGTATACCTTTGATGGAGACGTTGCGTAACGTCGTCGCTGGAGCGACCGAAAACCGAAATGCGCCACGATTGACGAGCGTACGCACCGTTCAGTTATGCTGATCGGCATTGTAAAGCCACGACGACGCAGCACAGCACCCCTTGAACAAAGAAAGAAATGAAGTTTCGTGAAGTTCATAGGAGACCAACAATGAGGAGTTGCCGAATTATTCAAACGCCACGGGCCTGGACGTTTCGCCCATATAATTTATGCTGGGGTCATACCACTTTCTTGCTGGTTTCTTGGAATGTGGCAGGCGTGCCATTTGACAAATTCACCCATCATGCGTGACTTGAAGTGAATCAGGACTTCATGTTGAACTGTTGAACTGCAAATATCTACAAGATCGGCACGAATCATTCCTTTATGTCTCTCATGTGCAAAACGTGGTGGGTGCTGAACAGTGCTCCAGTAGGGCGAATGAACACGCCAAAGATGAGCCACGCATTCCGCTTAACGGAAGGAATAGATCAGTAACCGGAATAGATCAGCAGCCTCAAATAGTCTGCAAAACGCCCAACTGGATCAAGCTAAGGAATTCCCCATCTTCAAGGAGCCCGCTGCGTGTACAGCATAGATAGCTAGGTGGACGCACATGACATATTCCTAGTATTTACACATGTAGCATTGTTAAAGGCGCAGTTCACGATAATTTTGAGGTACCCTTCTTGGGTTGGAAAGAGGAAGTGTTCATGTAGATGATTACATCGGTGGCGGAGAAAGTGGGAAAATTCACCTATATCAAGGCTTTTTAGAGGAAGTTGAAGTGGAGGTTGTACGAGTTACCGTGACGGGAATGGCATGTAATGGTATTTGGACGAGATTTAACTTGCTCCATTGCAAAAAGATGACTAGATCAAGCCGAAATTAACCGAAACTGTCTTTCACTGTCACCATCTACATGAATCCGTGGTCCCGTGATGTGCCCTAACCACGACCGTTCGTCGACCATATAACGGGAGGTGTGGTATAAGGGTAAGCCTCGGAATCGTACTGTAGGGGAATCTCATCGTGAACTGGTCCTGACAGTTGTTTGAACTTCCTACATGGAAGTCTCTTGAGATAGTACAGCCTCCACAAAGCCGTTGAAACTCGCCCGCTACGGACGTGGCATTCACACGATACCATCTCTGGCCTCTTAATGTGTCCTATCCTGGACGTTTTTCGACCTTATAACGGCAGGTATGGAATAAGGGGGAGGCTTCCCACACCCCATCAAACATCGGATTTGAGAGTGTATTTCCAGCAAGTAGAAACGCTTCACTGGACAGGGAAGCCTTTTTCCATCAACTCCACCTCAGCACACTTAGGAAAATCAGATGCCATAACATCGTCTTATGAAACCTATGTGGGCTTCACCCACTGAAATATCGGTTGCCTTCCCATCCATCCTCTACCCTTTCCCCTCACAACCGAGGAATTCTTGTCCCACAAAGAAAACGATGAAGGGTTCAAGAAAGCAACTCATGATTCTCTTTTGAACATTCTTTCTACACATTAGTTAATGACGAATTCGCCAAGACATCTACAACATGGTGGAAAAGAATGTGACCAAACAATTTTTTCCACTTATTCTCCCAATGATGGCGAATTATTTGATTTTCTCGGAAATTGACGACATCAATTTATAGGGAAGACAGTGTGCTTGATGAATCAACTTGATTTTTGCTAAGTACTAGTCTCCCATTCAGAACCAGCCACTTTCGGAGGCACTCTGATAGCCATGCCTTTGTTTCACTCATCTAAAGAAGTAGGCGCTCGCAGACTCTTCAGAAAAGAAATGGTTCCAATCTGTAAAGTAGTTAGTAACCTTCTACATAGGCCCTTTACCACAGAATCGACATCTCCAGCTAAAGGTGGCTGAAGAAGTGGATTTGGGTCCAAGAAATTGTTTCTGTAAAGTACCTGAGGAGTTTGAGGAAGCTTATGTCAAATTATATCAGTCGCACTCATGATGATCCTTAAAAAAATGGTGGTAGTGGGTAGTGAGAGAGGGTACCTGGGAATAGTATACCATGCACAGCAAAATAAGACGGGATTTCGAAAACAAAGGACCGAGAAGCATGGCGAGTAGCCTTTACACGAAGTCCCACGCCTGCCACAATATGACATAGATAGTCGGGTAGAATTTATAATACAAATATAAGTATAATATGATTAAATATTTTGTAAAATTAGCCATCATTCTTATAGAACAGTCTTTCAATTCGCTATGATGATCTGCGCGGACTCGCGTTGGGCAGCGCTGCCAGTCATGATACGAAGGGAGCCACGACGACTACTCCTTGGTCCAAGTCAAAATCAGTATCACGAAAGCTCTGGAGAGTTTAATAGGCGTGACACTCCTGAGACTTCAGCCGGGCCTGCAAGAGTGTAGTCGGGATTCAGGTGAAGGGGACTGAGAATGTGGGAAAAGGACTGACAGGCATAAGAAGGAGAAGAGGAAGAGGAATGGCAGTAAACAGGTAATCCGCATAAAGTAGCCATGGTGTGTAATAAACACTATTTGCCAAACCTCCAGAGACCGCTTCCCCAAGGATGAGAATGAGATTTGAACTCACAAAGGAAACTCTGATGGGTTAGCAACTGAGAACATATGACATTACAGTATTTCCCATGTGGTCCATGAGATGACGGATTCCTTGGAGTATGAGGGTAGTGGGAAACCTTTTACCACCTTCAAAGGGTTCAGCTGAAATATGCTCTAAGGTGGTGAAGAGATGTTGACTTGAGCAGGCTGGTGGATGGAAGACCCTAAACAGACGATTACGATCAGTCGTTACCAATTCGAGACCTTGAACAGATTTGAACTCTCTTCCTTTAATCGTCCGTTCACCCAAAACGTGAAATTGCGGTTGGATGTCAGCAACGATGATGTCGTCCACCCAAATTGAAAGGGCGAAAGAATCGTGCATGAATATGGGACATTCCCACGTAATAATTCAAGGCTGTTTTTTTGCTTTCATTTAGGTCTATAAAAAGGGCGTGTCACTTTCAAAAAATCAACAATTCGAAGGCTTACAGACCAGAGTCGACCCGTAATTGGCATTGAGCATGATTCGTAGGACATCTGCTGGATTCTGTCACCTTCCTCTATTCTAGTACAATCCCACAGAGTACCAATTAATACAGTCAACTAAAGAAAAATGTGCCTTTGGACTCTTCTCTCCCTCGCCGTCAATGAAGGTGTATGGTTGAGAAAATATATTAATCTACATTTCGTTTGAATATGCTTTAATACAATTATAAAAGTCTAAAAAGTCCCTTAATGTTAACCAATCCCGCTTTAAAAATGCGCTCCGCATTTGACTTCCATTCAGAATTGCAGCAGTGGTCTGAATGAACTGCTGTGGCCAGCCGATATTAGAATCAGGGCTCTTGCTGTTGTCGTAGGAACGGAAAGCTAGGTCGGTCTGAGTGATCCGGCTTTCAATCCCCGGACTATGCGTGTAAGACAGCGAGCCACTTGCTACTACACCATACTGCCCAATATAACTATGTCCTCTTATATTCTTGGCAACTTCATATTTCTGAAATTCTTAATGAGCTTGCGTTTCTGCGCAATCTTTTTCAGCAAAAAACGACCGAGCGTAGAAACTTCATTCACTGTTGTGTCGCCCAGGTATACCTTCCCACCACCGTTTTACTTGAATAAGGCAATCTCTCGTATCTTTCCCCAAGCTAAACTAGTATTCAAAAACTTATGTAATGAGAGAGTGATGTATGTGGTATATTCCATGACGACCGCTTATCGCTTTCTGCTTGATTCCGAAAAAATTTATCTTCTGGTTGATCTCCGAAGAGTTCAAAAAACAAGGCTGCGTAACGATATGTGAACTGCAAGAGTACACATCCCAGCAGTAATGGGTTGGTTTCTGAGTCCCTCTGCCCATTCCATCGCAGCGTACATCGCATTGCTGAGCTAAGCATTAGGAATCTTGCCTTTCCGGTGTTATGAACTCGGGAAGGGGACTAAAGTTGAACAGGGTAACCTCCTAATTTATTAGCTCAAAGATATTAATATTATAGAGGTTAAAATGCCACAGTTGAGCCGGAAAGAATTCGGAATGCTTCGAAATTTTCGGCGTGACTACTAACAACTGTGCTGGAAATGCTGAGTTTGAAAGTCCTCGAATGTCTATGCACACCTACAGTAACGTGATACGATGCTCTTCAAAAATGCCTCAAATGTAAATATCGGAAGTTCGAGTCAATGCAAAGAAAGAGGGAAGGTAGAGAAACCCCCGAGTGCGCCCTGAGAGATAGGAACTGATCAGATTGGGCAAAGTTCAGTGTATATAATATGTATGCATAAGTGCCGCCTCCGAACTCGGGGAGGGCGGAGGTTAATCTGGTCGCAACCCGGTGTCAAACAAACACCTATGCAATTTTCGATGGCAGCAAAGAGTGTGGGAAGAGAGAACTGTGAGATCTTTGCGAGAGGCATTTGACTTTTGTTCGTATAGTTATTGGATAAGGGTGCACAACTGATTGCAAAACGCTTCTGTAAATGATCATTACTTTTCTGAGATGCGCTACGCATTTTATTACCAGCCAAAATCGCTGTGGCGTTTGTATGGGTCTTCTAAACACAGAATGTTTTTCATAGGTCCCAATGATGTACAAAAAAATGCTCTTATCTATACAAAGAGATGTAGTATCGATAATTGACCCCACAATTCCTGCCCGGACACGGCCAATATCAATCCAGGACTCAGGAACCATCACCCCCCCCCCCCTTTCAACGGTCAATCTTGACTCAGCAAGCCCATTTCCTCTGATCTGCTTCAGATTCAGATTTCTTTTGGATTTCATTGCCAACAGCAAACCAAGTTATAGAACTTATTCTGCAGTACAGCTCGCCATCTAAGAAAAAGTATAAGTACATAAAATTTTCGGCATTTCTTTGAAAGGAGTCGGAACCCCTCGCTGAACTGAAGAAATTAGGACGAGGATAAGCGCCAAAGATTGAATTTCTCGCAAGGAAAAGACTATTTTTCCACAATTTTCGGGACATCTTCACGACAAATGTTTGCAAAGCGATTATATAGCATGTGAGTGTCAACAACTTCATCAAAGTAAATACTTTCAGTACAAGAACACGTTGTGCAACCCAAAACATCACTTGGAAACGTTTGGATGTGACGTCTTTGGGACCTTTTGATCATTCCCACAACATTATTGCACACAAAAACTTGAACCTGTTGACGGTTGACGATAAACTATTTGAGATCATCGACTATCATAAAAAACAAGGTAACCGATCCAGAAAATTTTGGAAATAGGTAGCTGGTAATATTGTAGAGGCTCTGCTAGTTATCTCATACATACTTTAATTTGAACGAGGAAGTTCTTTTTTTTCGTTTACCATTTTCGATTGTCCTGCTTTATACTTCTTAAAAAAATGTTGAATTCGAACCTCTCTCGAAAGCAATTTTTGGCTCTCACTAATTCTGAGGGATGATTTAACACCCATTGCAGTTCTGCTCATGAAGACGATTCAACCACTTAACAATATCGTTCTCATAATGACAGAGGTAGATGGTGTAGATGCAAGTGGTGCACTATCACAGACTCATGGTCACGGGTTCGAATCCCGAACCGACACTCACCCAGGTCAACAAACCCATTATATCGTCCAGGAGGATAAAAACATTGACTTCTACATTGGCTGGCCACTGTAAGTCATTGTCTAAGCCACATACGCATTCAACGCTTCAGTAAAATCCTGAATGGAAATCGACTTGGAGGCGTATCTCAGAAACTGGATTGGCTGACGTCAAACCCTTTATTACTATCAATCTATGGTTTTGATAATAAAGAAGAATGATTCGTCATTGGCATTGATAACCCTTGTGGTATCTGGAAATTCCTATGATTCTTCGTTTCAACTCGAATTGAGGCAATGGTGTTTGATAACCCTCCATTGTTATCAGGCTAGAAAGTTCCTGTCACTCTCCTACAATAATTAAGTGAAAAACGGCCATGAGGGCAGAACGGCACATAAGTTTCCCTTTCATTATGGAATTTATGTACAGTAATGCGGAATCTCACTAAAGTGGGCTACTATACCGCAGATGAAGGCATTGTCGTCTGTTTATAAACAGCGAGCATACTAAAAGCACTAACAACACCTTGCTCGAGGGAAAACGGCAGTCCTAAAAGCTGAAAAAAGATAATCGGAATCCTGCCCTTAAACGGTCGAACAGATTCTGTTGGGGATTGCAGCAGAGAAATTCTGAAAGAAGGGAAGTCTTAGGAGTATTGCGTTTCTGACGGTCATACCACGAGTCACTGTTGCCGGAGTATCCAGGGAAAAGAACATTTTCGTATGAAAGAATATTTGGTTAGTGAGCAAGGAACGGCATGATCCCACCGTTTGGAAAGGAAAACCATGCTGATGGTGAATTTGACGTTAGATACACGGCTCAGGTTACGACAGCAGGCTTGGTACCAGAGAAACTCAAAACTCTAGAGGCTTTCTGGACAAGGCATCGAAATCCAATCATGAATAACAAGATTGAGTGATTCAACATTACTGGTGACCTCATGCCTTAATTCTCACTGTGTAAGTTCTGATAGTGAGAACTAATACACATGGCGTCTTCACTTTTTGATGGGCTGTGAGCTACCGGGCTGTCTCTTTCGCTTCAGCGGCTCCGAACTTTATCAAGGGTTCCGCGCTAAGCGCACTGCGTTGATAGAATTGGCTTGAATAACCTCTTAGTGAAATTTCATCTTCGTTTGAACTTCCTCGGCCTAAGGTGATTTTGGTTACGACTTAATCCAACTGAAGAATGCATGGTACACTCCAGAAATTTCGGATTGCTTTCGGGCCTTCGAGATCGATGAACTCGTAGAAATAGCGGGAACAATGATTACTGTTGAAAACCTACTGAAGCTAAAAAAATAAAAGAATAGTATAAAATAAAGGAAAAAAAATAAAATAAAACCTAGCCGGAGCATTGAATATTTCGAAGGAAATTTTCAAGTGTCAAGAAATATGAGTATGGAGGTCTCGGGAAATTCTCAGAATTTTCGAAATCTTTGAAAAGACTTTCTTCTGATGAAAACTGGGCAAGTGTTCTCACGTCATTTTTCCACTGATGATCCGATGACTCCAATGACTTTTTTAGATCACACTGTTTTACTCTATAATAAAGTGAACGCCTTCCTGAGAACGAGTTTTGACGTAACAACTTTTTCCTTCATAAACATCAAACATTAAACTTTCTTCAGAAGTAATAAAAACTCCAAATCACTTTTTGATGAAATGCACAGCGCTCGCGATGCTCTATTCAAAGAGATACAGATTGAAAGGTTGTACAGTACTACGGACGGACAGGCACTGTATTTTAGGTCCCAAAACGAAGCCACAGAATTTTCAAAAAAATATTCCTCGATAGTCTCTCCCGTCATAGTGAAATGTGAATGAACCCCTATTGGTAGATAAAGGATAAAAGTCTTGGGACGTTAATCAAGCCCACCTGTGGGATGCGCCCACGCGTTCGACTTCCATTTAAATTCGTACTGGAGTATTGAATGCGTATGTGACCAACACAGTAACTAGCGGAGTTCAGCCGATGTTCAAGTCAGTGCCTTTCTATTCCCAGACCAGTCTGGTACCGACTGACAGACCCGGAAGGATGGAAGGTTTGGTTGGTCTAGACGGATATCGATCCGAGATCCAAACCCGTGACCGTGCGGTGAGATAGTGCACCGCTTGCCACTGCGCCACCTTCGCCCTCACAATCAGTGATGAATAAAAATAAAAAACCTCAAGGTTATGCATATGTGGAAATTCGAGAAATAAGAGGAATCGAAGAATCAAAACAAACAAGATCTGAAAAACATAATGAGAAACAATCTAATCATTTTGAAGTGCTATCAACTTTAAAAATACCCTGTTTATTGCAATAAAAAATTAAGGATTCCTTCAAATTCTTATGAAGATATGCGGTTTTTCCTTATGTCTTAGGAGGTGTATTTTTAATTTGGAAAAATAGAAAAAATCAATTTTTAGTTTGTCTTTTTTTTGATGCATTGTATCTTGAGCCACTGACGTTGCTATCCTCCACATTTTTCACCTGGATGCACGCATTAAAACTCCAGTGATCAAGTTTGCTTTCGAAATCCAATACTGCCAAGCTTCAGAAAGAGCCAACCTATTGACCGGTAACTGGAGGTTTTCTCTGGATGCCCTCACATTGAGCAGCACCTCCAATGCGCCCGTAACATGGCTGCCTTTGGCTGATAAAATGAAAAATTTCTCTGAGAGAACATCATCAACAATGGAATATTTCTATTGGTATTTGCACGAAACAACGCTCAAAGACGTGTGTTGGTCATCAGCTGTTCTGACGAAGTAAGGCTCATTGTGAAGACATTGCTTCCGAGAAATTCATTGAATTTCGAGATGGCCTTCCCACAGATGTGTTAATGTTTACTAAAACAAATTCCAATAGAATCAGTGCAACTGCTTTTCGGTTGTTCTTTTCCCACATTTGTTGTTCTATGCTCAATTTCTTTTCATTTCTCTTGTCTACCTTCAGGATTGAATTAAGAACAACTTTATCGACCGCTAATGTTTAATTTATATGGCCTCTTTAGCAGCCTGTAAATTTGCAACATAGCTGTTATCAATCTGAGATCATTGGACAGTTGATTATAGGTTTTTTCCAATTGTCTGGTTACTCACTTTAAGCCGCTTACGAGGAGTAGCAAGAAATTTGCTTTAGAAGGGTATCAATTTTGGGGATTTTCAGATAACAAGAGAAGAATGAAGAACATCGATCACACTTACGCAGTTGTATGGGGTTCCCTGTTAGGATTGACCAAATTGAAATCGACTTTCAACTGTGTTCTGAAATTCAGGGGTTCCGCTTTTGAATCGGGCAACAGACTCTTTTCACTGCAAAAATTTGAAAGGCTAGGCTTACATTGATCCCCTCCTCGGTTGTCTCGATTTCGTTGCCTTCTCTGAATGAGTTATTCATGAGACTGCTAGCGGAAATAGTGGGGTTGTATATTGCAAATTGATCCAGGGATCACTTCACGACTGGACTGATCACTTTGAATGAAAGCGATCGCCGTTTCATTATAAGTAAAGCAAGTGTTGTTGTAGATGAGAGTCTTAGGGGAGTTTCATGGATCGAAGGCCTATGTATCAAGCTGTTTGAAATCTCTTTGTTCTGCTTCGTAATCATTATTTCGAAGAAATCGATAAGCTGAATTGAATTGTACATATACGATCTATATGAAAACAGTGGGATCTATCTCAGTTGGAAAGAAAAGACAACTAAAGAAGCCTCACTTTTCTGCCTTTTCTCTATTACTTAGGATATTTAAGATCCCTCAAGGATTCATTGCAATCACCTAAAAAGTGCTTGCAGGGCTTGAATGACGCGGTTTTCCTGCGGTGAATCACTTGATAATAGTCGCTTCGATCATATAATGAATACTACAGGATGACCCACATGAAGTGTGACGGGCAACAAAAAAAATCAACTTATGGGCTTCAAGGCTGGAGGATGCAGTAATTCCTTGGGCGGTAAGGAACGCGATGAATGTCAGCTGAACTTTCGTAGGGTTGGGCACCAGCCAACAGCGCAAAGAAGATGCTGTAATGTTGTGAAAACACACTTCCAGGTTTTTGGGGCTAAGCAGGTTTGACCTTCGAATTCCCCAATCTCGATCCTTTGAATTTTGCTGTATGAATGATTTTGGAGCAGAAAGCCTGCGCTTTCAAAAACGGGTCTTAAGACCCTCTAAAATAAAGCTCTCTTGTAGAAGCGTGGGATGAAAGTGATTGCGCGCATTCTTGAAAACTTTCGAAAGAGATTGGATGCTTGCATTAAAGCGAAATATGGTCATTCGGCATGCGAGATGTGATAAGTTGTTTACAATTTTGTGATGATTGTTTAGGAGTAAAGTTCGGTTGTTCTTTTCCCACATTTGTTGTTCTATGCTCAATTTCTTTTCATTTCTCTTGTCTACCTTCAGGATTGAATTAAGAACAACTTTATCGACCGCTAATGTTTAATTTATATGGCCTCTTTAGCAGCCTGTAAATTTGCAACATAGCTGTTATCAATCTGAGATCATTGGACAGTTGATTATAGGTTTTTTCCAATTGTCTGGTTACTCACTTTAAGCCGCTTACGAGGAGTAGCAAGAAATTTGCTTTAGAAGGGTATCAATTTTGGGGATTTTCAGATAACAAGAGAAGAATGAAGAACATCGATCACACTTACGCAGTTGTATGGGGTTCCCTGTTAGGATTGACCAAATTGAAATCGACTTTCAACTGTGTTCTGAAATTCAGGGGTTCCGCTTTTGAATCGGGCAACAGACTCTTTTCACTGCAAAAATTTGAAAGGCTAGGCTTACATTGATCCCCTCCTCGGTTGTCTCGATTTCGTTGCCTTCTCTGAATGAGTTATTCATGAGACTGCTAGCGGAAATAGTGGGGTTGTATATTGCAAATTGATCCAGGGATCACTTCACGACTGGACTGATCACTTTGAATGAAAGCGATCGCCGTTTCATTATAAGTAAAGCAAGTGTTGTTGTAGATGAGAGTCTTAGGGGAGTTTCATGGATCGAAGGCCTATGTATCAAGCTGTTTGAAATCTCTTTGTTCTGCTTCGTAATCATTATTTCGAAGAAATCGATAAGCTGAATTGAATTGTACATATACGATCTATATGAAAACAGTGGGATCTATCTCAGTTGGAAAGAAAAGACAACTAAAGAAGCCTCACTTTTCTGCCTTTTCTCTATTACTTAGGATATTTAAGATCCCTCAAGGATTCATTGCAATCACCTAAAAAGTGCTTGCAGGGCTTGAATGACGCGGTTTTCCTGCGGTGAATCACTTGATAATAGTCGCTTCGATCATATAATGAATACTACAGGATGACCCACATGAAGTGTGACGGGCAACAAAAAAAATCAACTTATGGGCTTCAAGGCTGGAGGATGCAGTAATTCCTTGGGCGGTAAGGAACGCGATGAATGTCAGCTGAACTTTCGTAGGGTTGGGCACCAGCCAACAGCGCAAAGAAGATGCTGTAATGTTGTGAAAACACACTTCCAGGTTTTTGGGGCTAAGCAGGTTTGACCTTCGAATTCCCCAATCTCGATCCTTTGAATTTTGCTGTATGAATGATTTTGGAGCAGAAAGCCTGCGCTTTCAAAAACGGGTCTTAAGACCCTCTAAAATAAAGCTCTCTTGTAGAAGCGTGGGATGAAAGTGATTGCGCGCATTCTTGAAAACTTTCGAAAGAGATTGGATGCTTGCATTAAAGCGAAATATGGTCATTCGGCATGCGAGATGTGATAAGTTGTTTACAATTTTGTGATGATTGTTTAGGAGTAAATGTTTCCTATTTGGTTTGATTTGTATAATTTTGATGCTAGTTTTCTGCGTCACACTTCATGTGGGTCACCCTGTAGTCTCATAAGTGATCAAAGGCCAGTGCTAGTAACATTTTTTTGATGAGCTACCGAAACGGCATTCCTTTCCCGAAAAACGTTTCGGTTGTTAGATCACATCGGATGCCAACCATCTATCTTTTCTTCTTCTGTGAATAATTAATTATAAGTTGTAAAATGAGAAGTAATGGAATTCTGCCGGTAATACGGAACGAATTTAGATGCTATACGTTCGATCTTAAGTAGAGTAAGTGATGACCTGTGGGCTCTTGCCCAATCCCAGATGGTAAATTCTATTCAGGATAGGCATTGTCCCTGCTAACAGGCAATCCAACCTATCAAAGTCAGTGAAACATTTCTATGGAACCTGACCTTCCCATCGCTTTCTCCCATGGTTTCACACATTGAGTAGGCCAAAATAGAATCAAATTTACTGCGGTTCAGAGCCAAAGTCGAATGCGTGGCTTATTCATACATTTCGGTCTTCTACGGGCAATTTTCCCTCCCAGTTTTTTGCCGACTCTTCAATTCAATCTGACCAACCTTCAGAATCGCCATTTCCTCTTTTGTTCATACACACACGCACTACATTACTACTATTTCAGAAATGTACTTCAGAGATCCGTTCTGTCGGATCTTTCGAGAACGATAGGTCGGAGATCACCAGGTGGGAAAATGTCTCATCGTTTCGCAAAGCAAACATATCAAACCCACGCTCGTCGTCAGTGTTTATGAGCAATCTCTCCAATGTATCTTTCCCATGGCAGCACGCGTCTCTGTTGATTTTTCCCAGCATCACCTTCTCCCCGTTATTTTCTAGATAAATACACAACCTGTCTATCAAACATAAACGACCCCATTTGAACTCGCTACAACGATCATTGACTGTCTTGATAAACCTCGCTGTTAGTCAACCAACCTAGAAACCTCTTCAAATAGTTTGAATTGTATCTATTCAAACAAAATCATTCAAACTGAACTGTAATTTTCTTTTGAAAAATTCTTAGTTTTACCTTGGAACCAGTTTTGAAAATTCTCGTATTTGTCAACTTCGAAGAACTCTTCAGGAACAAAGTCCAATTGCTAAGATGCCACCAGAGATTTTCCCTGAACATTTTACGAAAAAGATCTCTGAATACAGACGTTGGAAAGTTTTTTGTTAGGAAACGAAGTGACTGTCATAAATTGACACACCCAATGGTTTGCACAAGGAAAGGGTGAACCTGAAATAAAGATCAACAGCGGGCAGCAGAACTTGTTAGGAAGAGTATAGCACATATAGTGGGGGAAAGGAGGGGGAAGCACTAATATCATTTCTGCTCATATTTGACTCAAGGAAAGAGGAAAGGGTCTAGGAGATTACTTGGCTGGATGTCAAGGCTGTAACACGTGATTCTTAAAGACACAGTTCACGATAAAAATGGGTTCTGAGATTGCTCCACAGGATGAATTCGAGGCCCCCGCGTATACCATATCTGGAACTACCAGGTAGAAAAACGTCCTAGTAGGGAGTTATAAAGGTTCAAATATTGGCCCGTGTGTATCCTCGGACGAGTTTTACCGGTATTGTAGAGGCTGCACCGATCACAAGGAAACCCATGTAGGGAGTTCAAACAACTTGTCATGACCCAGAGCGACAGTGAAAGACCGTTCTCTTCAGTTCTGGCTTGATGTATTCAGCTCTTTGTGCAATTGCAATAACTGAAATCTCGCCCGAATACCCCTCCTATGTTATTTCCGTCATGGCAATCTCGTCCAACCACTATTTTCCCTACTTTTGAGGAGCCTTTTTTTGTCGAAATCGGCTAATTCTCTCGCTTTCTTCCTCACCGGTGAAATATACCCAATCTATACTTACGCTTTTTGAATAAAAACGGGTACTTTAAAGTTGTCAAAACTGTTACCCGTATTATAAAAAGAAAAGCGCCAAATGGTAACAGAGTAGAGATCCTTTCATGCTTTAACAAATATATACTTTAATTCGTCACCTTCAACTGCCCTTCTAGAGAAAACGGGCTCTGCGTCTATGTAAACGGGGTAGGCAGCGATGGGTTGGCCTTCCAGACGGAACGCGTACCAGATAGATAGCCACACCTTTACCCTGATAGAACTTCTGTTAGGCAAACAATTCTATCTTTTTTGGATGGTGTTCAAAAACTGTAATGACGACCGTTTATAGTCACAGTCATCCATTCTGATGTTCGAATCATGCACTGATGTGCGAAACTTCGGCACGAAAGCAACTTCCGATTGTTGTACCTCTGCCAGACAACACAGCAACGTTGATGAAGTTCTTACCACCCGATAGAGGACCATTACGGTACCGTACAAGAGGCAAATGACAGAAAATCGAAATAAGACGAACAGATACGGCATTTTTATTCATAAGCACCGATTACACATAAGCCTTCACCTTTATCCTGGTACTTCAAAGAACTCAAAGCAGGGTTTATGATCACTACGGACAGCAATAGAAGCTCTGCGACGCGATCCCATACTTTTCAGGAGGTTGGTAATGAGTTCCAGTGGCAGGGCATTCCACTACCTTATCAGCGCAATTAACATTTGCTGGTTGGTCACTCTTTCATTTGAACCTAGTGCAGTGCATCTACCCACTGCATCTCAGACATGCTCGATGGGATATAGGTCGAGGAAACGGGGCGGCCCCTTCATTAGCCGGATATCCTCTCGTGCTAAGAACTCCTCCACCTCTGCTAATCTGTGCGGCCGTGCATTGTCATCCATAACAATGAATTCAAGTCCAATTGCAGCCCTGAAGGAATGCACATGAAGAAGGAGTATCTCGCCACAGAACGCTGACTAGTAAGGGTTCCACGCCCAAAAACCTGGAGGTTAGTACGGCTATGCAACATGATGCTCCCCCGTACCATAATACCTCGACCACAAGAGGGACCAGGTTCGACAAGTTTGTGGGTGAGATGCGTGTTTCCACCTCTCGCCATATAAGAGTGTGTCAAGAATCACTACTCTAACCGAATCTGTTCCCATCCGAAAAGAGCAGGCGGCTCCATTCCTCATCTGTCCATTCGCTATGCTCGTGGTATCACCTTGAACGGTCTCGGTGATACGCGAAAGTTACAGGAATACAACGTGGTGGTCGTCGGGCAAACAGACCACCGCTATGCAGTCGTCATGCCACTATATGCAGTGCGCGAGACGGCTTGCTTGGAGTCTTGTTAAAAGTCATTGCATTCACAGAAGCTGATTGACGTGGACCCTGTTGCAAAACATAGTGGTTATCCCTTGGTGCATTTAGACTTGATCGATCACCTCCTCTCCTTCGGGCAGCAGTTATGGCGGTTCGGAATGCTCTCCACGGGAAACAACGCTGTGAGCGATACCGTCTTTTTGAGCTACTTCCGTCATGGTTCGACCTTCTACGAGTTTCCCGATCATCCTTCCTTGTGTGAAGTCAGTTAGATGATGTACACGGAATTACTCGCTGATTGACGAAAATTTCTTTCGTTCCTAGCAACTGCCTCGACTGCCACCCATGTTTCGCGCTTTGTTTGAACTATTTTTCATAAAGGGGAGTCTAGATTCCTATGCATAACCGTTATAGGTCTGGCAATATACTCCCACACTTTCATTTATTTCCACCCAGTCACTAATGTTATTGTTTCATTATCCGTTTCGCCCCTAAGTTTAGCCACCAGCGTTGTATGTATGATTAAGCCAGACTTACCATTAGTTACACGGCTGCTATCTGTTTCTTCTTACTCCTACCACTAAAAACAACCCAAAGTGTGGATCTAATGATAAGATATGCAGGGTAACTGATACCTTTGAGGTGGATTTCTTCACAGTCTCCCCTAGCATCGTACCAGAGGTTTTCCTCCAGTTCTGGTTGTCAGTATAGACCTGAAGCTGGGCGATGAACGATGAAAAAGTTGAAAGTTTTAGTCATAAGTGATATGCAAAGCGAAAGAACAAGTCCATGTTTTGTTCCACTTCTTGCTCCAAAAAATCATGTTTTACGCTAGCCCCGAGGATTTTCAGTGAGTAAGGGTTAGCGCAGATGTGAAAGGATATGGTGCAAGGTAAGTTATAGTGAAAATGATTCTACTAATTGTGTGAGAAGTTATATTTTGAGTGAAGTAAGTGAGAATAGAATCGATAGGCGGTATCTTATGATTAGGCCTAATTACTATAGGTGTTACCAAAGAAAGTCAAGGTGTTACAGTATGGATGCTCAATTAAAATAGAGCATCATATATAATTATTCAAATTAAGTGATAGGGAAAAGAAAGGTGGGCGTAGTGCTGGCTGGCTGAATAGAAGGTCTGGCTCTCATTGGAAGCTGCAAAACACTCTTCAAGGTGGCGAGGACAAGCCTGAAGCTGTGAGACCTTTACAAGAAGCGTGTTAGTCGAAAAACAGAAAGAATTTCCCATAGGCAAATGCTGCCATTGTACTCTATGAAGGTTGAAGCCCTAGTGACGCTGTGATTGGCGAGTGATTCTGCGAAAGCCAGCTTACGTATATAGGAGGGTAGCCTCTCGAAAAACTTCCAAAAATGTTTTTTTGTAGGATAAAATCCACAAACCTAGAAGCTGTCCTATCCCGCATTGAAGAAAGGGTGCATCTCAAAGGTTGACAAGCAGTTGGTGGAGATTGCGAAGCGATTTAAATGTGATATCAGGGTCGCGACTGCCGCCACAATAATTTGTCAAGACACCGAGAGCCTTCTTTTGTAACAGCTCAGTTTATGATTGATCAGGGTGGACATGTGGATAGGGGACCACCGCTTTTTCCAACACTGAGCACTAAAGCGCAGAGAAGGAGGGGTCGAGAAGGGGTTTGTTAGCCCATAATCATTCTATCATAGGCCTCTGATTAATCTATATTTAACCATTTGATATTTTTTCTTGCCAGGATTCGAAGCCCACGAAAGTGAGATGATTGATGATGATGAAATGTGAACGATAGGTTTTTGAAGACATTCCGCTAGCATGCGCTTAAAGGCACAGTTCACGATAATTTTGGGTAATCAAGATTATGATGGGAAATATAAGAAATAGTGCGATGAAGGTGAAGAAACTGCGTGAATCGGTGTTTCCAAAGTGAAAAAAGGCGTCGAAAACCCTTTAAAAAGGGAGCTGGACAAGAATGAGACCGGAAAATGAAGAAGAGTGGAGCGTTCGGACGAGAAATACAACGTGTCTCACTGCGTACGTGTGGGTCCTGATGCGAATAACAGACTATGGTAAGCGGAAATTCATTCACTTATAAGCATAAGTAAACAAAAAACCCTAGTAACAGCAAAAGAGCTCACCTTTCTCAGCCTTTAGCAGTAGGAAATTAAATAAGGGATTGCGGCAGCAAGAGGAATAGCAGAGGAAAAAAGAATGAGAGAAAAACATCGCCTCAACGCTTGGCGACAGCTGATTGTGTGTGGGTCCTAGAACGAAAATTTGCAATGTGTATTGCCTCGACACTCGTCTCTGACGTCTGACGTGACAACGATCGAGAGGCGGGAGGCCATTGACGTCCCCGCCCATTGAATTATCGTGAACTGTGCCTTTGATTGATCAATAGTTTTGGAGATAGTTGAAATTTAACTTAAGAAAGTTTTATTATTATTCATATGTATAAATGAGTATGGAACGGAATGAACAATGTGTCTCAGCTATAATCGATGCTTTTGTGGTGCAATTCCCATATATTTACAGATGATCGACAGCATGACTTCATCAGCACCAGCTCCGACGGAATGAAGTCGAAGATCGCGGTGCATTCGACAGACAGGGTTGTCCCATGTAAAGCCATTACCACCCCAGAACTGAAAATATGGACTACCCAGCCACAAGTAACAAGTCAGTGCTATTTTCTCCTGTGTAGAAATGTGGACCTTTCGACGCACCTGAAGGCAGCTATCCGTGACCACCCGAGCCAATCGCCCAGCCTTTAGCTTTGTCATGGAGGCTAGTAAAGTGACGTCATCGCCATTAAGCCTTGACAGTACCGCCCTGAAAGTGGAAAGTATCAAAGCATAAAAATTGACGAACGCTAAGCTTTATCGAATATTTCCGGGTTGCGCCAATGTGCTATTGGTGTCGTAGCTGTTTCTGAAGGGGCTCTAAAAGTTCCACAATGAGTCTTAGAATCATATTTTTTTAGTAAGCCTGCATTAGTAATTTCACTGCTTCATGTTCTACAACGGCCATTGAAGTAACAGCACGGGTCCATGTTGAAAATCTAAGGTGGAATAGTTAGCTATCATCAATCCAAAAGAGCCTGCTGTCCTGGCTTTTGGGGCTGGTAAAAGGGCTCCTAAAGAAAGCGCATCATTACTAGACTGGGTTGGATCCGATAGGAAAGAAGGGCAGGGTGCATACAGCACCTCGGATTGCTATTTCAAGTGCTAACTGTGTAGAGTTGCACATGACCACTCACCTGTAGAGTAAAGCTCGAACAGCTTCGACTTCCGATTGCAACTCGGCCAGTGTAAAGTGCACGGTCTGCAAGTGACTCATTATTTAATCTATTTTTGGGAATTTCACGTGAATTAAGTGAATAGTGGTAGGTAGTCTACAAGAGAACTTGGACACTTCAACTCGGCTATTAAGGGGAAAGATGTTTTTCTAGAATAAAACACGTGAGGGTAATTGAAAATATATCCGACTATATTTGGCGAATTCTGAGTTTGTGTAAAAGTCAGTACTGCTGCTAGAATTTACCTGCTGATCGAGGACGGTACTACCGAAAATTTTGCGCTCTGACGCATACTGTGCCGTAAGAGCAATACATCGTTGAAGGGGCTCTAGCACTGAAAAATGACAGTATCATTTCGAAACTGAAGTACTCTTCAATGGAATCACAGCTCTCACAAACTGCAGCCGCTACCAGCCGTTCGTCTTGGAATTGCAGCATCTGATAGAAGAATCCTCGACCTTCTTCGCCTATTATACAACTTGCTGGTACCTAAACAAACAGTTATAAAAAAGTGTTCGATGTGCATTGACAAGTTTTTCTTAATATCAAGTGAGTGAAAGCGAGTGAGGAGAGATCCCTAGTAAAGCTATTCCAAAAGACTTCTGAACCTAAAACTCATATAAGTGCCCTCCCAAGCAAATCTGAAGCCCTTACGGTGTTCTCACCCGGACGTTGTCGAAGAATATTTCAGCCGTGTCTGAGCAGTGCATTCCCAGTTTTTTCAGCTTAGCCGATCGATGAACTCCTGAATAGAACTTCAAGAATTATTACAATTCCTCAAAATAGCTATGTTACCTCTCATAGGTCTTTCGAAGGATTGAGTTAGCCAACCACAGTCTACCTCATCCTTCGAAAGACCTATATTCCACTGTCAACGCCACTTCCACTCTGAATGACCATCCAAAAGACCCTCCTCCACACGTGCCATTTGCAACTCATTTGTACTGAATTAGCAGTTCGCACTTGGCTTCCTTCAGCTCTTTAGCCGCTCCTACAAGCTAATTCTGACCCTCCATATCTCCTACCGCACAAAGACTTGTAGTTTCCACACTGGAAATCGGAAGAGACGTACCCGTCTTGTAGTACAGCACTCTTCTGTGACCCTCTGAGGTAACAGTGGTGACGGATTTTATCAATATAGAATTCAATCGCACACTCGCGGCCTCGGAACTTGTTAAGCTGCAGAAGGTACAGTAGCGCTCAAAAGTCTCCGGCCAAATGCTCTTACCCTTTTTTCGTTTATGACTTTTTTTAGTGGAGCAAATCACGCGGAATTTCGATATATTCAACTAATGCATATGTCATACTATCCAACACTACTTGACTGCGCAGCAGCAATACAAGGTGTTTGTTGCGATAGCGGATTTCGCTAAAAGCAAAGTTATAGACGCAGTTATTCGCACCTCATGTGCGTTTTTCTCATCAATTGTGTTTGACATTAGCACTCGTACACTTTAAACATGGCAGAAAGGGAAGAAATCTTATAAGACCAGTCAGTATTCCCAGTTGATTTTGAATTCAAACCCTTTGGGATATCTGGAACATGATCAGATTGCAGGCTGATAGTGGTAGATATTCACAATACACCCATCATCCATATTGAAATTTCGCATAATTACATCAAATAGGAAAGGAGTTACGATTAAAAAGTACAACCGAAGAAGCATTTGGCCGAGGACTTCCGAGCACTAATGTATGTAGCTATGGAAGGGATCATTAGACAATCATTCAAAACCTACACAGCAGAACCCTCTAGCGATCGGTACAAAAAGAAACCGTGTCAAAGCAGTAACATGGAAAAATTTGTTGCGAAAACCAGAAAAGTGCCCTAACTCATGGAAAGATCCTAATCGGGAATGAAGATTCATGCTTAGGCAAGAGAACGGAAACACGAGATCCTGTTCATATACCTGGCTCATTCAATTTCACGCAAACAAGGCTCTTGTTCCGATGAGGAGACGGATTGTTGTTCGTGTTGACAAGGACGCACGCCCAATCAGCCTGAAATAGAAAACCATTAAAGAAGGGCCAAGTGTTCCAGCCATAAGGCAAGCGCTACATACCTGCTCTCCACTCGTTATCCACATTTTGTGTCCGTTTATGATCAAATCCGAACCACTTCGGTCAGCTCTTGTTCGGATAGCTGACGGAAGAAAGTAATTTTTGCGAGAGCAGAATGTGTCCGAAAGTAAACCAACCTGCTACATCGCTACCTGCTTCTGGCTCACTGACAGCAATGCAGGAAACAAGGTCACCGGCTATGGATGGAGCAAGAAATTCCTCTCTCAGTGAATCGGAGCCGAATTCAGCCAATGCTGGTGTGGCCATATTCGTCTAAAATAACGCTGTATTCCTTTGGATGGAAGAGAGCTAGACTTACCCCACCTGCACACAAACTGCCATAGGAATCGCTGCACAGTCAATACTTCCTAGTTCTTCTGCTACGGCGATGGAATAGGAAAAATCCAGACCAAGCCCCCCAAAAGCTGCAACATTGTCCTTAGGTAGAGAGAAAGAAGACTGTACCAAAATTACCTTCAGGCTTATTCACAGCCAAAACACCAAGATTGCCAAGTTGCTTGAATACGGTGTGTGCTGGAAATCGTCCAGCATCCTCCCATTTCTGCACATGAGGGTTGATGGATCGTTCAATTAACTGAACAGGTTGAAGTATTAACTGTATTAAAGCATCAGTGCTAAAATCGCCCGATTCGTTTCTTTTTTGATTATAGGGAACGATTCTGAACGTTGATTTTGAACATAGGGTATCACCTTCCAACTGCCACCCTTCCTCCTGTTAATCATCGATTTCCTCGCGTGGACGCCAGTCTCCGTTCGTCCCTGTCGCGAGCCAGACTAATCAATGGAATGTCCTGCTCGAGGGACACGGGGCACAGCATTCCATTCATTCAGAGCTCAGGTTTATGTCAAAGCAGGAAGGAACGTAGGGTACTGGAAAGGTGAGCGCGAAGCAGCCGAGCTATTATGGCCCTGATGTTTTGGCAGTCTCTCCCAAGTTGTCCTACTCAACACGGCCCTTTCGGGAGCTCCCTCTAGTTATGGAGAGTTAATATTACCGTTTTTGACACACGTGTACCCACGGGTAGCTTGCCCGGCTCTGGCACCGTGGCGGGGTAGACTCTGATTGGCTAGTCAGGCTATCCAAGTGAAAAAAGAGACTCAAATTTTAGAGGAGGCCGTCCTCGAACGCCTTTAGGATTGCTCCCTAGTCACTCAAATGCAAGCTTTTGACAGAGTCCATGTGCGGGATACCAACCGCAGCCGTACGTTCCTACACACGGAAGCATGGGGAGACCTGCGAAGATACAAAAGATAAAAATCGAATCAACTCAGCAGAAACAGAGAGTCCATCCCCCAAATCCACCCGCGCCTTCAGGAAAGTACCAGTGACCTTAGTTTGCGATTTACTCACCTATCCGCCACTAAGCTTAGTTTAAGCCCACGTGGCTTCGTCACGAACCAGCTGAAGATCTCTCGGCGAGAAAGAAATAGGAGAATTATGGAGCAAGGTGGAAGCACCTAACCCCTAAGGTGAAGTTTTTCATTTCAAATGCTCACTTTCCGTAATTCTCGTCTGATTTCCATGTGCTTTTCGGTGTACAGCATATGATGTTTTGCCGGCAGAGCGCGGGTGCCGATCTTCAACGCTGCCCTCGACATCGTCCTCGTCGATAAGACACAGCCTAAAACACCTTAAAATCCAAACAAATTCAAAAATACACGATCATTTCAATCGAAGAGTGAAGCAACAATGGTGGTAGTACAAAAACATGACAAAAACAAAACAAACAACACATTACGCTCGAATGCTATAATGAAGACCATGACATCATCGGAATGCTTTCAAACAGAATTTAATTGTAATTCCTTAGTTTCTAGTCTATTTTTGCTGAAACGATTGAAACTTAAACACTAGGTTTTGATCCTAATCATGACTTGCCTCTACTTGGAATTTCAGAGCAATCACTTCATTCGATCCACAGTGAGTGCCCTTCTCCGCTCCACTGGTAAACTTGGGAGTGGGTGGGTTCCTCGGGAGGCGCGCGATTCACGCGTGACCCCATTAGAGCTCTTTACGCTCGCAGCATCGCTTCGGTACCCTTATGTTGAGATGGACCAAATAAGATTTAAGATTAAGATTCGCAGTAGTCCACAGCTTCACCATAAATTAGGGTAAATCTCTTTACTATGGCAGAGGAGCCTCTTCGAGATTAAGACTTCACTTCATAGGTCAACAATTTACTGTCAAGGGTTCAAAATACAGCTCGTCTCATCCGATGACCTCATTATATTGACGCGTGAATCGCACCGGAGCGCACCCGTAAACTTGTGACAGCTTAGGAAGGCCTACTTGGTAAAAGTATGCTAAAAGCGTACCCTAATTGGAAACATTTTGTTTTGCCTCTAAAAAACCCGCGAGCTCTCCAAGAATAGGTCAATAGCTGGGCAGGAGGAGTGCATTAGCCAGCATGGATAAGGAATCTGACCCCTAGTCATATGCATAAGCAACCAAACCTCCTGGCATTCAGAGGAGCCTGAACGTGGTGCTGAACTCGTGTGGGAGAGTAAAGGCTTTGACTAGTACTTCAGTTGTTCTGCGTTAGCCATTGCCTTACCCGACCACGCACCTATAGACCAGTACGATGTTAAATGAAAGTGGAATTCAGCTATACTGAGAACGGATTCAAAGAACGAAAGCCTCGAATTTTGCCCTCAGTGAGTTAGCTAGATTCGTTTTGTAAATCGAGTGAGAGCTCCTGTAGAGATAATCGAGAATCGAAATCGTGTGAATGCTGATATGGCATATAAGCCATTAAGAAGGCGCGGGGTCTCGGTGGTGTAAGGGGTAGAACACGGTGCCCGGATAGCACAAGTGCGAGTTCAAGTCCTGTCTGAGACCGAAGTTTTGCCCATAACTAGCCAACTTTGTTAGAAATCTTTCGATTCTTCACCTTCAAGAGGTGAACTTCGGCCGGCATCACTTATTCAAATCTTGCTTGACCTCGAATGTCACCTGATACCTGCTCTTCTTTACCAGCATTTCCTTGCTATTTCAGGATGTGCAAAGGTTTAATACATGGTTAAAAAGACTCGAAGGCAAATGAATCTTTCTATTGCATTTTCACAGAACACTCCATCGACTGAGGCACGAGAATCGTCCTTCAAGATTCCTCCGACTAGAAGTTCTACATGCAGTCTTACTCGCCATAAAAGCCCATGTTCAGGGATAAAAGCCTGGTTAAGGAGATCGTTCTAACGCACAAGCAAATGCGGACTTCCTGATGACTATGTCTTACAACGAGTGATCGAAATTGCTGTAGTGAACATGACGTTAATGATGAAAACTGCTGAATTAGCCCGTAAATTTTGAGAATTTCATGAAGACAACTGCCATGACAGGCACCAAGCCTCTCGAGAGGACCACTCTGTACATATATACTTCCATTATTGCACACATGGGGCTCTTCTGTCTACCTTTCTACTCCCATTTCCTATTTCCCCTACCCCCTCCCCAGCCTCCTGCAGTATAAGGATTTCAATTTCTGGGAAACTTCAACTATGAAAGTCAGTGGCCCTACGCACCACAAGTGTACAAACGGTTTAAATGTTCTGGGTCCCTGAGAGCTTCACCAAAGCGTAAATAAAGCCATGCAATGGGTTTTACCCTGATCTTGTTTATCTAAAGTGACATTGAATGAAATGGGATGTGATTCATTTCACTATTAATTTTATACTCCCGACTTATACTTCTTTCAATCCTTCAGGGAGTAACGGCTTAAAAGGTTGAAGCTCTGAAACCAACAAAAAAGACGTGGAACAAGTAACAAACTTTTGTTTCGAATAGCAAAGGTAAACTGCTCAAAGAGTTCAGCTTAGTCTTGAGTACGGGGAAAAGAGGAGGGTATGAACTGGAAGGATCACATCAAATTCGCAGATGTGAGGGATAAGACCATTCATGTGTACGTTTATGTACTTCGTCGTAAGTGTTAAGAGCAGTTGAATAGCTTCCAAATAAATAATATAAGTAATAAACATTTGAATAAGAATAATAATTAATGTAATATAATATATAATGCAATAATCAATAATATAGTATTCGAATAGGAAATGTCACATGATATCTTCCTACACGAATGAACTTCCATGCCTAGGTTAATCGGTACATACAAATTAACCTAGGCTTGGAAGTTCATAGTTCAGCGATTGATGGGATTGAAGCAAACCTCAAAAAGCTCTACATTCTCGGAGCTAGTCATTGTAATGCCCAAAACGCTCCTACCATTCGAATGGAAGTCAAATGTCCCTCCGCATTCCAAGAGGGATAAACCTCGAGAAACTCTATTATATGACTTACTACTTTTACAAATGTTCTAACCGTTGTCAGTTTGCTCTCATCCACTAGGTACTGTAAATAAACAAAATGGCATTAGAAGGAAAACATGAACAGATCAAACAGAAGAGTGACTCGAGCCGGTTCGGAATAGATAGTTGGTCACTACTGGCCGCTTTGAGGGTGGTTCCAGAGGAAATCATGTACGTTTACAGACAAGTTCATTAATTTGTTTGTTTACTCCTGAGACCACTGAGGATAGTCAAAAGATGGACGCTAATGTCAATTAGTTCACAACAAGTTCCTTTGATTGCTAATTGTAATGGGAGGAAGATGGAAACTGGGCACAGAGTGGGCAACAGTAGGTTTTCAAAGGTAGGCGTATGCTTCCGACCAAACAGAGGCCCAAATCAATTCCATAGTACAGTAAACTGGTAATCACTGCCTTGAAAAGTGTATAAACTCGCAAAGGAACTTAGGAGTAGCAGAAATTCAGCAATTCCAACAACCACTATTTTACGCATCTAGAGAGAAAAAGATGTACTAGGAAAAATGTCTTATTAGGAAAAATGTCTGCATTGTTCGGGCAGCTATCGAAATAAATGTTCCCCCTCACTTTGCTAGTGAGATATTCAGCAAGACACAGAACATGCTAAGCTTGTAAACTCGGAATCAAAATCACCTCCTGAATTCTTGGTTCGGGAACACCAAGAGAGAGTACTACCAGCCAAGAAACTCGCTACAAAAGCTCTTTGATAAAAAGGAGCAGATTTTTCCGTCACCAATTCCTATGGAACTTAATAATTGTTGTTTTTGTTCCTTATGAAAAATCCTGGTGGAGCTGGTGTGGTGACAAGTGACGCACTATCACACACCCATTGGCCAGGCTTCGATTCCAAGTCCAAGCTATTCAGGACATGCCACAGGTGGTAATTAATACACTTTATAACAATCAGTGTCAACTAAGCCGAAAAGATTGAATCGATCAGATATCAGAAGGCAGAGTAGTTGCAATAAGAGTGATCTTTACAGCTGGTCACTAGCAGCAACGACGAAGCGATTAGCCGTCGATAACAGGCAGAACCGGCTCGATCTGATCGCATAGCTATGGCCAGCTGGGACAGGTATGCAGCCATCACTTCAACTAAGGCTATCCCATATCGACCGTCTGGGAATAAGAGTACAATGGAATCCAAATAGAAGAGGGTGAGCCAGAACTAGATCAAGAGTTACGGACAGAACTGTCTTCGCTTCTTCTAGCTCACCCGTCTGGGAACCAAAATAGGAGGGCAACAGAGGTCAGTCATCGGAGGTCCTTTCCAGTCCAGAAAAGAAATTGTGTTTTCTTTTTGGCTTGAACGTGTAGGAGAGTCCTCTTCCAGCAAAAGTGACGAACCTTCGATGGGAATACTTTTACCTCTTATTGAGGATCCTTATCACAGCCCAAGATCGAGGTATACCTAAGCAAAAAGTATTTGATGGCAAGGAACTAAAGTTCTGGCAGAATACGAAATGAAAATGTCAGGGAACATTGGTGAAGCGACGGTGGGGCGGTCAGATCCAGGAACGAGGATCACCTGGGGCAGCGAAGGACAAGTTTGGGAGCGACTTTCCCTTTTTAATTCACACCACATGTGACCAGCTTTATGACAAGTGGCCACCTTGTATCGTCGCAAGGAAGAACTTTGAGCCATCGGGCGATCCTCAATCGAGAGAAGGTTGTAAAAAACGACAGAGCGGAGAGATACGAGAAAGGAGAAGCGTTTCGGATGAAAAAAAAGTGTCGTCGCATGAAGATTAATGAAGAGAAATAAGCACAAATCTTCTTTTAGAGTGAAAATCTCTCAGTGTTCATCAACCCGTTCTATTGTGCCTTCTCTTCACAATGAAAATGAAATCCAAAACCTGTTCCATATTGATCGGAGATGTGCTTCAGTGAGATTTCTGAGTTTTGCATCTTCTGTAAAATCCTCTGAAGGTTCAAAGCTGCAATTTAGTGATTGCCCTCCTGTATTCTATCCCAAAGTTGAGGAACCTTTGATGAGGACTGTAGATGTACCGTCAAACTCCGCAAACATGTTCACCATTTACACCCATATTCGTGAGCATGGCTCCGTTTTCAGGTCTCATTTCAGTATCTAGCAGCTTCGGGTGTGACTTAGAAGTGACAATATGCCGTTAGAACTACCAAGAAGTGCAGCATCAAGGGCGAGGTTAACGACGCACTGATCGACAGTCCTCAAAATAGTAGTTTTCAGTTCCCACAAGGGAGCCGGATTACATCACAAGGTAGAAAAGAAGAAGTTCTGTCTGTCTGTCTGTCTGCCTGCCTGCCTGTCTGTCGGTCTGTCTGTCTGTCTGTCTGTCTGTCTGTCTGTCTGTCCGTCTGTCGCCTGATTGTCTGTCTGTCTGTTTGCCTGGCTGTCTGTCTGTCCATCTGTCCGTCTGTTTGTCTGTCTGTCTGTCAGTCTGTTTGTCTGTTGTCTGTCACGAAATTCGATAATACCTAAGAAGTACCTAAAGAGGTCGGATCAAGCTTGGTTTGGGTGGGGTGAGGTGGTATGGGCAAGACTGACCGAGGTAAAGGATTGGTCAACAAATGATGTGAAGAACGCATTCATGCATCGGGCAAAGCACCCTCAAAATAGGCACTATGCGCTTTAAGACAGAATCCTAGGCTCCCTCAATACACTGCAGAATAATAGAAGCTATTTATTCGAAAAAGACCCATCGAGATGAGCTCCTGAGCCGCATTTCATTTTATACAAGAACCTCGTTAAACAATATCAACATTGCTAAATAGAAAAGTCATGTCCTTCTAGCACCGATATCATGGACACAGACACTTTCTAACGCATTAATGATTCCTAGGAAAGCTTTTCGTTTCATAGTAACTTGTGCATTACATGGGCATCCGCTGGCGTGCACCGATGGTAGTAGTTGTGAGCCGTCTCGACGATCGAAAATCCTCTTTTACTGTAGAAGTCTATTGCGTTGAAATTGCTTATCTGTAAAAAGTTTCGTGATTCTCGGTTATACAAATCTCAATCTCCTACATATATGTCAACAGAAGTTTCGCCAGAGGAAGTTGTGCTCTCTCAAAATTGGTTCAAAGAGTTTGAGAGAGACTTTCAGAAGCAGAACCATCTAAGTCGTTAAAATAAACGGATTACCTTGCGGCTCATATACCTTCCCATTCCCTCCCCATCGTCCAAATTAATTCTCGTAGGGGAAAATGTGAAAGTTAGATTTCATTAGTTAACTGAAAAGTTAGTCGAGGCTCTTCCACGGAAAGACCTGCACTCTCTGACTTTTATACTGTTCTAAAAAGGTGATAACATAATCTGGAATTCTGTCCCTTGCTGTTGTGAACGTAGGACATCGGTGAAGTTTGAAAAAGATGCTTTTGCAGGCCCAGTCAATTTCCTAGAGCTCGCTTTTGAGACTCATTAACAGCATAGTGAAAAGCAATATAGAAGATGTCTACTTCGCTCGCGAACGTTCGCGAACGTTCCATTCTCAAAAGGCTTCTGATCTTGGAATGAGCATTAGCGAGTTCCTCGCGGAAGGCACTTCCTACTTCCGAGTGAGCATACTTCGATCAGTTCGTTGAAGGCAAAGTTCACGATAAAAATGGTTCTGAGATTTCTCGCTGGAATGAATCTGTGGCCCCAAAATAATACGTGGGTTGTTGTCCGGCCGGAAAACAGGCCTAGACAGGGCATAATAAGGGCCCCCGAAAAGGTTAGACCCACGCAAACACTCAAGGTGGCCGTGTTATGCCTGCCTTGTTATACCTGCACTAATCACAAGATGAGAGCGATAGTACGCCTAAATGAGAGACACCCAGACGGCCACTCGCACAACCGCCTTTCTTGCTACTTTTTCATGCCTTATAATTTTAAAAAACCACAATTTTCGCGCTTCCATCGCCACCCTCGCATTACTCGGCACCATGGCTTCCACTATTTCACCTAAAAAAGATACTTCAAAATTATCGTGAACTTTGCTTCAAGCCACATTTCACGATAATGGTTGTTGGGGCAGGTACTTGAGAAATAAAGGAAAATGCAAACAGGTTGTAATATACCAGTCGGATCGCTCGGCTAACGCCGACTCTCCTCCTTCTTGTGTTAAAGTTGATCCGCCGCCTGCACTCTCCCAGATTTTGAAAATCTGATCTAAGAGAACAGGAGCTATTGATTTCCAGCGAAACATACACACAGACACATTTCGTGCCTTGTGTTCATTCCTTCTTATTCCAACTTGACTGCTGGATCCAGTTTAGCCACCTTTTACTACCTTCCATCGGTGTCTTAAACCTGCCGCCTGCACTCGTTCCAACTTTGAACGCCCTGGTCAGAATTAGCAATTTTCGCGTGCGCCCCGCCTTCTGTCAATCATGCAGCCTCCCATCAGCATTCCCATACTGCCGTCTTTATTTCTAGCTAATCTGAATGCCCCTGGTTAAAAATGCCAATTTTCAAGCACGGTCCGCCCACAGTCTAGAATTGTCACCTACCATTAGTGTTCCCACCCTGCCAATCCTGTCATCTAAACCCCTAATGAATTTGACACGATAGATGCACGGTGACAGCAGGTATGAATCTTCGCTGAAACTCCGCCCATTATGGTAGGAGTCCAGTCCTGCCCCTAACACAATTGTTCCCATCCAGCATCCTGTACTCCTACCAAATTTGAACGCTCTAGGTGAACGGGAACAGTAAATGTGAATTTTTGCCCAAACTCACCCCACTGTGAGCGGAGTCTGCCCCTGCTACCAACCATAATTGTTACCATCCTGCCGCCTGTACTGTTACCAAATTTGAACGCTCTAGGTGCACAAAAACAAGTGTTGTGAGTTTCAGCAAAAACCCCGCCCACTTTTGGCGGGTCCGGTCTAGCCACCCACAAATGTTCCCATCTTGCCACCTGCACACTTACCAAATTTGAACACTCTAGGTGCAACGGAAACAGTAGTTGTGAATTTTTGCTCAAACCCGCCCATTGTGGGCGGAATTTGATCCTACCACCTACCATAAGTGTTCTAATCCTGCCGCCCATATTCCTACCAAGTTTGAGTGCTCTAGAATCACGAGGACACGAGTTCTGAATTTTCGCTCGGACATTTACTTCTCACAAACCCCGCCCTTTGGGCGGAGTTCGGTCCTGCCACCCAGTAAAAACGTTCCCATCCTGCCGCCTGTACTCGTACTAAAATTGAGCGCTTCAGATTCACGTGAACAGAGGTTATGAATTTTCGGTTAGACACACACATACACACACAAACACAAACGCACCAACAGACACACTTAGCCGATTATATAAGTAGGATGGCAAGAAAAGTGCAACTTTGAATACTCCTGTGCCTTAAGACAGATCTGCATCGTAAACTTGAGAACAGAATACTAGACACAAATCACTGCCTAAGGTGAATTTAGATCCGTCCTATTCCTTGATAACCACCAATATATCAGAGGTCACGATTTTAGTATGAGTAACTAACTCAGCCCGGATGTTGAACGAGTTACTACTGCTTTTTTAAGTTCATATTTGAAAAGCAGAAAAAGCACTGCCAGTTACTCGGCAACCTGCCCTCCTGTATTTGCTCACTTTCAGCTTCTATAGACCAGACGTCTGCATGGCCTTTCACCAATCACCTGCACATTCATTAACTTGTACGATTGAACTTAGAGTATGCAAGGTTGACTAGATCAATTCACTTTGCCCCTCCAGTCACATGTTAGGGACTGGTCAACTGCAGGCAGACCTATCAGAAAGAAGCAGCCGGGTCAATATCAATTCTTTTAATTATAATAGATATATTCTTTTATTCAAAATACCAGGCGGCTACGCACGCTCTCGCGCGCGCTAGGGGCTCTAGCCATGAGAGACGGAGCCGCATGAGCTGATTTTCATTATAGAGCTTTATCGGATTTATGAGTTTCCGCTCAAACTTCGCCTCCTGTGGGCGGGGTCTGGTCCTGCCACCCACCATAAGTGTTCCCATCCTGTCGTCTGTACTCCTACCAAGTTTGAATTTTCTAGGTCCATGAGGACATGAGTTATGAATTTTCGCCCTAACCCCGCCCATTGTGGGCGGAGTCCGGTCTTGCCACCCACCATAGGTATTCCCATCCTGTCGCCTGTACTCCTACCACGTTTGAACTCTCTAGGCCTATGAGGACAGGAGTTATGAGTTTTCGCACAAACCCCGCCCCTTGTGGGGGGAGTCTGGTTCTACCACCCACCATAAGTTTACCCATCGCGGTTTCTGTACTCCTACCAAGTTTGAACTTTCTAGGCCTACTGGGACAGAATTATGAATTTTCGCCCTAACCCCGCCCATTGTGGGCGGAGTCCGGTGTTGCCACCCACCATACGTTTTGCCACTATGGCGCCTGTAATCCTACCATTTTTGAACTTTCTCGGTCCATGGAGACGGGAGTTATGAATTTTCGCCCAAACCCCGCCCCTTGTGGGCGGAGTCTGGTTCTGCCACACACTATAAGTTTTGCCTCCATGACCTCTGTACTCCTACCAAATTTGAACTCTCTACGTCCATGGGAACCGGAATTATGGATTTTCGTATATAAATGTAAGAAGGGATGTGAGCTTCGAGGCACGCTCCGCCCATTGTGGGCGGGCCTCCGCTGACGTCATTTATGCTGGAGACACCTCCGACAATGCTCCTCCCACATCAACTTTTTCCTGCCCTGTTGGCTTTCTCCAAACCGAGTTATAAATGTTTTCATAAAGCATTGCATTTTTGGAGAACGTCCCGCCCATCGGGGGTGGGACTCCCCAGTTCGATCTAACTTACCAATGCACACCTCAAGCCGCCTTTAAACCCCAATTTTGAGGCCGTCTTGTGGCTGAATTTGAAATCATGGTCCCCGGTAGGGCTCATTTCGAGGCACGCCACGCCCACTGTGGGCGGGGCTCCGCCAAGCTGATGTGTGTTTTATACTTCTCGAGACCTGGCCCACCCATCCCACACTTGATCCGGTCTCTCCAGGCAGATCTAAAGGAGCTAAGGAATTTCGTGACAGACATACAGACAGACAGACAGACAGACAGACTAAGCGCTTTATAGTAAGTAGGATGGAAAAGAAGTTAAAAAGAAAACTTCTGTGAACACAGAACGCCCAACGCTGGAAGGTGTGATAGTGAAAGCGACAATGGTAACGAAAAAACCACCATATAGAATGAACCGCTCCTCTATGATGACATTTTGTCTAGCTATTCCATAACGTGCATCTTGAGTATGGATAGTATGAAGATTCTTATTCAAGGAATTGATACTGGCTGAGTCGAGCCGTGAAGAAAGTCTAGCAATTGACCAATGAAGCGATGTCACGTGGAAAAGTAGCGGTGCTAGGTGAGCTTATCCAGAAGTGCTCCTCAGAAGTCACAATAGAAATCCGGTGCAGACATCTGTCTGTCACTTGCATGGTGCAATCAGGCTACCGTATTACAAGGTTGTTAGTAATTTTACGGTGAGTTCTGTGGTCCAACGTCTCAGAGTCCCAATTAGAAGCTAAACCAGACAATACATCAAAATCTGACGCAGCTATTCTTGTCGCTGCTTTGAAGGATCAGCTCACATGAGGAGAACAACGGTAACCTTTGAATGTCTACTACAGGATAGCCCTGAGATGTACGCAGTGAATACAGTAATCGGAAATCACCTGAACATGTAGTCGAATTACAGACACGCGATGGCTGATCGCTTTAGAAATAGCAAAGTTGACCAATTCGGCACCTATTCCACGGCAGCGATACAAAGGGTGAACTGAAAACGTAAGCAACTCGCATAATTAAAGTCTTATGAGTGCGATAAAGTAGGTATTCCCTTTCACAGATTCGCATACCTCCTAGTGACATGATGTAAAGAGTCTCTGTGCATCCGACCATTTCAAATTTACAGCACACTACTCCAACACACATCTCGTTAAACATAATGGCGGCACACAGATCATTGTTCAGTATCTGAAGAGAACTGGAACAATCAAGAACATTTCCTTTGAATTTTTGATGATTTGTATGGACGATGGAAGTGATAAATAACAGATTCTTGCCGCTACCCAAAACATATGCCCTTCATGGGGGATGACTTTGTGGAGGAAAAGGATAAAGGCTGTTAGATGCCTACTGGTTTTGTGACTGCTTCAGAAAAGAAACCATTTTGTGAACGAAAAAAAAATATTCCTCGACGATTGACCATTCAAGAAAGGATAGTAATACCAGTCAATTCAGAAGATCTGAACCAATAATTTACCTGTTCGAAAAATTTATTCGAGTATAGCACTGGAAAAATTCCTGCGTGGAGTTTTTTCACGGAACGAATATTGCTTGCATCGATCGGCACGAAATCCACTGGCAAAACCTAGGGCAGTAGAGTTATAAGCGCTGAACATAGTACTACTTGAGCATCAAAGAAGTACTCTGAAGCTTATAGTTGAATCGAAGCGTCTCATTTTGTGCTCCTATACCTCTAGCAGCGAACAAAATTTATGGTAAAGGAGAATAATCCTCCGATAGTGCCTAATGTATGATCTTCACCGTATACGATTAAAGTTAGCAAAATCTACAGTAAAAGAGGATTTTCTTACCATGCTCAAATGACGTCTCGCCCCCTTATTCCTTTGCTTCTCACTATTTTTTGACTTTACGAAGTCGAGCCCTCATCTGCAAGTTAAGGCCCCACTCTTCTCCTTAAAACATTAACTTGAAGTAAGAGTTTAAAGGGGTCCAACCAATTAAATAGAACAAATGCAAACTTGCGAATCCGCTACCAAGTAAAAACACAGGCATTTACCGTACCATTTATTGCAACAACTGTAGAAACAAACATAAAACAACCCGAAACATTGGAAACAACAATAGATCATCACTACCATCAGATAAACTTAACAAACATGGTATCGCTGAAATACGTGGTCACGAAACGTGGGACACGTTACCTGGGGTAGGCCCCCCCCCCCATCTCATTCACTGGCCACGTATTGCAGGGTGTGCGAGAAGGGCAATAACGAGCAAAAAGGAAAAGGACTGTATGTACACTATGTACAAAACCAATGCTGTTAGTGTTGGAACACACACCGGAGCTTCTACTATTGAAATTATTCAGCAACTCTAGTTAGTTGATCGTCCAAAAACGTGACATCCGTCCAAACCAACACTTTATGCGTCAACGAACTTTGAGGGCACAACACACTCAAGCGCTTCTCCTCCATATTCATCTGCAAACGGAGAAAATTCTTTTCTTTATCCAAACGAGCCAATAGACCGTATATGGTTTAAGACTCCCGCTGCTACTTGCGGAACATCCACAATCCCATAGCCTCCCATTATGGTTCTGTATTAAACATTGAAATTGAAGAGTTGTAAAGAAGTACCTCGGTTATTACAACAAATCCCAAAACGCTTGCTTTCAGCACCGCTTGAGATACAGTGGGGCACGGTGTGACTGCGAACATCCTGTGAGCCATATCTGTGCTTGGGCTAATGGGAACGACCTAAGCTTTTAGATTGTTGACTTCTTATTCAAACTACTAAAATTAACATTAAACAAACCTTCGTTTGATGGTCTTCGACCTTCGAGCCGAAGGGCAGACACGATTCCGGTAGTTTCTCTGTACCAATTTTACAGAAAATAACGTCAGCAAAATTCATTTCGTAGGTGAACGGGAAATATGGATTGGAGTGTACACCATAGAAGTACTAAACAAGCGTAACATCGTTGAAAGTAAGAAAGATTTGGGAAAAGTCCAGAATATAAGAAAACCTACCCTGTGTATTGAAGCACTACGGGCTGCCAATCGTGATTGACGAGAGCGTGTTTCAACCCCACCAGACTTTGGTTGATGAAGAATCTAGAAAAAATGTAAAATAAGGTCACGCACTATGACCGTATGTGATTCCAAGAATTCAGAAAGTGTTGCCATCAAGAAGAGATCCCAAGAAGCATTCAAAGTTTGTAAAATTGCATTGTTTATTTACGTGGTCCCGAAAAGTTGAACACTAATCACCGCTCAGACTTTGTAGCGGAGCTCTTTGGGCGCATTCATAGCACTTGCATTTTTGCGCAGCTTAGTGCGTCAGAACACATATATTAAAAACGCAAGTGCCAAAAATGCACCATTTAAAAGGTATTTCGAAATGGGTTTGGGTCGAAATGGGTAGAAATCGCTCTGTTTAAGAGAAAGTGGATAGCTTCGGTGGAGCAAATGGGATGAAGTAATAAATAGCGACAAAATACCTTGACAAAAGTGGGCAAGTCTCGTTGTAGCTCATTGTAAAGACGTTCGTGATCGAGAACAACGACGACGTCAACCTCGAAGGCTTCAGCTGCTGATACTATGCAAGCATAGCTGAAATATTTAATTTATTCAGCATGACTCTGAAACGGATCACGGTGAGAACAATCTTATTCTGTTTGGGCCCTAAGCACGCTGGATGATATACCTAGCATACAACGGAGACACAAAATGAGCAACTTCTTCGGCAATATGAAAAACAGTTAGAACTATGTTGATTAGATCAAATACTAGTAATATATACACTAGAGAAGTCAACATCTATCTCTCACATCCTGACCAAATCATGATGCCTTTCACCTACGTGTCAGAGGACTGGACTCGAAGAAGCAGTTGCGTTTGATGTGCTGAGCTAGGCAAGCGCCTATGAAAGCCATCTTCAAATCATCATAGTTCACCAACAAAGTGATGACTATTCGGGCAGGGCGAATGGTAACTTGAAAGGGCAAGTTTGATGAATTCGCTAGATGAGCGACGTAGGATCCGCCGGACCCTTTCCTGTGCTGTAGGTACAGTTGTATCGAATTCAAAAAACTTGCTCTAGGCGCTTTGTCTAAATGTTGGGTGGATGTATAGCTTTAGCTCATTCTGCGTCCAACAACTCACAGTGAATAGGCCTTCTCATGGCTCACTAAACTGAGAGACGATACTTGTGTTATACTGACGGCTATCATCCTACCGCGCAACAGCTCAACCAGTTAAGAAAGAGTGTTTTCAGCAAATTTTTTGCTATCGTTCCCACTAGTGACGCCCCTATTGCAATCTCCAGGCAAACTAAATGGATAAAAGTAATCAAACGAGTTATCTCAGTACACACAAACAAAGTTCTGTTATACGAATCTCTTCGTACTTTTACTTCGCACAGGTTCACAATGGGCAACTCAACATCAAAACTGGCGGAAGTCGTAGGTTAGGATGGGCACACTGTTCAAGTACCGTGACGCACTCAGCGACAAGGGGATAGACTATCAGGGCTCGAGTGCTTAACACCCATAAGCTGCCAGCTCTGTAGGAGGGAGCAAAAAAACATTGAACAAAGTTAGGCAGAAGTCAGAGATGGCTGTTTTCGAAAAAAAAAAAACAGCAATGGAACACCCATTGGGCGCAGTAACGATAACGCACACAAAACTGTCTTGCAAGATAAGGAAATTAACGGGTGTCAAAGATGTCATTGAAATCGTATAAGCCCTGATTAAGCAATGGGCCGGTAATATTGCTCGCCCTGCAGACAACAAATGGGTATCCCCATCTCCATGGAGTGAAAAGTGCACTGTAGCTGGGTGAAGTAATCCTTTTAAAAATATTTGAAAAGAGGAAATGAGCAGGCGAAGTTTGCAGGGAATCGAAACCTGTTTAATGGGATTACAAATCACGCGATCATTCTTGAGCATCCCAGAACTATCAAAAGAGCACTGAATGGAGGTGTCAGAACGAGAAAATTTTGAAATTGCAATCACCGAAGCCCGAAGCATAGATAACGGCTTGTGCTGAACATAGAACTTCTGTTCAAACAATTATTTACATAACTTCCCATTATACCAACATGACCCTGTATGAGTTTGTGACGGTTTTCCAACGAAGATCAAAGGCGATCGACGTGAAAAGCAGAAGATAATAGAAGGAAGTAGAACAACTATCACAATGAACGTAAATGGAAAACGAAAATATAACAAAAGAATGTAAATTGGTTTGATATTTAAAAAAAGCGAGAAGAAAACTAAACTCACCCCTCTCCAGTAACCCAACCGCAGGTGTTAATAACAAGTCCTCCTAGATTTGCTTCCGGATGAGTTGCACAACGTGCGGTAACAGAATCGGCCAGTTCCTTCACCAGTATATCATAAAGTGGCAGATTCTCACCAGGAGATATATGACCAAACTGCAAAATCCATATTTAAATGAAATCTCAGATTATTCTGTACTATTATAGGCTAACATTATAGACCAATGGCTTCGAGCGGTCGAACCCTTCAACGACATCCGCCGTTTTGTTGATGAAAAGGGCTCCGATTGTTCCAGGCACAGAAATACTACCCTAAATGCGTTGTTCTATACAATTGTAACATAGGCGCGATCTCATAAAAATACCTGGCCGACGTCTAGATCGATGAAAACTGGTGACCGGCCCTGTCTCACAGCATAATTACACAGAATTCTGCATACTGTTGTTTTACCCACATCAGTCGGTCCAACTGAAGTAGCACAATTAACAAACAAAATCAATACCTGCCTTGCACATGCTACCATAAGAATCTAGCAACCTTGGATTGCTACTGGCCGTGAAAAATTCATATTTATCAACCAACGTTCTACTCGATTTGAAGGGGCTACCACTACTTCCGAAGCCATCTACTTACTACACGTTTTGAATTAAAAGTTAGATATTGGGGATAAGAAATGTGTTTACAAGGTATGTCAGACTTATTGTTAACTTATTGCTGTTGTTGCGAAATTGATGAGAACCGAGGCTCTACGAACCAGGCCTCATCACCGAAACATACGAAAATAAGGCGTGACAAAAATCAGATTAAATAGAAGTCTTTACCGAGCATTATTCGTGGGCCTTTCGGATTTTCCGTTCCCTCGACAGCTCCTTGCTCTTCTGAGTGTTGCCTCAATTGTTCAAGTGCTGCGTGTGTATTCAGATAAATTACCTGTATTATACACGTGAGTATCCAGGGAATAAAAAGACGTCAAAGTATTCAATATAGATAATAGAAAAGCTCACGAAACATTTACCATGGGAGTCTGTTCAGCGACGTAAGCGCTGTTAGTGGGACCGATCAGTTCAACAGTGGCTCCTTTCCAGCTGAATACAGCAACACGAGTATCTAGAGAAATTTGAGAAAGATTTGGAGGTAGAATTCGGGAACTTATGGCGCAAACAGCATTTCACCAAAAACAATGACTAGAAATCACAGCATAGCCTTTCAAAAACCTCAAATTTCACAAGTGTCAGCTTGAACCTCATAAAGTCATCAGAGGGCTCAATGAGCATCTGATATGGCTAATGTAGGTCTATGACGTCCTTATTTGGCAAAATGCCACCTAACTGAGCCAGTGCGTGAGTGTTTATATCATAGAATGAACTTACTGGGAGGAAATGCATATTTCTTGTGCATTTCTAGCTCGGTTCCAAAAACTTCAGCTCTTCCTTGTAGGAGCTCGAGCACCACTTCGGTATTGCCAACCTAAAACAATTGTAAAACAGAAATCGGCAAAAACCAAAGGTTACTTTACTAGAGCGTACAACTACAGGTAATTCTAAGAATGATGTAAAACCTGGCGAATTTAAAGCATTCGACTTCGAACTGACCTCAAACCTGAGTTCATGGTCCTCCTTAAGTGTGAACTCCTGCACCTTGGGCTCATCAGTCATTGCGAGTATAAACTCAACACGTTATGAGCTGTCAAAGGCGATCCGATTAATCAAACCTAAAAAACGAAAATCACCGCACGGCGGTGACTTTCTGCGGTGGCGCAGCAGTTTGTGATTGGGGCGCAGAAACTGTCAGCACTGCGAGTGCGGCCCTTAGCAACATTGCCAACATTGAAGCATATTGCTCTTAACTGCTACCTTGACTACGTAACTATATCTTATTGCTGGCTGTCGTAGCAATTCTCAATTGACATCGATTATTATTCAACTGTCCCTTACTATATACAGACTGTCCCAAAATCACGGGCGCCAAAGTTCAGGAACAGCTTGAATAGGAAATCAACTAATTTTAATTCATTCGCTATTGATTAGTTGCACAGGTAGGTTTACTTGCAATATGCACAGTTATCACCGAAGTGAGGCTTCGAATATTTTTGAATGGCGAAGGCTAATTTCATGCCATTTGCGATCATTTGCATGCAACAGGCAAAAATGCAAAGTGAAATTTCTCGTGTTTTCAATAATGACCGTACGGAAAGCTACTAAACGATACAGGGAAGCAAAATCAATCAAAGACAATGCCGAAAAGGGTACTAAAATATTCCGTTTGTAAGTCAATTTTGATTCTGGGTGATCAATCGAAAGGAGGGCAACGAGCAGAACTAATCGAAGTTATCGCAGTGATACGCGATTTTCTACGATTTTCTCATAAAATCAATCAACTACGACTATGACTCATAACATATGAAAGTGACTCGATTTCGGCTGCCAGACGGTACATGGTGAAAACATGGTACAAAGACGCCTAGCAGCTGGCTGATGACTACGCACGTGCGGCCACCAACCCAATAAAAGAGCAGCCACGGTCCAGTCGAATCGCCACTTTAACTTACATGCTTTTGACCGTAAATTCTGTCCTCACTTGCGTGTTCTCATCAGATCATCAGACATATGCCTTATGTCATCAGTCTCTTGATATCTCATGTCGTTAGTCGCATATCTCCATATCGTTAGCTACGATATCCTTATGATATAAGTGAGTTTTCGTGGTTACCTAATGCCGCCTTCTGACATGAACTCATATCCTTGCCTTTGCTTAGCTTTGCCTTTGCTTCTATTGCTGTAGAACTAGAATTGGTTTAATCACCCAAGTTTTAGGTCTTGACGCAATAAAATTGTGGTATTCTATCGTGTGGCTGTGGTTGTGGCAAGAATATACTCTCAAGGAGGTTAAACGACTATGCTCGATATAACTACAATATTGCCAGTATAGTTATCATAATATATGGTGCATCGACCACAATGAGGATTCGGGCAGACAATGGAACAACTTCACCAGCAACTCCAAGAGTCTAAAGAGCAGCTGCAGAAACTGGGCCGAACTATCCCAACGCTTTCATCACCACAGGAAACTAATGCAAGGATCGCCGAGGAATAGTTATCATAATATATGGTGCATCGACCATAACAAGGATTCGGGCAGACAATGGAACAACTTCACCAGCAACTCCAAGAGACTAAAGAGCAGCTACAGAAACTGGGCCCAACTATCCCAACGCTTCCATCACCACAGGAAACTGATGCAAGGATCGCCGAGGAATTTTTGAAAGTCACAGATGCGTCAAGAAAGTCGCTTCAATATTCAGACCCATCCGAACTATACGCCAATCGAAAGCGTCTCTGGCATTCAGAACGCATCGCGTTTCTAACATTTTACTCACCATCGAAAACCTACGCATGCGCCTGGCCGCCACCAAAGTTCACTTGGTCACATTGCTGGCGGTACTTCCACTACTCTTCGTGACTGGAGCGATCCCAATTTCGATTTGGGACGAGGGGATGGCTCGACCACTTATAAGAGGAGAAGAAACCCTTGCTAACCGACCCCGACAGGATCAAAATAGCAATAGAAGATCAGATTGCAACTCTCGACAGCTACAGCGCCAATTTATCAGACTGTCGCGATTTACTTGAATTGGAATAATTGCAAGAATCCTCTCACTCCACGATGAGGTAAGAGGCGCGCTCAAGAAAATACAAGAAACCGTGGACAAGCTCGCGGGCCAGTCAGGGAGGAGCGCCTACGCGCAAGAACGACACGAATAGGACCAATCCGAGGAACCTCATGAAGAGGAGGGCGAAGAAGAAGAAGAGCTCGAGAGTGGAGTAGCAGAATCAGAGGAAGAAGATATGAGCGACAAGGAACCCTCGCGCACGGTTCAAACTGGAAAGGAGACGAGAGAAGTTGTCGTGGTCGACCACGACTTTCCCAATTTTCCTATCCCTTATCGTTTGTTTACTGTATCATATATTCATTCGGTAGAATTCCTTTCGTTCTTATCCCGTCACATGTACTGTTCTTATTTGAGCATCTGTGGATGCACCTGTAACATCTGCAATGCTTACTGACTTATATGTATAAGCGCTCGAAAGTGTTATACCAGGCCTTTGGCTCAATAAACCGCTTCCACTGAACGATCGACACAGAAGTTGTGACAGCTCAACGTCCAAGGCATATCATTGAAGCTGAGCTACGCGAGAAACGTAGAGCTTTAACTCAGCTCGCGATGATTATGGTAGACTGAACAAGTTTTCCGACATGTCCTCCGCAACGCCATGGCGGTGACCTCTCAAGATCGACCCACCGCTCACATGCGCCTTCCGCCTAGCAACAGGGTCTCGCCATGCGGATGCGTGCACCGAGGTAAGATCGGGCAGGAAAGACGCATACTCGTGCAACATCAGAGAAAATACGTTCGCTGCTCAGAACACTTTCCAGGGAATTTCACTTGCCGCAGATACCATGCCAAGTGCTTCTGCTGCAAAAAGGAAGGGCACCACTCTGCGCTCTGCGAACTACCCGCACAAGCGCTGGGAATCTGCGCCAAACTGGAAAAGGCGCAGAGGCAGGCGAACCGCCACTCCCAACGCATCAAACAACTATATGACGAACTACGGCACCATAGGCAATTCCAAGCCATTGGCGCTGGCGGGAATATCGCGGTAATACGCAATTTTCTATAATTTTTTCATTAAATCAATTAATTACGACTATGACTTAGAAGATATGAAAGTGACTCGATTCCAACTGCCAGACGGCACATGGTGAAAACATGGTACAAAGACGCTTAGCAGGTGGCTGAGGACTACGCACGTGCGACCACCAACCCAATAAAAGAGCCGCCACGGTCCAGCTGAGTCGCCTATTTCACTTAAATGCTTTTCACAGTGACCTCTTTCCTCACTTGCGTGTTCTCATCAAATCATCAGACAAATATCTCATGTCATCAGTCTCTTATTCCTATGAGATCTCATTTCGTCAGTCTCTCATATTGTAAGCGTAGCGTCTTACGGTCGCAACGCAGTCTTCTTAACAATGCTTCATCGTATACTTTCAAGGCGGGACAACGGCTCCGGGAGTTTCTTCGAGGAATCGACCTCTCGTCCGGACCGAGGACGCTCGGGTCCCACAGCTGCCTGCCTCGAACAATGCCTTGTTTATATGGTTCTTCTCATCAACACTTTTTCAATATCTCCTCATCATTATTCACTGCCATATGTTATGCGTAGCAATACTATTGTTTTGTTATCACTCCTATATCTATGTACCAGTTTATGTCTTTTAAAGATAAACATGATATCCCTTATCGTATTGTTGGAGAGAGTAAGGTTAATCCGTTTCCACTGCGCACGACGCTTACTATATGTCTCATGCCATCAGTCTCTCATTCCTATGATATCTCATGTCGTCAGTCGCATATCTCTATATCGTTAGTTGTGATATCCTCATGATATTAGTTAGTTTTCATGTCAACCTGATGCCGCCTTCTGCCATGAACCCATGTCCTTGCCTTTGCTTTATACTGCCTTGCCTTTGCTTCTATTGCTGTAGAACTAGTATTGTTTATTTACGCAAGTTTGAGGTCTTGACGCAATAAAATTGTGGTATTCTACCGTGTGACTACGGTTGTGGCAAGAATATAGTCTTAAGGATGTTAAACGACTATATTCGATATAACTACAATATTGCCAGTATAGTTAATATAGAAGTCGAGGCGACAAGTTGTCAAGGAGGACTCTCATTGCCATTTCTGTCGTATGCAGAAATGCCCTTTAGTTCCGATCTCAGGAGACAGTGTAAGGTCAAAAAAGCAGAAATCACTTAGTCACTCACTTGAATGGGAGCACGCATCGCTTTATCGTTTTCTCTGATGAGAAGAATTTCGTGACAAAATCAATCCCCACCAAATAAAACGATCTGGACAGAAAAATCGAAAACACAATCTCTAATGAGGAAGTCGTTTTAAGAATAGCAAAACGATGTTTGTTGAGGGAGTCACGGGCAATCGTAAAACTCCGGTGGCTTGTGCCGGCTTTAGAATCAAGGAAGATGTGTACTTGAAGAACATACTGATGAACGTACTGGAACATTGATCCCACTTCGCTTGCTCTAACCGCCGTGGTTTTTGCAGCAGGAAGGTACTCCAGTCCACAGAGCTAGGATCGTCCAATAGTGGTGCCGACGTTTATCAGCATAGAGGAGTAACTCTCCTGCCCTTCTCATCTTGGCTATTTTGTTTCATCCGTATAGTCCTTGATTAGAATAGAACCTGTCGGGATTGTTTGGAGTCCTTGAAAGCAATGCCCAAGACTGGCTGGGAGGAAATGGAGAAGGGTGCCTGCTTGCAACATGTGAAAAGGTCGATATGAGACTTTGGCCTTCCATCGATGCTTAGGTGGGGAGGGAGGGGGGGGGGGAATTCGAAATGTGATTGTAGCTTATTGTTGTACATAATATAAGCTAACTTGCATACATTAGGTCGATACATATATTTTTCCCGTGTTTGATCCTTATGTATTTCGTTTACATGGCTGTTGACATTTCGCCATCACATGTGCATGATACTCTTTCATCATTCTAGCTATCACTCACCCACCCTGTATTCGCAGGCCCTCAGTGGCTGCTTTCATAGTCCGCCGGCCGGGGTCTGCGCTTGCCCATTGTTTACAACTCTTGGTCGTTACCGCCGGACGAGTAGTCCCCGGCCGGATCGCGCACTCGCGCGCGGATTAGGAAAGCAGCCAATACCGCACAATTCCACTGTGGCAGGTTGTACCTGCGTCTCAGAAAGGCACTCGACGACTTCTTCAAGTCCCTCCCCCCGCTCTCTGGGGGATGGAATCGACAAGCTGCCTGAACGTTGGCATCGACTTGTGGATGGTAATGGTGCATACCCCTAATGAGGCTGGTTCGCTATTGAGACATTTACAAAAAAGTCGGATGAAAGATATAAGCATCAATATAATAGATCCCATCTCATTCTCAGTTTAGAAGCTTCAAATACCTCACAATGAATAGGTTTGGTACACCCTGTATATCGCGCTCGCGTCTGCCTGTAACGAGACTCGATATTACTTGAATAAACACCTGGAGAGAAAGCCCGTCTCCGTTGGTATGGTCACGTTCTCCGCGCGGATGAAGGCAGTGTTCGTAAGAGCGGTCTCAAACTTGATGTGTTCGGAAGGCGGCCTAGAGGGCTCCCAAAGCAGCGCTGGCTAGATACGTTGTACGATGACCTCAAAACGGTTAACATCCACTCCGATCAACGTTTAATCAGGAGAGGTGGCGTTACCATTTCAGAAAAGCGGACCTCGCGTACATGCTTGACAGGCGCTAAAAAATAAGAAGAAGAGAAACACCTAGAAAGGACGGATCAAATTTCGAATAGGTTGAGCTTAGGGTAAGAGCAGAGCGCATGCGAGACTAGCAGAGCTCTGCCCATAGGCAGCGGGACATGCAAGGAAAAGATGTTGCCATAGACAAAACGTTCTAATTTGGTTTCATAACAGCCTAAACGCCGAAGAAAAATGACGGAGGCGGGGCGTCTTCACAGGGCGGGCCTTACTTCCCACATAAATTGAAGGCCGAAAAAAAAAACTGGAAAAGTGAGCAAGGCCTCATACGTGCTGGGCATGCGTAAATACAGTGAATCTCAGCCTACAATGGGCGGGGCGCGCGTTCAAAAGAAAGCTACTTCTTGAGAATATGAGCGCAACTCTTTTAAAAACGTTCAACAACGAGGGAAAAGTGGTTAGAAGATATGGAAGCTCTGTGGCCGAATACCCAGTTATAGAAGCTTTGTGGTCCTATACCCGAAGTAGGCGGGCTGGGCTAACTTAGAAATGCAGCCTGCTGAGCCCGCTGAGCAAAGTCCGCTCCGAGGTCGGCGGGCTAAAATCAGTTGTTCACAATTCTGCTCAAAAAAGTTCTAGAATGCAGAGGAAATTGCTATGAGAAGCTAGAAGAAAGAAGGTTAAATTATCGCGGAGGACGGGGTTCGCGCTGAGTTGGGCCCGGCTAGGATTAGAACTTTGAAACTCTTTGTTCATAATGCACCGAAATCGTTCTTCATATAAAGTTATCATAATTACTTGCTACTCATGAAATCATCATTACTACATACTGTACTAGGAGAACTTGCATCTGTTTGTCTGTTTGCCTGTCCTGAAATTCTGCACTACCTGAAGAAGCACCTGAAGAGAATCGAACAAATTCGAAATGTGTGGGGCTCGGCTAAGATCAGCAGAGCACGTATTAGCCTCAGAGGGAGCTCCGCTCACAGAGGGCGGTATCCATTAGAATGGGCGGTGAAATGAGGAGAAGTTCATAGTTTTGTATCAGAAAAGCCTAGATACCGGAAAAACGGGCAATGGTTGGGACGGGGTCAACGAAACAGCCGATCGAGCTCATACGCGGTGAGCGAAGCAACCTCGAACTTTCTACATCATTCTCATGAACCACCGCAGCCTATAGCCAAATTCATGAAAGGTGGAGCTTAGATCAGAAAATTCATCTCTGTTTTCTGATGCGTTCTTTGTTGTGACGCGCATGTTAGCGTGCAGAGCCCAACTGGCGAGGAATGACTCCCTTAACTTGGACCATTACTACTATTTGCCAGTATGAATTTCCTGGGAATAGTGCGATACTCTCCACGTGGTGTCGGAAGTGGACTAACCTCTCCACGAGTTAGATGGACAGACTTTATAACGCTGGCGTTCTAACGGGATTGCTTCACTAAAAACCTGAAAGTGTGATAACTAACTTGCTAAAATCCTATACTACTAGTACTAAAAGTCCCTGTCATGTGAAGTCCAACCCCATTATGGCGTCCAGATTATCTACCGTCTTACTGAAGTTTGATTTACAGCAGCACCTTCTTTAGAGATGAGCTACTATAATCCCTGGAAGGACACAAATTTGATGATCGAATTTGTGACAAATTTTGACTTTATTCTAAGTTTTTGAGGAGAGACCGACCTTATGCGAGTTTTCGCCTTCTGCGTAGTTGTGAGAGGCTCTTCATTCGATTAATTTTTGGATTGTCGTCATGTATCTCAAGTGCTTCGAGTAATTGGGATTTTTGGGTGACGCCCACAAAACGTCTTACCAGAGGTCTACGAGATCATGTCAAGGGTCTTCAGCGTCTTGTACAAGCTAGCTGGTTAGCTGCAACGGCAGCTGTACTCACAGCTCCTACATAGGCACATCCCCTTCCTGGTTAACTCAGACTGTCAAAGGCACACTCACGATAATTTCAAGGAATCCAGCATAAGTGAAATTATGAAAGTTGTTGGGCAGAATAGTGTAAAACTGGTGAAGAAAAATCGACGCATTCAAAAAATATATTGATTCAAAAAAGCAGACAGAAAGGTGATTTGTACGAGATTTCGTGTCTGTACCCGTCTAGGTGTCTCCCAATTAGACGTACTATTTTTCGAAGATCTAACATTTCATTGTCAATGGTGCTATCCTTGAAAGAACGTCATAACACGGTCACTTTTCTGTGTGTACGATGGCCTAGCCGGTTTTCGAGCCCTTGCAACGCCTTGTCGAGTATATTTTTCCATACGTGACAATATCCCACGTTTTAACCTTGTGGGCCATATGTTCACCCTGTTGAGAATACTCTCAAAAATCATTTTGTCGTGAACTATGCACTTGAGGATTGTGTGGTTTGGACCGCCAACCCTTTCTTGAGAGAATTTATGAGTCGGCGGACCGTCCATAAAACCAATCAATCAGTCAAAAAGGAGCAGTTATCAAAAAATGTTCCATCGTTCCGTAATTCTCAGTACCTCAATCGGTGTCGTACGAATCTACATATAAGACGTGGTAATCAGTTACCCACTGTGTATTAGGGTGTTCGGGAAATTTCGGGAAAATTATGTCTTTCAACTGTGAAAGCATGTTGCTCCCAAACGCACCGAAGAAATACTACATATACATAGATTCGATAGCAGGGTAAGGACATTGTCGATAGATCAATACTACAGCTGATCGGTATTTGACGTGGTCGTTCGGAGTAAGTAATCGTCAACCGAACACTGTGCCATCGATAAAACTACCAAAGCCTTCTGCTCAGCATTGCGATCGCTTCGACGTTCAGGCTTGAAATGAGATACGGGTGCCAACTGTCAGAGAACTCCTCTCAAAGTTTCAGATTATTCGGGATTCTACCCACCACCCATTATCCACGAAGTTCTACACAGAAGTCACTTCCAAGGTAGGACTCTATGCAACTATCCCAAACTCCATGATTGAACAGGAGTTTTGAGGGTGAGTCAATGTGTATCAGAAGCTCCTCTACTGAAGGCGAACGTCGACATCGAGTGATCTCAACATTGTTCAGGGTGAAGGGTAGATGTCATATGAAAATCCACATCAGAAATCACAAAACCTACCAGATCGCTACAAAGCGAGGCGCTCTTGCCAAGAAGGACATGAGCTCATTCTTCCTCTGCCCAAGCTGGTGTTTTATTAGGAGACCTGAGAGAGTCTTCTGCGATGAATGCAAGAGTATTCTTTGAGCAAGTGAGAGATATGGTGTTTCAAGTCTCCATTTCTCACCGATTACAAGGAAATTTTTGATTGTAATGGATAATGCTCGACCATTCCTTGTGAGGACGTTGATGGAGGAGCTGGAAAGGCTTGGTGTAAGTTGCCTACCTACTATCTTCATATTCACCTGACCCCAACCCATATGACTGCCATATTTTCAAAAGCCCACGTGTTTGCCCTGGAGGAAAAATTTTAACAATCGTCAGGAAGTCAAGTGCCTAGTAGATGAATGGATTGAGTCGCGCTCCTCTTCTCTCTTCTAGGAATGAACAGGCATTGCGGCTAAGGAAGACCACTATCTTGATCCGTGATCTGACTCAATTGTTGTAGGTATTTCGTGTTGAAGAAACCGGCAGAATTTTCTCAAAACCAGACACCCTGGGGGGCGCGCGATTCACGCGCCAATATAATGAGGTCATCGCGCACGCAGCATCGTTTCAGTACCTTCCTGTTGAGATGAACCAAATAAATCTGCAGTAGTTCACGGCTTCACCATGAATAGTGCAAATCTCTTTACTATGGCAAAAAAGCCTCTTCGAGACTGAGAATTCACCTCATAGGTCAACAATCTACTTATCAAACGTTCGAAATAAGAATAACTTTAATTTTTTCGATGCTAGTAAACGAAATCTATCTGTAAACGTGCATAGTTGGTCATTTCTTTACTTATTCTACTTATAAGTTCTTATAACTTCCGTTATGATGGTAGAATGATGTTTTAGCGTGATTTGTCCGATGACCTCATTATGTTGGCGCGTGAATCGCACCACACCCACACACCCTAATGCATGCTATTGAGCATGAATAAACGGTGTCGTACAGAAAATTTTATTGGCAAAAATTGCGATCCGTAGCAACGATTAGGATAAAATCTATGAGAACAACAAATAGTGAACTTTTTATGCTCTCTAAAGCTGCGTGGCTTCACTGCTTCTTGCTTCTTCCGATCTCGCTCGGCGTTTGTTCAATCGACTACATGGCCCCGCTATCACTGGTCGTTGACGCATGGCAAGCTGTCTTCGCTGAAAATGCAGGATGCTATCAGTGAGAAAAAGTTGGCTCTCTACCTTGTCCTTCGAATCAACAGGTATTTTTAGTGGACGACGTACTGAAGCTTAAAGATGGTTTGGCCACACGTTTTCATCGACAGTTTACTCGCTACCTATGATGGCCTTAATTACTGGCTAGATTTACTGCATTCACAAAACATTATGCCCAAAAGTTTGAATAATCAACTTTTCACTGGTCGGATATCCCAACTGACACCAACCTCTTTTGCTTTTGGTGTTAAAGTTGACCCGCCACCTGCATTCTTCTACATTTGAAAGCTTTGGTTGAAGAAACAGGGGCTACTGACCTTCAGCGAAACAAACCACCGACACACTTCGTGCGCACCCGACCCGCCACGAGCGAAGCCGTGCTCAAGCCCTGTGTATAAGTGAATTGGTTTTCTTCCTACTTAATCCAATTGACTACGTGTTTTTACTCAGATAACGCTCAGTTCTCGCGGATCCGCCCCTCCATCCCCCTACGCCGCCAATGGGCAGGATCCAGTTTAGTCATTTTCTACCACATACCATCAGTGTCTAAATCCTGCCACCTGTGCTCTTACCAAATTTAAGCGCCTCAAGTCCAAACTCGTAATTTCCCAGTAGATCCCGCCCCATTGTGCGGTATCCACTCTTACCGCGTGTACCCTTACCAAGTTTGAACGGCCATTGGGCCGAAGTGACAATTTTCGCGCAAGCCGCACCCCCCTCCCCCTTGTGGGCGGGGCCCTATCTTGCCAACTACCATCATCCTCATCCTCCAGCCCGCTGTACCCCTACCAATTTTGAACTCTCTGGGTCCACGACAACAGGGAACATGAATTTACTTCGAGATACAAGCTTTCACACATGCCCGTCCCCTGTTGCTCCCCTGTTGGTGGAGTCCGCCTGTACTTGTACCGAATTCGAACCCTCTAGGTCCACGGAATGTGGAGTTATGAATTACTAGTTAGATAAACACACAAACACAGCACATTGTACACATTAGCGCTTTATATATAGTAGGATATTTTCATGATGAAGCTGACCTTCTCCTTTTCCCTATTCTCCTTTTTCTTACGTAGAATGAACTCGATTAAAGCGGTGACCATTGAAAGTACCATTCCACACATTAGAATATAGAAAATTCCAGCGACTTTTGATAAATTCAACGATGAGCTTGCTCCGCTATCCTGAAAAAATCGTATTCTCCATTTTGAGTGAAGTGCCTGACCGATACTTACTGATATGCCTTGATCACATTGTCCTCGATCGTACCACCATTTATTCTCCAGTCTTTTCAGCTCGCCTTTCTCTTGGAGGTAGAGAATTGCCAAATTGAGGGATCCTTTGAAAATATTCATTCGAATGGCAACTGTTATGTTCAATGCAAAAATCGCCCTCTTCAGAACCCAATTACATAAACTTTGCCTAAGCGTACTTATAAAACTTATCTAAGCGGATTCCCGATTTTCGTTGCGATTCCGTAACCGAGTGTATTGAGGTTCTGACCAACTTTCATTGTGTTACAAGGCTTTCGACCTCCTTCATAGTTGTTAGTAGTTTCTTCTAATAGAAATGCGTATTTGCCCTAAACGAGGATCCAGAAATCCTTCTTATAATTCGAATTGGACATATTTAAAAGAATATTGAGGAATTAAAAAATATATTTAAAAGATACATCCTTCATTCTCCTTCTCCTACTCCCTTTTCCTCTCCCTCTCACCCACTCACCCCTTCCTACTCGGAATAATGAACGAAATATAGAACATTGAATGCTAGTCCTACAAGGTTTGCGGGCTGTACGCAAAAGTCCGGCCCAAGACGGGGCTCGAACCAATGCCTGTCCTTTTCGGGCATCGTCCTTTCTTTTTCCTCATAGTATCGTAATCCCGCTCGCCCTCGCCCTATGACCACGCCAAGCTTGTGAGTCAGTAACAAGCACTGCTCTGGCAACATTAATGAAGCCAAATAAGTTTCGAGTAATAGGGGTGTCACTGCCTTTCAAAACTTACCTTACTTTTCCGGACCCGTTCGATACCTTCTGCATAGGTGTCCACAAATACTGATTCGCTTCTGAAAAGGGCTTCATTACGAAAAGGAGTGAGAAGGATCAACATCAAAAAATTTTACAAAAAAGAATAAGCTGGATGAATTGAATGAATTCGCCATCAAACCACTATTGTTGCTTTTTAGCGAAATTGCGCTTCAGCGAAACTAGGGGTTTTCTTCACACCAACGTGCTCTTTTTTATTTTTGAAAATTCAAATAGCAGGCAAAGGCAGGTGTGAAACCAATTGCAACGAACGACGAAGACAATGAAAACTGCTGAAATCCAAGACTCAAGGAAAATATCAAGAAACTGACGCTTGATCTCTCAAGAATTTGTTGTGTTCATCCTGCATGAAATCCCACATCTTTTTATACAGCGGCACTGTTGAGTCCTGAGAAAGAAGCATTTATTAGACTTCGTTCAGAAGCATCAGAATTCGTGTGTACCTCGAAGAATGCGGCTGTAGAACCGCCTTTGACAACTCCATAACGGATTTTATTTTGATTAGCGAGATCCTCCACTGATTCTATAGGAGGGGCCATTTTCTCTGAAATCGCTATCCTTATACTCCTGGTTGCCCTATCAAGGGGGAACTCTAGAAGGCAGTAACCTAAAGTAAGAAATGCAGCAAGATTGGCGGTATATGAGGAAACGATGATCAGCGTGAAGAACCACCAAGCGGACGATGCTATTCGGCCAGAAAGAGCTCTGTAAGGAGTCGAATCAGGTTCGAAAAAGACGCGAAGGTCAGAGAAGCTTTGCTGACAAACTTTGGAAGAATATCGGTGCCTTGCTGCATGAAAGCAGCTAGTGTGAACCAGAGGGAGTTGTACATGGAGAACTCATTCGACACTGAGAATTCACCACGATTGAACTGAACTCGTTGCTCGTAGGGAGAAAAAGAGGATACGAGGAAAATTGTCAAAGAGACCTGAAATTTATCAAAAGTCTCGTCTAAGATCCTGTGTGGAGTCGGTTTCCATGTGTTTTTCACTGTAGGGCTGGTTACCTATTGTCTTTCTGTAGTTTCGAAAACCAAGGAGCCCTTTAATGTTTTACTTCGCCTAGACTCTTGAGAGTCCGATTTTATGAGCCGATCATCGCGGCCTACAGAACCAGCGCTACAACTGCTCATTCAGGAATCTTAGGACTGATTCAACGCGTGGGATCCCAACTTTGTCGTCGTTGTATGCTTAAATGATCCCGAAAATTCCCAATTAGACGCTATTCTCCTTCTAGAGTTCGATCCTTCGATATGAAATCATAACAGGTATGTAGCGTATATGAGGTCTTTGATACAGATTCAGAAAAAGCTATCTAGAATTGATCAATTCCCTGGGAGAAAGCTCTCACTCATTTGAGTTGCAACAAAAAACGAAGTCAATTTCGAATGCGTATTTGGTCCATATTCGGGGGACCAACTGCTACTACAAGAGCCTCATACATATTTGTAGGGCCTGCACGAGACTGAGGTGGTAATCGGCCCTGGATCTTGGAAGGTTGCAAGTATGATAGAATGGTAATTCGGTCCCCCGAGTAGATATGAAGCAGGGCATCATTCTATAGGCGTGAAGTATATTCATCTTTGAAGTGACGGCTATAACAGATTTCAACTTTCTCGATGCCTCTTTAAGCACAGCAAAGAGGTTAAACTGCTCACCCCAACGTAGGAACATACAGTGAGAATCCAAATGCGCATACCAAGAGGCTCCATGAATGAGAAAATGTTGAACTCTTGCTTTTCAGGTTTCTTGATCATGATTGAAATTCCTCAAAATTAATACTCAACTAGATGATCTCTCTTATTTTTCCTTTAATCGCGAAAACAGCTTGCTAACCTGTAGTCATGAAGGGCTTGGAAAAGTCCACGGCTCTCTCTCGTTCTTGAGTGATCGTCAGTGGAGCAACTGCAATATCGGCCGTCTGAAATAAGGAACTACTGTGAAAAGTAAGAGAGCTATACGTATGATTATTTCAGACTACTCTACTTTCCTACTTTAATGCCTCAAAGGTATGCGTTTATTGCATTAATGTACTTTGTTTTTCAGCAACGTCGTTGTTCAGAACAGAGGGTTAAGATTCAATTAATATCTATATCTGATCCCCGCTTGCCCAGACTAACCAAACCTTCCTTCCTTTAGGGGCGGTGAATTAATACCAGGCCCTTTGGGAGTATATAAACACTGACTTGTACTACATCAGCTGGCCACCCCAAGTCATCGGATAGGCCACATACGCATACAAGCCGCCACTGCAATCGTGAATAGAGGTAATGCGATGCGCATCCCGATACGCAATCGATTGAAGATCTTCCTTCTCCTTCTGATGTGCTTTTTAACGCACTCCTATTATTAAACGATTTCGGATCCAGGCAACTGTTAGGTTGATCGAATATCATTTGTTAGAAGATTGCTAAGCCGGTTATAAACTACGGTTGAACCATGAAGGTCTTTCAAGGTATCCTAGATGCTCTAACAGTCGAGCTGTTCAAGGGTCACCTACTCACGTTTCTGAATAAGACCTAAAGCTGAAGTTTGTACCGAGCAGAATCTTCAAGAGAAGAACCTTCTCCTCTTCAGGAGGATTTGATGACAAGATTCTTTAATGAAGTCATCCTTAGTAGAGAAAGTACATATACAGAATTACACTCTACCTCGTTCAGTAGGTATCCAAGCATTCCGTCCCAACTACCGTCCGCCTGACGAGCCCCGTACCTGAATATGTTCATGTTCTATCAATGCACAAACAATGCTATGAAGTCTTACTTGTTTCCATCGGACAGGAAGATTTCATATTCAAATCCAGAAATATTCTTTGCCAGCAGCTTGAGCAAGTCTATGCAGTAACCTTCGAAACGATCATTGCCCTTGTGAGGTACTTCACCCGGATTACTTCTTCTTACCATAACAAACGGCTTCACCTGAAATAGGTAAAGTTTTCAGACCTGTTGAAGTCACACGAAACTCGAAGTGGGGAACAGTACAAATGAAGGTCAGGTAAGGTGTAAGCTGAAAAGTTTAGGAGAATTGGACCATTTCGATTTTGCTATTACGAGCATAATTTATGCGGTCAATTGAATAGTGGGGCAGCCCCCTGCCCGTGAGGACAATGTCCATGCGCAGAAGTTGATAAAGCTCAAGACCAGATGAGAGCAAAGACGACTACAAAACAAGTACACACCACAAGGTGGGAGCGCTGTGGACCACCATTTCGAGGGCTGTTTTTTGTTTTCAGAAAAGTCTTACTTTTCTTCCTTTTTCGCATAACTCGCCCAAAACTGTGGACCTTATTTTGGACCATTTTTCACTCAGTTTTGAAAACGGGAGCTTTCATGTAAGAGATACCCCTCTAGCGCTCGATTCTCTGGTGAATACTGTGTTATAACGTTCATCGTTGAAGGAAGGCATGTGTGGTCATGACAGTACAATAAGAGCGATATCAGCTCAGCAAAGAGGACCCTCCCCCCTCCCCTGCCCTACTCCCCTTCCTTCCACTTGGTTACGTTAAGTATGCAAGCGGACGTGAAGAGTAGTCTCATGGGATGGGCCCTTCAGAAGGCTATGCACAGAGCGTTGTCGTGGCTCTATCACTTAGCTTCCCTTAGCTACCCTTGCAACCAGTACAGCAGCCGTCCAAAATGTCAGCGAACTTTCCTCATGATGTTTACAGCTACCAAAGCTACCATGGTTACGATTCAAAATTCTTGATATCTTCGCCTAACCATTTTGAGGACGACCTCTCCTCTGATGATATGGGAGGGTGGGCGCTTTAAATATGAAATTGGACGATTTGAGAATGTCAGAATAGAGACAGCCGTCTTTCCATTGCAAAACAAGAGAGGAACAGCGCTCAATTCTAGTCAGGGTTTGAACTTGTTGTTAGTGAACTCACCAAAACAGTGACAACATTCAATTTCAATTTCCACGGCAGAATGCCTTTCTCAGTAGAACTCTTATTAGTTTTGTTCTGTTGTAAGGCTTCTCCAAGGAGGAAACCTTTTCCTTGAGCCCATTGAAATCTCTGTAAACTCTTGATTCTACTCGAGAGAAGCAAAAAATGAGTAACTTCCTAGACTCGCCTCTTTGATGCTATTCAATGTATTCACTCCAGGTTTGATTTCGATCACCGTAACGGAAAAGTTGGTGCGCCATCCCGTGTGAGGGTCAAACTGAATTCGTCCCGTGAGTGTTCCATCTTCGTGGGTTAGGACTACCTAAAAACTATTCGTTCCAGCTAACTCCTAGAAGAAGGTAAACCTTATATCCATTGTCTGTATAACTGGTATACGCACATATCCTATTTTCTGAGTCCATTGACCTTGATAAAGTAAGCCGCTTAGCGTAACGACTCACATATCACTATCTTCTGGCAAGAATAACCTAATACAATTAGGTATCCCTTTTATTTATCTATTTTGCTTATCAGAGAGATTACTCTAATCCAAATTAGGAGTAATAACAACAGTGTTGTACTACTGGTCGTGCTATGTCAAAGTAAAGGGATAAATATAGTTTCTATCCAGTAAGCCGTCACCCTATGCCATTAAAAAGATGAGAAATCTAAAATTCTGCAAACCTTTTTGATGGATTCGGCAATTCTGTCTCCGAACTCGAATGGTTCGAACTCCCGATCTGGATTCTCTGTATCTTCGTGTGGCCTACAGTACAACCCTGGCAAACCGCGATTAAACAGCTGATGACGAGAGAAACTTCTGAAAAGCATCACATGGCTTCCATGGTCGCGTAAGCTAACAATAACTTAACAATCTTATGGAAAGTAACCAACTCTGAAAACACAGATAAACCATATTTTCTCAAAGTCAAATCGAGACTGGCCGCAGCAACGAGCAGAGCATCGTGAGCGAAGGCACTGCTGGCCTGCAAAGTGGGTAACGGTTAAGAACAGCGCTGATTCACTCACATTATTAGCATTCACAGCTCATGGGCATCGCACAAAGGCGTCCCCGAAAGTCTATTCTATCAATTCAGGACCTTGCTGAAGTATTGTATAAGCGCACCGGTAGATAATCAAAGGATGGAAATCGTTCTCGGTAGGCTTCTTCAAAGGCTTTCCTGTTTTGCCTGAAATTCTCTTATAAGTCAACTCAAGCAAGTTCGAAAAAGGATTTTAGAAAATTTGAGATGCTTACAAAAATCTTTTGTCCATGCGATCAAACATTTGGAAACCAGTTATGTTTATTAATGAGAAGTGAAAAGCGGTCAGATCGACATCTTCCATCTCCTGAAATAATTCCATGGTTCTCAGATTAAGAAAGCGTGACGGAGTCCTTTGACGTGACCTCGCTAATGTGTAGACTATGCTATGCAAGCAATAAATGAAATTCTCAACGAACATCAAAACTCTGTTAATCTATAAGGCCTGTCATTCTCTCATGTCATGACACTCCTTGGAGAGTGCCTGCCTGAACATATTCAAATGATCGGAATACCAGCCGATTAGGGGGCTAGAGATGGGGCAAAGGCTGGCTCCAGTACTCTCATGGGCATTCATGTCGAAAATTGACCAAGCTCTTTTAGAGCTAAGACCCATTTTGTACTATCGGTAAATAGGCGATTGCTTTATTGTGTGTTTCACCCAGATGGAGATGGACGCCTGTTCGAATTGTTAAAAAACAATCGTAACATTTAAATTTACACGGGAGAAACCGAACAAACTATCGGATGCTGCTCGTCGAACGACTTCATGGATTCCCCACGACTGTTGACTGTCGACCTCTTCGTAACCTATTGCTGCTCTGTTTTCATAGTGTGTACTTATTCCTGCAGCTGAGCTGTATTACTACCAAATTCTTATGAGTCGTCCGGGTCCTCACGTAACGTATTCCGATATCAGAACCAGAGTGTTGGAACGTGGATGACTTAAAGGCACTGTTCACGAAAAAATGGTTTCGAAGATTTGCACATGGTTTGAATTCGACGTCCCCTCTGATACCATTTGTGCAGGAATGAGGTCGGAAACGGTCTGGATAGGGCACAATAAGGGGCCGGAGAGTGAGCCACGGTCGCCCTCCGCCCCTCGCTAGGCTGACTCCGAAATCTAATTGTCGTTCACCACTTTCGCATTGGAGCGAAGTTGGTGAAAAATCGATAAGCTGGTTGGCAAATTGCCAGAGTCTGCCAGTCAGATTATCAGGCAAATTGAATGTGTTGTCTGCTATTGCAGACATTGCGTCGCCTTCATGCACTAGCCCGAACACTCCCTTAACCGCCGTTCATCCAATGTGAAACTCGTTCAACCCCCCTTTCCAGCTCTTTTTTGACCCTTTCTATTTCTTTTTCTTCATCGTTTTTTGCGCTTTTTTCGCTGTTATCGCTTTATTCTAGAGTAGTTCTATCAATTCCCGTCAATAAAGGGTACCCTAAATCTGTCGTAAACGGTGCCTTTAAATTGGTAATGGTAAGGTTTTGATTTTCGGCGTATGTGGTGGCACTGCATCTCTTAGCACCGCCTCACCCTAATAAAAATGATCACAGATGATAATAACCCGTCTGTAACTTTACAAATGTCACAGATAAATGAAGTATAAAAAGAATTCGCACAGAATCAATATTCCTTTTTCAGTTAGGAAGTGAAGATCATTTAGAAACTCGGGGAACTCACCAAATTCGCAAAGACGTAGTGGTAATCCTTCCTGACAAGGACGCTCTCTTCGAGTGCTCTCAGAAACATTCTCATTCGATATCCACCTTCCAAATCCACTACCACATGCACTGGGCTGGAATGCATGCTCTCTGCTTCGAAGTAAAATGTGTTCATGAAAACCTTCGTACTGTATAACATTCGCTTCTTCCCCTTGGGAGACGTTTCCCTGAGAAAGTGACATCCGTCGGTGGAAGTCGTTGAGGAATTCGCGGAAAAACTCCTCATCAGTAGGAGCCTGCAAGCAAATCAGACTACTGAACATCTGCAAAAATGGAACCTCACAACAGCAATTTTTTTACCTTGGAGCTTCTGATTATGAAGCTCATTTACTCAGACACCTTCACTACAATTCAACTTTGACTATCCGGCAATGGGTCAACAAACTAAGAAACGTTTGATCAATACTTACCCTGAAGTTGTCTACGAAGAGGTTATAATCGGGACTGTTCTCGTTCAGGTACTCAAACATTCCATGCAGCGTCCTATCAGCTGAAATACTCACCCCAACTTCCTCCTTAAGAATGGCATTATTACTGTGTCACTTACCGTTAGCCCCGTCATGAATGTAAACGATTTCTTTCCATCCCTTGTGTTTGATATAATCTACGAGTAGATGGTCCACCAATGGTCTAACCGAAAACGTCATCGGCGATCGCTTCGCATCCGCAGTTCTTACGTCAGATACTTCCCAGTCTACCAAAGGAACCTGAAACTAAGTGAAATGTCCAGGTTTTGTTTGGACTAAGAAAATGGTTGTTCACATAAATTTTCTGTGCTTTTACTCTCCAATACTTCTCACTATTTGCCAATGTATACATAATTGCGGTTAAGACAAAGTGCACTCAATCGCTTTCAAATGTAATACATTTCAGTCTTGCTCCTTTCCCCGAAGAGTTGCAAGAGTGGCGGCCCTCATATTTGGTGTGACCATATCTCCACGATAGAATCGCACTCTTCCTCATTTTTCCCTGAACGAGACCGTCTGCAAGGGGTATGGCTACATTCACCCAGAACTAGATGGACGCGGCAAATCGCGCGGCGAAATTCGTGGCGACTTAAACGACTTTAGCGCCTATCATTGGGGTCCAAATTTGAGGTAGAGTCGATTAGTACGATCATCTGATCATGCTAATGTACTCTACTTCAAGTTTGCGCCCAAATGATAGCTGCCAAAGTCGTCCTAAACGGCTCGAATCTCGCCGCGCCATTTGCCGCGTCTATTCACTTCTGGGTAAATGCTCCGTCCCCCGTCTGCAAGATGTACCGTGAAATCTCCGGATTTATTATGCGCATTCAAGAGAATACTATCCTCGTATGTATAGGGGAACCTTTCAGAGCTCCAAAAATGGTGTGGAATGTTGCAAAATTTCTGGGAGATATAATACTTTCCGAACGACCCTAATAGCTTAATGCTATAAATTTCCCAAAAACCATAACCTCTCATCGTTTCCGTTGGTTTTAGGCTCTTTTAGAATCCCAGCTTACTTATAGGTTTTGTCACAGAAATACGATCTGTGCGGTGTGAAAAAGAACACCACTCACTGTCGGAGCTCCTTTTTAAAATTTTACAGTTGGTTAACGTTCGATGTCTTGGAAACTGATATGAATGTTATGCCCACACGACATGTCATGCAGCGGGACAACTAACTAATACGATCAACTGAGACAGGTCGCGCAACGATGCAATTAACTAAGAAGCGGGAGAGCGCATCGGGCATAATGCCCATACCCGAAAAAAATGGCTCATAAACTACCCACTACACACTTTTTTCAGGATCATTAAATTGAACGTGATTTTTTTAATTTTAGGAGGATGTCAAGTGGTTTCCTACTTCTGCGTACATTTTGCTCTCGCATTTCAGCATTGCAATCTTGTCGATAGCAAAAGCGGAGAATACTACATACGAAAGTACGATCACCAACCTTCATTGAGTCAGCGATCGACTGATAGACACCGTAGTTGTGAGTATGAGTTCCTGCCAACATCGTCATGAAGCCAAGTTTCATCTCATCGCATACTATAATACGAAACCATTCAAGAATGGATAAAAGTCAATGGTAAGGATTTTCAAATAAATAATTCTGTTCCACCATGACACCTCGGAACTGCACATGTTGCCGCGGTCTTTCCTCTCGAGTTCCGACACGAGTTTTTCTCAGGAGGAAGTTGGTAGGAAGAAAATAGGGCTTTATCAGGGATCGGTTTCCGAATCGTCTTAGGCTGCTTTCATAGTCCGCCAGCGTGTCGGCATGCCGATGTGCGGGCGAGCCGAGTCGCGCTCACGCCCCTTCGATCGCCCTCCGAAGGAGCTTATGCAGATGATTTTTGATCTTGTTTTTCTTCGCTCTCGGCCCCTTGGAGGGGCTTGAGCGCGACGCGACCGGGTCGACCGACCGTCTGCCCCCCCCCCCCCCTCCCTAGCACTACCTTGGCCGGCACTCCGGCGGACTATGAAAGCAGAAACGATTGATCAGCCACAAATGCTGATAGGATCTTAATCGTTTCCATCTTCCTTTTGAATACACAGAGGTGATCCACTGTCTACCGCGATTCCGATCCCAATAGTACCAATCAGACCTCTAGTTACAAATAATAATTGGACAATACCAATTCGATTCAGGTTCCACATCATTGTGCTGCTCTGAAGTGGAGGAAGCTCGCGAATTCCAAGCAACACGTCGACAACAGCATCTGTTCTTGAATTGAATGTCCATTCAGCAAGACGTAGCATCTGGCAATTTTCTATTGAGAATAAATATTCCCAGCTGAAGCAACGTAAATTAGGATAAATCACTAATCAGAGCAACATTCGGCTCTTGTTTTTTGATGAACTAGAGCTCAGTAAAGTGAGCTCAAGCCCTTTGAGGATTCCTTTACAGAACTGCTCAATATTCCGAGGATCTCTATCGAAATTGATAAAAGTTGGCAGATTATTTAAATTCTAAAAAATCGTAACTGTCTTCGTTCTCTCACATGTGTATCATTGTACAATGCGCTTTGATACCTTTTACCAGGGTTTGCTAATTGATTCAAGAAAACAACAACAACAGTAGTAGTAATAAATTATCGAGGTAGGTGTTATACTACTTCAATAGACTCCAACCCGAATCACTTGCTTTGGATTCCCAGCCGCTTTTTTTTCTAACCAAGTTTTCTACGCTCGAGATATTAGAAGATAATCAACTTATTCGGCGCTGCCCCCGGTTCAAAAATCGCTTTGACTACACAGCGTTTGACTGAAAGCTCCACATCTACACACCGAATTCTTTTGGGATATCGCATTCAAGACAATTCTATATTTTCGAGAAACCCAAAAGGCGCCGTATACGACAATTCGTGGTACCTTCTGAAGTTAAAAAGGGGAAGGAAATGTTGATAGAGGAAATGAAATGAGAGGTAGAGGGAAGCACATTGAAGAAAGCGAGAAAATCCGCATTTTCTGATTTGTCGACCTGACAGAGCCCCACATAGGATACTTGGAGGCCAGAGGTTCGTCTCAGTAGGAAATCACGAGAAACATTTTCATCATGAAATGTGCCTCCAAGCAAGCATGCCTTGGAAAACTGTAGACGACAACCGGAGCTGAAACCGTTGTCGCGCCTCATTCGCCTCAGTGTTTGCGCTTTTAATGTAATGCCATGATCGAATTGCGCACGTAGTTGCACGGCAGCTATGGATCATTGTGACCAACATCTGGGACCAGCTTTGAAGAAATCATGAGGTAACCATACACCCGATATCCTTGAGCCACACGAGAACTTGTGGCTAAACATAGCTTTATAGGGAACCTCGGAAGAATTCCCTCGTACCCTGCGTATAACTTCTTTTTCGAATAATTCAGCCTCGTACTCAGAAAAGGTGAATATTATAGTCGGTGCATTTCGGCACTTCGTCTCTACATCTCAAAAGTAATAAATTGGCGGATGTGGGGCAGTGGACGTCTGTAGCGCTCAAGGAATTTGATAGCATTCAAGCAGGCATGGCGGGATAGAAGAGCCTGTTGGCCTATAACGTCAAGCCGTCTACCTGTTACTCCCGCGCGGGCAGATCAAGCGTCATAATCGCGCGGGAAACGATTACGTATAAGGAGAGAGCGGAACCTTTTAATTTTATTCTTATTCGACCATCATTTGAAGATTCCGCTAATTAGCTGATTGTTTGCCTCTTAGATAACACGCGTTACTAATTTGAAGATAAACGATTTTGATTTGTTAGTTAGCTCTTGAGAGGGTCTCACGTATTTGGTCACGATAAACATATTAAAAGCAGCAATATAAAAGTGTGGCAGCAAAACTGTTTGCGTACAACAGGAGATCACCCTCAGCCTAGCTTTTAGTTTAATCCTTAATCGATCTCTTCCACCTATCCACCTACGAATTTCTGCAATGGTCGATTCTCCATTCAGCGAATGGATAGGTAGATTTTATCTCCTTGTCTGCACTCCCAGACTATCGCCAAACCAGTGACTGCTTGACAAACAGTCAAAAAAGCGGCTCGATTTGTGTCGACCAATATTTGTAATATACTTCACCCTTCACAGATTTCATGGATATAGAGTATACATGCTCATATTCAGTGATCCAGACGAACATATGGCATCTTGAGCCGATGAAAACTTTCTAAGCATTTCTTTGGATTCCCAACACCACACTCTAGGATTGCTTGGTAACGGCAGAAGATTCTGCAGAAAACTGACGAAAATGACGAAACCCAGCCAGAGCAGGGGACCCTGCGACTGCGCAGGATTAACGCTAGAGAGAAGAAGAAGAAGGCTTTGAACGCTCTCAAACTCCATGAACCTATCGAGAGCCTAGAGTATTGCCTCCGAAGCACATCGGTTTTGCAGTATATAAAAAATATACAAAACTCCAGAGAAGCAAAAAGTAAGGGTGAAAAGGAGGAGAGGAATGAGTAACCAGAGAAAAACCATGAGAAGTGAACACAAAAATAATCTTAGCTCAGCAGTAAATACGATGATGTAGTTCCTATTGCCTGATCCCGATGCTCCTTGCATATATTGTTGGTGAGAAAGTCAGAATTGAATCCCCACCTCAATAATTGCATGGGCTGTAGCGTTGTCCGTTTCCGAAACATCCACAAATGCACCTAAAGGAAATGTTTGATTGACGGCGATGCACAGAGAAAAGTCAAGAGGTCTCACGCAAAGGGGCTTTTCGAGAGCCGTAAGTGAACGTGAAAAACAGCTGCAGCACAGCGAACATCCGCCAGCCCATTTTCCTCATCACATTTTCGATTTCTTAGACAGACATTCGGAGAAATTTATGGAATGGATAGCTTAAATGCTGAAAATCTCTCGGAAGTCACGAATATCACTAAACTCGAAGCAAACGTTCCAAATTCAAGGTATCAAAGATAGAGTTCTACGGAAATCTCATTTACACTTGAAATTCAGTGGGTATGAGGGTGGAGGTACTGGATGGGAGGATGGGTGTGCCAAGGCAGCAGGTGGATGCGCTCCATCGACTAGAACGACAAATAGGCTTGTCAGGAGCAATTTGCTCCAAGTGGGTTCTGATCCCCAGAGAATCCACAATTGGCAGAGCGAATTATGAGGTTCTGCCGACACACGGGCGCATTTCTTGCTACGTCTCCAGGCGACATCTATCATAGCGTAGCCGCCTCGATAGTACTTTGGGCAGGTATTTCTTATGGAGACAGCTCATTTCAACTCCAGGGGAAGGAAAAAGAAAAAAAGAGAAAATTCATCTGAGGGAAAAGCGATTGATTGCAGTGTTAACCGTACCAGATGTAGACTCTCGCCGTCGTCTAAAATCGAAAAAAGTGCCAGTATCTGAAGGGTCTCCATCAGAACACTTGTGTTCTGTTGACGAGGTCTTCTTACGGATGCTGATCTCAAAATGATGTGGGTTACAGCTATCATAATAGCAAAGTGGTCTTTTTCGGACTACATGGCCAAATGGATGAAAATGGCTCATACTCGCACATTTCACCTCATCGAAGAGCTATCTATCGAGGATACAGAACCATTCCTTCTCCTACAAATCATACGTGCGTTCTCTGTTAGAATCTAACTCTACGGTCTTCAATTCCTTAAAAGGAAGGCATATATTCGCACTGGATAAGGTCCAGAAAATTTCTCTTTTGAACTTGATTCGGCTCGGTGATTTCCTCTATGACAAACACCAAAACTGCAAATAAGTAATAAGTAGGAATAAGTAACTGGGGATCAACTCTTGAATCGAGATTTGGAACTTTTGATCTTTGTTCAGTTCACGAGATGATATAGGGTTTATATGATTCTTGTTTGCAGCCCCGAGAACGGAATATCCAGTGTGTTCTTTATCAGTCTTCACAAAACTACTTTGCAGGAAAGTTTTTCGTTCAGAGCTAGGAGTCATTATTTGAACCTTTCAAAAAAGATATTATTGAGCAAATCATTGGCTCAATTCAGACATGGGATGGCTAACATGCCGCTAAATTATGATGCAGAGCACTAGCATTTCCTGTGATTCACTCCAAAACTGAAACACCTCTCCAACTGAGATTTCGGGTAGTTTGACTTTTTTCTGTTTGTTTGGGAATAATGTTTGATTCTTCGATGTTTTATCGTTGTTTTTCCCGCCTGTGCCTTTTGCACAAACCCTATGGTCAAAGTTAACCTAGGGTCAAAGTCTATGGGTGAAAAAAGAAACCGATCTCGGCACCATTATTTTTTTCAAATGGGTTTGTTGAGAGGATGAAGGGATCAGAGGGAATAAAATTTCACTGCGTATAACTGACGAGTGGGAAGTGGTAGTGCCTCTGGCCACTGCATAACACTCACCCGTAATTTCCTTGAAACGAGGCTCTGAGTAGGTATAAACACGAGGTCTGCAAAAACCTAGTCGGTGGCTTATGCACATTTACACTGAAACAACTTTCTGAATGGTATTTTTCAGGCATGCATATCTCATGGAGACATCTTACGCCAATCTCAAAAAAACGGAAAAAATGAAAAACGTTTCTGAAAAAAAGGGAAAGAAAATGAAAAAAAAAGAAAAGCTGAAAAGAAAAAAGTTTGAAAGTGAAAAATGAACAAAAAAGAGGTCATCTTGCACAATGCAGATAATATCGGGTATTCTGTAGATATTGCCAAATGGGTCGATCACCATTGCTCATCAGGAAGGTCGGAAGAATGAAGACGTTAGGATGATAATCTTCACATAGGAGGTTAACTTCTTTCTGCAGGTGATCAAACCTTCTCAAAACCTGCTCCATCCTTCAGTCGGATGGAGCTCTCTGCTGAACAGCCTGATCCTGGCTCTGACTTAGTACAGTCGCTTGCAGCTGCAGCCCCATCTCTTTCGTCGTACTTCTTTCCGTCTGCAAGACTGCACTCAATGACGTGGGACTAGACGTGCGTCTCATACAGTCTGTAATGAAACCACACGCCTCTTATCTATTTTCTAGCAGTGCTGCTTTTCCAGCTATCCAATATCCTCTTTTTGCACCCACATTTTCGTGACACGGGTAAGTCATCAGGTTCCATTCAGAATTCCTCAACTGGTATCCGTCTTGGACCATTGCAACCTCCATATCCCTCAGTATCAACCTGGTTCTTTATTGGATTGCTAATGGGTATCATCAGCGACTTCTCGAGTATCTTAACTTTCACAGTGAGCTCCATACATAGAAGCCTGTTGGCTGATCTTGAGCAGCTTGATGCTAGACTTTGTCCTACATTGGAAAATTATTGAACTCTTCTGAGATCCTGCATCCAATACCGATTGTTTGCTAATCCTTGAAACAGATGTGTCTGCATCATTGCCCAAAACAATTGACGGTGATGGTTTAAAGGGCTTACTAGAAACGCCACCTTAGGAAGCCCTTTGAGTCTTTCTCAATCGGAAAGGTCTTCTGGGCACGAGTCTTTTACCTACCCTTTTATATTTCCATTATCTGCTTCACAACCTGAACTTTCTCGCTGAATAGTCGAACTGTCCTTTCGTTAGCACCACCCTGCTTTCCACCTACTAATCTTTTTGCGCTCGTATGTATGTATGTATGTATGTATGTATGTATGTATGTATGTATGTATGTATGTATGTATGTATGTATGTATGTATGTATGTTGTATGTATGTATGTATGTATGTATGTATGTATGTATGTATGTATGTATGTATGTATGTATGTATGTATGTATGTATGTATGTATGTATGTATGTATGTATGTATGTATGTATGTATGTATGTATGTATGTATGTATGTATGTATGTATGTATGTATGTATGTATGTATGTATGTATGTATGTATGTATGTATGTATGTATGTATGTATGTATGTATGTATGTATGTATGTATGTATGTATGTATGTATGTATGTATGTATGTATGTATGTATGTATGTATGTATGTATGTATGTATGTATGTATGTATGTATGTATGTATGTATGTATGTATGTATGTATGTATGTATGTATGTATGTATGTATGTATGTATGTATGTATGTATGTATGTATGTATGTATGTATGTATGTATGTATGTATGTATGTATGTATGTATGTATGTATGTATGTATGTATGTATGTATGTATGTATGTATGTATGTATGTATGTATGTATGTATGTATGTATGTATGTATGTATGTATGTATGTATGTATGTATGTATGTATGTATGTATGTATGTATGTATGTATGTATGTACATATGTATGTATGTATGTATGTATGTATGTATGTATGTATGTAGGTATGTATATGTCTATCTGTCTGCCAGTCTTTTTGTCTCTCTGTATGTCTGTCTGCGTAGTGCCAGGATGATCCACCGTTTTCATGTCCTTCAGACTCGAGGTTTAGGTTCAACGTACCTGTAGTGACTATGGATCTGGGTGTTACTTTTCCATGATAAATGCCTCCAGTGAATCATGTCGTGATTTAATGATTAGCTTTGTTCGCGCTCAGCAACTGCCGCCTCCCGTCCTTTGTTTAGCCATTGGTAAAACACAAAAGTAAGCTGTAAAGTACGTTTTTTGTACTCATTAGAAAGACATCGGAACATCTGACGCCCTTTTTCATTAAACTTTTCAGAGAGAACCATCATTTAGAACCTACGAGGAGGGAAGCATGTTATCCCCAAACAGGCTTTCCTCTATTAGCGTTGGCGCTATGTACTCATTAAACTGATTTTCTTTATTAATGCTCCGACTTCATTTCCAGTACTACTCATTGCACTCTCCGATGTTGTTTTGAGTTTTTATATCTGAATTTCCAGGTTTTTCTTATTTTTTTTGGGTTTCCTGCTATGGCCGGAACCATCCACCTAGTATATGGTATATGGTTCTGGTCATGATATATAGAGTGTTATGTTCTGTAGAGCCCAGTCAGAACACTCTGCACTTCATGGCACAAACCATCATTTAGCAATCTTTAGATCAGCAGTCTAACATGTTTTTCAGTTGGAATTTATTATACTAATGCTTGGAGTGGGCGGAAGTGGTGTAGTGGCAAATGCGCATCATCACACACAAATTGTCGCGGGCTCAAAACCGTAATCGATACCCGCCTGGGCCAACCAGGTCTCCATCCCTCCAGGGTCGACTAATTGGTACCAGACTCGTCTGGGAGGATAAAAGCACTGACTCGTACACCGGCTGGCCACCGTAATTTATTGTATAGGACTCATACACATTTAATACGCCCCTGCAATTCTAAATTGAAGTTGAGGGTGGGGGCGCATCCCTCAGACGGGATTGATTAACGCCAAAAACCTCATCCTTTATCCTTTATCCTTTATGTAACACGCCTAGAATAGTCACGAGCAATCCTACGTAGGTTGCCTTTTATATTTGGGGACTAGAGAATAAAAATAAACATTAAACATCGAAGATCGTTTTACTGTCTTTCAAAAATCTCCACATTAAGATCTATACACTTTTGCATGCGTTCGAAACAATTGTAGAAGCACTTCTGTCACTTTGATTGAGGTAGCTCTAGAACATGCATTCTGAACGCATCAATGGCTTCTTCAGGTGTCGAAAAACGTTGACCTCTCATTTTATTTTTTACATACAGGATAAGAAGAACTCATTCGGGGACTATATGGTGTTTTGAGTGCTCAAAATGCAGTTGTTTGAGCCGATGTGTGGGAGCTCGCATTGTTGTGGTGATGAGTGACCCGTCTTCGCCATTTGGTTTCCTGATTTTTTGGAAGGCCACTGGCAAACAAATGGCTGTGTACCACTCAGAATTGACTGTTCTGCTTGTCTTAGTGATACGTTGCGACATGTCCAGTTTTCCCAAAAAAACAGGTGACCAATTGCTTGAAAGTGCTTGATGCGCGGACAGCTTTTGTTGGATTTCGCTCATCTTGAAATACCCATACAGTCGACTGCTTATTGCTTTCGGGCTCATACGCGTAAATCCATTATGCCATCATCTGTCACGATGTCATAGACGTGTTTTGAAGCGCAGCGATCGTATTTGTTGAGCATTTCTTTCGACCAATCGACATGATCCTTTTTTGAGGGATTGACAAATTTTGTGGGATCTGATTTTTTTACAGTCAAATGTTCATGCAATATTGAATGTATGTTAGTTCCTTTAATGCCTGAGGTTGTCAAATCTCACGATAGGTCACGTGACGGTCTTGCAATATTAGTTTGCGAAAGCATCGGAACAACAACTGATTTTGGACATCTCCACGGAATTAGTCTTGGAGTGTACTACGATCTCGGGTAATTTCACCATACCATCGATAAGCACTGGTCCTTGATGGAGAATCATCGCCAAAGGGAGAGCGGGATGTTAAGGGGGAGGGAGGTTTGGCCTGAGTGGGGGGTGGGAGCGACGAGGGCCTGGGTAAGTTTTGTAAGTTAACCCATTGGAGACAGCGCGTGTTTTGGATTTTTCGGCCGCGGGGAAAATCAGCGTTTCGGCGGGCACGGCCACCTTGACGCGCATGCGCTTCACGATGTCCCACGAGGTGCACTTTTCGGAAGCCAAAGCTGAGAGGCAACAACAAAAGTGTATTATATTGGCAAATGAAAAGAGTAGCCGACAGGAGGGGGGGTGCTCTGCTTGTCTGCACCCTCTTAGCGAAATAGAAATAGCTTTGATGCGCCTGTAAAGCAAGGATAGGAAATTGCTACCTAGAGGTCTACAGAGCTGTAGAGAGGGAACTGGGGATGTAAGACATATTGCTTGTTATCAGTGAAACCTGGAATATGTGAATATACACTCTCTCGCTGAGAGAGTGCAGACAAGCCGTGTGCCACGTAGTAGCCTGGCCAAATTCAAATTCCTGTAACGTCAACGAATAAGAACATCTCAAAAGCAACATCTATAAAATGGCTGAAGCCGAATACGATGCCGAGGACACCTTGGACTTTGATGCACTACTAATCGCATCCGATGAGGAAGAGCAAGGAACAACTGAAGATGAAGTGGATGAGGTTTTGCGAAGAACGGAATCAGATGGATCAGAAGAGGAGGACTCTGATAATGAAAGTACTTCGTCGTGGAGCAGTGATATCTCGCCTCATGATCCTTGGATTTTCAGCGGTAGCTGCGGCCCAGATGATGAAGTTCTCAGTTGCCAAGAGCCGATAGATTTCTTCGAACTGTTTTTGAACGATGAGATTTTGGATCTGATCGTCAAGAAAACCAACCGCTATGGAACTCACTGCAGTGGAGATTTTCAAGAAACCGACTCCGAAGAAATGAGAAGATTTGTTGGACTATGTTTGCAAATGGGATTGGTCAAGTTGCTGCGCTTACGAGATTATTGGAGTTCGCGACCAGGCTTTGGTGGTCATGCCGTTGCATCCAAAACTATGGCTAGAAACAGATATGAAGAGCTATTGAAGTACCTCCATTTGGCAGACAATGAAAATTTCGACGGCGAGCGACTATATAAAATCAAGAGATTCGTGCAACTGTTCAACGAGACAGCGGCCAGACTTTACTCGATCGGGAAAGAGGTGTGTGTTGATGAATCCTTTGTTCCATTCCGAGGGAGAATCGTTTTTAGGCAGTACATGCCTGCTAAACGGCACAGATATGGAATCAAATTGTTTAAGTTATGTGCCAAGGGTGGCTATACAGTCAGGATAAAAATTTACGCAGGCAAAGACCCTTCAAGACACGAACCACTTGCTGATCAAGTTGTGCTGGAGCTAATGGAAGGTTACCTCGATGAAGGCCGCATAGTCTGCACGGACAATTTCTACTCCAGTGTTGGACTAGCCGAGAAATTGATGTCAAGAAGGAGCCATCTCGTTGGAACTCTCAGGAGGAACCGAAAAGGGATTTCTAAAGAAATCAAGGAAACGAAGTTGAAGAGAGGCCAACTTTGTTGCAAGCAGAAGCGGAATGGAGTTCTCGTGCTCAAATGGAGAGATAAAAGAGACCTGTATATGATCTCCACGAAACATGACGCAACGGTGGGAACGTCCCAGAGACCAGAGGTCGTTGATGACTACAACGAAATGAAGGGTTCCGTCGACCTATCTGATCAGATGGCATCATTCACGCCATTCGTGCGGAGAACCATGAAGTGGTACAAAAGGATTTTTTCCACCTAATTACGCAAACAGCTGTTGTGAACGCTTGGAAGCTGTATAAAGATGTCGTGAAGAATGTCAGGTTGAACGACTTCAAACTAGAAGCGGTCGAATCCTTGCTAAATGTTGATCAGAGCTACACTTCGAGTCATCATTCTCACTCCATGCGACATGTGTTGGAGGAGGTGTCTGAAGGTCCAAAAGGAATCAACAGGAGGAGATGTGTGGAGTGTTACGCAGCCATGTCCAAAGAGCAAGGAGCTGCTATGGCATCGAAAAAAACAAAAAGGGTCAGCACACGTTGCAGCAGATGCAGGAAATTCTTTTGCATTGATTGTTTCAATAAAAAACACAAGTCTTGTCGCGTAGAAACGTAATTTCTTGTAGTTATTGTGCCTTGTTACTAATTACTCATGATCAGTTCTATGATTTACATGTTTGTTGTTTGTGTTGAAAAGAAGTCGAAGTTCTGTTTTAAGTGAATTTTTTACAAGGTTTGGAAAATCTTTTCTGGAATCAACCATATTTGCTCTAATTATGGACCACGTTGTATGTAGAATTCTTAATGTTCTGTCTATTGAATAAGCACAAAAAAATTCCAAAAAGCAGTGACCTCGCAAAAAAAGAGTGGTGACAAAACCTTGACGCGCATGCGCGTCACGCGGTCCTTCGCGGTCTGCAAGGCTTGACGCGCATGCGCGTCATGATGTCGTCAATGGGTTAATGTAAACAACACAAAGAGCGCTCATATGTCAAAACGTTTTGAGTAAGTATGACCTCAAAAGAGTCAAACTTCACGATAAAGCTGTCAGTTGCCAGATTGCAACACTAGGGTTGTTCAATCCCGAAATATAGAAGGCAACCCTCATACTTACTATAAAGCGCTTCGTCTGTTGTCCGTCGTCTGTCGTTTTGTCTGTCATGAAATTCCTTGGCTCCTTTAGATCTGCCTGGAGAGACCAGGTCAAGCGTGGGATTGGTGAGCCGTGTCCCAAGAAGTATAAAGCACACATCAGCTCGGCGGAGCCCCACCTACAAAGAGCGTGGCGTTCATCGAAACGAGCTGTGTTGAGGACCGTGATTTTAAATTCAGTCACAAGATGCCTTCAAAACTAGAGTGTAACGGTGGCTAGAGGTGTGTATTGGTGGGTTAGACCCAACTGGGGAGACCTACCCCTGATGGGCGGGGCGTTCTCCAAAAATGCAATGCTTTATGAAAACATTCATAACTCGGTTTGGAGAAAGTCAACAGAGCGTGAAAAAGCTTGTGTAGGAGAAGCATGGGCGGAGCGTGCCTCGAAGCTCATATCCTTTCTCACATTTATATACGAAAATTCATAACTCCAGTTCCCATGGACCTAGAGAGCTCAAATTTGGTAGAAGTACAGGCTGCATGGTAGGAAAACTTATGGTGAGTGGCAGAACCGTACTCCGCCCACAAGGGGCGGGGTTTGAGCGAGAATTTATAACTCCTATCCCCATGGACCGAGAAAGTTTAGACTTGGTAAGAGTACAGGCAATAGTATGGAAAACTTATGGTGGGTGGCAGAACCGGACTCCGCCACAAGGGCGGGGCTTGGGCGAAACATCATAGCTCCTGTCCTCATGGATCTAGAAAGTTCAAGTTTGATGGGTGGTGCAGGCGGGGAGGCCATTTTAACACGGGAAGCAGGGGGCCATCCTTAGTCGGGCGAGCCGATATATTGTGTATACAAAAGTGTTGCATTGATCAATTACATGTTTCAGAATAAAGTGCTATGTATACCATACCAATACTCCAGTCTAGCTGGACAAACTTCTCTAATACACATCATACAGGTCAGTCCGAATTTTCGTGACCTAGCGAAAAAATCCTTGCTTACCATGAGACAAAAAAATGATGGCCGCTACAGAAGTGTCAGGGAAAAGGCTCAGATGATGAAGGTCTATAAAATCAGAAGCTCATGTGGCTCTGTCTGTCGCACGCAATAACGTGCGTAGCCGCCTGGTACAACCAGAAATACTGCGGAGGGCTCACAAGGTTGGCGATTTGTGGGCAAAACTCCAGTCTCGGACGGGACTCGAACCTGTACTTGTCCTTTCCGGGGACCGTACTCTTATCCCTTACACTCCCGAGACCCCGCTTGCCCTCGCCTTCTTACATCAGTTAACAAATATCAAGTCAAAACAAGTTATATCATGTAAAGCTTACAGCTTATCGGTTCCGTGCTGATATCGGCCGACCGGCTCAACACGTTGTACGTGTGAGTGCTGATAAGCCATGGCATATAAGCCATTAAGAAGGCGAGGGCAAGCGGGGTCTCGGTAGTGTAAGGGATAAGAGCATGGTCCCCGGAAAGGACAAGTACGGGTTCAAGTCCCGTCTGAGCTGAAGTTTTGTCCACAAATCGCCAACCTTGTGAGACTTTCGCTTCGCGCACTGTGGCGTTAAAACAGCAAGTCAAAACTGCGGAGGGCAATTTCAGTCTCGAAGGCGAGGTGTGATGTTTGCTATGTAAACCGTGAACATTTTCTTCTGATGCTAGCTCACTCTGCTTTTAGGAGAATGATAGTCGTTCAATTCCCCATTGTAATATTATTTCCTTCTCTAAGCGTAAATTCAGGATGAGGGAGTAAATGAAAATATGTAGCTCACCAAATCCGAAGCTCCTCCCTTTTAAGGCCTACAATTAGCTTTAAAACTGCCACGGTAGATATTAATTGGCGATGACTTAATTTGGTCAGGCTCGCCACCGATCGCCCACCTCCTCACCCTGGCCTCCATCAGTTGTCATAATGTCATTTAACAACTGACATTTGGGCTTGGCATTTGCTTCATCATCGGTAAAGACTAAAGTGACCGAATTAATTAGTTTTTGCAGAATAAAGTTATGGCTATTTTGCGCCGCTTACTTACTATTCTGCTGCCAATATCACTGTGAGGGTGTGGATCCCTAATGAATTTTTGTTCTGTTACCTTCTGAAGTTGGATTCTCTTGATGACCATCGACTCAAATTTGAGTTGCTAGTTTGAGGAAACTGGGCGCTGATAAGATCTGCAATTCAGGTTTTCTTCAATTTGTACTTCCAAAGTCTGAAAGTCTAACTCGTTACGATAATTATCAGTCTGATAATGATCGTAGAGTTACATTCTCCATTGCTTACCTTCATTCTGAAAGGTGATCCTTGAGTAGGAGCCTTCCCCATTTATGAACATGAAAAAGCCACCATTTCATACGAATACATTGTTATGGACAGAATGCGTGGCTTCTGAAGAGAGTCGAACCCTTACTTGTGCTTCATGGATATCAGGCTTCCATTTCGTTTGCCCTCTCCCCTCAGTTGCATTTCGTTCGCAGCTAACCTGCCCTTACAAGCATCCTTCCTACATCATTCTTGAACAAGTCAGTTTTTAAAGTTTCGTGTACCTGTGATACAGTAACCTCACAGTGCCCCACCACCTACCCCGCGAGCCTCTCCCTTGTCGTTTATCTGACAGGTGTTTGGAGACGCTTGAGTGTGTCTTCGGGTTGTTGTATCACACATTTATGAGACATTATTATGCCAAACTTAGATTGAGCCGAATTTTCTAAAACAGCCTTCCCCTGTCGCCATGGTTCACGACCACTTACTTGAATTCCCAACATGAGTGTCCCCTGTGCACGGCGCAATCTTTATGACGCCGTTGGAACTCGTCCACCTTTAGGTGTGGCATACCTTTGACACAATCTTAAATCTCTATAAGGCCCTACCCGTCATCAAATCCAACAGCGCCGTATTTGATATGAGCGCGGACCACAGATCCTTCGTAGGGGATAGCTCGGCAGTAAGTCGTACCGCAAAGTGTGCTTCTTTCTTCTTCTTAGTACTGTAATACAAAGGGCTGTAAGGAGTGTAGATGTCCCTACAGTCATGGTTTGGGATCGAAACCCAAGTGGAAGCTTGTTTCCTTACTAAGCACATTATTTAGTATAGAGTTTAAGGAAGGAAAAAACACTAATCTGTAATAATCAGTAAGTAATTAGACGTCCCGATTGCTCATCTTAATGACGCATTGGCCTTACGCAGAAGCTGAAGGTTTTGTTCATGTGAACACTGTACTGTTCATATTTTTGTGAGGATAGATTGGATGGTTGCCATTGTTAAGCGATATTGTAATTGTAACAATTACAACAAATGGAATAAACAACGAACGCTTACGTCTCACAGTCTGATGACGTTAGAGGTTAATCTGTTAACCAAATTGGCGTTTTCCGAAGCTGTTTCGTTGTTGATAAGGGCTGAGTGGATACGATTGTTCCGCTATTCCATAGTGATTGCTTTCGTTTTGTCGTTTTTTCTAACAATGCTCCCAATGCCTATGAGAGAGCTTGGAGCATACGGATACGGTTCACAATAAAAATTATTTCTGAGATACTTCTCTAGGATGAACCTGTCGCTCACAAGGATAGCACGTGTGACATTCACGAGTCAAAAAACGAGCTCAATAGGGCTTTATATGGGCTTATCCAGCTTATCCGACATTCATACCCAAAAGTGGCGGTGTTATAAAGGTCTTGTTAGATCTGCGCCATTCCCGATAAACCGTTAGCACGCCGACGTGGACGGTTACAGGCGCATAATCTTGGACAATCCTTGTCCTACTACTTTTTCAGAACCTTATATTTCTTTAAGTCTGCCTATTTTTCTTCGCCATTTTCGGACTACTCCGCGCCATAGCTTTCATTATTTCATTTAAGCCCGAGATCTTAGAATAACTACATATAAGTGCGCTCTTGAGATTCCATTAATGCAGAAGTGGCACGTATCATTCAATATTCACTGAAGTGGATAGTTCTTGTCACAGTAGGAGGCGGGAGCTATAACGTGCAATTCAAGACATTTCTAGAACCATATATGTTCAGATAAAGTCAGTTGATTTTCTGCACTATGATCTCTAAGAGACCATTTCGATTCCGTTACATACAATAACAAATACATAATCAACCAGTCGGTCCACCCGACTAACTCCGGGCTTCCCTCTTCCTTATGATATAGTTATAATAATACCGCCCGCTCCTTCTTTGGAACAAATGATACTTTTCGGAACACGAAACCTGATAGATGGCTGAGAGACACGTCAGTCCTGTCACCCACCATCAGTGTTCCCTTATTGCCCCATGCACTCCTACCGAATTTTAGCGCTCTAGATTCAAGTTGACATTTTTTGAGCAAACCCCGCCCATTGTGGGCGGAGTCCAGTCCTGTACCCGTCATACGTATTCCCATCTTGCATCCTATGTTCCTGCCAAACTTGAACGTTTTAAGAGCACGGAAACGGTCGTCATGAATTTTCGTTCTAACTCCGCCCATTGTGGGCAGGGTCTTGTCTTGCCACCCACCGTATGTGTGACCATCTCACCGCCTGTACTCTCGAACTCTCAAGGTCCACGGAAACCGGAGTTATGAGTTTTCGCTCAAACACTTATTTCGCATAAACCCCGTCCCCTTTGGATGCAGCCCAGACCTGCCACCCACCGTAAGTGTTCCTATCCTGCCGCCTATACTTCTACTAAATTCGGACTTTTTAGATCCATCGGAACCGAAGTTATGAATTTGCGTTCAATCACACACACACACACGCCACACACACATACACACACACGCACACACACACACATACGCATACATACACCCACATACAAACAAAGAGACACACTTACACACTTAGCGCGTTATATGTAGAAGGATATTGGCGTTTGCAAAGCAGTACGGTAATGACGTGGTTCAGTTTATCCAAGTCACTTGTGAGGCATTTTGAAGAGAGGCGAGAACGTACCCTTTCCGGCATCAGCAAAAACAATGTCTGTGCGTGTATATGTAGATGCCATCAAACAGCCAATTTTTAGCATTTTTTGACGTAATATTTCTCATAATGGTTGGGCTTTTGGACGGACGTTGGAACTTGTAGTCCATCGTCAGGCATTAAGGAACATGATGCCGTTCTGCTCCGTTCAAAATAATGATTCTTTATAGATCGTCTTTATTGACTCTGACGACAGTTGAAACAAGTGAATTGGAGGACATCTTGGACATAGGACTTGAATATAACCATTTACGTCTATGCTGACAGCCTTCTTCCTTGACTTCAATGCAAGGCCATCATTATTCAATGCAATTCTGTTCTACATACATCAAGCTAATGACACCCTTGCATTTTTGACAGATCGATGTCATCTGAGGACTTGTGGTAACCGTGGAGGACCGAATGCACATAATGCGGACCCAAGCTTCGCTGTAGAAGATCGAGAAACAGCCTGGGCTCCGCCTACCATTCAATCAGAAGAAAAGACAGCTGTGGTTTTATGGACGGAGGAGGGGTTCGGGACTCAAACGGAAAAGTGTGTGGACTCTGATACTGGAAGCATCCCTCAAAGCGATCCATGTTTTTATAGAATTTTAAGGGCTCGTGCTGCGCGATAATCAAAAAGCGTCTAACCCCTGCAATTCTTTTTGCTAGCGACGAGATAGCTCATGAGATGTCGTAAAAACCTTCCTCCGAAATGTCTTCTGTTTTCCTTCGTTCTAATTTCATGTTGTAGAAGATATTAAAAGTAAGTCACCATTTAGATGCTTCTGAATACCGGATGAGCGTGGAAAATTTGCAACTCCAACGGGTTGGCAGTAATTTTGTTTGATAGAACATACTTCCGTAAGGCTCTGAGCAGATCTCTTTGACATTCAGGCTTACAGAATGAAATATAATTGTCCAAGTACAAAACTCTTCTTGCTAATAGTAAGATGTGAGTGAGGGGTCTCAAAGATGAAGTTCTATGGTGTCGCAGAGAGAACGGATCAAACAGCAACGGCTTCTTGAACTAGTATCTCAATTTGTACAATTAACTTGAGTGGAAGAATGCTATCATGGGGTATCGCTTCTTGGTACCACATCGCATATAATTCCATGAAAGCTTGATCTTTATTGATGTAATTTTTACCACGTGATGGGTGACTACTAAATTCGATTAACTGTGAACTTGACTTGGTACTCTGATGCCTTCGTACAGAAATACGCGGCCAAGGAAGGCGGTGCTGGCTGGTTTTTATACTTACCCGCGCTGTTTCTCAGGCATTTCAGTCCTTCAACTCCTCCAGTACAAGAGCACCTTTTCAGAACCTTGCCTGAGAAGCTTCTATAATTTGAGATTCGTCTTCAGGAAGTCGTCATGTCTAGATCGTTGAAGTTCGTGAATCGAAATTCTAGCAGTTCTGATTACGCTTCTCTCCAGAGATAACCAAATGTCAAGGGTTCAAGATATCCTTCTATTTCTGCGAAGTTTGATTGTCTTCATTCTGGTACATGTCCTGAAGTTCCCTCCATTCTCGGTATGAACGTACTTTGGAGCGAATTCTGCCGCCTTCAATCAAGAGCCACGTCATAACCCTTCCTAATATCACTTTTTCACACAGTTCCGCTGGAAGAAAGTAGTTTGGTGGAATCCCAAAGGTGTTAAGCCTGAGAAATTCATTCGCGGTTGATGACTCTTTCTTCAGTCATGGATCAAACATTCAGGCTAATTTTGAGTTATTTAAATTTTTTTCTGGATCTTTAAACTTTTTTTCATTTTCTCGAAATTTTCAAATTTTGTATAGCTAGGCACTCTGGCATGTATTTATCGATGTGATTTGTACTGAAACTACCCCCTTCCTGCGTTCAAGTTACTTCAACGCTAACCGTTTGTAAGGAACTATACATGTCATGAGCACCTAGTGTAGGCAACGAATGGTCGATATTGATTAAACCGCTGCGGCGCCTCTGTTGCTTTGAAGTATGAACGCTTCACAGATAGGGGTAGAGAGTTATGGAGATCTTGATAGAATCATCGATAGAGACAAGCAGACACACTGGCACAGACAGGCATGTTTGGCTAATTAGACACAATATTTAGCTGAGTAATAATGCCCTGACAATGCACTGGACCAGGGTAAAGGTTACGGTAGCCGCCGCGATGCCAGCGGTGCCTCCCCGTGGGTATTGAAGTACAACACCGCATCAAGCTGCTTGATTAATTATTCTTCGTTACTACTTTTATTTGACCCTTAATCTAATTTTACTTATTCTCATCTTTACATCTGTATTTGATTAGTTTCGGCTACGTTGATATTTCCTCGAATAGAATCCTGCTTTAGGAATTGCTGTAATGTTTGGAGGGACTCAGGTTCTCAATGTACGAAATAGATGACGGAATGATTAAAGGCATGGCTCACGAAAAAAAAGAAAACGATTTCTGAGATTTCCCGGTAGGATGGATTCGAGGCCGCCTTCGTATAGCATATCTGACGCTATTAGGTCGAAAAACGGCCTAGTTAGGGGGTTTTAAAGGCTCAGAGATTCCACTGTGTGTACCCTCGGGGGAATTACAGCGCCGGCATTGTAGAGCCTGTACCGACCACAAGGGAACCCATGTAGGAGATTTGAACAACTTGTCATGACCCATAGCGACAGTGAACGGCAGTTCTGCGCAGTTCTGACTTTACGTAGTCAGTTCTTTGCGCAAGTGCAGCAACTGAAATCTCTTCAGAATTCCCGTTCAAATGTTATTTCCGTCATGGCAAGTTTCCAGTGGTTTCTAGGAACATGAAAATCAATGCAAATATCTTCCTGGAGGAAATCCTCTGGGAAATTGTTATGCTTTAAAAACAAAAATACGTCAATTTTGTCTTTCGACGGAACTGGACTCATTCATAGAACCAAAACAACTATTCAAATGATGTAGACCAGTTTGGTTCCCTTTTGTGAAGCGGATCTGCTTTCTGTGAACAGCCTGGATCTAAATACATACATACATACATACATACATAGGCCTCTTCGATGAAGGCCTCATGAAGGAGCAACGTAGCAGTACAATCGCTAGGAATCTGGTGGGATTGAAAAGATAGCGAACCA